>LR738710.1:653508836-653601941 GCA_902687465.1 Secale cereale
CCCCCCCCCCCCCCCATCTCCACTTGGCCGCCGCCCCTAGGGGTAAACCCTAGGGTGCCCCTTCCCTCTCTACCCCCCTATATAAAGAGAGGCAGAGGGAGGGCAGCCACACACGTTCGTGCCTCGGCGCTGCCCTCCCTCTCCCACATCCATCTTCGTCAATTCCCGCAGTGCTTGGCGAAGCCCTGCTGGAATCCTCCACCACCATCTCCACCACGCCGTCGTGCTGCTGGTGTCTCCATCAACCTCTCCTTCCCCCTTGCTGGATCAAGAAGGGGGAGACGTCCCCAAGCTGTACGTGTGAAGAACGCGGAGGCACCGTTGCTTCGGTGCTTGGATCTTCAGCGATCTGAATCGCGGCGAGTACGACTCCATCAACCGCGTTCTTGAACGCTTCCGCTTAGCTACAAGGGTGTGTGGATCCAACTCTCCCCTCGTAGATGCATCTACTAGATTGATCTTGGTGAACGTAGGAAAAATTTTTGTTTCCCATGCAACGTTCCCCAACAGTGGCATCATGAGCTAGGATCTTGCGTAGATGCTTTCACGAGTAGAACACAAAAGGGTTTGTGGACGTTGATGTTTAGATTGCTTCCCTCCTTAGTCTTTCTTGATTCAGCGGTATTATGGGATGAAGCGGCCCGGACCAACTTTACATGTCCACGTACATGAGACCGGTTCCATCGATAGACATGTGACTTTTGTTGCATAAGATGGCTGGCGGGTGTCTGTCTCTCCTATCTTAGTTGAATCGGAATAGAAAAAGGCGGTCCTTGTAGAAGGTTAAATAGCAACTTAAATATCACCGTTGTGGCTTTGCGTAGGTAAGAAGCGTTCTTGCTAGATACCCATAGCAGCCACGTAAAACATGCAACAACAATTTAGAGGACGTCTAACTTGTTTTTGCAGGGTATGTATGTGATATGATATGGCCAATGACATGATGAGATATATTTGATGTATGAGATGATCATGTTGTAATAGTTAATATCGACTTGCATGTCGATGTATACGGCAACCGGCAGGAGCCATAGGGTTGTCTTTAATTTTTGTATGACCTGCGTGTCAATCATTAAGCGCTTTGTAATGCTTTACTTTATCGCTAAACGGTAGCAATAGTAGTAAGAGCATGGTGGGCGCGCGACAACCCCGATGGCGACACGATGATGGAGATCATGATGATGGGGATCATGGTGTGGCGCCGGTGACGATGGAGATCATGCCGGTGCTTTGGAGATGGAGATCAAAAGCACGAGTTGATGGCCATATCATGTCACTTATGATTTGCATGTGATGTTAATCCTTTTATGCATCTTATTTTGCTTAGCACGACGGTAGCATTATAAGATGATCCTTCACTAAAATTTCAAGATAAAATTGTGTTCCCCCGAGTGTGCGCCGTTGCGAAGGTTCGTCGTTTCGAAGCACCACATGATGATCGGGTGTGATAGACTCTACGTTCGCATACAACGGGTGCAAGCCAGTTTTGCACATGCAGAACACTCGGGTTAGACTTGACGAGCCTAGCATGTACAGACATGGCCTCGGAACACGGAAGACCGAAAGGTCGAGCATGAGTCATATAGTAGATATGATCAACATGTAGATGTTCACCATTGACACCACCTCATCTCACGTGATGATCGGACTTGGGTTGGTGGATCTGGATCGTGTCACGCTCGAATGACCAGAGGGATGTCAATTTGAGTGGGAGTTATAAATAATTTGATTAGGTAATAACTCACTTATCATGAACAATAGTCTAAAATGTCTTTGCAAATCTTTTGTTGTAGATGGCTCGCGCAGTAGCTCCCCTGAATTTTAATGCGTTCCTAGAGAAAGCTAAACTGAAAGATGATGGGAGCAACTTTGTGGACTGGCTCTGCAATCTGAGGATCATCCTCACAGCTGCCCAAAAGGTTTATGTCCTAAGTGCACCGCTAGGTGAACCCCCCGCTCCGGCCTCTGTGGACGTTATGAACGCCTGGCAGACGCGCTCGGATGACTACTCAGTCGTGCAGTGTGCCATGTTGTATAGCTTGGAAGGAGGACTTCAAAGGCGTTTTGAACGTCATGGAGCATATGAGATGTTCCAGGAGTTGAAGTTCATCTTTGAAAAGAATGCTAAGATCGAGAGGTATGAGACCACCGATAAATTCTTTGCTTGCAAGATGGAGGAGAATTCGTCTGTCAGTGAGCACTTGCTGAAGATGTCTGGGTACTATACCCGCATAGCTGATCTGGGACTTGTGTTCCCGGAGGAGGCTATCATTGACAGAATTCTCCAGTCACTCCCACCTAGCTACAAGAGCTTCGTGCAGCAGTATAACATGCAAGGGATGAACAAGTCCATCGCCGAGCTGTTTTCAATGCTGAAAGTCGCTGAGGCAGACATCCAGAAGGAGTATCAAGTGTTGATGGTCAATAAAACCACCAGTTTCAAGAAAAATGGCAAGGGCAAGAAGGGTAACTCTAAGAAGGGTGGCAAGGCAGTTGCTCATCCAGTGAAGAAACCCAAGGCTGGGCCCAAGCCAGAGACTGAGTGTTTCTATTGCAAGGGGAACGGCCACTGGAAGCGGAACTGCCCCAAGTATCTGGCAGACAAGAAGGGGGCCAACAACAACAACAAGCAAGGTATATGTGATATACATGTTATTGATGTGTACCTCACCAACTCTCGTTGTAGTGCCTGGGTATTTGATACCGGTTCGGTTGCTCACATTTGCAACTCTAAACAGGAACTACGGAATAAACGGAGGCTGGCGAAGGACGAAGTGACGATGCGCGTGGGGAATGGTTCCAAGGTTGATGTGATCGCCGTCGGCACGCTCGCTCTTCGATTACCATCGGAATTAGTTATGAACCTGAATAATTGTTATTTAGTGCCTGCGTTGAGCATGAACATTATATCTGGATCTTGTTTATTGCGAGACGGTTACTCATTTAAATCTGAGAATAAAGGTTGTTCTATTTATATGGGTAATATCTTTTATGGTCATGCACCCGAAGTTAGGGGTTTATTCTTATTGAATCTCGATAGTGATGATACACATGTTCATAACATTGATGCCAAAAGATATAGAGTAGACAACGATAGTACCACTTTCTTGTGGCACTGCCGTCTGGGTCATATCGGCGTGAAACGCATGAAGAAGCTCCATGCTGATGGACTTTTGGAGTCTCTTGATTTTGAATCACTTGACACATGCGAGCCGTGCCTCATGGGCAAGATGACAAGGACCCCGTTTTCAGGAACAATGGAACGGGCAAGTGACTTATTGGAAATCATACATACTGATGTGTGTGGTCCGATGAGTGTCACGGCGCACGGTGGATATCGTTATTTTCTCACCTTCACTGACGACTTAAGTAGATATGGGTATATTTACTTAATGAAGCATAAGTCTGAAACTTTTGAAAAGTTCAAGCAATTTCAGAGTGAAGTTGAGAATCATCGTAACAAGAAGATCAAGTTCCTACGATCTGATCGAGGGGGTGAGTATCTGAGTTATGAGTTTGGCAATCACTTAAGAAAATGTGGAATTGTTTCACAGTTGACGCCACCTGGAACACCACAGCGTAATGGTGTGTCCGAACGTCGTAATCGAACCCTATTAGATATGGTGCGTTCTATGATGTCTCTTGCCGATTTGCCACTATCGTTCTGGGGATATGCGTTAGAGACAGCTGCATTCACTTTAAATAGGGCTCCATCTAAGTCCGTTGAGACAACACCGTATGAACTATGGTTTGGTAAGAAACCTAAGTTGTCTTTTCTCAAGGTTTGGGGTTGCGATGCTTATGTCAAAAGGCTTCAGCCAGAAAAGCTCGAACCCAAAGCGGACAAATGTGTCTTCATAGGATACCCAAAAGAAACTGTTGGGTACGCCTTCTATCTCAGATCCGAAGGCAAAGTGTTTGTCGCTAAGAACGGGTCCTTTCTCGAGAAAGAGTTTCTCTCGAAAGAATTGAGTGGGAGGAAGATAGAACTTGATGAGGTTATTGAACCTCTGCTTCAACCAGAGAGTTGCGCAGCACAGAAAGATGTTTTTGTGGAGCCTGCAGCGGTTGAAGAGGAAGCCAATGATGATGATCAAGAAGCTTCTGATCAAGTTACTACCGAACCTCGTAGGTCGACAAGGGTACGCACTGCACCTGAGTGGTATGGTAACCCTGTCTTGGAGGTCATGTTGTTAGACAACGGTGAACCTACGAGCTATGGAGAAGCGATGGTGGGCCCGGATTCCGACAAATGGTTAGAGGCCATGAAATCCGAGATGGGATCCATGTATGAAAACAAAGTATGGACTTTGGAAGTATTACCTGAAGGGCGGAAGGCCATTCAGAATAAATGGATTTTTAAGAGGAAGACGGACGCTGACGGTAATGTCACCGTGTATAAAGCTCGACTTGTGGCAAAGGGTTTTTCACAAGTTCAAGGAATTGACTACGATGAGACTTTCTCACCCGTAGCGATGCTTAAATCCATCCGAATCATGTTAGCGATAGCTGCATATTTCGATTATGAAATTTGGCAGATGGATGTCAAAACAGCGTTCCTTAATGGTTTTCTTAAGGAAGAGTTGTATATGATACAACCGGAAGGTTTTGTCGATCCAGAGAATGCTGACAAAGTATGCAAGCTCCAGCGTTCCATTTATGGGCTGGTGCAAGCATCTCGGAGTTGGAATCTTCGCTTTGATGAGGTGATCAAAGCGTTTGGGTTTGTACAAGTTTACAATGAAGCTTGTATTTACAAGAAAGTGAGTGGGAGCTCTATAGCGTTTCTAATATTATATGTGGATGACATATTGCTGATTGGAAACAATATAGAATTTTTGGATAGCGTGAAGGGGTATTTGAACAAGAGTTTTTCGATGAAGGATCTCGGTGAAGCTGCTTTCATATTGGGCATCAAGATCTATAGAGATAGATCAAGACGCTTGATAGGACTTTCACAAAGTACATACCTTGTTAAAGTTTTGAAGAAGTTCAAAATGGATCAATCCAAGAAGGGGTTCTTGCCGGTATTGCAAGGTACAAAGTTGAGTAAGACTCAATGCCCAGTGACTGCGGAAGATAGAGAAAAGATGAGTGTCGTCCCCTATGCTTCAGCCATAGGCTCTATCATGTATGCAATGCTGTGCACAAGACCAGATGTCAGCCTTGCCATAAGTATGGCCGGAAGGTTTCAAAGTAATCCTGGTATGGATCACTGGACAGCGGTCAAGAATATCCTAAAGTACCTGAAAAGGACTAAGGAGATGTTTCTTGTTTATGGAGGTGATCAAGAGCTCGTCGTAAAGGGTTACGTCGATGCAAGCTTTGACACTGATCCGGATGACTCTAAGTCTCAAACCGGATACGTATATATTCTCAACGGGGGAGCGGTAAGCTGGTGCAGTTCCAAGCAGAGCGTGGTAGCCGATTCTACATGCGAAGCGGAGTACATAGCTGCCTCGGAGGCAGCAAAGGAAGGTGTCTGGATGAAGGAGTTCATGACAGATCTTGGAGTTGTGCCTAGTGCATTGAACCCAATGACTCTGTTCTGTGACAACACTGGTGCCATTGCTCTAGCCAAGGAACCAAGGTTTCACAAGAGGACCAGACACATAAAGCGACGCTTCAATTCCATCCGCGATTCAGTCAAGGAGGAGGACATAAGCATTTGCAAAGTACACACGGATTTGAATGTTGCAGATCCGTTGACTAAGCCTCTTCCACGGGCTAAGCATGATCAACACCAAGACTCTATGGGTGTTAGATTCATTACCTTGTAATGCTAGATTATTGACTCTAGTGCAAGTGGGAGACTGTTGGAAATATGCCCTAGAGGCAATAATAAAAGAGTTATTATTATATTTCTTTGTTCATGATAATCGTTTATTATCCATGCTATAACTGTATTGATTGGAAACTCAAATACATGTGTGGATAAATAGACAAACTTTGTGTCCCTAGTAAGCCTCTACAGGACTAGCTCGTTGATCAAAGATGACCGCGGTTTCCAGGTCATAGACATGAGTTGTCATTTGATAACGGGATCACATCATTAGGAGAATGATGTGATGGACGAGACCCAAACGTTAAACATAGCTTTTGATCGTATCAGTTATCGCTATAGTTTTCTGCATGTCAAGTATAAGTTCCTATGACCATGAGATCATGTAACTCACTGACACCGTAGGAGTGCTTTGTGTGTGCCAAACGTCGCAACGTAACTGGGTGACTATAAAGGTACTCTACAGGTATCTCCGAAGGTGTCTGTTGAGTTGACATGGATCGAGACTGGGATTTGTCACTCTGTGTGACGGAGAGGTATCTCCGGGCCCACTCGGTAATACGTCATCTCAATGAGCTCAAAGTGACTAAGTAGTTGGTCACGGGATTATGTATTACGGTAACGAGTAAAGAGACTTTCCGGTAACGAGATTGAACTAGGTATAGAGATACCGACGGTCGAATCTCGGGCAAGTAACATACCGACGAGACAAAGGGAACTGTATACGGGATTGCCTGAATCCTTGACATCGTGGTTCATCCGATGAGATCATCGAGGAACGTGTGGGAATCAATATGGGTATCCAGATCCCGCTATTGGTTATTGACCTGGGAGTGTCTCGGTCATATCTGCATAGTTTCCGAACCCGCAGGGTCTACACACTTAAGGTTCGGTGACGCTAGGGTTGTTAGTGAGAACAGTGCATGGTTACCGAAGGTTGTTCGGAGTCCCGGATGAGATCCCGGACGTGACGAGGGTCTCCGGAATGGTCCGGGGACGAAGATTGATATATAGGATGAGAGTGATCGGAGTCCGGAAGTGTTCCGGGGAGCACCGGGAAGTCGGCGGATGACCGAAAGGGGTTTCGGGGGTCCCGGAAGGAGTTTCGGGCCTAATGGGCCACAAAGGGGGGACACAACAGCCCTCATAGGGCTGTGCGCCCCCCCTGGGCCCTCTCCTCATGCGCCAAGGGGGCTGGCCCCTCCTAGGGCTGCCGCACCCCCTAGCTTGGGGGGCAAGGCGCCTGGGGGGGGAGCCCTAACCCTGGCCGCAGCCCTGGCCGCCGCCCCCCCCATCTCCACTTGGCCGCCGCCCCTAGGGGTAAACCCTAGGGCGCCCCTCCCCTCTCTACCCCCCTATATAAAGAGAGGCAGAGGGAGGGCAGCCACACACGTTCGTGCCTCGGCGCTGCCCTCCCTCTCCCACATCCATCTTCGTCAATTCCCGCAGTGCTTGGCGAAGCCCTGCTGGAATCCTCCACCACCATCTCCACCACGCCGTCGTGCTGCCGGTGTCTCCATCAACCTCTCCTTCCCCCTTGCTGGATCAAGAAGGAGGAGACGTCCCCGAGCTGTACGTGTGAAGAACGCGGAGGCACCGTTGCTTCGGTGCTTGGATCTTCAGCGATCTGAATCGCGGCGAGTACGACTCCATCAACCGCGTTCTTGAACGCTTCCGCTTAGCGATCTACAAGGGTATGTGGATCCAACTCTCCCCTCGTAGATGCATCTACTAGATTGATCTTGGTGAACGTAGGAAAATTTTTTGTTTCCCATGCAACGTTCCCCAACACCTTCTCCTTCTCCTTCTTCAGCAAGTTCGTCAAATACGGGATCTAATCGTCACAAAATAACAACGGGAAAATAAGACCACAATGAAAACAGAAAAATCAAAGTGCTCAGAAAAATGTCAACTTATTTTTGTTAAATACTAGAGGGAAAACTAAGATGACAAAAATCCTTAGTTGGAGTTTTGGAGTTACAGAATGGAATCTAAGGATTTTAGAACAGGAGTTTTAATGCTCAAATTTGAATTTAAATTTGAACAGAACAGAAAAGTTTCATGGATATGTGTGAAAGAGACACCATTAAATAGGTTGAAATATTACAAGAATTTAGGAGTTGGAATTATTTCATTTGGACTAATATTCATTTCTGTAAAATTAATTGAATTAATCATAGAAAGAATAAAAAGAAATGGCCCTGTGCCACTGGGCCAGAGCGGCCACAGTGCACGGCCCAGGGCATCTAGCCCAGCCGCTCGGGCGCCAGCACGCGCGTCAGGGTTTTAAACCTGACGGGCGGGGCCTAGCGGTCAGCAGCTGCGAGGGGAGAGAGGGAGCGGTGAGGACGACAGGTGGGGCCCGCCTGTCATCTTCAACCTCACGGCCACAGCGACGGCGAGCTCACCGACGACGATTTCGGGCACGGCGGGGCAAACGGAGGGCAGGGATGGACTCAGCAGCGAGTCGCGGAGGTAGTGGAGGTGGTGCGACTCGCCGGGGAGGCCTGGTTCGCCGGCGGCGAGGTGGGACGGCGGAGGAGCTTCGGGAGGTCGCTGCTCCGGCCGATTCCGACAGCTACAGAGAGGGAAAATCGAGGGGAAAGTATCAGTGGGGTGCGGTGGTTCCAAATCGAGCAAAAGGAGGAGCTGAGAGGGCTCGTACTGCGAGATCGCCGGTTGCCCGACGCGGCGGAGCTCCGGTCGATCCCGAGCACTGGGGCTCTTCGAGGATGAACGAATGGTGCTGGAGTGTTGCTGGGGGTGAGGGGAGGCTGTTGGTGCCGTTGGAGAGGCCTGGGCACGCTTATATAGCTGAGCCCACGGTCCACCGTGGACTCGTGCGCCGGCGAGGTCGTAGGCGAGGCCAGAGGCCGTGCTGGTGCCTGCGTTTGAGTCGGGGAGGTCCGTGGACGAGTCCTACGCCTAGCAGAGGGGAGAGGAGGAGCGGGGGAAACTCCAGACAGCACGCGCGTGTGTGGCCGAGGAGTGGATGCTGCAGGCGGCGAGCGCGCGTGCGAAGGCGGCCACCGGAGGGCGGAGGAGGAGGGGGACAGCACCGGGGGAGGTCGCAGACGTCGAGGAGCATCAGTAGGCGCGAGGGGAGAGCTCGAGGTGGTCACTGCGCTGGATTGGGCAAAGCTACAGTGCGGGTGCGCACTGTAGCGCGCTTTGGAGCGGCCTAATTGCATGCCATGGCATGCCATTGGCCCTCTGGGCGTGTCCTCCGTGTCTGGGGGGTTTAGGGTGATGTAATCAGCCCAGCTGTGGCATTGGATACCCTAGATGATCAAGGAGAGAGAGAGGAAGCTGGTAACTTGGTGAATTCTGGTTGTCCAGCAAGGTGAACTAGGGTTTTCACCCCTCAATCATGGAGCTGGGGACATGGGGGAGTTACTGGAGGTAGATAGTAACTAGATGAAGCTGTGGTAGAAAGTTGAGGCCAAGGTAAATAGTAAAAGGGGTCAAGATGGTAGTTTTGGTAAAATTGCAGAAGGTGTTTGATCAAGTTTTGATCAAGCAAATGATCTCCACTTGCCATGGAACTTAACAGGATTGAATGTTATAAGAAAATAGGGTGTTTCACCAAATTTGGGCTCATTTGAAGAAACTAGCCAATGTAACTTTGGTGAACCCTAGAAATCAACAGAAATGGCTTCATCTTGTTTAAGTCAAGCTAATCATCTCCCCTTGATGCACCACTTGGTGTAGTTTCATCATTTGGGGTATTGATCATGCCCACAAAGTTTGAAGCTCCAGGTAAAAAGTTGGTAATGTAAAGTTGTTCAAATTTGCATTTGAACAGAAATGGTTTTGGGGTATTCTGATCAAGTTGCTCTACTCCAAATCTTGTGCCAGTTGGTCTAGATGCCTTATTAGGCCATTCTAGCATGTGCACCAAATTTGAGAGCAATTAGACAAGTTTGGCAATGTAAAGTTGCTCAAAATTCAAATATGGACAGAATGGTTATGAAGGGTTTTGATGATGTTTTCTTGCTTCCCAAGGCATGGGCTTTGGCAAGATCATCAAATATGTCATATATGACATGATAGAATTTCCCTGGAATTTTTGGATAATATTTCCTTTGTAAATATTTCAAAAGCTTGAAATATCCAGAAAGGGTTTTGGAGGGATTAGCCCATTATTTTGAACATGACCAAGTGTTGAAACTCTTATATATGGACAATATATGTCCTATGAGTCTCCCTGAATTTTGGCAAATATTTTTGAAACACTTCAATAATTTTTCCCTATTAAAGACCATTTCTGACCTTAAGAAAAAGCTTTTAAATAAAATAGGAAAATAACTTTTAAAATTATACTTTTGTGGTTTCTGGGAGTCCTATGACTACTAGGTATCAAATATACTTTTTGAAATAATTTTCTCACCCTAAATCAAGCACTTGCAGTGCAAACCTCAATTCAAGGGTTTCTGGAATACTAAATTTATAAAATATATTTTGGCCAAATTAATTTTGTAGGAAAATACTATACTGTTATATAACACTTGGCATGATCATTGGGCAGAAGTTTTGGGTATGGAGATGAATTCTACAAGAGGTAATAGTTGACTTTAATGAGCACATGAAAAACACATGAAGAAAAACTCAATCCCAAATAAAAGCCAAATGATGCCAAAAATATTTGCTGATCCAAATTTTCATGCTTCATTGATGCAAATAACATGTTACAAAATGCAGGGTGTGACACAATACCTAGATTTATCTTGTATCGTGCCTAGCTAGGGGCGTAAAACGATAGCGCTTGTTGGGAGGCAACCCAATTTTTTGTTTTTTGTTTTTGTTTCTGTTAGGGAATAAATATTGCATCTATCCTCTGATTAGATGTGGTTTCATGTTTTGTTTAGTGTTTGTGCCAAGTAGAACCTTTGGGAAGACTTGTGTGAAGTTTATATGATCTTGCTGTGAAAAACGGAATCATTAGCACTAGCTAAAGTAGTCCTGAGATTTTACTGGAGCGTACTTTTTAGTTGATTATTTTTGCGGATGATTGGTAGACAAATTCCTCAAGTTTGCCAATTTAGTTGGAATTTTTTGGAGTTCCAGAAGTAGGCGAAACCTGCAGATTACTACAGACTGTTTTGTCTTTGACAGATTCTGTTTTTCGTGTGTTGTTTGCTTATTCCGATGCATCTATGAGTAGTATTGGAGGATATGAACCATAGAGAAGCTGGAATACAGTAGGTTTAACACCAATATAAACAAAGAATGAATTCATTGCTGCACCTTTGAGTAGGGGTTTGCTTTCTTATACTAACGGAGCTCATGAGAATTTTTGTCTAAGTTTTCTGTTGTGAAGTTTTCAAGTTTTGAGTATTTCTTTGATGGACTATGGAACAAGGGGTAGCAAAGGCCTAAGCTTGGGGATGCCCATGGCACCCCAAGTAAATTCAAGATAATCAAAAGCCTAAGCTTGGGAATGCCTCGGGAAGGCATCCCCTCTTTCGTCTTCATCCATCGGTAACTATACTTGGAGCTATATTTTTATTCGCAACATGTTATGTGTTTTGCTTGGAGCATCTTGTATAATTTGAGTCTTTGCTTGTTAGTTTGCCACAATCATCCTTTCTGGACACACCTATTTGAGAGAGTTAAATATAGCCTAGAAATTGTTAGAACACTCTATATGCTTCACTTATATCTTTTGAGTTGAATAGTTTTTGCTCTAGTGCTTCACTTATATCTTTTACAGCACGGTGGTGGTAATATTTTGTAGAAATTGTTGAACTCTCATGATTCACTTATATCCTTTTGATAGTCTATTAAAACAGCATGGTAATGTGTTTAGGCTAAAGAAACTAGTCTTCACATGATAGACATCCAATGTCAATGTAGTAAAAAAATTCACACCAAGTGCATTCAATAGAATGAGATGTTGGATGCTTGATAATTGTTTTGAGACATGAGGATAGTAATATTAGAGTCATGCTAGTGGAGTTATTATGAAATTGAGAAATACTTGTGTTAAGGTTAGTGATTCCCGTAGCATGCACGTATGGTGAACCACTATGTGACGAAGTTAGAGCATGAGGTATTTTTAGAGTGCCAACCTTTGTGTGGAGGTCGGGGGCGCGCGATGGTTAACTCCTACCAACCTCCCCCCTAGGAGCATGCGTTGATTGCTTTGTTTTGATGACTCGTTGATTTTTGCAATAAGTATATGAGTTCTTATGACTAATGTTGAGTCCATGGATTATACGAACTCTCACCCTTCCACCATTGCTAGCCTCTCTTGTACCGCGCAACTTTCGCCGGTGCCATAAACCCACTAAATATCCTTCCTCAAAATAGCCACCATATTGTTCCTCAAAACAGCCACCATACCTACCTATCATGGCATTTCCATAGCCATTCCGAGATATATTGCCATGCAACTTTCCACCGTTCCGTTCATATGACACGCATCATATTGTCATATTGCCATTGCATGATCATGTAGTTGACATCGTATTTGTGGCAAAGCCACCATGCATAATTTTTATACATGTCACTCTTGTTTCATTGCACATACCGGTACACCGCCTGAAGCATTCATATAGAGTCATACTTTGTTGTTGTAGTATCGAGTTGTAATATCGAGTTGTAATGAAAGTGTGATGATCATCATTATTAGAGCATTGTCCCATGGGAGGAAAGGCTAAATCTATAAAGCCCCTCCACAAAAAAAAGAAAATAAAAAAAGAAAGGCCCATAAAAAAGGGACAATTGCTACTATTTTTTTCCACACTTGTGCTTCAAAATAGCACCATGTTCTTCATTGTAGAGAGTCTCATGTTTAGTCACTTTCATATACTAGTGGGAATTTTCATTATAGAACTTGGCTTGTATATTCCAACGATGGGTTTCCTCAAATGCCTAGGTCTCCGTGAGCAAGCAAGTTGGATGCACACCCACTAGTTTCTTCGTGAGCAAGCAAGTTGGATTCATATTTAGCTCTAGTGCATCCGTTGCATGGAAATCCCTACTCACTCACATTGATATCTATTGATGGGCATCTCCATAGCCGTTGATACGCCTAGTCGATGCGATACTATCTCCCTCCTTTTTGTCTTCTCCACAACCACCTCTATTCCACCCATAGTGCTATGTCCATGGCTCACGCTCATGTATTGCGTGAAAGTTGAAAGGTTTGAAAATATAGATTATGAAAACAAATGCTTGGCTGAAATCGGGGTTGTGCATGATATGAATATTTTGTGTGATGAAGAGGGAGCATAGCCAGACTATATGATTTTGTAGGGATAACTTTCTTTAGCCATAGTATTTTGAGAAGACATGATTGCTTTGTTAGTATGCTTGAAGTATTGTTATTTCTTATGTCAACATAGACTTTTATCTTGAATCTTTCAGATCTGAACATTCATGCCACAATTAAGAGAATTACATTGAAAAACTATATTGGTTAGCATTCCACATCAAAAATTCTGTTTTTATCATTTACCTACTCCAGGACGAGCAGGAATTAAGCTTGGGATGCTTGATACGTCTCCAACGTATCTATAATTTTTGATTGTTCCATGCTATTATTTATGAAGTCCTGGATGTTTAATGGGCTTTATAATTCACTTTTATATCATTTTTGGGACTAACCTACTAACCCAAAGGCCCAGTCCAGATTGCGGTTTTTGCCTATTTCAGGGTTTTGCAGAAAAACAATATCAAACGGAGTCCAAACGGAATGAAACCTCCGCGAGAGATATTTTTGGAGGAAATCACGCACGAAGAACTTGAGAACCACATCAGAAGAGCCACGAGGGGCCCACGAGGGTGGGGGCGCGCCCCCCTTCCCAGGGCGCGCCCCCCTGCCTCGTGGAGCCCCCGTGACTCCCCCGGTGCCCTCCTTCTTCCTATATAAGTCTACGTACCCCAGAAACTCTGTGAACAGACAGAAAACCCTAATTCCACCGCCGTACCTTCTGTTCCCGTGGAGATCCCATCTTGGATCCTGTTCCCGAGCTCCACTGGAGGGGGATCCATCACGGAGGCCTTCATCATAATCATCATCGCCCTCACCATGAGTTGTGAGTAGTCTACCACAGACCTTCGGGTCCATAGCTAGTATCAACATGGCTTCTTCTCTCTCTTTGGATCCCAATACAAAGTTCTCCTCGGTCTTCGAGGAGATCTATTCGATGTAATCTCTTTTTGCGGTGTGTTTGTCGAGATCCGATGAATTGTGAGTTTATGATCAAGGTTATCTATGAAAGATATTTGGTTCTTCTCTGAACTTTTTATGTGTGCTCATAATATCCTTGCAAGTCTCTTCGAATTATTGGTTTGGTTTGGCCTACTAGATCTACAGTTCTTGCAATGGGAGAAGTGCTTGGCTTTGGGTTCAATCTTGCGGTGTCCTTTCCCAGTGACAATAGGGGCAGCCAGGCACGTATTGTATTGTTGCCATCGAGGATAAAAAGATGGGGTTTATATCATATTGCTTGAGTTTATCCCTCTACATCATGTCATCTTGCTTAAGGCGTTACTCTGTTCTTATGAACTCAATACACTAGATACATGCTGGATAGCGGTCGATGTGTGGAGTAATAGTTGTAGATGCAGAATCGTTTCAATCTAATTGTCTCGGACGTGATGCCTATATACAATGATCATGCCTAGATAGTCTCATGATTATTCGCTTTTCTATCAATTGCTCGACAGTAATTTGTTTGTCTGCCGTAGAATATCACTATCATGAGAGAATCCACTAGAGAAAACTATGGCCCCCGAGTCTATTCTCAACATATCAATCTACATCCACTTTACTTTTATCGCTTTTATTTGCTGTTCTTATAAACTAAAAATACCAAAAGTATAAACTATCATCTCTATCAGATCTCACTTTCGTAAGTGACCATAAAGGGATTGACAACCCCTTATCGCGTTGGCTGTGAAGTTCTTATTTGTTTGTGCAGGTGCGAGGGACTCGCGCATGGTCTCCTACTGGATTGATACCTTGGTTCTCAAAAACTGAGGGAAATACTTACGCTACTGTGTTGCATCTCCCTTTCCTCTTCTAGGGAATGCAACGCAAGCTCAAGAGGTAGCACAAAGCGGGCCATATTCGCCAGCCTCTTAATCTGTCTAATTCAAATTATCAGGATACTCCACATTCGTCATCCGGCGAATCAACTGCTACGCAGCTTCCTCCTCTCAAGACTGTTCCTGGGTAATTTTTTATTTTTTCTGTTTATCCTTTCCTTTCACTCCACTGACTGTCTTCACCTTTAAATTTCACAGCAAGCCAAAGCCTAGCAAGAAGGCTAGACTGAATAAACCGGCAGGTGATAATACAAATCCCCTGAACCGGAAAAGAATCTCGAGCCAGCCAAAGAGAATGTTGACGTCTTGAATGATGATCCTCCTCCAATGGATCATGAAATTCCTACTGAACAAGAAGCTGCGCCAATGGACCTTGGCGATAACCCGACCAGCCCAGTCCGGGCCAGCCATACTCCGGCCAATCCTGTTAAAGCCACAGTCGCTTCAGCAGAAGATGTTCAAATTACTAGTTTTGGCTATACAACCCCTGGTGAACCTATTGCGCTAACCAAGCATACTGGTAAAGAAGAAGTCTCTGGGAAAGACAAAGGCAAGTGGAATGTCGACTTGTCGAGCTATGCTCAACTCAGTGCCCAGGATCTTCATTCCGGATATTTGAACCAGTTGCATACCAGTCGTGATTATGAAGCCGGTTTAGTAAATCTTATGAAGGAACGTTACGAGGTACACTTCTGTTTAACTTTCTGCAACTTTATTCCTGCTTAAACCCAATAGATTGTCTTAACTCCACCATAGCCCCCAAGGTTCGGTTTACTCCTTTAGGATGAACCGGGACTTTGGAATATTCACCATATAATTTTTCACATGCGTAGTCCCCAAGGGCTGGTTTATCTCTTCAGGATGAACCGGGACTTTTATTTTGTAACCCTCTTTGAACAATAACGCATTAGCCCCCAAGTGCCAAGTGTATAACTTGTTATGTGCTTGGGACTTTCTGAAAAATGCCTGTTAACTTCAAATATACATTAGCCCCCAAGTGCCAAGTGTATGACCTGTTATGTGATTGGGACATTAAAAAGTGCTTTACCAATAGATGATGTATGCTTCCTTTTGCAGGCTGACCTAAATCAGAAAGAATCCCAAGTGGCTGAGCTCCAGGACACTGTGAAATTTCAGCAAACCGCTACTTCCAAGGCCAAGGATGAGCTGACTCTTGCTTTAGCAAACCTGGAAAATTTGAAGAACGACTTCCAGAAGTAACGGGCGGATTGGGATGCCGAAAAAGCCGCTCTGGATAAAAGGGCAGTTGACACAGAGACTGCTCTTAATCCGGTGTCCGAAGAACTGTTTGGCTTAAAGCGGCAGATAGACGCCATGACTACTGTTGTCTTTGGTAAATAATCTTTAACGCAGTTCTGAATATGATAGTTCCGCACTCTTCCGGTTTAACTATGCAGGAAAACGTATTGCTCATCTTAGCACTGACATGCGGAAGAAATTGAAGGCTGCATACACCCTTATAGAGCAGTTGTATACCAGCGCTCAAAGGATTGTTTGCACTGCTTCTCACAACAAACCGGCACCCAAGTTGATCAAGGAGACTTTGGAGAAGTTATCAGTGCTACCCGCCCGATTTGGAGAGCTCAAGAAATCAGCTGCCAGGGCTTGAGTTACTCTTTAATGGCATTAACTCGAGCGAAGGCTTGGGTTCCTGATCTTGATCCGGTTGATGTGATGAACGGTTATCCAAGCATGAAGGAGGACGGATCAGAGTTCACAGATACAGACTTGCGGGCTTTAACAAGAGAAATGTGGCCCTTGGCCAGCAAACTAGCCAATGAAGCTGATTTGTCCCGCTACCAGGCGGGTTACGATGCTGACAATCGCCGGGTTAACACTCCGGTCTATGAAGTGGAAGATCTCATCCCGCCTATCCGTAAGCATACCTACGCCCCTGATATTGAACCGTCTGAACTCATAAGCGATGAAGCTATTTTCCAAGCGCTGACAAAGATCAATTGGGCAACCACTGACTTCCAGCTGCTGGATCAGAACGACAAGGAGACAGCGCAGGATGATCCACAACCATCTAGCCGAGCTGACGCAGAGTCATGAGCTAGCGCCGGTTTAACATTTATCATGTCGCAGTATTTTGGCAAGGAACATATATTCTTTTGGGCTATAAAACACCTTGTAATAGGGTAGCTAAAACATTTGGTTATGTGCTGAGGCGTATTCCCTTTGCATAACATTGCTCAATCTGGTAATTTCATAGTTTTTCTTCTTATGATGCTTTAACAGTTTCGTTCCACCTGTTTCTGCATAAGACAAAATTTAAAGGGTCCTGGCGGTTTACTGCCGGATGGGTCATAATGCCCAAATACATGATCTAGGTTTATAACCTGAACTGTATTTAAAATATGAAACATATATCATACCTGTGATAGAAATTTGTGTCATTGGCTTAACCAATATTTTGCACCAATGGCGATGATCCCAATTGGTGAGTATTGATGACTCCTGCAATATTTTGCCGGTTCATGATGGGGTTGTGATAAACATCGGTTTAGCCATAAAGAGTACTAACAATTTATAATCAAACCAGACCAGGTTATGTGAATGCTGGTTTATTATGGTGGCAACTTATAGTCATCCACTCCGCCGAAACAATAGATATCGGATCAAATTCGAGGCTTTTTACGAGCTGCCAGGCTCCAAATTCGAGGCTTTTCATGGGCCGCCAGACCACTGAGTTGAACCATTTCACAAAGCCTGTTAAGATGGTCCTTAATCCTTAACCAATCATCGTTTTAACGTTGACAAGTTCAGGGTTTGTTATAAGATTGACTTGTCAATCGTTCGACGGGTCATACCAGGTTTACCTAGGTGGAGTGACTTACTTGATGCAGGCAGGTTAACCCGGGGTTTTAGGTGTATACACCAGGCTTCCAAGCCGTGGCTTGATAGCCTATTACAAGGGTCTTAAAAACTCGTTGTCGCTGTGCGACAGAAGCCCCCAAGTAACATTGTGAGTTGTGCTCGTCGGGTGCCTATGTTTGAGTTGTGCTATGCATCAAACTCTCTTTTGCCCCTTACCATCATGTTGGATTAATAGCCGGATTACCGAAGTAACCAGAGCTGTGCTCTTATGATGATATTGGCTTGATAGCCGGTCTAAGAGGGCCATAGGAACTCCTTCTTTACACACAGAAGCCCCCATGTGACAAACTCTTATGAAAAAAGCAGCAGATACCCCGCTTTAACGGGGATGCCAGTTTATTATATTAATCATAATATATACATTGCGAATATATGTACATAAAGCGGAGCCTATGGCTCAAGTGTAGTAAGGCTGAAGATGAGCGATGTTCCATGGCCGTCGGGTCTCCTCCTCCGCGGTGCGTGAGTCCTTGTGTTCTCGAACGTCGATGAGGTAGTATGATCCATTGTGTAGATTCTTGCTGACCACAAAGGGTCCTTCCCAAAGCGGGGATAGCTTGTGCATGTCTGTCTGGTCTTGGATGAGCCGGAGCACTAGATCACCTTCTTGAAACGTTCTGGTTTTAACCCGACGACTATGGTATCGGCGCAGATCTTGCTGATAAATCGCCGATCGAGCTGCCGCCATGTCATGCTCCTCATCCAGCCAGTCTAACGCGTCTTGTCGTGCCTTCTCGTTATCAGCTTCAACGTAAGCCGCCACCCGAGGCGAATCATGACGGATGTCACTAGGGAGGACCGCTTCAGCTCCGTATACCATGAAGAAAGGCGTGTAACCCGTAGACCTGTTAGGTGTGGTGTTGATGCTCCATAACACAGAGGGTAATTCCTCCACCCAACAACCTGACGTCCTCTGAAAAGGGACCATGAGCCAGGGTTTGATGCCTCTCAAGATTTCTTGATTGGCTCTCTCAGCTTGACCATTGGACTGGGGATGTGTCACTGAAGATACGTCAAGCCAGATGTGCTCTCGTTGACAAAACTCCACCATAGCCCCCTTGGATAAATTGGTACCATTATCAGTTATAATACTGTGTGGAAAGCCAAACCGAAAAATCACCTTCTTGATGAATTGAACCGCCGTTGCTACATCACACTTGCTGACTGGCTCTGCCTCGACCCACTTGGTGAACTTATCCACCGCCACCAAAAGGTGGGTCTTCTTGTCTAGAGATCTCTTAAAGGGCCCAACCATGTCCAGCCCCCAAGTCGCAAATGGCCAAGTAATTGGAATCATCCTCAATTCTTGAGCCGGTATATGAGCACGCCGTGAGAATTTCTGGCAAGCATCGCACTTTTTGACCAAGTCCTCTGCATCAGCATGAGCCGTCAGCCAATAGAACCCATGACGAAAAGCTTTAGCCACCAAAGATTTTGAACCGGCGTGGTGACCACAATCTCCTTCGTGAATCTCTCGAAGAATATCACGGCCTTCGTCCGGTGATCCACAACGTTGAAGCGCCCCAGATACGCTGGAATGATGCAGTTCTCCATTGACAATAGTCATTGATTTGGACCGTCGGACTATCTGTCTAGCCAAGACTTCATCCTCTGGTAACTCACCTCGGTTCATGTACGCCAGATACGGGACTGTCCAATCCGGAATAGCATGAAGCGCCGCCACCAATTGAGCCTCCAGATCAGGAACATCCAAATCCTCTTCTGAAGATAATCTCACCGATGGATTATGCAATACGTCCAGGAAGACAATAGGTGGAACCGGTTTACGCTGAGAACCCAGACGGCTTAATGCGTCGGCCGCTTCATTCTTTCGCCGGTCCACATGGTCCACCTGATAACCTTTGAAGTGTTGATGGGCCTCTAACCCCTCGTTGGTTACCCCAAGTGGAAGGTGTGAGATGCAGTGTTGTGGAAGTTTTTCCCTTAGCAAAGATGCCAAGGATCGAATCCCCAGAGACTCCTAGGTTCAACAAGTAGGTGTCAACTGCTAACGGCGCCAGATATTAGCAATCAACGTGGACCTGCACATAGATACAAATAACTTTGCTCCCAACGAGTACAGAGAGGTTGTCAATCCCTCCGGCCTTGTAGTTCACAAAGGATTAAACGCAAATGATAGTAGTGATAGATAATGTTTGCAATAGTAAGTAAAAGCGAAAAGTAAATAGCGGATGTGATCAATGATGGTAATATGGACCGGAGTCTCATGATGTTCACTAGTGATGTCTCTCTCCCAAAAGACGATAAAACAGCCATGTAAGGTAAACGAATTACAGCTGGGCAATTGACAGGACCACGAACGCAAACCAATGCTGACTACATTGCAAGAAAGGTTGAGGTTCAAAGCATGGGCGGTACGGCAAAGTAATTAGACCGAAATCCATCAATATCTACTACTAATCAACCACCTTGAGATATCTATCCAGAACATCTCGCTGGTATTAAGTTGCGAGCCCCACCCATAGTGTAAACTCGAAGCAACAGACAACTGCATTAAAAGAACTTTGCGTAAAGTAAACAATCCTTGCACCCGCGGGCACAAGCACCGTTGTTTTCCCCCTTGTGGCAACAGCACATCCCCTAGACTCATGTTTCTGTCACTCAAGCTAGTCATCGAGAGGCATGAACCCACAATCGAGCATAACATTCCCTCTTGGAGTCACTACATATTACTTGGCCAAAGCAATAAATAACAACGGAGAACATGCAAGAATTACTTACGAACATAAATATAAAAGAGGTAGATCAAATATATTACTCAATCACAATCTGAACATAATCTCATAATCCATCGGATCCCAGCAAACTCATCCTAGCAACAGCATAAGGATTACATATGTGCCTCGATCATGTAGGGCAGCTCACGAGGACTAATTAGTGAAGCACAAGAACGGGAGGAGAACATCACATAGCTACTGGTCATGGACTCATGGTCCAAGGGAGACTACTCACAACTCATTCGGGAGGCGTCCATGGTGGTGGAGAGGCTCCCGATGGTGATCCTCCCCTCCGGCAGGGTGCCGGGAAGAGTTCTCCTGGTGCTCCCGATCTTGGAAGCGGCGGCGGCGGCGGAACAGAGATGAGATCGCGAAAAAGAGTTCCCATCCCGAGGGTTTCGAAGGACGCTCTAAATATATGCCAAAGGGGGGCACCAGACGGGGCTCGGGGGGCCCAGGCCCCCCCCCCCGGCGCGGCCCAGGGGGGCGCGCCGCCAGGGCGCCTGGGGCCCTGGTAGCCCCCCCGGCTGTACTTCGGGCGCAAGGTAGGTTCTGGAACACTGACTTTTTATATAATTTTTCTGGATTTTTCCTGACAGTTCTCGTAATGTGAAATCCTGAAATACAAAAACAGCCGAAAACAGAAACTGGCAGTGGGGTGCACTGGATTAGTAGGTTAGTCCAAATATGATCAAAAGTGTATGGAAGTGTATAAATATCATAGCAATATCACCCAAAAGTGCCATGGAGCAAGCAGAAATTATAGATACATTTTGGACGTATCAAGTGTCTAGCGACAGCGTCCACCTCTCGATGATACGCCACCATAAGCGGGTCCTTGGAGTCCCAAGTACCAGACACTTGTTGTGCCACCAGGTCCGAATCACCGAAGCATTTAACCCAGCTTAAATTCATCTCCTTATCCATTCGCAGACCATGGAGGAGAGCTTCATACTCAGCTGCATTGTTAGTACAAGGGAACATTAAACGGAGGACATAACAGAACTTATCACCATGTGGGGAAGTTAATGCGACTCCAGCCCCCGAGCCCTCCAATTGCCTGGATCAAAGTGAATAGTCCAGTACGTGTGATCCGGCTTTTCCTCCGGTGCTTGCAGCTCCGTCCAATCGTTGATGAAGTCCACTAGTGCGTGAGATTTAATTGCAGTGTGAGGCACATATTTTAGCCCATGAGGACTAAGTTCAATGGCCCACTTGGCAACCCGGCTAGTTGCTTCTCTGTTCTGAATTATATCTCCTAGAGGGGCAGAACTGACCACAGTGATAGGATGGCCCTGAAAATACTGCTTAAGCTTCCGGTTTGCCATGAAGACTCCATATACCGATTTCTGCCAATGCGGGTATCTCTGCTTCGACTCAATGAGCACCTTGCTGGTGTAGTAAACCGGCCGTTGAACCGAATATTCCTTTCCTTCCTCCTTGCGCTCCACCATAATGGCAATGCTCACTGCTCGGGCATTAGCATCCACATATAACAACATCGGCTCATTATAAACTGGTGCAGCAAGGATGGGTGGCTCTGCCAACTGCTTCTTTAAGTCCTCGAACGCAGCATCAGCAGCATCACTCCAGACAAAGCGGTCTGTCTTTTTCATCATCTGATAAAGCGGGATGGCCTTCTCTCCCAAACGGCTGATAAACCGGCTTAGCGCTGCAATGCGCCCTGCCAAGCGTTGGACATCATTGATGCACGCCGGTTTAGCCAAGGATGTAATAGCCTTGATCTTCTTCGGATTAGCTTTGATTCCTTTGTTGGACACCAAGAACCCCAGGAGCTTGCCTGCCGGTACATCAAAAACGCACTTAGCCGGATTAAGCATCATCTTATATATCCGAAGGTTATCAAAAGTTTCCTTCAAGTCAGCTATAAACGTCTCTTACGTCCTGGATTTTACCACAGTATCATCCACATAAGCATGAACGTTCCGCCCAATCTGTTTATGAAGACAATTCTGCACACAACGCTGATAGGTCGCCTGGGCACTCTTGAGCCCGAAAGGCATAGATACATAGCAGAAGGCTCCAAAGGGAGTTATGAAGGATGTTTTCTCCTGGTCCTTAACTGCCACCCTGATCTGATGATAACCGGAATATGCATCCAGAAAACCTTAAGCGCTCACAACCCGCCGTAGCATCAATGATTTGATCAATACGGGGGAGGGCAAAAGGATCAGCTGGGCAAGCCTTGTTCAGATATGTGTAATCAACACACATTCGCCAAGTGCCATTCTTTTTAAGCACCAGCACCGGATTAGCCAACCACTCCGGATGAAACACCTCAACTATAAAACCTGCCGCCAAGAGCCTGGCCACTTCTTCACCAATAGCTTTACGCCTCTCTTTATTGAAGCGGCGGAGAAACTGTTTAACCGGTTTAAACTTGGGATCAACATTAAGAGTGTGCTCAGCGATTTGCCTCGGTACACCTCGCATGTCAGAAGGTTTCCATGCAAAGATGTCCCGATTCTCACGGATGAACTCGATGAGTGCGCTTTCCTATTTTGGATCCAGGTTAGCACTGATGGTAAGCTGCTTGGATGAATCGCCAGGAACGAAGTCAACCTGCTTGATCTCATCAGCTGATTTGAACTTCAAGGCCGGATCATGCTCCATAGTTGGCTTCTTTAACGGAGACATGTCTGCTGGGTCAACATTATCCTTGTAAAATTTCAACTCTTCAGTTGCGCAAACCGCCTCAGCATAGGCTGCATCACCTTTCTCGCATTCCAAAGCAATCTTACGGCTCCCATGGACCGTAACAGTTCCTTTATGACCCACCATCTTGAGCTGTAGATAAACGTAACAAGGCCTAGCCATGAACTTGGCATAAACCGGCCGCCCGAACAGGGCGTGATATGGGCTCTTGATCTTTACCACTTCAAAGGTCAAAGTTTCCGACCTCGAATCATGCTCATCTCCAAAAGTGACCTCCAGGTCTATCTTACCGACCAAATACGCCGATTTACTAGGTACCACGCCGTGAAAAACAGTGTTGGACTGTCTGAGCTTCTTGTCTGTCAACCCCATGCGACGAAAAGTCTCATAATATAGAATATTGATACAAAGTCCATGAGCACCTTGGTGAACTTATAGCCCCCAACCTGAGGCGCCACCACCAGAGCCAGCTGACCTGGATTATCAACCCGGGGCGGATGATCCTCTCGACTCCACACAATGGGCTGTTCCGACCAGCATAAATAGTGAGGTACCACCGGTTCAACAGAGTGCACTGCCCTCTTGTAAACCTTCTGATCACGTTTACATAAGCTTGTGGTGAAGATGTGATATTGCCCGCTACTCAACTACTTTGGGTTACTTTGATAGCCTGATTGTTGTTGTTGCTGATGATTGCTCTGATTATTATAACTATCCTGGCCGTTCCGCTGGCTATGCTGGTTATGCCCGTTCTGATTGCTGTGGCCGCTCTGGTTACCTTGAAACCCTGGACCGGAGCCACCACCTTGATAACCTGGCCCGTGAAACCCAGGGCCTGAACCGCCGGACGATCCGTGATCATACTGGAAATGGTTTCTGAACTCCCTCATAATAAAACAATCCTTCCAGACGTGTGTGGCTGGCTTCTCCTTCGTACCGTGCCTGGGGCAAGGCACATTCATCTGGCATTCCAGATTAATGTTTTGTCCTCCACCCCGTGGAGGCGGTCTGCCCTTGCGGCGCTGGCCATCCTCCTGTACATTAGTGTTAGCCACAAAATCTGAATTGCTATCCGCTTTATGCTTACCACTGTATCCCTGACTCGCCGGATTAGGCTGCGGCGCTTTACCGTTCTTCTTTCCTTTTCCTGACTTCTCGTCATCAGACTCTCGATATTTGGTACTATCTGAATCTGCGTATTTCACCAGAGCGCCCATGAGTGTTCCCATGTCATCTCAATTAAGTTTGAGTCGTCCCAACTTTAACTTCAGGAGCTCAAACCGGCAATTGCCTTCCAACATTATAACTGTTGTATCCGGATTGATGTGATTGGAAGAATGCAGGATCTCTGACACCCGGCGCACCCAATGGCCCGTTGATTCGTTCTCCCCTTGAACACAGGCAGCTAAATTGATGATGGACATCGGCTGCTTGCACGTGTCCTTGAAATTATTGATAAACCAGCGGCGTGACTCGGCCCATGATCTGATGGAATTGGGTGGTAAGCTCTTTAACCAAGTATGAGTTGTGCCCTCTAACATCATGGTAAAGTATTTAGCACACGCCGTATCGTCTACGTCCAGCATCTCCATTGCCATCTCGTAGCTTTCGACCCATGTCTCAGGGGATAGATCCGCAGTGTAGTTGGGCACTTTGCGCGGTCCTTTGAAGTCCTTGGGCAGCTGTACGTTGCGTAAAGCGGGGGTGAGACACGGCACTCCTAAGGAGCTGGAAGTAACCCCTGGTTCAACTGTAGTAGATGGACGAACCGGCGTCGGCTGACGGGCTTCATATTGCGCCGCTAATTTGGCCTCTCGGCGCTACCTGCCTTGATCCACCACATCTTGAGCGTTTGCACCTCCTCCCGCTGGGTTATCCCTTCGCGGCGGATTACGATTCCGCGCGCTACTTGACACGCCTGGCTCTTCCAGGTGCCTGCTGTAACTCTAGCTTGGGCGGGGGGTGGAATGAATCCTCTCGCGGCTGTGAGAATAAGCTTGCTGCTGAGTTAAGGCTGTCTCCAGAAACTCCCTAGCTCGTCGCGCTTCCACTGCTATAGGGGATTCCCCTTCAATGGGAAGGGCTGCCAATCGTGAAGCGGCGGCTACTATGTTATCCAAAGGGTTGGAGTGGTGACCAGGAGGCGTGGGCACATGCTGTGACAGAACGACTTGACGGGTTGGATCTGCGGCCTGCGACTGGACCGATGCTCCGGTGCCAGGTACTTCACCCCTGTTTATCCCCGGCTGGTTGCTGGTTCCCGCTCCTGGCGTACTGAAGAGGTTCCTTTCTTCGTAAACCGGCGGCAAGCGAGACTGGCGCCTTCTCCTCATTACGTCATTTGATGTCGTTTGATCCAACAGAAGCCGATAGGCCTGAGCATCTAGCTCGGCCTGCCTTGCGATCATTCTAGAGTTCTCAGCAGCCAGGTCCAACTTAGCTTGATCTATTTGGCCCCTCACCTTGGCAACTTCCGCGTCGTGTTGCACCTTCTTGGCCTGGCCGACCTCTTCGGTTAGCAGCGCTGTCAAAGTATCAACTAAAGCGGTCAGAACTTGAGCCGGTGGCTGAACCGTGCCTCCTGCCCCAGTTGCCGCCAGTTCGGACGTTAACGCTGCCGCAGTTGACGACTGTTGCACAGATTGTGATCCGACCATGAAGACGGCCACCCGGCTCGACGGATCAATGGTGTCCGGAATACTGTCACCATTGGAACAACCCCTAGACCGGCCATCTTGTAATAGATATAAAGACTCGGTTTCTCCAGTGGATGACTCATCGTCGGAATAAACGACGGTCTCGCCACCGGATTCCGATCCATCCTCAATTTGTGCCCCGTGAACCGCTACCACGAAGACACGCTTCATGGCGGGCCGAATCCGGGCAGGTCTCGCGCGCTGAGCCGACTCGACAATGTTGGGGAAGATGTCCGGCTCAGGGCCCGATTCGCCGATCTTGCCAATGAAGACGTGGATGCCGCTAAAGGGGACCCGGTACCCGTACTCGATTGAATTGGCCTCGGGACCCCAGCCTACATCGTCGATGTAGATCTTGCCACGACGACTCTTAGTCATCCGGCCCACTGGGTAGCCCTTGAGTCCTTCAAAGCTGCCCTTCAAGAACTCGGAACCATCGTGCGATAGCCCCACGGTGAGCACCAACTGTCGTGGTTTTGTCACGACAGATGTCCTAGCAAAAGGACTTAGTCGTGGAGCCATCGCTACGGGATAGCTTAAAGGGGTTAAAGCAGACAAGGACGCAAAGGGTTTTATACTAGTTCGGCCCCTTCGATGAAGGTAAAAGCCTACGTCTAGTTTGTTGTAGTATTGCTAGGGTTTCGATGACCAGGGAGCGAATCCGCTTTGCCTGTGTCTCGAGTTGTTGTTTGTGCACCATCGCCGGGTCGTCCCTTTATATACACAGGGTGACACCCGGTCCGGTTTACAGAATCCCGAGGCCGGCTCATAAATGTGCCCGGCTCGGTCTCTATCTTTCCTATCTTACAACACAAGTTACACGCCGTATGTCGATTTACACATTACGGGCCCTAACACCTCTTGGGCCTTGGATCTCTAGTCTTCTATAATAAAGCGCCATGCTCCATGTCTCGCTGGTCTTCAGTAGAAGTAATCCTTATAGGCATAAACCGGCCCCTCCCTGGGCTGTTTATACCTAATAGTTATATCCCTGACAGTAGCCCATCCGGAGATCAAGCTTCGAGAAAACCTTGGCTCCTTTGAGCTGCTCGAACAATTCATTGATATTGGGGAGAGGGTACTTATTCTTTATTGTCTTCTTGTTCAATGGCCGGTAATCGACGCACAATCGTTCCGTACCATCCTTCTTCTTGATAAAAAGAACACCACGGCCCCAAGGGGAAGTACTTGGTCTTATGAGACCCACTCATTCTTGCTCATCGAATTGTTTCTTCAACTCCTTCAACTCTTTAGGAGAAAGCTTGTACGGATGCCGACAGGCTGGCTCGGTACCAGGTTCAAGTTCAATGACGAATTCAACTGAACGGTTGGGAGGCATGCCTGGAAGCTCTTAAGGAAATACATCCTCATATTCACAAACCACCGGAATCTGGGAAATGGCATTAATCTCGCCCTTGTCATTGAGAGAGAATAGCCTGATTGTGTTATCTCGAGTTGCGAAGATAATCACGTCTTCAGAAGGATGAGTTAGATTGACCTGTTTGTTTGCACGATCAATAAGAGCATCATGCTTAGAGAGCCAATCCATCCCAAGAATAAGATCAATGTCCGAGTTACCGAGAACATCCGGGGAAACCAGAAAACTGTAATCACCCATATGAATAGATATGTCTGGAGCCATCAAATTAGAAGTCAATCTCTTAGCATATGTCTGGAGCCATCAAATTAGAAGTCAATCTCTTAGCAGGAGAAAAAATACTCAAAGCTCTTGGCAAATCTTCGGTGTGAAAATTGTGCTTCAATGCAAATGGGTGAGATATGAAAGAACATGATGCACCCGAATCAAACAAGACTTTTGCAGGAATAGAGTTAACTCAGAGGTTACCCATTATCACATCGGAAGAATTCTCTGCTTGAGCTGCATTCATCAGGTTCACTCTTGCATGCTTGGGATTGTGCTTGACAATAGAATTGCTGACAGGTGGAGAGGTGGAAGGCGCCTTTGGTTGGGACACTTGTTAGCATAGTGACCCTTCTAAGTACACTTGTTGCACGTAACTTCTGAAAGTGGCCAATGATAAGGACCGCTTGGTCTTGGATCTTGAAACTGAGACTTGGACTGGTTGCTTGGGTTGGGTGGGTGGGAAAATCCACGACCACCTGAGTGCTTGTTCTGACTCGGAGGATGAAGAACTGGAGGAGGCGGGAGCCAGAACTTCTGCTGCTTGGCGACCACTTGAGAGGAAGAGGAGGAGTGAACAACAACTCGTATCCTCTTTTTGGAAGCTTCACATTTGAGCTGAGCTGTCTCTTGCTTGAGAGCCATGTTGTAGAATTGATCAAATTCATTTGGCTCGAACAGAGTGAGTGCAAGTTGGAGTTCATCTTTCAAACCACCTCGGAACTGGTAGATTGTGCTCTTGGCATCGGGGATGTCTTGCTTCGCATAACGGGCAAGATTCTGGAACTTGACATTGTATTGGTAGACAGACATGGTGCCTTGCTTCAGATTGCGGAATTGCTCACGCATGCCTTCAATGACACTGGTAGGAATGTGATGAGAACGAAAATCGCGACAGAAGTCAGTCCCCGAGATCTCACGACCCACTCTGGAGTCTTTGTACTGTTGCCACCAATCTGCAGCTTGATCTTTGAGTTGGAAAGTGGCAAACTTGACACAATCCTCAATTTTGACGTTACTGCACTCAAAGTGTTTCTTGATGTCTGTGATCCAATCCTCAGCGTCAAGCGGATCAACACAGTAACTGAAAGACTTTGGTTGGTTTGCCAGGAATTGGTTGAGAGTCGCAAAGTGAGGTTGATTGAATAGGTTTCCTTGGCCTTGGTTCCCTTGATTGCCTTGATTTGCTTGGAAACTCTGCATCATCTGCATGAGCATCTAGGTGTTTTGATTGGTTGCTTGCATAATTGCTCTCCATGCCTCAGACGGAGGAGGAGGGGAAGGTGGACGCTCTTCTTCACCCTCTGGGTTCTGGTTGGGAACTTTCTTAGGTGCCATCCTAAAGATGATGACAACCGTTAGCCATTGAAGCAAATAATAGATAAGCTGGATCAACAGCTAGATATTTACAACATATAGTCTTCACAATGAACATTTGAACAAAATGAACGAATGAATTCCATAGCTTAATGATACATCAACTTGTCGAGAAGACACTTGGGAGAACAAAATGGTAGAATAAAACAACAAGGTGCAGATGGAACAAATACATAATAGAGGTTTCGTCCCACATGTTCGTGCTGAATGCCCCATGGCACGTGTTACAAAGGGCCTTGTAATCCCCCGATCAGCATAGCCAAGGATCCTTTAAGATGCAAGCCCCTAGTGCAACAACTCCCATGATAGCCTCTCCACTAGATGTTGAACCCCAACCTCATATCATGCACCCATTGGAAGATTACCTAAGAGCTACTTGAATCCCACCTATTAATTCCTGAAGCTTTTCGGTTATGCAATCTGGTGTTGGGGATACAGGGGAAGCACCACATATCACTCAACTAATAAATCCTACATCCAGCTGTATCCATCCATCAACACATAACCAGGCACCTTCGGAAACTGTTTACCTCGGATCTTCGAAACGCATCCGCTATACTAGCTGTGGCAATACTCCCGAACTATCCCCCAGTACTGGGTGACGTCGGGGTTATCACTAGACATGCATAGAAGAGTTTTCGATGTCGGCCACCTCTGGTATTCTAGAACCGCAACGATACATTTGTGACGACAACACCTCGGAGCTCAACTCCCCGGGACACAGGAGGCACCAAGAACAATGTTCTCGTCACAAAGTTATCGGAACAATTCAAACAATACCCACGTGATCCTATATTTTTTTGATGAAATTTTCAGAATAGTGAAGATAAAACAACGTCAAGAGTCCTCACCAGAGCGACGAAGGGGATGAGGAGTAAAAAGAAATCCTACTCTCCGATATATATATAGGATTCAAAACATTTTGTGTGTGTGCCTAGACTCAGCCGTCAGCGGTTCGATCAACCAGGGGGCTCCTAGGTCGGAGAAGGCTCTGAATACCAACTTGTAATGCCCATGATGCGACTATATCTCCTACGTGTCGAGGCACGACTTTATAGACATAAGCACATTCTGGAATGATCGCAAGCGTGGTATCTTTGCACAACTCATGTAAAAGAACATGTATGAAAGAGTAAAATAGTTGGCTTACACTCGCCACGTCACACAATGAATACAATAGCATACATTCATCCAAATAACACAGGGTCCGACTACGGACGAAATCCAAATGAGAAAAGATACCACAAACACAAGTCCCGATCGCCCCTAGTAGGAACCACTACTGATCGTCGGGATACGTAACATAGAAACGACCACGTTCTTCATCGAATTCCCAGTGAAGTTCTGATCCATCTCCTGCATCATTCTCGGCTGTACTGCATCTAGTGTGTGTTGTAATCTGTAAGTCACAAGGACTCAGCAATCCCATTCCCGGGCATCAAAACAAACAAAGCCTTAAGGTGTGGAGAGGTAACAAAGTGTTTGCAGCAAGCACTAAGCAACTAGCTTACGAGTTCAGAGTGAGAGGAGAATATGTGCCAACGGTCGCCAAGATGATCACTAAGTGATCCTAGCTACTCACGTTCATGCATAACCCCATCGTGTTCACTTTCCGAAACCCCTTCGAAAAGAGACCATCACGGTACTCACACAGGTAGTGTATTCTTAAGGATATGGTGTCAAGTTATCTACAACCGGATATTAACAAATTCTCATCTGCCACATAATCACGGGCACGGCTTTTGAAAGTTCAAAACCCTGTAGGGGTGTCCCAACTTAGCACATCACATGCTCACGATCTACAGAGTCGCAACTCCAAATTGGGAAGACCCGAGTATTCTCGGAATCCCGTGCTCAAGATATTTCGACAAATGTAAAACTAATCTAGCAAGACCTCCCGGCGTGCCGACACCCTGATAGTAGCCGTGCGTATCTCGTCTCAGGCCACGACCGGATGGGCCAAGCTACAGGTATATACCAGCCCTCGGGTTTCCCCAAGGTGGCCCCACAGGTTGCCCAGTTTGGACCAACACTCATGAGGAGCACTGGCCCGGGTTGTTGATTAAGAACTCGGGTTTATAACTCCCTATGCAAGTTTTAGTTGTTAGGCAAATGTAGTACCAAAGTTGGGTCTTGCTGGAAAATCTTTAAGCAGTGCGAATTATCAAGGGGGCCCATAAACCCCAACCGTGTTAGGAACGCAAAATAAAGGAACATAATACTGGTTTATCGGGTCCTAAGGTGGCATGAGTGGAACAAAACACCAAACAGAAGGCCAAGCCTTCCACCCATTACCAATATATATGTGCATTAATTTAATTAAGATATATATTGTGTTATCCCAATAACAAGTCCGAACATGGATCAATCTTTGAAAAACTTCACCTGCAACTAACAACGCTATAAAAGGGTCTGAGCAAAAGCGTACTTAGCCAATCAATGGTTTGCTAGGAAGGCGGTTAGAGTGTTTCATGGCAACATAGGAGGCTGACAAAAAATGAATAGGCATCGAGGCATAGCTAAAGAGCGAGACAACTAGCAAGGCAAAGTTAGAGGTGGTATCGGAGAACGGTCATCTTGCCTGTTAAGTCCACGGAGGGATCGTAACCTTGCTCCTCAAACTCAGTCTTGACAGGAACCTCGAACTCCGAATCGTCACCGGGCTCTAACCAACATAACAATACAAACACCGGAACAACAATCAATCGCCATGCAATGCTCAAACACATGATGCAAGACATGATGCATATGTGCATGGATAGGATATGATGCATCCCAAAGGAACAAGATGGTGCACATCTGGCATGGCATTATGCAAGAACACAAAACATGTAAGAGGACACATCATGCAAAAGAATGCAAGAACAACCATAGGCACATGTGTAGATATTTAGTTGAACTATCCAAGCACCCAACAAGTTTCAAAAGTTGCTTAGCATGGCAAGCAATGCAACTTGAGACCAACAACATCATGCAAGCTTTTTAAATGGGCCGGAAGGAACAACAACAATTCCGAAAACTCCCATGTGCATATAATACCAAATAGAACAGATCTGTGGTAACCATATTTTAGAGTTGTTAAACATGTAAAGTAACAACATCATGTTATTCTACACATTTTTCCACCCCATTTACATATAAAGTTTGTTAAAAATGGAGCTACGGTTATTTACTTATGAATTAGACAAGTTTGAACATGTTATTAACAAAATATATTCAAACAACATTTTAAATGTTTTTAACATTGCAACAAAAATCATATCAATAATCTACACTAAAAACTAAGTAGTTTTCATATATAAAACATTTTGAACAGATGCTTAGTTTAAAAGATATGATGATCCAAAAATGCAAACAGAATTTAAAAACAAAACTAATATTGCAGAACAACAGGGACATGGCCGAGGCCAACCACTGTCAATGACAAGTGGGCCAGGGGCGTGCTGAAGTGGCAGACTGGGTGTGGGAGTTGTGTGTGTGTGGGAAGTGTATGGCAAGTGGGGCCCTCGTGTCAGTTGAACAAAGGGGCGAAATTGGGGCATATTTCCAGTGGCCCAAGGGGGATTCAAACCCGCGTCGCTGCGTTAACAGAGCGGGGAGTGAACCAGCTGGGATGGCTGCGTGCGTCTGACAGAGAGGGAGAGCTGCGCTTGAAATATATTCAGAGCGAGGAGGAATCCCCTGCACTCCGGCGAAGCAAAGGCGACGGCGAGTGCGTCGGGGCTGCTCCGGCGACCAAACATGACGGCGGAGGTGCGTGATGGTTCCACGGAGGGATCCCGAGTCCCTGGGTGCCACTAGATGCACCACACGATGACGGAGTCGACGCCGACGACAACTATCAGAGGCGGAGGCGATGAGCTGCGGCGGAGAAAAACAGAACCTAGCGGCGGAGCAAGATTTGTTGGGAGGAGATGAACATTTAAGGAAGAGACTAGATGGCACTTGCAAAATTTAAAGAAAGGGAAAAAAGAGATAAGGGGAGGTGGTTAAAGTTGGAGGGGCTTAGGGATTGGGCATGCCCTTGCATCAAACCACCACAACATGAGCAAGGAGAATTCACTTGACATAAAAAAGGATGAGAAATGCAAAGTGACAAGATGGAATGCCATATGATGTGACCATGATGCAATGATGGTAATGAAGCAATATGCATGATAATGCAATAATGAAAAACATGACAATGCAAATAAGATGACAAGGCATAAATGCAAAAGAACCCCCAAGGAAAAGGATAAGGACCAAATGGTAAATGTATATATTGCCATATAAGGAAGTTTTACATCTGGGGTGTTACAGCCACACACCACAAGCTCACCCGAGCTCAAGAACACCTCTCCTCAGGAGGCGGTTCATCCATGTACTAGTTCTTCCTTAGCCTACAAGGCAATCCACCACACCACACTGGATTAGGGTGTTACACCACAACGGTGGCCCGAACCAGTATAAATCTTGTGTCTCTTGTTCATCGGATCTGACGAGCTAGGCTTAGGGCTGTTGAGTAGATGAGCTATGGCGGAAGGAGAGATCCTCGTGCGCACCCCAGAGTTCAAACCTTGAGGGTTTTGCCGGAACCCCAAATCCGACAGCCGCTCCATGACAGCATTGCCAAGTTTCATGAATTTCAGACGAGCTTTCGATTTACTAGAATTAAAAAACCATCAGGCTTGTTGTGAGAAGCTCTGGTTTGTGAGAAGCATATACCCAAACCTGTCCCAAATGGGACAAAAAATTACCACGGCATGTTGATGCCGCTCCGTGACAACATGCCAAAAAAACTCTTCAGAGACCAAGAGTGATTGTGGTTCTCGAAGAAGAAGTCTGTAAAGGTTCGAAGATAGCCTTCAAGTATCAACCTCGAATGATCGACATCGGTTGATGAATCGATTGTCGAGGAGAATAGGATGAAGAGAGTTTATCTTCCGTGTTAAGTCACAGCCCCTCCAACCAGACGTAGTCCTTGTGCAGAAGAACGAACTGGTCGAACAAATACCTTCTCTCATTCGATCATCACCGGTCATCTCTATCACCCTTGTTTATCTTCGATGCATCTTGCTCGTATGAATAGTTTGGATGCTTAACTTAGTTTCCTTTCGGTACCTAGTTTTAGTTTGTTGTTGTCTGTTTTTCATCCATTCCGCTGCTGGGTTCTCAGAGTTTTAAGTTTTTCTGAATAAAATTTAAAACTCCCATTCACCCCTCTGGTAGACATACTCCGTTCCTACAAACTTGGAGGCCTAGGGATGCTCGATCTCGAGCGACATGACCTGGCACTTAGTTTGCACTGGAAGGGGCTCAAAAGCATACATGATACTAGGCCCTAGCAGCATTTGCCCCTAACTGCGAATCGACAAGTATAGCAGGACTTCAACAGTCCGGTTCATTGGCAGCTCGCACGCATGACCTAGCGCTTTTTCTGAGAGATTGATGGATCAACAGATCCTCTATTGTTGATATCACATGACATTTGGAAGTTGGTCAGAAATCATACGGTCAACCGCAAATCAGTCAAGGAAGGGCTGCTCAATTATCGCGAGGCAAACGATGTCACTTGTGAACTATATACGGAGGGGTTTGTTCAGCTAATTGCATTATGAGATATCATGGGTGCAGTGCAGCTTGTTTTGGATCGACATGATAATGCAGTATGGAGATGGCACCTGGGAGGTGTGTATACATCAGCCTCGACATATAGTATGCTATTCCAAGGAGTTGTGAGGTTAGCTTATGTGAAGGCACTCTGGAACAGTTGGGCGCCGCTTGCCTGCAAGCTTTTTTATATGGCTGGCGTGCAGTATCGTATTTGGACCTCTGACCGGAGATGCAGACATGGACTACAAGATGCTCCCTCGCCTTGCTTTCTGTGTGATCAAGAGGAGGATAATGTGGACCAGATTCTTTTAAACTATGTCTACTCCTGTCAGGTGTAGCACCTCGTTTTCTGTAAGAGGAGAATCAACCTGGAAATTCTGCCCACGGTGATCGATCATATCCAGACATGGTAGCTTGCGGTGCGCAAAAGGATACCCAAGGAACATCGTAAAGGTTTTGATGCAGTGATCATGTTGATTTGCTGGAACTTGTGGAAACAACAAAACGCTTGGGTGTTCGATACTTGAGCTTCGGTTTGCAATGCGGCTCATCTGGCCTCACACATTGAAGAGGACCCGCAGCTTTGGTCCTTAGTCGGATGGAGAGGAGCTACGGATGTTAGCATGTAGAGCGTGTTTTCTTAGGGGTTTTAGGAGAGTTGATGCTTGATGCCAATTTGTGACAACTATGGTATCTATTCCTGTACTTTTGTTCTCTCTTCTTTTATAAAGATAAGGTATACAATTTGCGTACTCTCGAAAAAGGGCCTCCCAACCCCTAACACAGGGATGACGATACACCTCATCGGGAGAGAGGGGGCAAATCCAATGGTTTATCTTTTCCTTGCTTGAGACGCAAACCCATCTGGTGGACGGATCGGTAGCGCAACACTTCTCTGGAGGCCAAGGGGACCCTCGTTCTTGTGCCACTGACATCAGTGAATTATTTCATGATTTGGTTAATAGAAATTCTCCTTATATGCATGTTGGAAAGAAAAAGTAGGTAAAAATTTAACATATTCAAGATGGGCACATATCTGAATTTTGATGCTTCTATATCTACATGTTTTAAAGTTGAGCGTTGTAGTTTAGTGTTTTTATTGGGAGGTTGTATTTTAGATGATTTTGAAATTAGAATTGAAAATCATAACCAAGGCCAAAATTCAAGATATGCATAATACTTTAGATTAAAAAAAAGACTGCAAAGGCCAAAGCGGGCCATACTTTGTTTCTTTTCTATCAGAGTGCCACAAGGGCTATAGCTGGCCAAATGGGCTGCCCACCTATGACACAACACGTGCTAAACGGGCTAGGCCCGGCATGCGGCACGCCAAGGGCCGTGCATGAGCCTGAAGACCGAGCACGCGGGCCGGCACAACACAACCCGTTTAATTATTTTATTATTTTTAGGATTTTCTAAATATAAGCCGGAAAATAGCTCAATATGCCGAATTACGTCCAAAAACAGCGTAGCAAGCCGACAGACTAAGAGCATCTCCAGCCGCGCCCTTAATAGGCCCCCCAAGACCGTATTTTAGCGCCGGCGCCGAAAAATCGGCCCAGTCGTGCCACCACGATCCTGTTTTTCATCGGATTGGGCCGATATTGGCGCCGACGCTCCCAACCCGAACCGGGGCGCCGGCGCGAACGTTTTGGCGCGAAAGAATGGCGGGACCGGCGCGTCAACGAGACGAAGGCTGGTCGTCCTCATCGTCTCGGTTTTCCCGCGGGGAAATCAATGCCAAGGCTGCCGCCGGTCAGCCTGCCCATTGATTCACGGGCGGCGCAGTGCGGCGACGCCGCCCCGCCTTCCGCCACGCGTTCGCACGCGGTCGCCCCCGAGCCGCTATAAAAGGCGCCCCTAACCACGCCGGTGATGCACCAATCCATTAACAGTCCCCCCCCTCCTCGCCGCCGCACTTCCTCCCCTCTCTCTCCCCCCGACAACCATGAGCGTGAGGTACCCGACGACGCGGCGGCGGCCAACGGTTTAAGCCGCCGCTCGCTGAATGAGTGGGAGGCCAACCACCTCCACGAGGCCAACTACCCCGCGCCGCCCGACGTACGCGCTCCGGCGCGGTGGAGGCTCAGCGCCGGCGGGGTCCTAGTCCCCCCTCTGCCCGTCCCCGGGACGCCCTATTTTCACGCCGAGATCGAGCGTGCGCGGGCGTCCCTGACGGTCGCAGAGAGGGCGCTCCCGGAGTACGCCGTCGACAACCACGCGGCGTGGGCGATGTACTTCGAACGCCGGCAGGAGGAGCGGCTCGCCTCCACCAACAACGCGCCGATGCCACGCGGCCGCAACAACAGTGAGGGCCGCCGCCTGTGGTGGAGCGTCCCTAGCCGCACGCTCAGCGGCGTCCTCGCGCACGTCAAGGGCGGCAACGACCCGCGGCTCGAGTGAAGCAGCGCGCCGGGGCGGAGGAGGAGAAGCATCGACCGTAGTTTAGGGTTTTTTTTCGTTCCTTTTATTCGTGTAAAAAACGTCTAAGTTTCGCCGAAATATGTCGGGTTTGTTCAAATATGGCCGTGTTTGCTGAATTTTTGCCGAACTGTGGGGACGTCTGGGGCCCAACCTGAGGGCGACGACTCGGGACGTGCTCGCCCCCACGCCAAAAATAGCGCCGGCTCGCCCCCAAGCAGCGGTTTTCGGCACGTCTTGGGGCGCAACGGCTGGAGATGCTCTAACATGCCTGGCATGCCGCCGACCCGGCCCACATAGCTTCTGGGCCGTGCCTGGGCCGAAGGGGACAGCACGTAGGCCGGCACGGCACGGCCTGGCTAATAATCGTGCCACGGCAGGCCGGGCCGTGCTTACGATGGGCTGGGCCGGCCGTTCGGCCAGCTCTGTTAAGGGCTCGGCTGCATTTGGCCCAGTATTTTATACCTGGCCTAAAGGCAAAGAGGCGCTTGACCCGATCTCTTTTACGCCCTAGCTGCAGCTCGCCTCTGGTCTCCTTCGTTTCTTTTCCCCGGAAGTCCTCAACTCGGGCGCTCGATTCCTGGCTTCGCCGCCGATCTCATCTGCTATTCAGACATGACTGCTTGCAAGCAGACTGCATCCACGGGCGCCGCCGCCACGGACGAGGCCGACAACAAGTAAGAATCAAAACTGAATCTTGTGCGTCGAGCCGCCGATCCATAACCTTAGATTCCTACTCAGGTCGGCAGCGAAGAGCGATGGTGCGGAGGAGCGGAAGCCCTCGACCAAGAGCAAGAAGGGGAAGAAGGCCAAGGGCAAGTAAGAATCCAATCGATTTGTGTGATGCAATAGAGGTTAATTTTGGTGCGTCGACCCATGACCTTTTCGATGTTCACGCAGGTTGGCGGTGAAGAGCGATGGAGCGGAGAATCCCAAGACCCACAACCTTTCCGATGTTACACTCGGGTTGGCGGTGATGAGCATTGCAGAGGATGAAGCGCTCGCCCTGCTCACCTACCAGTGAGATTAGATCCTCCACGTTTTTTCAGATTGTTGTTCGTTTTTTTTGCTCTTCTCGATGGCGCTGATTTGACCATGATTTGGTTAGGAACCAGTTCTGGATGAGGAACTTCAAAGACGTCTATGACAAGCCGTCCGTAGATGCTGTTAGTTCGACCCTTCAATGCCTCCTTACCTCTATCAGATGGCATAATGATTTGTTTCCATCGTTTCGTGGATGAATTGATAATTTGTTTCTGGTGGAAACCTTTCAGATTAGAAACCAAGCTGCTGAAAACTGGAAATTCTTTAACGATTCGGTAAGACAGCTTTTAATCTTCTGTAACTTTCGCCGTGCTGATTTGTTGTTGATACATACATGGATGGATCTGTGTTGCAGGACAAGGCCCCTTATGTAGCCAGGGCCCGTGTGAACAAAATAAGCATGGCTCGGATTGCTGAGTTCAAGAAGGTTGAAACAAAGACCTAGCGCTTTTACCTATTTTTAGATGACTTTACCATGCTAAGCTAAGCGTCATCTGCAAATATAATGCTCTTTCATGAGATATATTATTTCCAATAACAATAGATAATCAATTAAACTATTTGTGTTTGCACATTTAATTTTCTTTCTTGTTGATCCAGCTTCTCCTTGAACTTTTATGGATTTCTTTCCCTTACAGAAACTGATGTTGACGGAGGAGATGACAAAAAAGATGGTGAATCTGAAAATGTGAACACACAAGATCTCTAAGATGTGTCTGAATAGGTGATTTGCATTTTTCATTTTGCTATCTGTGTATCTTTTTGATTGGTTACTCAATTAGCAGGAATGCATGTTCTCTTGTTTTGTTTTTTAAGGTCTCTGTTGTATGTATTTGATTAATTTCTGAACTAGCTAGTTTTTAGATTTATGCATATGGCTATGAGTTAGATACCATACGCTCCTGCTTTCTACTCTGTGAGCCTCTCATATGCATGTTAATACAAAGTGAGGCTCACATGGCTTAATTATCTTGAAAGTTCAGTATTTATTTATCTCTGATGGAGGCACCCATGGTACCATTTGTTGCCAAAAACAGGAGAACATGATTGTCAGCGATACAAGTAGAATGTGTGCTGACATATTAATTTACTTATATTCTTGTTCATTCAATGTTTCTATTGGTGGTTTTGTAGTGATAATGCTGAAATAATTCAGCTTTCGATCGGATAACCTTTTTTAATTTCCACAATGAGTTAGATACCATAGCTCTCCTGCTTTCTCATCTGTGAGCCTAATTCTCACTTGACTTGAATATCAACCTGAAGCATGGGATCATATGTAGCCAAAAACATGTGAACCCTATTTAATTTCCACAAAAGAAGTTGATCTTGTACCAGCATAAATAAAATGATATTCTTCGTTCAGTATCTCTATTGTAGGTTTTGTCCAGTAATGCTGAAACGATTCAGCTTTGGGTAAATTTTTCGTTATAATTTTCACAATTTTCAAGTAACTTGTACTGTTCAAGTTATGCAAAAAATGTGAGATATAACTTTGTCAGCTTTTCCTTGAATGGGCAGTAGAAGTTTGTTTTTATTATTTCCACATTGGTTTATGTTGGTGCAATACCGTTGAGCAGTGTCTACCTTATGTGAGGATCATGCAATGGTTTTATAGGTGGCATGCTATTGGAATTGGTTTTGTTTTGGCCTGTAGTTGCCAAGGAAGAAGGAACTAAGCTTAGTACTGATTAATTTTGTGGTGTTTCTGTTCCGTAGAACAAAACAGTGCTGATTAATTTTGTGGTGTTTCTGTTCCGTAGAACAAAACAGTACTGATTAATTTTATGGTGTTTCTGTTCCGTAGAACAAAACAGTGCTCTTTTGCTATTGCTTACATCTTGTGTCGATAATATCATCCTTTGAACACCATCACGCATCACTGATATAGCAGTTTCATTTGCTTTTGACATTTGTTGTTAACTGGCATGTTTTTAGACTGCATATGAGAAAGGCAAACTCTTTAAAAATGCAACTGATTGTTTACAAGTGAGAATTTTTCACACTTTCCTGCTAAATTATTCACGTGTGAGCACTAGAGTATGGAACATAATGCCAGGCTCACCCCACTTTTGCTTGCTTGCAGAAATGTCTTGGTAGATCGCACAGTTACTGCAACCAACTCCAGAACCTGATACTGTTTGGGCCGGCACTTGGAGGGTTCAGATGCAGGTGCAGTTCATGCTGCCGTATGGAGAATACTAGTATTAAATATGTTTGTCTTCTTGGCTTTAGATGTTTAACTCTTTTACATATTGTGTGTGATGATTGCTTAGTAATGTTGAACGGCTGCTAAGTTTTTTCACTATTATGTAAACCCTATGATCATTGTGAGATTGCAAGGTGCTGACTGCATAAGGTGTTGTTTCTCTGTTATGTTATCCCTACATGTTGGGGCATGTTGTATTATGTACTCCCTCCGTTCCGAATTAGTTGTCTTATATTTGTCTAGATATGGGTATATTCAAAGATGGTTTAGTGTTGGATATTTTCATACCTGACAAATCTAAGACAACTAATTTGGGATGGAGAGCATGTCAGGTGTATTTATTTTTCCCTAATATATATATATATATATATATATATATATATATATATATATATATATATATAATATAATATATATATAATATAATAAAGCATGGATTGAGTCTGTCGGGTTCACTGTGGCGGCAATTTTGCACAAAGGTCCTTTAGCTTTTTAGGAATTAACCCGCCGTCCTTACTTTAGTTAAACGATTCGTCCACGCAGTTTCCTTTCGAGCAGCGCCGCACAAGGATGGATAATGCGAGCGCTCTGCTCGCCCTGCGGAGGAGTGGAAGGAGCGCCGAGGAGGGGGCCACTCCACGGCGGCGGTGAGGCGAGCGGCGACAGGAGAAGCTCCATGGAGACCCCTGAAGGCAATCAGCCATGGCCATTGTGGCTTCGCGTGCGCCCGCGAGCGGCTTCGCGTGGCTGGATGGTGCTCACGCGGTCGCCGATTGGACCCCTCTCGTTGCAGCAGCCGCTCCGCCGTCGCACCAAGTCTACGTTCGTGCGCTGCGTCGAGCTCTGCCTTCCCCCCGCGCGCAACCGCCGTCTCTCCCGTCCTCATTCTCATGCAGCGCGCGCTCTCGTCTGCCCTCACGGCGAGCTCCGCCTCCTGCGTGCGGTCGCCGCGTCCCTCGACCTCCACCACCTGCTGCAAGTTGGTGCCGCAAGCTGCCAGCGGCGGCAGAGTTGATGCTCTCGTGTCGTGATTGGACTCCGTGTTCTTCTCCAACAGCAATCAAAGGATTTCCCAAGCCGGATTTGAGTTGCTTGCTATAAGAAGGAAGGGTCCTTGGACCAGAAGCTCCATCAAATCAAATCTCGTCGAAATTGCAATTTTCGTCGAAACGTCCATGTCGCCGCCGAGTTCGTCGTCGCCGCCGAGTTCGCCGGAGGAACAAGAACGTCCGTCCAACCGTCCAACGTCGCTGCCGGCGGCTACAACAGAGGTATATATCCCCTTGATATTCATTGGATGCAATTCCCTGTTTTAGATGTTGTTTCTGTCCCCTGCCTCTGACTATGCTAGCTTTATATTGCTGAGTGTAGGAGCTTTTTTCTTTTCTTTTTAGTTATTCAGTGATATGGGGCAGGGCATCTGAATGAACGAATTTGTGTCGAAAATAACTTAGGCATCAAGTCCGCCATGTTTGAGATGCTCATAGAAACATGTCAGTTTCAGGCAGCTATTTTCAGTTGACAGTATACTGAAAAATTTGACACTGAATAGTTTGAGCCATTCAGAAACATTGTCCATGATGTTAATATGTTGACTAGGGGTCTTTTTAGTTGATGGCACTGTTGGTATTGTTACCACTGAAGTGTGGCATCTCTTTTGATGGTTTAGTAGAATTATAAGTGTCTGCTGTCACTTGATATTCAGAATTGCCCTGTCATTCATGCAATAATTAAAAAAGTGATTTGGCTTGGTTTTCATGTCTGTGCTATGTATGCGCGTGCAGGTGCCAAAGGCATCCAATCCAACTCAGGTGGAGGCCAAGGAGGTTCAGCTCTCGGACATCGCACCAATAATGATGAATGATACCGACGTGAAGACTCTAAGTTTCATATATTCGGAGTGGGACCTTTGTTCCTGTTATTTTGCCGTCAAAACTGAAAAAGAGTGATGCTAATTTGCCAAATGTCGATGTGTTCATCAGCCTGTATGCTCTCAGCCTCAGGTGATCGGTTCATTTGATTCTTGAAACCAATGCCTTTTGTGAAGTAATTCTGGCACGCAAGGTGCCGTTACATTTTTTTTCAAGATGGTAAGCTACTCGTGCTCTTGCCCTAAGGTGCCATTTTCATTTGCTAGGCAACCATTTTGTATGTCGGAAAGCAATGGTTTCTATATAGAGCTATAGTTCATCTATATGTTTCTGCTGGAGCCTATATATTATTGATGTGTTTCCCTAACCTACTATTTGAATGACATAATACTTCAGATCTTTCCCAAGTTTTGTGTTAAAGTTAACAAGACTCCTCCTTCCTGTAAATACAACTTAATTTGAACGAAGGAAAGCAAGACAAGGCTGCCTTTATATCTTGGATAACTCCATAGCAGGGAGCAAGAGTGGGCACATCCTAGTTTAGATGTCCAGTCACCGTTTTGCTATTCATCTCAAGCTCCACAGGTCTTCTGAAAACTTTTGCCAGAGCATGCAGCCGAACCAGTGTTGCCCGGGCTTCAGCTTCCTCCACACTGTCGGAAACTGGTAACTGACAGTATGTCGACCGATACACTTAGCCTTTGTAATCCCTGGCTACAACTCCCTCCCATCCCAACCACTGATATGCTAAACACTTGCGTCAGTGTTCAACTAAACCGTGCCCTGTTCTGGCGGAGTCCACTGTATGTGGCAGTGAAACGGGCATTTGCATGGTAAACGACGGTGTCAGTTGTTCCTTTCCCTTCTCTAAACTCATCTTTTCCATCGCATCGCCTATCTCTTCCTTCAGGGACTACTACAACGCACATGCATTTTCACAAAGAGAACATAGGGATTTAAAGTTTTTTATAGCCTGCATTGGAGGCTGTAGAGTTATGTTTTTGTACATTTTGTGAATCGTTTTGTTCAAGATTCCCTTAGTGTATAGTCTAACTATGTAAGGTTATTTACTATGTGCAAATTTGCTTTTTTCATTGTTGATCATGTCCTCTCTGTGCACTTACATCCTTCTGTTAACAGTTTATTGATCTAATGATTATTCAGAAGGGGCGCTGCATGTTCCTAGATGCATAGCTTTTCTCATGGAACTGCCCATGCTGGCGGCCGCGCTCGCGTTCTCGCTCGCCTCTTTCCTGAGCATCCATGAGAGCGCCGCCACACAGCGCGAGGGGAGGAAGTGGCTGAGGTGCCGATGTGGGGCGTGCTTTCCTCAGCCATACCATATCACACTACGGTTAATCACTTCTGATCCTCGTGTATGTTCGTCACTTAGTGTTAGCAGCTTAGGATTTTGTGTGACTGCGTCAAAATTGGCAGTAACAACCGTGGTGCTCATCCTGGCCAGAGTTTCAGGTTTCTGCAGATTTTGCAGTTCATTGCAAAGCAGATCAATGTAAATCTTCAGAACACGTCTAGCTTGCTATAGTGTTAACTCTCACTTTGCTTTATGTCAATCTGATTCCTGGTAAGGTAGTGTGCTTGATAGTGCCGCGGGGTGTATGTGAATGAGTATGGACGTGCTTGATGTTGATGTGTAAGCACATGTTCCTGTAGAAAAAAACGACTGTTCTACCTGAAGATTTACACAGTGCTGCTGCCGACTGTTCTACCTAAAATTAGTTTATACTCCCTCCGTCCCATAATGTGAGATGTTTTTTGACACTACAGTAGAGTCAAAAAACGTCTTACATTATGGGACGGAGGGAGTAGCTTAGTAAGTTGTCAGGTAATAGCCTATACAGGTAACCGGGATTCATGTATAAATTTCTCTGTCTTTATGACTCACATAACTTCAACTCAAGTAGAACAACTTAGCAAGGAAAGAAATAGCAAGATGAGAAATTGAGTGGTCTCCAGGCTGCTTCTGCTGCTACTACTGGCTGCAATATTGATGTATTCGTCAGGTTTGGTGTCTTGGCGTTTCCTGAAATTTGGTTACCCAGTGCAGGCTGCTGTGGTGAGGTTCTGAATCCAGAAAGTGAAGAGCAAGCTTGATCGATAAATATGAAGATGACATACAATATGGTCTTCCCGTGGTTGTTTTGTTTTAATTTCAATATAAACAACACATTCCTGCCAAAGGGTTGTTTATTTTTATGCCTAAAAGGAAGTATGTGCTTTCTAGAATAAGCTCCATAATATACAAGCATTGCCTGTGTTGACTGCTCCTATATTATAACACACATTTGCAGGTTCATATATGCATACTGTACAATTGTGGCAGAAGCACTTGTTCTTATTCTTTTGTCTAATTAGAGTTTTAAATTAGTATGGTAGATGATTTCTCTATCTCCATATTAGTTACAAAACATGAGCTTGTGAAGAGACAAGTTTCTAGCATTTGCTTCAAATCTGATATAATTTTTGAAATAGGTCGCAAAAATGTTAACTATTATTAAAAAAGTGATTCAATTTTTATGAAAACATTGAATTTTATTAAAAATAAGAAAATTTCCACATTTAATATTATCATCGACATTTATTAAAATTGGATATAATAAATAGTGCATAATGACACATGAAGCATGTTCCTTTTGTAACACCCCAAGTGTAATACTTCCATTTTTGGCAATATAAACATTACCTTTTGATCCTTGTCCTTTCTTTGGGGGTTCTTTTCAATTATGCCTTCTCTTTTGTTTTGCATTGTCATATTATCTTTTTTTTATGCATTCATACATTACTTCTTCATCATCATTGCAGCATGGTCATCATATGGCATTTCATTTGTCATTGTGTTTTACTCATCCCTAGTATGTCAAGTGAGTTCCTCTTGATCTTGCTGTGATGGAGGATGCAAGTTCATGCCCAATCTTAAACCCCTTTCAACTTACTCCACTTCCCTTCCTTCCTTTTCCCTTTCTTTAAATTTTGCAAGTGGCTTTTACCTCTTCTTTTAAATGTCCATCTCCTCACAACTTCTTTGGTACCTTGTCCTAAGCCACTATACAAAACCTCACCTTATTTTGAAATGTTTTGGTCAGGTTAAAAAATGACAGAAGTTTGAACCAGATTCAAACTTGTTTTATTTTTCTACCTCTAAAAATGCCCAACTCATTTTTATAAAATAGGGCATAATTTCAGGAGCTAGGGAATATTTTATTTTCCTCCTAACTCCTTTTCTTTAGCCCTGGGTTTTTCCTTTTTGTTTTCTGCCTACAGAAAATGGAAAAGAGAAAAAAACCAGCAGCAGCAGTGCATCCCAGCAGCCAGCAGCGCAGCAGCAACCGCCTGGGCCTTGGCCTCCCCCTCGGCCCAGCTAGCCCGCGCCAGCCAGCCCGCGACGTCCCTCGCGCCCGTTTGCACCCACGCACACACTCGCCCCCACTGCTGCATTTCCACGTGGACGAGACAGGCTCGCAGGTCAGGGACCGTGCACAGTGCCGCACCCACCTTTCTTCCTCCTCCCGTTCGTGCCATGGGGACCGCGAGCACGAGCGCGTCGCCTCGGCCCCCTCTTAAGCCAAGCCCCGTGTCCACCAACCCTCTAGGGTTCACCTCTTCCTCCTCCCGCCGCCAGGTGAGCTGAGAGCCACCAGATTCGCCGCGCCATCGCCGTCCCGAGCGCATCTGAGCGCACGGGCTCATCGCCGGCGTGCTCCTCGTCCTCCGCTGCCTCGCCAAGGGTGTCCTTCTTCTTCCTCGACGTTGACTACGTCCTCTACGCCTGCTACACGGAGCTGAAGGCCACGACTACTTCTTCCTCGACTTCGACTCCGGCCACCGCAAGTGTTCGATCGACGTCGCCGTCGACTCCGTCCTCCTCCCGGCCAGTCGAACACACCACCGTGTTCGTGGTGAGCTTCTGCTTCTCCCCGTGCCTTTCCCCCTTCTTTTGCGTATTCTAGATGCTAGTTCGCCGAGCACCCGAGCTCATCGCCGCAGCACCTCGTCGCCGACGAGTGCTCCGACCTCCTCTCGCCCCGTTTAGGTGCCCGTTAGCTTCGCCGTGCTCATCTTAGGAGTTTCCCCCTGCGTAGTTGCGAGTAGAGCCCCTGGCCTCGCCGCGTTCATCTCCGCCGCGGCGCTTCTGTCATAGCTCGCGGCGTCGACTCCGTTGTCGGCTGGCTCTTCCAGTGGCACCCAGAGGTGCGGGATTCCTTAGCGAATCCCTCTAGTGCATCCGCCACTCCATTTGGTCGCCGTTGCTGTCCCAACGCCCTCGTCGTCGCCTCTGTCTCACCGGCGTCGAGTGGCCTGCTAGTTGTTGTGGTTTGTATTTCAGTATATGTGCCTCTACTCTGTCAGACACATGCACCGTAGCCCAGTGGCCTGAGCGTCCCCCTCGCATCTCGCACACGCGGGTTGGAAACCCCACCAGGCCAGTTGATTTGGCCCCTTTTTTGTGTTTTCTGTCTCGCTGACAAGCTGTCCCCACATGGTAGCCTCCCAGCGCACCACACACACACCCGCACCCACGCAGGTGCCACATCAGCCCCCTTGGACCCACTAGTCAGTGGCTAGGGCTAGTCCAGGCTGGGTCTGCAGGGTTTCTTTCCTTTTCTGGTTTTGTTTTAAATTCAGTTTTTGTTTTTCTTTTGCATATTTTCATATCTTTTGATATATGCATCTGTTCAAAATACTTTATATATGAAAACTGCCTAGTTTTTTAGTGTAGATTATTTATATGCAGTTTGTTGCCATGTTAAAAACATTTAAATTGCTGTTTGAATTATTTTGAGTTTAAAATATGCTCAAACTTGTTAAATTCATAACTAAATAACCATAACTCCAAATTTGACAAACTTTATATGTATTTGGGGTGGAAAATGTATAGATTAAGTTGGTGCTGTTACTTTGCATGTTTAACAACTCTAAAACATGGTTGCTATAGATCTGTCCTATATGTGTTTTTATGTACATGGGAGTTTCCGGAAATTGTTGTTTGTTCTTTCCGGCCCATTTAAAATGCTAGCATAATTTTCTTGGTCCTAGTTGCACCCCTTGCCATGTTAAACAACTTGTAAAACTTGTTGGGTGCTTGGATAATTCAACTACATAACCACTTGTGACTATGTTTGTTCTTGTTTCCTTTTACATGTTGTGTTCTTGCTTATTGTCTTGTCACATGTGCACTCATCATGCCCCTTGGAGTTGCATCATATCCTGCCCATGCTCATATGCATCACATCTTGCATCATGTGTTTGAGCATTGCATGATGATTGATTGTTGTTCCGGTGTTTGTATTGTTGTGTTGGTTAGAGCCCGGTGACGATTCGGAGTTCGAGGTTCCTATCGAGACCGAGTTTGAGGAGCAAGGTTACAATCCCTCCGTGGACTTAACATGCAAGATGACCATTCCCCGATATCACCTCTATCTTTGCCTATGCTAGTTGTCTTGCTCTTTAGATATGCCTCGATGCCTATTCCTGTTTGTCAGCCTCCTATTGTTGCTATGAAACACTCTAACCGCCTTCCTAGCAAACCGTTGGTTGGCTAAGTACGCTTTTGCTCAGCCCCTCTTATAGCGTTGTTAGTTGCAGGTGAAGTTTGAAGATTGCTCCATGTTCGGACTTGTTTATTGGGATAACACAATATGAATTTGTTCTAAACTAATGCACCTATATATTGGCAATGGGTGGAAGGCTTGGCCTTCTGCTTGGTGTTTTGTTCCACTCATGCCACCTTAGGACCCGATAAACCGGGGTTATGTTCCTTGATTTTGCATTCCTAACACGGTTGGGGTTTATGGGCCCCCCTTGATAATTCGCACTGCTTAAAGCTTTTCCAGCATGGCCCAACATTGGTTTTACATTTGCCTAACAACTAAAACTTGCATAGGGCGTTGCAAACCTGAGTTCTTAATTAACAACCCGGGCCAGTGCTCCTCATGAGTGTTGGTCCAAACTGGGGGTCCTGTAGGGCCACCTTGGGGAGACCCGAGGTCTGGTATAAACCTATAGCATCGCCCATCCGGTCGTGGCCTGAGAAGAGATACGTGCGGCTACTATCAGGGTGTCGGCACACCGAGAGGTCTTGCTGGATTAGTTTTACCTTTGTCGAAATATCTTGAGCATGGGATTTCGAGGATACTCGGGTCTTCCCACTTTGGAGTTGCGACTCCGCAGATCGTGAGCTTGTGATGGGCTAAGTTGGGACACCCCTGCAGGGTTTTGATCTTTCAAAAGCCGTGCCCGCGGTTATGTGGCATATGGGAATTTGTTAATATCCGGTTGTAGATAACTTGACACCATATTCATAAGAATACACTACCTATGTGAGTAACCATGATGGTTTCTTTCCGAAGGGCTTCGGGAAGTGAACACAGTGGGGTTATGTTTGACCGTGAGTAGCTAGGATCACTTCTTGATCAACTTGGCGACCGTTGGCACTTGTTCTCATCTCGCTCTAAACTCATAAGCTAGTGCTTATTGCTTGCCGCAAACACTTTAATACTTGTTCCACGCCTAAGGCTTTGGTAGTTTTGATACCCGGAAACGGGATTGCTGAGTCCTTGTGGCTCATAGATTACAACACACACCAGGTGCAGGTACCGCCGAGAACGATGCAGGAGATGGATCAGAACTTCACTGGAGTTCGATGAGGAGCGTGGTCGTTACTATGTATCGTATCCCGACGATTAGTAGTGGTTCTTACTAGGAGGATCCGGGCTTGTGTTTATGGTATCTTTGTCGTTTGGTTTTCGTCCGTACCTGGACCCTGTGTTATTTGAACGATTGTATGTTATTGTATTCATTGTGTGACATGGCGAGTGTAAGCCAACTATATTTTACATTTTCATCCCTGAACTTTTACATGAGATGTGCAAAGATACCATACTTGAGATCATTCCAGAATGCGCTTATGTCTCTAAGTCGTGCCACGACACGTAGGAGACATAGTCGCATCCTGGGCATTACAAGTTGGTATCAGAGCCTTCTCCGACCTAGGAGCCCCTTGATTGATCGAACCGCTGACGGTTGAGTCTAGGCACACACAAAAATGTTTTGAGTCCTATATATATATCGGAGAGTAGGATTTCTTTTTACTCCTCATCCCCTTCATCGCTCTGGTGAGGACTCCTGACGTTGTTCTATCTCCTCTACTCTCAAAATTTCACCAATTTTTTTAGTATCGCGCGGGTATTGTTTGGATTGTTCCGACATCTTTGTGACGAGAACATTGTTCTTGATGCCTCCTGTCATTTAGGGGTTGTGTCCCGGGGAGTTGAGCCCCGAGGTGTTGTCGTCACAAATGTATCGTAGCGGTTCTAGAATACCATAGGCGGCCGACATCGAAAACTCTTCTATGCATGTATGGTGGTGAGATAACCCCGACGTCACCCAGTATTGTGGAGATAGTTCGAGAGTATTGCCACAGCTAGTATAGCGGATGCGTTTTGAAGGTCCGAGGTAAACAGTTTCCAAAGATTACTGGTTATGTATTGACAGATGGATACAGCTGGATGTAGGTTTAGAGTTGAGTGCACGGTGCTTCCCCTGTATCCCCAACACCAAATTGCATAACCGGAAAGCTTCGGGAATTAATAGGTTGGTTTCAAGTAGCTCGTAGGTAATCTTCCAACGGGTGCATGGTATGAGGTTTGGGGTTCAACATCTAGTGAAGAGGTTTCATGGGCGCTGTTCCAAGTGGGAGTTGCATCTTAAAGGATCCTTGGCTATGCTGATCCGGGGATAGCAAGACCCTTTGTAACACGTGCCATGGGGCATTCAACACATACATGTGGGACGAAACCTCTATTATGTATTTGTTCCATCTGTACCTTGTTGTTTTATTCTATCATTTTGTTCTCCCAAGTGGCTTCTCGACAAGTTGGTGTACCATTAAGCTATGGAATTCATTCGTTCAATTTTGTTCGGATGTTCATTGTGAAGACTATATGTTGCATATATCTAGCCGTTGATTCAGCTTATCTATTAATTGTTTTAATGGCTAATAGTTGTCATCGTCTTCAGGATGGCACCTAAGAAAGTTCCCAGCCCAAACCAAGAGGGTGAAGAAGAGCGTCCTCCTTCCCCTCCTCCTCCGTTTGAGGCATGGAGAGCGATTATGCAGGAAACCAACCAAAACACCCAGATGCTCATGCAAATGATGCAGAATTTCCAAGCCAATCAAGCAAATCAGGGAAACCAAGGGAACCAAGGCCAAGGAAATCTATTCAATCAACCTCACTTTGCGACACTGAACCAATTCTTGGCAAATCAGCCCAAGTCTTTCAGTTACTATGTGGACCCGCTAGATGCTAAAGATTGGATCACAGACATCAAAAAGCACTTTGAATGCAATAACGTCAGAACTGAAGATTATGTCAAGTTTGCCGCCTTCCAACTCAAAGACCAAGCTGCAAATTGGTGGCAACAGTACAAGGACTCCAGAGGTGGTCGTGAGATCTCGTGGACTGATTTCTGCCACGATTTCTGTTCTCATCACATTCCAACCAGTGTCATTGAAGGCATGCGTGAGAAATTCCGCAACCTGAAGCAAGGCACCATGTCCATCTATCAATACAATCTCAAGTTCCAAAATCTTGCTCGTTATGCGAAGCAAGACATCCCCGATGCCAAGAGCAAAATCTACCAGTTCCGAGGTGGTCTAAAAGATGAACTCCAACTTGCTCTCACCTTGTTCGAGCCGGATGAATTCGACCAATTCTACAACTTGGCTCTCAAGCAAGAGGCAGCTCAGCTCAAGTGTGAAGCTTCCAAAAAGAGGATAAGAGATGCTGTTCACTCCTCCTCTTCCTCTCAAGTGGTTGCCAAGTAACAGAAGTTCTGGCTACCGCCTCCTCCAGTGCTCCGTCCTCCAAGCAACAACAAGCACTTAGGTGGTCGTGGATTCTCCCACCCACCCAACCCAAGCAACCAGTCCAAGCCTCAGTTCCAAGCTCCAAGACCAAGTGGTCCTTATCATCGGCCTCTTTCAGAAGTTACTTGCAACAAGTGTTCTCAGAAGGGTCACGATGCCAACAAGTGTCCCAACCCAAGGTGCCTTCCGCCTCCTCCACCTGTCAGCAATGCTATTTTCAAGCACAACCCCAAGTCAGCAAGAGTGAACCTGATGAATGCAGCTCAAGCAGAGAATTCTTCTGATGTGATAATTGTTAATCTTCCAGTTAACTCAATACCTGCTAAAGTCTTGTTTGATTCGGGTGCATCATGCTCTTTCATATCTCACCCATTTTCAACAAAGCACAATTTTGACACCAAAAATTTGCCAAGGGAGTTATCAATTATTTCTCTGGGGAAACGAATGCATTCTAGCGTGTTTACTCCGGATATATCTATTCATATGGGTGATTATAGTTTTCTGGTTTCCCGATTGTTCTCGGCAACTCGGACATTGATCTTATTCTTGGGATGGATTCGCTCTCGAAGCATGATGCTCTTATTGATTGTCCAAACAAGGAGGTCAATCTAACTCATCCTTCCGAAGATGTGATTATCTTCGCATCTCGAGATAACACAATCAGACTATTCTCTCTTAATGACAAGGGAGAGATTAATGCCATTTCCCAGATTCCGGTGGTTTGTGAATATGAGGATGTATTCCCTGAAGAGCTTCCAGGCATGCCTCCCAACCGTCCAGTTGAATTCGTCATTGAACTTGAACCCGGTACCGAGCCAGCATGTCGGTGTCCGTACAAGCTTTCTCCTAAAGAGTTGAAGGAGCTGAAGAAACAACTCGATGAGCAAGAACGTATGGGTCTAATCAGACCAAGTACTTCTCCTTGGGGCTATGGGGTTCTATTTGTCAAGAAGAAGGATGTCACGGAACGCCTTTGCGTTGATTACCGGCCATTGAACAAGAAGACTATAAAGAATAAGTACCCGCTCCCCAATATCAATGAATTGTTCGAGCAGCTCAAATGAGCCAAGGTTTTCTCGAAGCTTGATCTTCGGATGGGCTACCATCATATTTGTATCCGTGAAGAGGATATTCCCAAGACCGCATTCAGAACGAGTTATGGCTCATATGAATACACGGTCATGTCTTTCGGGCTTGCAAATGCTCCACCCACTTTCTCTCGGAAGATGCACTTCATATTCAACCACTACACCAATGAATTCGTGCTCGTCTACCTCGATGATATCTTGGTATTCTCCAAGATTAAAGAAGACCATGCCAAGAACCTCCGTTTGGTCCTTGACAGGCTCCGTGAGCACCGGTTCTATGCGAAGTTCTCCAAATGTGAATTGTGGCTTGATAAAGTCCTCTATCTTGGCCATAATATCTCTAACGAGGGAATTTCTATTAACCCCGAGAAGGTTGAAGCTATTGTCAACTGGGAACCTCCGCAGAATGTCAAACAACTCCGAAGTTTCCTTGGTCTCGCAAGCTATTGCAGAAGGTTCGTTGAGAACTTCTCCAAGATTGCCAAGCCTCTTTCCAACTTGCCGCAGAAGAATGTCAAGTACTCGTGGACTCCTGATTGTGATGTGGCATTCAAGACACTCAAAGAGAAGCTCGTGTCTGCTCCGGTTCTTACTCCTCCGGATGAGTACAAGCCTTATGAAGTCTTTTGCGATGCTTCATTGCAAGGTCTTGGTGGTGTTCTCATGCAAGACAAGAAGATTGTTGCATACACTTCACGTCAGGTTAAACCAAATGAGAAGAATTACCCCACACATGATCTTGAGCTAGCAACAGTTGTTCATGCCTTGATCACGTGGAGACACCTTCTGTTGGGCAGAAAAGTGGACATCTTCACCGATCACAAGAGCTTGAAGTACATCTTCACTCAGCCAAACCTTAACCTTCGCCAGACTCGTTGGGTTGAGATGATTCAAGAGTACGATCCAAGCATTGAGTGTACTCCTGGCAAGGCCAATGTCATTGCAGATGCCTTGAGCATAAAGGCTTATTGCAACAGTCTCCTTATCAAACCGTTCCAACCTGAACTTTGTGAATCATTCAGGAAGCTCAACCTCCAAGTTGTTCCACAAGGATTTCTTGCCAACCTTCAAGTTGCTCCTACCTTGGAAGATCAAATCCGTGAGGCCCAACTCAGTGATGCTATGGTGCAGAAAGTGAAACATGGTATTGCTAAGGGTACTCCCAAGTACAAGTGCTATCGCGTTGATGACAGAGACACTTTGTTCTTTGAGGACAGAATTGTGGTTCCCAAAGGTGATCTCAGAAAGCTCATAATGAACGAAGCACATGACTCACTCCTCTCGATACATCCAGGAAACTCCAAGATGTACCATGACCTCAAGAAATCCTATTGGTGGACTCGCATGAAAAGGGAGATTGCCCAATTCGTGAACGAGTTTGATGTTTGCAAAAGAGTGAAGGCAGAGCATCAATGTCCAGCCGGACTCCTTCAACCCCTACCTATTCCTGAGTGGAAACTCGATCACATTGAGATGGATTTCGTCACCGGTTTTCCCAAGTCCAAGAGAGGAAATGATGCTATCTTTGTGGTGATTGACAAGCTAACTAAAGTGGCTCATTTTCTTCCAGTCAAAGAATCCATCAACGCATCTCAACTGGCAGAGCTGTACACCTCCAGAATTGTCTCTTTGCATGGCATCCCTGAAGTAATCTCCTCAGATCATGGAAGCTTGTTCACTTCCAAGTTCTGGGATTCCTTTCAGTCAGCTATGGGTACCAAGATTCGCTTCAGCACAGCCTTTCACCCTCAGACTAGTGGTCAAGTTGAAAGAGTGAATCAAATCCTTGAAGATATGCTCAGAGCTTGTGTCATCTCCTTCGGTATGAAATGGGAAGATTGCGTTCCATTTGCCGAATTCTCCTACAACAACAGCTTCCAAGTGAGTGCAGGCAAAGCTCCGTTTGAAATTCTCTATGGCTGAAAGTGTCGTACCCCTCTCAACTGGTCCGAGACTGGTGAACGTCAACTCCTTGGAAATGATTTGATCTCACAAGCCGAAGAAATGTGCAAAGGCATACGTGAGAATCTCAAGGCCGCGCAATCGCGTCAAAAGAGCTACTAGGACGGCAAGCATCGTGACTTGGCTTTCGACATTGGTGATCATGTCTATCTCCGTGTTTCTCCCATGAAGGGCACTCAGAGGTTCGGTATCAAGGGAAAGCTTGCTCCAAGATATGTGGGCCCTTTCAAGATTCTTGGCAAGAGAGGCGATCTAGCCTACCAACTCGAGCTTCCCTCCAACATTGCAAATGTGCATGTTGTGTTTCACGTGTCACAACTCCGCAAGTGCTTCAAGACGCCTGAACGCACCATTCCTTTCGAAGAGATTGATCTTCAGCAAGACTTGTCTTATCGCGAGCACCCCATTGCTATCCTTGATGAAACTGAGCGTAAGACCCGCAACAAGTCCATCAAATTCTTGAAAGCGAAGTGGTCACACCATACCGACCGAGAAGCTACATGGGAACGAGAAGATCATCTCTGTTCCGAGTATCCCGCTTTCTTTCAGTCCTAGATCTCGGGATGAGATCTTTTTGTAGTGGAGGAGAGTTTGTAACACACCAAGTGTAATACTTCCATTTTTGGCAATATAAACATTACCTTTTGATCCTTGTCCTTTCTTTGGGGGTTCTTTTCAATTATACCTTCTCTTTTTTTGTTTTGCATTGTCATATTATCTTTTTTATGCATTCATACATTACTTCTTCATCATCATTGCATCATGGTCATCATATGGCATTTCATTTGTCATTGTGTTTTACTCATCCCTAGTATGTCAAGTGAGTTCCTCTTGATCTTGCTGTGGTGGTGGATGCAAGTTCATGCCCAATCCTAAACCCCTTTCAACTTACTCCACTTCCCTTCCTTCTTTTCCCCTTCCTTTAAATTTTGCAAGTGGATTTTACCTCTTCTTTTAAATGTCCATCTCCTCACAACTTCTTTGGTACCTTGTCCTAATCCACTGTGCAAAACCTCACCTTATTTTGAAATGTTTTGGTCAGGTTAAAAAATGACAGAAGTTTGAACCAGATTCAAACTTGTTTTATTTTTCTACCTCTAAAAATGTCCAGCTCACTTTTATAAAATAGGGCATAATTCCAGGAGCTAGGGAATATTTTATTTTCCTCCTAACTCCTTTTCTTTTAGGCCTGGGTTTTTCCTTTTTGTTTTCTCCCTACAAAAAATAGAAAAGAGAAAAAACCAGCAGCAGCACTGCATCCCAGCAGCCAGAAGCAGCCGCTTGGGCCTTGGCCTCCCCCCTCGGCCCAGCTAGCCCGCGCCAGCCAACCCGCGACGTCCCTCGTGCCCGTTTGCACCCACGCACACACTCACCCCCTCTGCTGCGTTTCCACGTGGACGAGACGGGCCCGCAGGTCAGCGACCTTGCACAGCGCCGCACCCACCTTTCTTCCTCCTCTCGTTTGCGCCATGGGGACCGTGAGCACGAGCGAGTCTCCGTCCGTTCCGTCGCCTCGGCTCCCTCTTAAGCCAACCCCCGTGTCCACCAACCCTCTAGGGTTCACCTCTTCCTCCTCCCGTCGCCAGGTGAGCTGAGAGCCACCAGATCCGCCACGCCATCACCATTCCGAACGGATCTGGGCGCACGTGCTCGTCGCGGGCGTGCTCCTCGTCCTCCGCTGCCTCGCCAAGGGTGTCCTTCTTCTTCCCCGACGTCGACTACGTCCTCTACGCCCGCTACATGGAGCTGAAGGCCACGACTACTACTTCTTCTTCTTCCTCGACTTCGACTCCGGCCACCGCAAGTGTTCGATCGACGTCGCCGTCGACTCCGTCCTCCTCCCGGCCAGCCGAACACACCACCGTGTTCGTGGTGAGCTTCTGCTTCTCCCCGTGCCTTTTCCCCCTTCTTTTGCGTCTTCTAGATGCTAGTTCGCCGAGCACCCGAGCTCATCGCCGTCGGACCTCATCGCCGACGAGTGCTCCGACCTCCTCTCGCCCTGTTTAGGTGCCGTTAGCTTCGCCGTGCTCATCTTAGGCGTTTCCCCCTACGTAGTTGCGAGTAGAGCCCCTGGCTTCGCCGCGTTCATCTTCGCTGTGCTGCTTCTATCATAGCTCGCCGGCGTCGACTCCGTCGTCGTCTGGCTCTTCCAGTGGCACCCAGAGGTGCGGGATTCCTCAGCGAATCCCTCTAGTGCATCCGCCGCTCCATTTGGTCGCCGTTGCTATCCCAACGCCCTCGCCGTCGCCTCTGTCTCGCCGGCGTCGAGTGGCCTGCTAGTTGTTGTGGTTTGTATTTCAGTATATGCGCCTCTACTCTGTCAGACACACACACACACCGTAGCCTAGTGGCCCGAGCCTCCCCCTCGCATCTCGCAGACGCGGGTTTGAAACCCTGCCAGGCCAATTGATTCGGCCCCTTTTTTGTGTTTTCTGTCTTGCTGACAAGCTGGCCCCACATGGCAGCCTCGCAGCACACCCACACACAGACCCGCACCCACGCAGGCGCCACATCAGCCCCCCTGGACCCACTAGTCAGTGGCTAGAGCTAGTCCAGGATGGGTCTGCAGGGTTTCTTTCCTTTTCTGTTTTTGTTTTAAATTTAGTTTTTGTTTTTGTTTTGCATATTTTCATATCTTTTGATATATGCATCTGTTCAAAATAAAAATCGTTCGCTATTTTAATTAAATGCAAAACAAAGACAAATGTTTGACAAAAAAAGAGCAAGCAAACCCATGTCCGCTGTGGCCCATTTTGCTTTCCCTGTACAAGACCCATCCGACATCCCCCACATGTCTCCCTCCTCGTGCTACAGGAGATAGGCAGGGGCTCGTGGAGGCCATCCCATGGCCGTGGGCACGTGCCGAGCATCCATGGCCTCTCCTCGCCTACATAACTACGCCAGCGCCCCCCGAAACCCTAGCACCCTCCTCCTCCCGTTCCCCTCGCTCGCCTCTCTTCCTCTCGGGTCTCTCTTCCCGAGCGAAGCCGCCGCCGCACCGGCGGAAAGCACGTGGCTGACGTCCTCCCCACGACCAGCTGAGGCGCCCTGGAGGACTGCCGACGTCTTCCTCTTTGACGACGAGGACCAGGACGAGCTCGGACGCCCTCGAGCCGTTCCTTCGACGCCCGCCGATTTCCTCTGCCCCGGCCACCATCGTCACCGCTCGATGCCGAATTCGCGCGACCTCGACTAGCTCCGGCTACCCCGAGTCGCCCCGACGTCCCCAGTGAGCACCCGAGCCACCCCCCCTCTCCCCCTTGTTTTCACCTCTGTATCGGCCACCCTCACACTCGCCGAGTCACCGTTGCCCCGGTAGCTCACCCCGCGCACGTGCCTTGCAGCGCCGGCCACGCCGAGAACTTCCGCGGCTGCTGCTCTTACCGCCGTCGCGTGCTAGCTGCTTTGGCCGCCCCGCTTCGCCCCACCTCCTTCTATCATAGCCGATTGCGCCATTGTTGACCACCGCCCTCGCGCACCTTCGCCGACGCCGCCTGTGTCGTCCGTGTCCCGCTCGCCCCCATCCGGCTGGCCGCCGGCACCCCGCCGCCCGCCTGCACCGCACCTGCCCCGTGCCACTCCGCCCGCGATGCTGCCTGCTGTTCTTCTGCTTGCAGCCTCGCCTGCTGCTATGTGTCGCCTACGCCCGCCCCTAGCGCCGCCACTCCCCGCTGCCCCTGAGCCATCGGTCACCGCCTGGCAACGCCCGACCGGACCACGCCCTGCAGTGCCCCGCCACCGCGGCTTTCTGGCCGTGGCCATGGCCGACCGGTGCTAATGCGCGACTGTGCGTGTGGCAATAAGGCCTCTGCCACATGGGGCAAGGCCTTTGTCTAATTAGAGCCATTAGATTAGTACTAATAGCCACACCCAAACAGTCACAGACAGGCGGCCCCCACTCCGTTGACTAGTAAATAGTCAACTATTGACTGCTGACTGGGTAGTCAACAGGGCCCCTCTGTCAGCCCCTTAGTGCCCACTGCTAGGTATACTTCTCGGTGTGTCTAGCCTTTTTCATTCCATATTATTTGAATTAAATATATTCCCGAAATTCCACAAAACCTTTTAATCTTTGAAAATTCATATAAAATAAACAGTAAGTCAGATGAAAAAGGTTTATACATGAAATTGCTCAAATACGATGAATCCGAATACGCGGTCCGTTCGTCCTTGACACATCCCTAGCATTGCGAACATGCAACATTCCCCCTCTGGTTTGTTTGTGCGATATTGCCTAACACCGGGAATACTTTCCCAGATGTTATTCCCCTTCGCCAGTATCGCCTACAACTGCGTTAGAACACTCCTAGCACCGCTTATTGTCATGTCATGCATCTGTGTGTTGTGTATTTATTGTATCTCCCCCCTCTTCTCTCTAATAGACCCCGAGACCGCTGCTGATGGCCCTGTGATCGACTACATCGATGCCAACCCTTCTTCCCTTTCCGCGGAGCTTCCAGGCAAGACCCCCCCTTGATCATCCTGATATCACCCATCTCATTCTCTCTCTTGCTTGCATTAGATTTTGCTACTGTAATTGATTGCTTTTATTCTGAGGCATAGCCTTCTTTTGTACCTGCTGTTGTTACCTACCTGCTTATTCTAAACTGCTTAGTATTGGTTGGTTACTGATCCATCAGTGAACCCCACCTTGTCCTTGTTGCCCCTGCTTCATCATCGACGACTCGATCAGCATGATCGACGACCAGAGCCCGACACCTCACATCACATCACGCCCCTTTTGTTGCTCGACTCTATAGAGCTACTATCGAGTGTCGAGGGTGATACCTCGTAACACACTCCTGATGATGACTCTGTAGTGTAGCTATTCGGTGGTGGTCATCGAGGGTGATTCCTCTTTCACCATTCCCAATACGACTCTGTCGTGCAACACCTCAAGTGTGAACCTCGAGGGTGATTCCTCCTACGTTCACCTTGATGATTACATCGAGTGGAGTCCACCGACGGTGATTCCTCGGGGTTTCCCCATTGATGCTTGGACACACGATTACCTTGACTTTACTTGAGACCATTGTTGAAGTCGGGTCGGCCTTGAGGAGTACCCGCGAGTTGATGTGAAAGTTGGGCGGACCCGTGGAGCACCCACGAGATAATTACGAGGCACGACTGGGTAGGCAAGTGATACGTCTCAAACGTATATACTTTTCCAAACACTTTTGATATTGTTTTGGCCTCATTCTTGCATGATTTGGACTAAACTAACCCGGACTGACGCTGTTTTCAGCAGAGCTGCCTGTATGGTTTATTTGTGTGCAGGAAAACGGATTTTTAGGTACCTCAGAAAAATCCACGAAAAATCATAGAAAATCCACGCACCCGAAGGAACCAGGAACCAGAAGTGGGGCCAGAGGGGGGCCAGGGGGTGCCCAGGCGCCCTATGGGCGCGCCCCCCTGGGCCGCGCCGGGGGGCGCCTGGGTGGGGCCCACACCCCCTGGTGCCCTACTTTACCCCGTATTTTTACTCCCGACGCAGAAACCCCAGATCAGAAGTTCTTTCGCAGTTTTTCATCGCGGAGCCGCCGCCACCCTCTGTTCTTCCTCGGGAGGAATAATCAGGAGGCTGATTTGGCCTTCGGAGAAGGGAGATCGTCGCCATCGTCATCATCATCACCACTCCATCATCCCTCCATGACTTCTCCCTCCATGTGTGAGTAATTCCCCCGCTGTAGGCGAAGGGGATGGTAGGGATTGGATGAGTTAGATCATGTAATAGTTTATCAGATTGTTGGGGGCATGTTGCCTATCATCTACTATGGTGTTTATCATCTTTGCTTCAACTTATTACTCTTAATGCTTGACACTTAGGGCCCGAGTGCCATGATTTCAGATCTGAACCATATGTGTTTGTATGAATATATTTGTGTTCGTGATCCTATCTATGAGTTGTTTGCACCTGTTACGGTCCGGAACCGGCGATCCCAAAAGTGACAGCTTGGGACACCAAAGGGGATGGTCCGTAGTTTGAGGATTACATGTATCCATTGAGTTCATTGCTTTGTTCCGGTGCTCTTTGACAGGAGTACCTTAATATCCATAAGTTCCTTTTGGCCCCGTTCGTAGCGGGATGGGAGGACAAAAGATGTTGTGCAAGTTCTTATTGCAAGCACGTACAACTACCTACGGGATACATGCCTAATGTTTGATATTTGCCTAGATGATCATTACTTTTCCGTGTGCCGTGCCCCAAGTTAAATCTATCTCATCCATGGAGCGCCCAACCATCCATCTCCCTAGCCTACAGTGTTTTAAACCCTGCTTGTCACTAGTTGCTACTTTTGCTGTTTACTACTGCTATTTACTTCTGCTGTTTACTTTTACTATTACTATCATCACTATCATATCACTATTACCACTTATCTTTTGTTGCAAGTTAGTATATTTCAGGTGCGGTTGAATTGAAAACTCAACTGTCAAAGCTTATAAATACTCTTTGGCTCCCTGTGTGTCGAATCAATAAATTGGGTTATTCTTACCCGCGAAGACTATCTCGATCCCTTACGGTTGAGGGTTATCAAGTACCGTTTTCTGGCGCCGTTGCCGGGGAGCATAGCAATATTTACAAGTCTACTTGAGGTATCCTACCTGCTGCACTTTATCTACTATGGGTAAGAAAGGAGACCCCAAGGTTCCGATCTTACTATCCACTACAAGAAGAGGTACTGCTCTGAGCACTAGTGCTACACTTGATTCACCTTCCGTTATGAGTAAGTTTGCCTCACCACCACCACATGATGCTCCTACTGAATCTGTTACTATGTCTGATACTCTTGATGATGCTTCTACTACTTTTGATGATGATATTAGTTCGCTTGGTTATGCTCTTGAGAAACAAATTGCTGCTGCTGCTAAAAAGTCTGGAATTGAACTTCCTGTTACTCGCTACCCTATTGGTGAAACTTATGATTATCCTGATTTGAGTAAACTTAAAGAGAGACTCCTTGATGATGATTACTATATACTAGATGAAGATTTATGCAGGGAACTGACAGAGTTTTCCGGCTCTGACCCTGAAGCTATTAAGAAACTGTTTGAAAAACACTCTCTGAAGAACAAAACCGTTCCTAATCCTGAATTTGCTACATCCCCTATATGCATTGATGATCCTGATTATGATTTCTCTGTTGATCTTTCACTTATACCTATGGTTGAAGCTGACCCCTTTTATGGCAGAGAAAATGATGATGCTATTGCGCACCTGACTAAACTCGGTGAGTTGGGTAGCCTGTTTACCACAGATGAGAAGATACGATACTTTTATGTGACCAAGCTTCTTCCTTTCTCCTTGAAGGAGGGTGCTAAAGCATGGTATGATTCACTCCCATGCGGTTCCATTAAGAGTCCTCAGGACTTAGCTCACTCTTTTGTTGATAAGTACTTTCCTGCTCACATGCAACATGCTGCTTTACAAAGAATTTATAACTTTAAACAGTTGCAGGATGAGTCCCTCCCTAAAGCTTGGGGGAGGTACTGCGGTCTGATTCGGGCTAGACCAGGACATGAAATCCCTAAGAATGAATTAATCGATATATTCTATGCTGGTCTAACTGATGAATCCAGGTCCTATTTGGACAGTTGTGCTGGTTGTGTTTTCAGGAAAAGAACACCGGACGATGCGGAAGATTTAATGGGCAGGATTGCCAAAAACCATGAAGATTGGTCCGTCCCTGAACCACCTCCACCAACAAAGAAGAGGGGCATGTTTGTTCTAAGCCCCGAGGATATGCGAGAAGAAAAGAAGTCTATTAAAGAGAAAGGTATTAAAGCTGAAGACGTGAAGAATCTACCCCCTATTGAGAAGCTGTGTGAGCCTACTACTCACCCTCCTATGGTAGAGGTACACTCTCTTTTAGATTTCAACGCAAGTGACATCCCTCATGGTAAGCCTCCTGATCAATGTTTAGATGAGTTTGATAATTTTATTATGAAACAAAATCATTTTAATGAGAGGATAGAAAGTCAGTTGCATGATAATTCCCTTGCTATCAAAAAACTGCTTGATGTTTTAGATAGAACAGTTAATGATGTTCAATGTCTTGTGAAGCATTTTCATATGGTTCAAACTCAGCTTGATCAAATTTCTAATGTGCAAAGAGATTTGCTTGCTAACAATGCCAAACAAGATAATTTGCAGGCTTTCGGGATTAAGACCCGAGGAGGAACTAGCACTCAAGATCCTCTTTATCCAGAGGGGCATCCGAAGAGAATCGAGCAGGATTCTCAAATACAGGAAGAATAAATTATTGTCTCTCCAAAGAAAAAGAAGAAACATAAGGAGACTGACAATTCTAATGATCCTATTGCAGATGAAGAACCAGCTATTGATCCCAACAGTGTATCTATCTCTGATGCTGAGACTGAAGACGGTGCTGAACCTGAAGGTAATAATAATGAGAAGAATGATCCGCCTGAAGTTAGAGAAGAAGAAGCACCTGACAAACGTAAGAGGTACACTAAAGAAGACTTCATCGCAAGAAAACATGGGAAGGAAAGAGAACAATGGGTACAGAAACCCAAGCCCTTTCCAGATATTGTCACTAACAAAAGAAAAGTTCCTAATGATGCAATATCTACTATGCTTGCTAACTATTCTTTCAGTGGAAAGATTCCTGAGAAGCTCGGTGATCCAGGTATACCCACCATTCCTTGCTCCATAAAGAATAATTATGTCAAAACTGCTTTATGTGATCTTGGAGCAGGAGCGAGTGTTATGCCCCTCTCTCTCTACGAGAGGCTTTGTTTAGAAAAACTAATTCCTACAGATATCTCCCTTCAGATGGCTGACAAGTCAACCGCTGTTCCGATAGGTATTTGTGAGGATGTTCCCGTAGAAGTTGCTAATTGTTTGATTCTTACTGATTTTGTTGTGCTTGACATGCCTGAGGATGGGAGCATGTCCATTATTCTTGGTAGACCTTTTCTTAACACCGCAGGTGCTATTATTGATTGCAATAAAGGGAAGGTTACCTTCCATGTGAATGATAAAGAACACACGGTATATTTTCCAAAGAAGACCGATAGGAGGCATGGCCTCAACTCTATAGAGAATATCGAGACCACGAAGATTGGAGAATGGGATTGTCCACTGCATGTACCTCACAAATACAAAACTATCATGGTAGGGACAATGTCCATCAAGGTAAAGGTTCAGTGATTACTTCGTAGAGGTGAGACTTTTTGCTCTATATATCGCCTGTTTGTTGGTAAGACTTGATCAACCTTATTAACAAATATGTTTTATATGGATAAAAAAGTTGAGCTTGTTATGTTTTCACTTGTTTTTAGTCTTGTCCTACTTGCTGTACCAAGTATTTATGTTTTTGAAGCTTCACAATACTACTAACTGCTTCAAGTTTTCAGAGAGTTTCATCGCTTTTTGAATTTCAAAAAATTTTCAACAGTGAAGTTTTCAGAAAAATTCCAGAAAAATTATAATAAAAATTTTCACGTCGGGAGAGACCCAGAGGGGCCTGGGGCCAGCCAGGGGGGCCACCAGTGGCCCAGGCGGCCAGCTGGCGCGGCCCAGCCCCTGGCCGCGCCCACAGGGCGCCTGGGGCCCTCGGGACCCCCCTCCAGGTACTTCTTCTTCCTCTCTCTCTCTCTCTCTCTCTCTCTCTCTCTCTCTCTCTCTCTCTCTCTCTCTCTCTCTCTCTCTCTTTCTCCAAAAACACGAGTTCTGCTCTTGTTCTTGTGTTCTTGCTGTTCTTGGAGGCGATTCTTCGATCTCTCTCTACATCCCATCATTTGAGCTGAAATTTTGAGCAAATACTCCCTGGTATGTGACTCCTCCACCCCTCCAATTAGATTTTTGATTGGTGGCCTCATTTGTGAGTATTTAGTAGTTCTTGGTGCTGTAGAGATGAGCTTGCATGCATGTGTAGAAAGCTATTTTTCAAGTTTTGATGCAAGTTTATGCCTTGGGCAAGTGAGTTGAGTAGTTTGCCTTAGCTCACTTTGTTTTAATCCTTGTTTTTGTAAATTATAAAAAAATTTAGAAATGAGTTTGTTAGGAAGGGCAAAAGGGTGGCTTGAGAAGAGGAGGCCCGCACACTCCGATCGAGTTACTAGAGCCGCAGCTTCACCATCGACTGCTAGGGTGAGCTATAATGAAGATCATGTGCCCCTGGAGTTGTTGGAAGATACAAGTCCAGCACGTGCGATGACATTTCCATGTGATGAATTCATGGAAGCTGCGGGAATCAAGGATGAGTTTTATAATCTTTGTGCTAATGCAGGTTTGACACGACTCGTCACGAGCCGTGTTACCCAGTATCAAAAACTCACCTCCAGTTTCATTAACAGTTTTAGATATAATCCTGATTCAGGTGCTATTGAGTTTAAAATTTATAATGATCTTATCACCATGACTTTGGGAAATTTTTGTGAAATAATAGGTGTGCCGAACGTTGGGAGGATGGCTAGGATGGCCACTCAGCCCTCCGAGCTGAAAACCGTCATCAACTCTCTCTGCAGCATGGGTACGAGGGATATTCATCGGTCGAAGATCTCCAGCATCTTATTTCCTCACCTCAGCGGAACGCGAGATCCGTCTACCTGCACCTCTTTTGTTTGATTTTTCTCGCAGGAACGGATGGTCCTTTGATGTTGTTCAGTTCGATGAGTTTATGGTCCAGCATCAGTTTCATAACCCCATGGAGGGGGTTGTGCCCGACGAGGAGAGGCACGGTGAGATACCACATTTTCAGGAAGAGACCGCCATCGAGTTTGGTGAAGGGTCTTCCTCTGTTTGGCGTTCGGAGCCTTCCTCATGGGAGACTCCGAGGAGTTCGGTGTACGCGCCAGCATCCTTCTACGACCCGTGGACTCACCACCATACCCCTGGAGCAGGAGGCTCCTGGGGACAGTAGCTGCTACCAACTTAGGCCAAAAGCCTAAGCTTGGGGGAGTACGTGCCCCTCTCACTTTTCCATTGTATTATCCGTTTTATTCGCTTTGATCTTTTCGAAGTTTTTGCCCGTTCTTCTTTATTTCTCTCTTTGCAAAAACAACAAAAAGATTTTCTCTTTCTTTTGCTTTTTATTCAACCTTTAAAAAAACAAAAAAGATTTCCTTTCTCTCTCTTTAGTTTGCTTTGTTTTTAGAGATCAGCTCGAGTCCGTGATGGCATTTGATTATATTTCCTACGTTCGATCGTGCAAGTGACAAGCTGTAATGACGAAGATCGACTGAAAGGAAGCAACAAGGAAGACCAGTATGAACTCTTATTGTTTCTACTTTTGTACATATGCCTGTACTTATGATCTAGAGACCAGCTTGTAGCGACATAGTGCTATGTTTACAATGCTCTTCCAGTGGTTCATGCTTTCCTTGTGGCTAGTCCCAAATAACTAGAGTATATAATGTGTTATTGAAATGATCTACATGCACTGCACTGTTCATAGTCTGGTATACTAAGGTGGTATTTCCCTTTAGAGAATTTTTGGATTGACTTGGCACATGCTTACACATGTTTAAGACTAAAAAGTCTACTTTGCCTTGATGATCTTTGAGTTTTAGAATAGTTATATCACTTTCATGCCCGATTCAATGTTGCTTTGCCGCTCTGCATGATTATGACCGTTATTGCTCTCTAGTTGGTCGCTTCCCAGTCTTTTGCTAAACCTCCACCTGTACTAAGCGGACTGACTGCTTGTGCATCCAAATCCTTAAACCCAGTTATGCCATATGAGTCCACTATACCTTCCTATACATGGTATTTACCTGCCATTCCTAACGAAGACTTTCATGTGCCATCTCGAAACTAATCAAAAGCATTTCCTTTTTGTGCCTATGTTTTAGCTCATGAGGAAGTAGTAGTTAATTCATGATCTTTTTAAGTTGGACAAGTTTCACCCCTGGATTGCATGTATAATGTGCAAACCCCTAATACGAAAAGGAACTGGCATTGAGTGCGCCCGGCTCAAAAGGATAATATAACAAACAAACCCTCCTTCACGCTTTGTTCATGAGAAATTAGAAAACTTTGGCAGTGATAAACAAATGAGATTAAGAGGATGTGATCGTCCTCATGCGGGAGCCGTTCCTCGAGACTTGTCCACTTAAAAGGTGATTGAGTTATCTGCTAGCATTCGTTGACGAAATATGCACTTCTCAAAACATGTTTACTTCTGTTTTTAAAACCAAGAGCTCTGGTACATGTTTAGTTTTTGTTTCCGACCACGGGTTTTCAACCTTGCCAATAAAAGCCACGGTTCGAGAGTCTCACCTTCTTTCTTCAAAGCACCGACTAGGAGAGCATAATTGTCATTCTTAGTGTAATGTGCATTGTCCCAAAGTATTACATTGTCTTCTGCATACTTGTGATATGATTTATTCTGAAATTCTTAGTTCTAGTCTCCTTTAAAACTCTGGAGGAGTCTCTGCATTTATGTTTTGCTTCACTCATGGAGGCTAGCGAGATACCACCCTAATATGCTCAAGCTATGTGCGATGTAATCTTGTCTTGATTTTCAGTAATATATTATTTACTTTTAAGTATTTGTGACTGGTCACTGGAAAGAAGGATTGCCCCTTGTATTGTCCTCATAGTACTGTTTCAATACTTGCTAAACTCTTTTCGTAGTACATGCTTATATACATCTAATGAAGCAAAAGAGTTTGTCAAAGTTTTCTTTGTCGCGTCCAGTTCGTTGAACTGAATTGCTTGAGGACAAGAAATATGCTAAGCTTGGGGGAGTTGATACGTCTCAAATGTATCTACTTTTCCAAACACTTTTGATATTGTTTTGGCCTCATTCTTGCATGATTTGGACTAAACTAACCCGGACTGACGCTGTTTTCAGCAGAGCTGCCTGTATGGTTTATTTGTGTGCAGGAAAACGGATTTTTAGGTACCTCAGAAAAATCCACGAAAAATCATAGAAAATCCACGCACCCGAAGGAACCAGGAACCAGAAGTGGGGCCAGAGGGGGGCCAGGGGGTGCCCAGGCGCCCTGTGGGCGCGCCCCCCCTGGGCCGCGCCGGGGGGGCGCCTGGGTGGGGCCCACACCCCCTGTTGCCCTACTTTACCCCGTATTTTTACTCCCGACGCAGAAACCCCAGCTCAGAAGTTCTTTTGCAGTTTTTCGTCGCGGAGCCGCCGCCACCCTCTGTTCTTCCTCGGGAGGGCTAATCTGGAGGCTGATTTGGCCTCCGGAGAGGGGAGATCGTCGCCATCGTCATCATCATCACCACTCCATCATCCCTCCATGGCTTCTCCCTCCATGTGTGAGTAATTCCCCCGCTGTAGGCGAAGGGGATGGTAGGGATTGGATGAGTTAGATCATGTAATAGTTTATCAGATTGTTGGGGGCATGTTGCCTATCATCTACTATGGTGTTTATCATCTTTGCTTCAACTTATTACTCTTAATGCTTGACACTTAGGGCCCGAGTGCCATGATTTCAGATCTGAACCATATGTGTTTGTATGAATATATTTGTGTTCGTGATCCTATCTATGAGTTGTTTGCACCTGTTACGGTCCGGAACCGGCGATCCCAAAAGTGACAGCTTGGGACACCAAAGGGGATGGTCCGTAGTTTGAGGATTACATGTATCCATTGAGTTCATTGCTTTGTTCCGGTGCTCTTTGACAGGAGTACCTTAATATCCATAAGTTCCTTTGGCCCCGTTCGTAGCGGGATGGTAGGACAAAAGATGTTGTGCAAGTTCTTATTGCAAGCACGTACAACTACCTACGGGATACATGCCTAATGTTTGATATTTGCCTAGATGATCATTACTTTTCCGTGTGCCGTGCCCCAAGTTAAGTCTATCTCATCCATGCAGCGCCCAACCATCCATCTCCCTAGCCTACAGTGTTTTAAACCCTGCTTGTCACTAGTTGCTACTTTTGCTGTTTACTTTTACTATTACTATCATCACTATCATATCACTGTTACCAATTATATTTTGTTGCAAGTAAGTATATTTCAGGTGCGGTTGAATTGATAACTCAACAGTCAAAGCTTATAAATACTCTTTGGCTCCCCGTGTGTCGAATCAATAAATTGGGTTATTCTTACCCGCGAAGACTATCTCGATCCCTTACGGTTGAGGGTTATCAGCAAGCCCCTGAGTGGGCTGGGCTAGCCTTTGCCATATTTCCTCGAGACGAGGTGGTGGGGTCACATTATTGTGAGTCTCTGCTCATCTTCGCGAGCTCCTAATACACTAAGGTTTGAGTATTTGTTCTGAATTGGCCTCTGGCCTTTACACACTAACCGCCACGCGGGAATAGTTATGGGCCTCGGCGTCGTGGTATCAGCCGAAGTTTTGTCAGACGTCCAGTTCAACATTGCGGCACGGCCTGGTCGGCGCCCCAATGGAGGTGACCTGGATTGCCCTACCGCAACGACCCAGAGTGCAACAGGCGATGGCCCATGACCCCGGAGTGCTTAGGATGTAGACTGATGGGGACCTCTCTACTGAGCCTAGGTAGGGCTACGACATGTTGATCTTCTGAGGCCGGGCATTGACCGAGAAAAGTGTGTCCGGCCAGAGATGATCGAGCGGGAGGGTAACTGGTGCACCCCTGCAGGGAAGTTATCTATTCAAATAGCCGTGTCCATGGTAATTGTCGGATCTAGGGTTCCGACAAAATCCTTGAGGTTCGAACTCTGGGGTGCGCACGGAGATCTCTCCTTCCGCCCTAGATCGTCTACTCGCCGATCCCTAGGCCTACCTCGTCAGATCCGAAGAACAAGGGACACAAGGTTTATACTGGTTTGGGCCACCGTTGTGGTGTATTACCCTAATCCAGTGTGGTGTGGTGGATTGCCTTGTAGGATGAGGAAGAGCTAGTACATGGATGAACTGCCTCCTGAGGAGAGGAGTTCTTGAGCTCGGGTGAGCTTGTGGGTGTGGAGGTGGTCTCAATGATCCGATGAGATGATATCCGATGAGACCCCCCCAATGGTGGTGGCTAGTCCTATTTATAGTGGCCTGGGCACTCTTCCCAAATATTGATCGGGAAGGGATCCCACAATGATCAAATTTGAAGGGGGACAACTAGTACAAGCTATCCTGAGAAAAGGTGGTCTTCGCCTGCCAAAGGCTCTGGTGGTGACGCCGCCGTGGGCTCCGCGATGACCTCCGTTCTGCTGTCCTGCTGGTCTTGGTCTTGTTGCACCAATATGGAAACCTTTGCCTGACGCATCGGGACTCTTCGACTGCATATGCTTGTTTAGCACCAAAGAGGAAACTGGCACTCTGCGCCCGCCTGGCCTTGGTCGTCATTGCTCACGTCACGAGGACCTCGCGAGGTACCCTTTGCCTTGATATCTCCGATCCTCATGAGCCGGCCTAGTGCGGCCGCCCAGGGGATGTCTTGCGTCGTCCGTCTCGCGAGGCTCGGCCCCTCGCGAGGGCCTTGAGTGGTTGCTGAAGATGTTGGGCCGTACCAGGCCGCTTGACGAGCCACGCCCTGGGCCGCAGTCAGGCAAGTCTGGGTACCCTCATTCCCAGAACGCCGACAGTAGCCCCCGGGCCCAAGATGCACTTGGGCTTGGCTTCGCAGCGAAGCCAAGGGCCATGTGTGGAGTGCCGCAGGCCCCAAAAGCCTGCGGCCTTGACTGACGCGTGGCGATTGATGGGACATTGGCGTCTCCACTTCCCCACGCAGCCTCGCCGACTGTGCGACTTGACAAGTCCCTACATGCGCAAAAGATCATCATTACCTGCGATTATGGAGGCCGGCGGTTGGCTTTCTGCTGGCTATAAATGAGGCATCAAGCGGGGTCCTCGCCACCCATCTTCTTTCTTAGTTCCTCTCGCTTCTTCTTCTTCCTTGCCCTTTGCTTGGCCAAGCTACTCATGGCACCGATCTGGCGATTTTCTGCCGCTGAGAAGGGGAAGACTCCTCGCGAGGAGCCAGAGGTACTCCCTCCAAAGAAAAGACCATTCCGCCCTCACGGCGCCGCCATGAGGTCGGAAGTGACGAGGCCTTGGCACGAGCGGCCTCCCCCTGGCTACCCACTGCCCCTATACGCCAGGGCACCAGGCCACGAAGGGGAAGTCGGCGCCCAGCGCCGCCCGCGCCATGGCCGCGTCGATCGCGCTGTAGTGGTGCACGCCGCCATCCCTCAAGCACACGCCAGAGGCTCCTCGCGTGAGTTTGTGGTATGGGCGGCGATGCCTCCTAGGTCCTGGATACGCTTCCCGCCATCCTTCGCTGCGGAGATGCCACCGAGGGGGCCGCTCAGACTGTGGTTGCGACACACCGAGTGCCGAGCCCCGACGACGAGGGCTGAGGTGGAGGTCGTCTCCCCGGGCAAGGTCTTCATGACCCGCGGATGGGGCGAGGTCGCCCACGTCTGCGGCGTGGAAGGCGCCCTCGCCATCCACTTCGAGTACGATGGCGCCTCCGCGCTGCACTTCAAGGCATCCGCCGAGGAGGGACGCCGCCTGGAATGCTGCCCTGGAGGGGGCCGCCGGGACGATGCTGTGGCTGGCGCCACATCAGACGCCGATCCTGTCACTAGCTTGTCCAGCAGCAGCGATGGCCTCTGGAGGTCCAGCAGCTCTCCTGAGTCCGACGAGTCTCCGGAGACGAGCAATGACAGCTATGCGCCCCCGAGCTCGTGGCGCGCCCGAAACACGTCGGGCTCGCGAGCACGTCGCTGGTGGTGATCTGCTCAAGGTCGGAGGTGGGCCACCGTGGCCCATTGTTGATGATGGCGTCGACGATGGCGGCCGTAGTTAGGATCCCCTGAAGTCCTTCCGTGGCGTTCCTTGCGAGGATTCGAAGCCAACCCCATGGGGTATGTAAAGAACTTGTAATGCTTTTGCTTTTATCTTGCTGTCCTTGCTAGTACACCCTACCCGTGAGCCTCGTTCCAGCAATATCGCCCCTTTTTTACCCTTTCCGCTGCATAGTGCTCTACGCTAATGGGCCCCAGTCCCGAGGCAAGCTGCAGCCGTTGCTGGTATGCCAGGTCGTGATGCCGTGGTCAAGGCCAGGAGGTCAGCGGCCCGGGGTCCGGTAAGAGCTCCTGAGGCGCGATGCTCAAGAGGCCCCCCTTGGCGTGCAAGCGGCTCCCGGAGGTTAAAAAGCGAGGCGGCGTTGCCAACGCGTGACTACCAAATCCCGTTCTACGAGTGAGGATGGGGCACCAAAGAGTTAATGACTTATCTTGATAAGCATGAGGTGATTTTCTAAGCGGCGCGCCTGGCTTGTTTTCGATGTCGCAAGGCTGAGATTTCGCGATTTCCTCCCCGCTGGCCCCAGAGTTCAGCGTCGACAGGGCCCGGCCCCGTGCGTACCTCAGTCGCCGCTGACTTGACCGGAGACCAGGACAAGATCAGGGAGTGAGGGGCAACGGGACCAGTTAGGCCCTTGGGTAACGATGCCCAAGGGTCCTCCTTGACATACGAACGGCCTTTGGGAAGGGAATGCTGGACTCAGGCCTTGATGTTCTGCGTCGGCAGGGCCCGACCCCGCGGGTACCTCAGCCGCCGCTGGCCTTGACCGGAAACCAGGACAAGACCAGGGAGTGAGGGGCTACGGGAACAGTTAGGCCCTTGGGTCGCGATGCCCAAGGGTCCCCCTTGACGTACGAACTGGCCCGAGCTCTCTGAGCCGGCCTCCCCTTCTCCCATCCTTTTAGATGCACTGCGTCCTCGGGTCCCGACCCCAGAGCGGTGCTCAGCCGCCGTTGGTATGCCAGGTCGCGATGCCGTGGCCAAGGCCAAGGGGTGAGGGATGGAGAGTCAGTAAGAGCTCATGAGACGCGATGCTCAGTGACCCCCCTTTAACGCGCAAGCAATTACGTGAGGACGGGAGACCGGCGTGATTGCCTGTCACCGTGCTCCTGAGAATCCGGTGGGTTAGCCTGCAGCAGAATGACTTAGGGCCGCGCCCGCCGCCGGGCTTCTGATAATTCCGCAGGAAGACGAAGGCATCGAGGACCTGGTGAGGTGACGCTTGCGGAGCGGGCCATGGGTCAGAGCTCCGTCCCTCGGGTTTGTCAGTGTTGCAGGGATGGACCCGAGCACAAGCGCCGTGCCAACGTATGCAGCCCCCGTTGTGAGATGAGCGGAAGTCCATTAGGTAGCGAAGGAGACCCGAATGGGTGATGGTCAAATAGATGAGTGATTCAAATGCAGCTGATAGAAATGGTAATGCTAGCTCAGGTAAAATGCAAGGGAGATACATGCCAGAAGGACGGACCTGTGCGGCCTGGGGATGATGCAGCCAGAGGGGCGCCCCCAACAAGGTGAGCTAAGATGCAAAAGGATACACGCCGCAGGGACATGCCCGTGCGACCTAGGAATGATGCAGCCCGAGGGGCGCTCCCAGTTGAACAAAAACCGGAAAATGTCCCCTGGCACAGTTGCTGAAGTAGTGTTGGTGTAGCTGAAGATGCTCGACGCAGGTGCTGCTCCTCACGTGCCGCCTAGCTCCGGCGCCTCGTGAGGCTCTGGGGTTCCCCAAATCTCGCAGAGGGACGAGTCCAACTCCGCCTAAATCTCCTTATGCCTGGCTTCGCGAGCCGCCAGGACTTCCCACATATGGCGCTGGTGCAAGGTCGCTTGGTTCGGCAGGCTGAAGGGCATGCGAACGTAGCTGTGAGGGGGACCCTCGCACCGGCCCACCTGGGAAGGCTAGTAGAGCTCCTGAGATGCGATCCTGTTGATTGCAGGAACGTTAACGCAGACGCGCAGCCCATTGGCCAAGCCTGGTCGGACAACTACACTCAGAGGCGCCGGGCGGCGTTCGCCCCGCATTGCCCTTGGAACATGTAGGTCTTCGATGGTCTAGCTGATGAACTCCTGAGCGCTTGGTGCCTCACGCCTTGAAGCCTCCGGAGGGAAGTGTGCGATGAAGCACTCCTCCACATGGTGCCCGAGCGCCTCCCTCGTGACATTGGCTAAGTTAGAGGCCATCCAGAGGAGAGCCCCCGAGCCCAGTCTGAGGGGGGCGTCGGGCATGCCTTCTATGAGAGGGAGGGAGGTGACCCCTCCCAAGGTGTAGGTCCCGAGGTGCTGCCGCCAGGTGCTGCATCCTCGTGAGGCTCCAGGGCAAGCAGCAGCTTCTTCTTCTTGGGGACGACCTCAGGTGGGTAGATGATGCTGTTATTGTCTGGATCATCGATAGCTGCAGCCTGGTAAGCGCGCTCGAGCGAGCACACTGCATCCTTCTCCTCAGAGGCGATGGTGATGACGCCGCCGCTTCCCGGCATCTTGAGGACGTTGTAGCCGTGGTGAGTCACTGCCATGAACTTGGCCAGGGCTGGGTACCCGAGGATGGCGTTGTAAGGGAGATGGATGTGGGCGACATCGAAGTCGATGAGCTCAGTGTGGTAGTTGTCGCGCTTGCCAAAGGTGACCGGTAGGCGGACCTGCCCTACGGGGGAGGTGGAGCCGTCAGTCACTCCGGAGAAGGTCTTGGTAGGCAGCAACTGATCGTAGGGTACTTGGAGGCTGTCGAATGTCTCTATGGACAGGACGTTGAGCCCCACGCCACTGTCGATGAGGGTCTTGGTAACTTGGACGTTGCTGATGACGGGCGAACACAACATCGGAAGGGCGTCGGCCGTAGCCGCGCACTTGAGCTGGTCTGCTGAACTGAAGGTGAGGGGGCACCTAGACCACCTGAGTGGGCGAGTAGCCTCGAGCTTAGGGAGAGCCGCGTTTACTTCCCGGGCAAACTGCTTGAAGAGGCACTAAGAAGCTGGGGCCTGTGCTTCGCCCAAGATGTAGGAGATGGCACGTGGCTCCTAGAAGCCCCTAGCCCCCTCGTCCTGGTCATTGTTTCTCCTTGGCGGCGGAAGAGGTGGAAGGCCGGCCCTGTCCTGAGGACGGTCCTCCCGAGGCTGGTCCCTGCAAGCGTCCTCCCGGGGCTAACCGCACCAAAGGTCCTCCCGAGGTTGATCACGCCACTCCTGGCGAGGGCCACCGTCGTCCCAGCGTCCTCCGGTCCGACTTCCACCACGGCCGTAGCCACGGTTGCCGCACTCGGGGCGTTGGATGACGCGCCCTTCGTAGAGGGCCCTGAGCTCTTGACCGTCATGAGTGTTGTGGCTGTGCACGTTGTGGAAGGCGCAAAACGCCCGACCGCTCTTGGAGGATTCTAGGTAGTCGCGGCCGCGCTTCATCTCCGGTTCAGCTGAGAGCACTACTGCTCCCTTGCGCTTTACGTCCTTGCTCTGGGCCTTCATGTCTTCAGGTTCAGCAGCGGGGAGCTCGACGAGGGAGAGGCGCCCCTCCTCAGCTCTGGCGCACTTGGTCACAAAGTTGAACAGCTCCAGGTATGTGCACAAATCTTCGTTGATGGCAAGCTCTTCCTTCATCTTGACGTCCCAGACGCCATCCGAGAATGCCGAAATGATGGCCTCGTCCGGGACCTTGGGGATCTTGACGTGGACGCTGTTGAAGCGTTGGATGAACTTATGTAGGGTTTCTCCTGGTTGTTGCTTGATACGCCACAGGTCACCCGCAGCCGGGGGGCGGTCTCGGGTGCCCTAAAAGTTGGCGATGAACCGCTCGCGCATCTCGCTCCAGGTGGAGATCGATCCCACGGGCAGGTTCAGGAGCCAAAATCGCGCGCCATCTTTGAGGGCCATGGGGAACCAGTTCGCCATGATCTTCTCATTGCCACCGGACGCTTCGATGCTCAGCTCGTAGAGATGCAGGAACTCCTCAGGGTCGGGGGTGCCGTCGTAGCGTGGAGGCAGGTTGGGCTTGAACTTCCCAGGCCAGTTGACGTTGCGCAGCTCGGGGGCGAGGGCTTTGGAGCCTGCTGTCGACACTGGAGCTTGTTGGGGAGGTGGGACTTGATCTTGGTCCTCGCGCGCCATCGCCTCGGGGGACGCGCGGTCTCGATGCAACGGTGGAGGGAGTGCTAGCGCTTCCCCGCGAGGCCGCTGGATCTCTTGGCAGCTTCCTTCTTCGTGCACTGGCGCTGCGCGTGGGTGGTCACGCCACGGGCCCACGTGCCTTGGGTCTTGGATGACGCCTTGACGCGAGGGTAGCAGTGGAGCTTCATGGGCCTTGTCGTCCGCATGGGGGGGGGGGACGAGGCAGGGAGAGGGACGACGCTAGAGAATCCCCCAGCGGCACTGACGAGCTCGGCGATGCGGTCGAGCCATTCTTCATAGAAGTCGTCGACGGTGCGGTAGCGCAGGAGCTCGTGTGCCATGAGCAACACAGCCTGTGCGTCCACGTGTCTGCGACGAGCATGGGATGACGAGACCATTGGGGTTAGCGATGGGGTCACGGTGCATCCGTCGCACCGCACAGAGGGGTACAGAGACGAGGCCTGCTGTTTATGCCGCGTCGGGCCGGTGGCGGCGTTGGAGGGAGGCGATGGAGAACGGCAGGGTGGTCCACCGGTTGGAGCAGTTTGAGCGACGCGGGCTGCAAGGGCAACCTGCCGCTCAGCATGGGCTCTGCGAGCGTCGGCCATGGAACCGATGGGATGACGGAGCGCGGAGCGACGGAAGGGAAGTTTCGGCACACCCCTACCTAGCGCGCCAAATGTCAGATCTAGGGTTCCGGCAAAACCCTTGAGGTTGAAACTGTGGGGTGCGCACGAAGATCTCTCCTTCCGCCCTAGCTCGTCTACTCGCCGATCCCTATGCCTAGCTCGTCAGATCCGAAGAACAAGGGACACGAGGTTTATACTGGTTCGGGCCACCGTTGTGGTGTAATACCCTAATCCAATGTGCTGTGGTGGATTTCCTTGTAGGCTGAGGAAGAGCTAGTACATGGATGAACTGCCTCGTGAGGAGAGGAGTTCTTGAGCTCGGGTGAGCTTGTGGGTGTGCGGGTGGTCTCAATGATCCGATGAGATGATATCCGATGAGATCCCCCCAATGGTGGTGGCTAGTCCTATTTATAGTGGCCCGGGCTCTCTTCCCAAATATTGAGCGGGAAGGGATCCCACAACGGCCAAATTTAAAGGGGGACAGCTAGTACAAGCTATCCTGACAAAAGGTAGTCTTCGCCTACCAAAGGCTCTGGTGGTGACGCCGCCGTGGGTTCCACAATGACCTCCGTTCCGCTGTCCTGTTGGTCTTGGTCTTGTTGCACCGATGTGGAAACCTTTGCCTGACGCCTCAGGACTCTTCGCCTCCATCTGCTTCTTTAGCACCAAAGAGGAAACTGGCACTCTACGCCCGCTGGTGCCCGCCTGGCCTTGGTCTTCACTACTCACATCATGAGGACCTCGCGAGGTACCCCTTGCCTTGATATCTCTGATCCTCATGAGCCGACCTAGTCACTACAAAAAATACACTACCGTGATGATACGTGTTTGTCACAGTAGGTCACATTTTCTGTCATGCATGTACATCCATGACGATTTTATGACAGAATCAAGATAGTCATACCTGTGCTGTCGTAGAAGTGTTCCATGACATTACCAAAATTATCAACACGGAAGTGTCCACTTCCATGACGATAAATCGCGCGTCATAGAAGTGCTTTCGTCAAGGGTGACCGACACATGGCATCCACCGTAACGGAATGCGGTTAAGCTATCGGGTCAGGTTTTGGATTCGATAACCTGTTAACAGCCCCGACCAATGGGGATTTTCCACGTGTAAAATCATCATTGGCTGGAGGAAACACGTGTCGGCTCGCCGTTGGAACAGATGTCATCCACTCATTGGACCCAAAGAGCCTATGATACGCCGACACGTGGCACGGCCCAACAGTGGCCCATTCCTGTGAAAAGGCCGGCCCATTAGACTTGGTCAAAAGGTGGTGGGCCGGCCCACGTCAAGTGTTAATGGCCTGTTCGCATATAGCCCATGTACAACCCGCTAACCCAGGGCCCGTTTACGGCCTATCCGAATTAGGCCTAGTAACGTCATCTGGGCCGTCCAATATAAATCCAGCCCCTTTAATTTCCGGCCCATGTATGGTCCATGACGTCTTTCGGCCCATATGAGGCCCTTATTACTCTTGGCCCATTAACGACCCATGGTAAAACTGGCCCGTAATGAACAGTGTATCACTTTATACCCATTACGACACGTGGTGAAACTGGCTTGTAATGAACAGTGTATCACTTTATACCCATTAATAGCCCATTACTCCATTGGGCCGATTCCAGCCATGTTATCTTTCGGCCTTCTCGGGGCCCATTTATTCTTGGGCTCATTTCCACATTCTTTTACTTATGGCCCATTAATGTCATTTTCTGCTTGTGGGCCAAATTCAGCCTGTGGTTACAGTCGGCCCGTTTGTGGCCCGTTAGTACGTTGGGCCGTTTTCATAGCATCATGAAAATACATCCGATTAACGACGGCCCGTTATGGTCGGCCCATGAACGGACGATTTCAACTCTAGCCCATTTACGACCATAATGTGGTCTGTGATTGACCCATGTTTGGCCAACCGATCATACGGCCCGTAGAAGGCCCATTGATGATACGACCCATAGAAGGCCCATTGTGTCTACAGCCCGTATAAGGCCCATGGTTTCTACGCCACGTAGAAGGACCATAGTTTTTTTTGAAAGAAAGAAGGCCCATTGTTTCTACGGCCCTTAGAAGGCCCATTGTTTCTACGGCCCGTAGGAGGCCCATGTTAACTACAGCCAGTGGGCATCAAAGTTCGCCACCGGTGCAAATATAGGGAACACCCTGCACTATACAAAAATGGCTTGCTGTTTTCTTCAGCCGGTGGCTGCACGTTAAGAACAAATTTTGTATCGCACCAAAACAAATTACAACTATAAAACAAAGGAAGGTTGACATTAAAGTTAACAGTCTAGCAGATAAATGCACCACCAGATGTTCACAAGCTTAGTTCATTTGACCTGACTGTTACGTTTTCATGCTGTATTGTCCGATGGAGCACCATAACCTTCGCCTTCAGTTCTCCTAGGATCCTGAACAACATAGAAAATGTATGATAGTCTGGTTTTAAAACCATGCATATCTTGACAACATCGAACAATGTATCTCCTTGTTTCACAAAGGGTCTCTGTTAGGGAATGGACTTGTGTCTGGAGCGCAGATACAACATTGTTTTGAGCTTGCATATCTTGATTATGAGGCAGTTTGGATGAGATTGCCTTAACAACCAAGCCAGTATTACACAGGAACGTGTTTTTGGCACTGTTAGTGGACAGGTACTGACCCACTGCAGCTAGAGCTGACATTGCGGTTATAGTTGCCTCGCCACCTTCAGAAGGTGGCGGTTCCACCATTTTTTCCATAGCTCGCTGAAAAGTTGAGGTTTTACATTAGTAGTACCAGAACAGAAGATATTAAGGAGGAAGCAAAACCAAACAAAATAGCTTTGGTCTATATACAGAACTTATTCTGGTGAACCCATGTAAAATAATAGTTGTATTTTATTGGAAAGTACATAATAAAACCAGGTTCTAAACATATGACCATGTACCATCGCTAATGTATTGTCTATTTCTTCACATTGTATTGAGGACTAAGGATAAAGAGACTAAGTTTATAATACGGTAAGCATAGTATGACATCATTCATATCACAAAACAACTGAGAACAGACAAACATGCAATTGTAACATTGTGTGGGCAAGTCCAGCACGGAACTAGATTACAGGTCAAGATCAAAGGAACATCACTCCTATGTTTTAAACCTGGTAAGGTGCAATGATACACTAAGACAGTTGCATATAAAATTGAAAAGAGTAATAGGCACTGGCTGCAAACCATGCAGTTCAAGGCACAAGTCGGAGTTAGTAGTAGTTAAAAGGCATGAGGATTAAGGACTTACAACAGCGGCTTTGACTGGTGTAGTCATGCCCTTCTTCTTACTGGTGTGACAGTCCTTGAAGATTTCCACAACATTTGGTTCAGGTACTTTTTCGTCCTTGCGGGCTTTCCTCTGCATTTGGAACAAGTCAATATAGATATGATAATATGGTACATCGAAAAGAGTGGAACAACAGCTAATTACAAGAGCCTCGCAGTGTACAATATAGCTACGAGATCCTGTCGTCTGTTGGAATTTCACTTTCGTACGGCTGGCCTTGTTCTTTGAACAGCTCACCTACAAGAAGATATATTTGTGTGGCACATGCGTAAATAGGACTTCAACATGTGATCTGATCACATATATATAATGTACCTGATACTTCGGATCAGACCAGTGTTTAACAAGGCCTCTCCAGTCTTCATCAGATATATTTTCCACTGGAGATGTTTAGGCAAGTTCACTGTTAGCCTTGCCTTCAAAGTGAGTTTTCCTCAAGTTATACCGATACTATCGCAGAGTAGACTTGAGAACATGGGTGCAAGCTTGTCTGGTTGCACCATCTTGGCTATCCAACTTGAACCTCATCTGTTGAAAACTATGGGAGTCTCATTATCAGCAACCTAGAAAGTATTGGACAAAGCAAGATGATATTACTAGTTTCCATACCTAACCATACTTACAGATAAATGGTCGAGGAAGGTGTTGAACTGGGTTTAGTCTTTGTCATTCCTGTACTGAATCCATGTTGGGAGAATACGTACATGACACCTAACAATAACCGCTGCCTCTGATACTAACTTGGCTGACTCTGTAGCATCACGTGGCCTTTTTAAACCTGCCTCAAAACGGATCTCCATTCTTCCTCCTCTAGATTTAGTTAACCTATCGAGCATTATCCCTGATATTTTTTTCCTGTTGCGCCTAGGTGCTAGTCCAACAACAAACATAAGAAGTGTTAGTGTACATCAGACTGTGAGACTACATATAAAGAAGCATGCAAGTGTAACTTGACTCCAGCAACTACCTTCTTGCTGTTGAAGCTCACAAAGTTCATCTGATCTTGCCAACTCATCTTGTGTCAAGAGTGCTTCGGAAGTAGTGTCAGGTGGCAAGGGAGCTTGGGAACGTGCTGCTAGCTGAGTTGACCGATGAGTAAATTGTGCAGCTAGTGGTATTATGGAAGGTGTTGCAACAACTAGGGTTGTCTCTGCTTGTTTGGTGGCAGCTATTTGTTTCTGTTTGGCTTGTTCTGCAGCTCGTGTAGCACGGGATACCCTGTCTGTACAATTTTCCGCTAGACTTTGACCTTCTATTGCACCACCAGTACCAGCAGAATCTGCAGGATTGTTCCGCTTCCGTTTCCCTGTCGTTCTGTCTTGCTTCCTCTTACTCTGTGCCTTGTTAAGTCAAGCCGACAAGAAAAACGAATATCAATTTAGTTCTTCAGAACAAATGTACTTTGATGTAAGAACATGGTGTGATAGACAGATATTGTATGTTCTAGAAACAGGAACACGTGTCTTAGTCACAAGTATAATGAGTAAAGTAAGAAGATGAAATTCAATAAAATTAGAAGCAATACAAGCTAGACATCATACATAACATTCAACCACATATAACAGTGCAAAGTTAGAGGGAGCACCTGTGATGGTGCACTAGGGGAGACGTGCTCATCACCAACACAACTACATTGAGTGTCTATGCATGTGTTGTCTTGGAAATCATCTTGGGGGGATGGAGGAGTAGAATCTGTAGAGGCCCTCCATTTGGAAGGAGCACCTTCATCCGCTGCCTTTCTAACTTCCTTCCGCTTTATTGATTTTGAAATGTCAAGTAAAATCGACAAGAAAAAGAAATAAAGTTCACTCTTCAAAAATCATTCGTGCATGATACTGACAATCACTACTTTGATGTAAGGCAAACACATGATTCCAGGATGGAATAATACGAAAAACAGGACGGCATGGCATATTCACAATTGTTTGTGTAAACTAAGCAGAAACCATTTCACCAAATAAAGCAATGCAAGCTAGACACCACGTGAAAGATGCAACCAATATGACTCTGCCAAGTTAAAAGTGTCCCATCATAAATGGCATTTCAACAAATTAGAAGCAGCGCATGCTATAAATCATATCAAAGATGCAACTAATATCACACTGCATATACTAAAAGTGTCTCGTCATATTGATTTATGCGGGATACAAAAAAACAATAGTTTTATGTGAGGACATGCTTAATTGACAGATGTACTATGTACTAAATACAGGAAGGCATGTCACATTAACATGTATAATGTATAAGCTAAGCATAATAGCACATGCAGTTTAACCAGATAGGAAAAATTACAATCTAGACACCATATGCAACATGCAACCACATATCACGCTACCAAGTTATAGCAAGCACTTGCGATGCTAGTGTAGGGGAAATGCGGTAATCAACTATAGAGCTACATTCACTATCTTCATCTAGCCTTGCTGTTTCTTGAGAATCATGTCGGGAGGCTGACGCTGCATTCTTTAAATGAGGAGTAATCGACTTGCCTGACTGCCTCATCATAAGTGATTGATGAGGGATACACAAGAACATTAGTTTGATGTAAGAACATGGTTAATACACAGATGTACTAGTATGTACCAAAAACAGAAAGGCATGTCATATTTAAAGGTATAATGTGTAAGCTAAGCAGATGCAATTTAACCAAATGGGAAGCAATACGTGCTAGACATCCGGCTGGAGTGGTGAGCATGATCATCTAGGACCTGAGAGCCAGGTGGGAGGCGGGCTGCTTCGCCACCATTGCGGCTTTTTAGTTGGCTTCCAGGTGATGCCTCTCTTTGCTGGGCTTGTCACTGGCTCAGCCAGTGTCCTGACTAGCTATTTGTCTTCTGGTGCTCACGGGATGGTGGTTCATGTAAAAAAATGTCTTTCCTTATCTTAATAAAGACCGACTTCGGCCTTTCGAATACAAGCTAGACACCATATGGAACATGCAACCACATATGACACCGCAAAGTTAAAGCAAGCACCTGGGATGGTGGTTCATTGCGAGCGAGGTCGTCAACTTAAGAGCTACGTTAACCGTCTCCATCTGCTGACACTGCACCCATTATAAGGCTGAAACGTGTATGGCATAACTGGCTAGCATGCTGGAGCGACTTCTCTCTTTTCTTTTTTGCTTCTCTTATAGCAGCAGAGTCTGAAATACCCTTGCATAAAAACACAATAGTGAGAGTATGGGTGAAGTGTGTGCAGAACTAGTGCACTGTAAAAGTAGCACATAGCAGGTGGCTGAAAAATAAATGACAGGAGACATATGATAGCTCTACAATATTGCATGGCAAACAAAATTAGATTCTACTCCGTATGATTTTGTAATATATGAGCACATGAAATGCAGGTACTCCTCCATCACACCACTACATGTGGTCATATCAAGATAACAGTCGACTGAAAATAACTAGGTCAGTAAATTTTTTTAATGAACTGTTCGATCTATAAGGAACGGGCAGATGGCCTTCGTCTACCTCCCGCCAGTCGCTGTTGACGATCTTTCTCGAACAGCCAGTGACCACCGGCCCAGACCCCTGCCTCCGCCGCCCTGCCCTCTCCTTGACCTCACAGCACCGCCGTGCTTGGCAGCGCCGCCAAGCCATCTCTTTAATCCCGGCTGACCTCCAGATTGGGTGCTAGTAGCTCTAGGCCCCACATGCCCCTAAGATAAACACCGAGGCGCTGCTTCCCCGGCGTAATAGGCGGACTAGCGCTTGTTATGCCGGGGAATGCTTCCGTTAATTGGGAATCAACTGACCAGGAATTGAAATTCAAGGGGGCGACAGACCTCTAGCTAAGGTGATATAGTATATGAGGAGAAACCTTGTGCATCGCGAGTTACTAGGAAAATCTAGTATCAAGAAGAAGCGGTCAAATAGTGTCTTCCGTGGGATGAATACCGTGCAAGCAGACACGTAAGATTTGCATGAATAAGGGAAGAGGAGTACCATTTTCGGTTGCCGGTATGGTCGCCTCCACATGTCGTGCCGATCTTCTTCTTTCTACCGAGGAAACCGATGTTCTGGAGGAGGGTGCAGGCTTGGATGAACCCATGGCCAAATTGTTGACTGTGTTGCTGTGGCCGTATGTCGGCGGAGGGGAAGGAGATCCGAGGCGGCGAAGGACGGCGTAGCAGGAACAACTCCGGTGCGGTGGAGGGTGGCGAAGTTGGAGCGGCAACGGTGAGGCGCAGGACGGCGTGGTTGAACTGGCTCGGGTACGGACGGCTCGTCCTCGGCTTCAACTACTAGCCGTGGAGGGTGTTGCGGTTGAGGTTGCGGTGGACGATGACATCGAGGTATCGGCTCCGGCGTGATGGAGGAGGGCGGCGGTTGATGGGTGGAATGGGGTGGCGGACAGAGGACAGCGGGGTTTCGCGACTGGTGGAGAGGTAGTTTTTGCGCCCACGGAGTACGAATGGGGAATTGGACGGGTGGGCAGGGGGGGAGGGGGGAGAAGCATGTTTCGGGTCTAGGATGCGCTTGTTTTTGGCTTTTTTGAACAGAAGATGGGACACACTTGTTTGAAATTTAGGGAAAGTACAAACTTTGCCCCCCTCTTAAATTTTGGACCTACTTCGGGTCGGGGGTAGGATGGTAATCCCAGGTGTCCCAAATAGTGGGCGGGAGCGATTTCGGCTGCGCGCATGTGTGCTTAGGCGGCCATTGTGTATGAATGTTTTTCGGAGGCGGTTGCGTGGCGTCTAGATGAAGCTACGAACCTACCCCGGTTTAGACCTTTGGACGTCGGGCCGGTAGGTTTCATGGGTCGGAGTTATTAGAAAAGTAATTTCCTTGTACTACCAAACATTGGTCTCACGCGGTTTCGGGCGAGTAGAGGCTCTTTTGGCGCTTCTTTCGAACTTTTGAAACACAAGCATTCACGTTTAGAGTACTCTTGAACTTTGAGGATTGACCTAAATAGACAACGTTAAATTTGACCTTGTATGTTTGAAAACCTCATTAAATTATCCGCTTCTTTTTTAAATTTTGACACTTGAAAATCCTATAACTATGATTATTTTGGAATGGATGAGCTAAATTATAATCTATTTTGTACACGACTACATATGCTATTATGTACAAAATGAGAGCAAAGATTGGTGCCCCCATAATTTAGGTATGATTTACAAATGCCATGATATCAAATTCAAATAATTGAATGGACTTCATGTTGAATTAGATTTTTTAAACCACCTTAAGTTGAATTCAAATGTATGCTAGTCCATAGGGAGCTATTTCTAATGTTCATTGTGTAACTTTCGTATGTATAATGTCCTTTACACACACAACATGAACTATACTCACATTTGAATTCGATTGCTAAAGCGATGCATTGTCTGGATTTCAAAATACTAACTATGTGGATCAATTGTGTCGAATAATAACATAGACATGCTCAAATTCGATAGAATCTAGATGTCTGATGGATCAATGACCGTTCCTTACGCGAATTGCAAATATCATGATCCTATCCTAATATTTGGATACAATTTAGATCTTTAATCAATGTGTACAACAGTCTTGTACGTGTAGTTTCACTCTCCATCGGTGGTCTCTCACACATGCTCACACACTCTCTCCCAACGTGTCTTTATCGCACACATGCTCTCGATATAACCCCCCCTCCCTCTCGTAACCATTTACGACTATTTTCACTAACCTTTATCACAAGCACTCGCCCTCTCACAAGCATACACATGCACAATCCCCATCGACCCTTTCTATATACGTAGACCTGCCTACGTGTCTCTTGTACGCACATTATCTTTAGGCCTGTCTCTCACTCATTGTCTCACACCTCTCTTCCTAATCGACGAGTATGATTCTAGCAAAGCATTCTGTAGGATGCCCCTTAAAGTTAGGCTGGATGAATAGTAATATGAGAGATAAAGGGGTTACCTTAGTCCGAGAACCTAGGGTTACAAAACCTAGTTGGCTTTGTCAGTGGACATAGAGTCCTTCACAATTATGATATCTCTGTCTTGTACGACTAGTCATCCATGGGTCTCCCTAAATGCGTCACAGGCCGACCAATGTGGCGCGGGACGGAACCAAACGAAGGGCCTCACCTCGACCCACCGGACCTCACGCGGTGACACACCCTCTACTCCCACGTCTCATTATCTTCTCACACCCACACATACCAACACATACACCACACACAAAAAATATATGCTCCTGGTGCCTCTATCCACTCCCCCTTGCATATACACACTCAAGGGAATCTCTCGCCGTGACGTCATATTCATCTCTCTCTCTAGACCACTCTCATTTCTCGTGCTATCTCTCCCACGCCCCCCTGCTGGCCCCTCTATCCATGCCTCTCTTGAATACGTAATACACACACATACCTCTCTAGGCCCTACCAAATGCATCAACTACACATTCACACATGTTACATCACGTACCCCATTGATCTAAAAAGCCCTATCTTCACGTCTATTTCGCATACAACATTCCTTTTGAATAAAGTGTGGCCAAAAAATATTTTAGAATTTCTACATATATACAACATTACAAAGTTGTATGGAGGAGTATGAACGCTTGCATTGCATGGTGCCCACAATGATATTTATTCCGCACTGTGAATTTGTATATTTTTATACTATATATAAAGTTAGTCATAGTAAAGAGAAATGAAGATCATCTCTCTCCATCGCATACCCTCCCTCTACGCCCCTTTCACATACGCACACAAACTATCTCCAGGTCCTCTAAAAGTAAGCCCCCAGCACATTCACACATGTTTCATCTTTCTCTCGCGATATATACAATGACGATCATCGTATTTGAAGCGAAAGCTCGATACGTACATTGGATTTCAGAATCCACTCATTTCGGTCACCATTTATGTTTTGTGGTTATTATACAGTCACGGGCTCACCGTACAACTCTGTATTTGCTCAAGACACGAATAGTTGACTAGTTAAACACTCCACGTGGAACCTCTAGTGTTGCATCACATTATCTCACTACCATCAGTCCCACCTATCGGCTTGTATCTACTCTACATCTACACTCTTATAAAATACTAGCAAGATGCCCATGCGTTTCACGGAACATCAAGATGCATTTGTATGAGTAGTTTATCTTGTGGGAGAAAAGGATGAACAAGGGAAGGCCTTATTTGCGAGTGTGGAGAGGGGTGTGGGTATCTTTTTGCAAAATTGCCATAGTTTCCTTCCTATCCGTTAGATACAGATTGGACGGCCTATATTGTAGGATGGCAGGCACACGATCATCACTAACTATGCTTTTTATAAGAGTAGGGATAAAATACACTGTTATAAAAAACAGAGTTGGTGATGATGGTGTGCCTGCCATCCTGCAATATAGGCCGTCCAATGTATATCTGATGGATAGGAAAGAAACTATGACAATTTTGCAAACAGGTACCCTGATACGTCCAAAACGTATCTATAATTTCTGCTTGCTCCATGCCTCTTTTGGGTGATATTGCTATGATATTTATACACTTCCATGCACTTTTGATCATATTTGGACTAACCTATTAACTCAGTGCACCCCAGTGCCAGTTTCTGTTTTCGGCTGTTTTTGTATTTCAGGGTTTCACATTATGAGAACTGCCAGGAAAAATCCAAAAAAAATATATTAAAAATCAGCGTTCCAGGAGCTACCGTGCGGCCAAAGTACAACCGGGGGGGGGGGACCCACAGGGGCTCCAGGCGGCCTGCCCAGGCGGCCCACCCCAAGGCCGTGCCGGGGGGCGCTTGGGCCCCCCAGGACTCCCCTGGTGACCCCCTTTGGCATATATTTAAGGTCCGTCAAGGAAACCATGATTACAGACCCCTTTTCTCCAGACGCGATTCCGATCTCCGCCGCCATCTCCATCAAGCTTCGGGGGACCAGAATTCCTGCGCCGGCACCCTGCCGGGACGGGGAAGTGCCCCCGGATTCATCTCCATCGACGTTGCTTCCTCCCTCCATGATGCGGGAGTAGTTCCTCCTCGGGGCTGAGGTTCTTACCAGTAGCTATGTGGTCAATTCTCTCTCCCATGATGTGATCTTCGTTGTGATCATAGGCTATGTTAATCTAAGATATTTCCCCTTCCTCTATGTATTGGATTGATGTACTCACTTGTCTTTATCTAGTATAATCCCCGAGACCAAGGTGACAGCGGTCTATTGGACATGGATTAGAACAATATTTTCATGAGTGATCCCCTCTCTTGTGTGTTGATTGATCATTGAGAGTCTCTTGGTGCTTGTCTTTGACTATCCTTTAGATATGTTGTGGTGATTGTGGGACTCTCTTTGGATGGCCGCGGTGACATTGGGAAATCCTTAGATTGAGAACTACGAACTTTGAGGTGTGCTTTTGTAGCCCTACATAATTCTCGTCCTCTCTTGACCATGAAGGAATGACCTCCGAGTGTGTCCCCTTTGCATGTTTTATGGGAAATATCATGTGATTCGATTATGTTAATGTTGTTGGGAGTTGCCACTAGTGAAAGTATGAACCCTAGGCCTTGTTTCCACCATTGCAATACCATTTGTGCTCACGTTTACCACTTGTTTGCTTGCTGCACTTTTTATTACATATTTATATTACTTTGCTTTGCCACTCCTATCATCCATATTTTACCATCTCTTCGCCGAACTAGTGCACCTGTACAACTCCTAGTTGTATTAGGTGTGTTGGGGACACAAGAGACTTCTTGTATCTTAGTTGCAGGGTTGCTTGAGAGAGACCATCTTCAACCTCTACTTCCCTGAGTTCGATAAACCTTAGGTCATCCACTTGAGGGAAATTGCTGCTTTCCTACAAACCTCTGCGCTTGGAGGCCCAACATAGTCTACAAGAGTAGAAGCGTGTGTAGACATCAAGCTATTTCTGGCGCCGTTGCCGGGGAGGTGAGCGCTTGAAGGTATATCTTTAGATCTTGCAATTAAATCTTTTTGTTTCTTGTTTTTATTTCACTAGTTATGTTTATGGAAAACCCTGCTATTGGATCGTTGCTTGCGGGAGGACGCCCCACACCTGTGGTGGTTGCTCCTCCTCCTACTGAAATTGTGCCCTATAAAATACCGGCTGGTATTATCGATTATGTTTTGGCTAATCGTTATGCAGGAGACAGACATCCCGGTGAACACTTGCTATATCTGTCACAACTATGTTCATTATTTAAGCTTGCAGGTGTATCGAGGGAGTTTGTCATGAGGAAATTATTTGCCTTGTCACTGAAAGGAAAAGCATTGGAATGGTATAGGCTACTAAATGACTCTCACCTGCTGGAGTGGGAAGAGATCCAGTCTCTCTTTTACTCCAAGTTTTATCCTCTTCATGAAGTCCATGAGAATAGGAATTATGTTTATAATTTTTATCCTCATGACGGAGAGAGCATAGCTCAAGCTTGGGGGAGACTGAAAACGTTAATGCTAAAATGTCCTAACCATGGGCTCCCCAAAGATATTATTATTACTAACTTCTATGCGAGGCTCTCTCGACAGGATAAAGATTTGCTCGATGCTTCCTCTATGGGTTCTTTCACAAACGAAAAGATTGATGCTAAATGGGAACTCCTTGAAAGAATTCAACGCAACACTGAAGATTGGGAGATCGACAAAGGTAAAGAGTCAGGTATAATTTATGAGTATGATTGCATTAAGTTCTTTGTTGAAACTACAAGTTTTAATAAGTTTAGTGCTAAGTTTGGGCTTGATTCTCAACTCCTTGTTGATTTCCTGAAATCTTTTGCTTCACATCTTAATATGCCTAAGGAGGATTGGATCAAGTATCATAAACCTTTTAAAGAGACTTGCAAAGAAAATGAAATTGTTCATGATGATTGCAACATGCATGATCCAATTCCTAAAAATGAAGTTTTATATAAGCATGTTAATTTTTGTGGAGTGGATAGACCTTGTGAAAGGCCTATGATTGAAGAAGAGAAGTATTGTAAGCAACATAAGCATGAAAGAACAATCACTTGGGTCAGAGATTTAAATGAAATTGCTAGAGAATTGTGTGACCTTTATCCTTTTACTTGTGAACTTTGCCGTATAGAGGGTCACTTTAATTTTCAATGCATGAACTTTCAAAACATAACTGTTAACCAGTTGTGTGATAACATGATCACCTCTGATCTTTATGATGAGCTTATGTTATATTTGATGTGTGAAGAGTTATCAGAAAAGACTTCTTGGCTAGATGATAATGCCATAGGAATAAAAAACACTTTGCAAAATTGCCATCTCTATTGTGTTGTTAATTGCCATGAAAATGATTACATAAGTAAGATTAGAAAGAAGGGAACTTTACCAAAGTATAAAAATGTCTCTTATATTTCTGCTAATAAAAAGGAGAGTTTCTCCCAAGTTTCCCCTATTGTTTCTAATGATAAACCAGGATATGTGCAGAAGCTTCATCTCCAACCACCCCCTCCTAAGGTGAAGAATAAGAAAAAGAAGAGGAGGAGGAGGAGGAGCAAGAAGGAAGAAGAATGGGTATCAACCTGGCCTGAGCATATTCCTCCTATCAACTTTTATCCTAACGGTTGTAAGTTTAAAGAAGAAGGTGAAGTTTATTGCCTTAATTATCATCTTGATGATACGTCCGTAGGTACTATTGAAGATGATTTTGATTATGATATGCATGTTACTTATTGTGATTGGGAAAATGATGATAATGCTGCTTATGATCTTGAAAATCTTTTTGGTACCAACTCTGAAAGTGAAGATATGGGAAGCTCTAAGCTTGGGGATGATAGGATTGCAAATCCTATCCCCACTAGTGATGTGATAATTGATAATTCTCTTGCTAGTAAGAATAAAGACAACATGTTTACAAATATAGTTGCTAGCAATGATAATGCTCTTCTCTACCATGATGATGTTTTAACTCCAATCTATAGTGATTATAAAGGTACCTATGACATAAGGAGAAATTATCCTTATGAAACTTGTCATAATCATGAAGGGAATTACTCCCTTGTTGAACACCACCCTCCTAATATACAACTAATCTATAGTGTTCAAGTTGTTTATGATAGTCCTACTCCCACTATTACCAATGAGAAAAATTATGCTTATGTGGGGAGTGAGAGTACCTTTTTGCATGTGGATCATGGTAACAATGCTTTATGTGATGCTTATATTGTTGAGTTCATCCATGATGCCACTGAAATTTATAATGAGAGAGGGAGGCTTGGTTCTAAGTATCTTAATAATAAGAAGTTTCCTCTCTTTATGGTGAATATATTGAAGTTATGCTTGTTTTGCCTTCCTATGCTAGTTGCTTCATGCTTCAATGAATTATTCTATTGCAATATTCCTATGCATAGGAAGCATGTTAGGCTTAAATGTATTTGGCATTTTCTTCTTGATGCCCTCTTTTGTTCTTCAGCTCTTATTCGTACGAGAGCATCATTAAAGTCCTATGCCTAGCTTAAAGGCATAAAAGAAAGCGCTTTTGGGAGGCAGCCCACAATGAATAAAATTTTATTTTGCTTTTTGTTGTGTCTTGATGTTGTTACTACGGTAGCATCATCATTGTATCTTTACTTTTCAACTTTGTGCCAAGTGTAGCCTCTGATTGCAAGAAAGTTCAAAAGTTGTGACGTGGTGTCCAGGAAACAGATTCTGTCCTTGGATAGAAAAATTCGTATAAAATCACCAGTTCATATTTTTGGTCTGAATTTTTTCGACAGCGTGCTCTATACAATTGTCTTTCGTGCATCTGTTCTGAGTTTTTTTATTAGAGTTGCAGAAGTGCCCCGAACAAATCATTTACCACCTGCTGTTCTGTTTTTCACAGATTCTGTCCTGTTTTGCCTTTCTTTCATTTTGCAAACCAAGAGCTTGCTTTTTCTTTTCAAAAACCTTTTGGCAATCTTGAGAAACAATTGAACTTCAAGAATATCTTTATTTCCAGCAAGGAACAATTATTTAATTATGGGTACTAACCTCGCTAATCATATTATGATGAGTTATGTATGAAGGGAGTTTTCAAGTGTGCGAGGGAAGATGATAAAAAGATTCATGAATGTCAAGCGCTCAAGCTTGGGGATGCCCCCGTGCACCCCCAAGAAATATTCAAGGAGACTCAAGCGTCTAAGCTTGGGGATGCCCTCGTGCATCCCCTTCTCCATCAACATTATCAGTTCGTCTTTCGTTCCACTATATTTTTATCACTTCATGTGTTATGTGCTATGCTTGGAGCGTCTTGCTTTTAGTTTCATTTTTAGTTTTCTTTAGCTTTGCTTGTTTTTCATAACGAGTTGGAACTCAGCTTTCTTTGTGTGGGAGAGAAACACGCTCCACTTCAACCTAGAACACAACATAGAATTTTCATGTTTATCTTTGCTGTGTGTGTTCTTTGTCTTTTAATAGCTACTATCATGTTCAGCTCTTAGTATTCATGCTTATCTTTTCAAAGAGCTTTTGTTTAGTTGGTTGCTTGAACTCTCTTTAATTACCATGCTCACCTTATTAAGAGAGTTTGCTTCCGTTGCATTGGTTGATATGTCTATGATAAAGATGCTACGTGCATAATGGCGCTTAGTAGTTCATGTTTTCTTGTGGTTAGTCTCAAATAGCTGGGGGATTCCCAATGTGTTATTGGAGTACCAACTTGATTTGTTTGCCTATGATGTGGTATGGTTTAGTAATAACTTCCTTCAATAATTTATTTTGATTGACTTGGCGTATGCTCACGCATATTTAAGACTGTAAAGAAAGTCTGTCAAGCCTTGATGATCTTTTGTTTCTGAGTAGCGATATAACTACCATGCCTGATTCAATGTTGCTTTGTCGCCCTGCATGATTATGACCGTCATTGCTCTTTTAGTTGGTCGCTCCCAGTCTTTTGCTAACCTCCACCTGTACTAAGCGGACTGACTGCTTGTGCATCCACATTCTTTTAATCCAGTTATGCCATATGAGTCCACCATACCTACCTATATGTGGTATTTCACCGCCACTCCAAGTAAATTTACATGTTCTACCTTTAAAACCTTCATTTTTGCAATACATAGCTCATGGGAAAGTAGCTTAAAAACTATTGTGGTAAAGAATATGTCGCTTATGTATCTTATTTCTTATAAGTTGCTTGCTGAGCGGTATCCATGTTTCTGGGGACGCCATCAGCTGTTACACTTTTGTTGAATATCATGTGAGTTGCTATGCATGTTCTTCTTGTCCGAAGTAAGGGTGATTTGCCATAAGTTGAATGGTTTGAGTATGCATATTGTTAGAGAAGAACATTGGGCCGCCAACCAAAGCCATGTATCATGGTGGAAGTTTTAGCTTGGACATTAATCCTCAACCTCTTATGAATGCTTAAGCATTAAAGAGGAGTCCATTATCTATTTTCTATGTTGTCCCGGTATGGATGTCCTCAAGTTGAGATCTATCAAAAACGAGAAATCAAATGCGATTTATCTCCTTGGACCTTTGTACAGGTGGCATAGAGGTACCCCTTTGTGACACTTGGTTGAAACATATGTAATGCAATGATAACCCATGGAAATCCGAGCTAATTAGGACAAGGTGCGAGCACTATTGGTATTCGATGCATGAGGCTTACAACTTATAGGATGTCTTATGCATAACACATATGAAGTATTACTACCGTTGACAAAATTGCTTCTATGTTTTCAAAATAAAAAAACTCTAGCACATGAGTAATCCCTGCTTCCCTCTGCGAAGGGCCATTCTTTTACTTTTATGTTGAGTCTCCACCTTCTTTTAAAGCACCGACTACTAAGAGCATAATTATCATTCTGAGTGTAATGTGCATTGTCCCAAAGTAGCATTGTCTTTTGCATGATTGTGATATCGTTTATTCTGAAATCATTGTATCTAGTCATCACTTAAACCTTGAAGGTGCCCCTGCATTTATGTTTTGCTCCACTAAAGGGGGCAAGCTAGATATCACTTTATCATATTTGCACATCATGTTCATTGCAAATCTATTTGATGTTTCAGTATCATATTGTAAAACTTTCAGTTCTTTGTGAATTTCTCATGAGACAACTTAATTACTATAGATTCATTGTCTCAGTAAGCTTTTGTCATATGACTATGAATAAGTCCTATATGGTTAATAGCATGTCACCACAGAAATTATTCTTGTTATCATTTACCTACTCGAGGACGAGCAGGAATTAAGCTTGGGGATGTTGATATGTCCAAAACGTATCTATAATTTCTGCTTGCTCCATGCCTCTTTTGGGTGATATTGCTATGATATTTATACACTTCCATACAGTTTTGATCATATTTGGACTAACCTATTAACTCAGTGCACCCCAGTGCCAGTTTCTATTTTCGGCTGTTTTTGTATTTCAGGTTTTCACATTACGAGAACTGCCAGGAAAAATCTAGAAAAAATATATAAAAAATCAGCGTTCCAGGAGCTACCGTGCAGCCAA
>LR738710.1:653602022-653624389 GCA_902687465.1 Secale cereale
GGACCCACAGGGGCTCCAGGCGGCCTGCCCAGGCGGCCCACCCCTAGGCCGCGCCGGGGGGGCGCCTGGGCCCCCAGGACTCCCCTGGTGACCCCCTTTGGCATATATTTAAGGTCCGTCGAGGAAACCCTGATTCCGGACCCCTTTTCTCCAGACGCGATTCCGATCTCCGCCGCCATCTCCATCAAGCTTCGGGGGACCAGAATTCCTGCGCCGGCACCCTGCCGGGACGGGGAAGTGCCCCCGGATTCATCTCCATCGACGTTGCTTCCTCCCTCCATGATGCGGGAGTAGTTCCTCCTCGGGGCTGAGGTTCTTACCAGTAGCTATGTGGTCAATTCTCTCTCCCATGATGTGATCTTCGTTGTGATCATAGGCTATGTTAATCTAAGATATTTCCCCTTCCTCTATGTATTGGATTGATGTACTCACTTGTCTTTATCTAGTATAATCCCCGAGACCAAGGTGATAGCGGTCTATTGGACATGGATTAGAACAATAATTTCATGAGTGATTCCCTCTCTTGTGTGTTGATTGAAGATTGAGAGTCTCTTGGTGCTTGTCTTTGACTATCCTTTAGATATGTTGTGGTGATTGTGGGACTCTCTTTGGATGGCCGCGGTGACATTGGGAAATCCTTAGATTGAGAAATACGAACTTTGAGGTGTGCTTTTGTAGCCCTACATAATTCTCGTCCTCTCTTGACCACGAAGGAATGACCTCCGAGTGTGTCCCCTTTGCATGTTTTATGGGAAATATCATGTGATTCGATTATGTTAATGTTGTTGGGAGTTGCCACTAGTGAATGTATGAACCCTAGGCCTTGTTTCCACCATTGCAATACCATTTGTGCTGACGTTTACCACTTGTTTGCTTGCTGCACTTTTTATTACATATTCATATTACTTTGCTTTGCCACTCCTATCATCCATATTTTACCATCTCTTCGCCGAACTAGTGCACCTACACAACTCCTAGTTGTATTAGGTGTGTTGGGGACACAAGAGACTTCTTGTATCTTAGTTGCAGGGTTGCTTGAGAGAGACCATCTTCAACCTCTACTTCCCTGAGTTCGATAAACCTTAGGTCATCCACTTGAGGGAAATTGCTGCTGTCCTACAAACCTCTGCGCTTGGAGGCCCAACATAGTCTACAAGAGTAGAAGCGTGTGTAGACATCATACCCACACACCTCTCCACATTTGCAAATAAGGCCTTCCCTCGTTCATCCTTTTCGCTCACAAGATAAACTAGTCATACAAATGCATCTTGATGTTACGTGCAACGCACGGGCATCTTGCTAGTAAGAATGAAAACAAACGACAACAAAATATTGGACGGTGGTTCGAAGTCATGACCGCGGGCACAGCGGAAAAGGTGGCCTTGTATTGGTATGCTGAGCCGTCTCTTTTAACACACATGAGCTGGTGTGGTGATTATACACACAGGCACACATGCACACAAACTGCATGGACACAACACTCACACGAACACATGCACCCACGCACGGATGCAACACTCACACGTACACACGTAGCCGCGCAAGCACACAACACTCGCACGCATACATGCACGCATGCATGCACGCACCAGTACACCACACGACCAACACACACTCTCACGCTCAAGTGCTCAACCTACACATGCATGCGCACAGGCCGTGATAGGCACATACACAACCAGGTGATTCCCGCGCACGGGGTGGAGTCTTGTCGCGCCTGCATAAATTTTGTTTATCTGACCTTTTCCCTATGCGAACTGACAGGTGGGACCCACTAGGAACGTGTTCAATTTAACTAGTCAACATGGTGCCACGCAGACTATTTGGCCGGTCAACAGAGTGCAATCCGATGCCGAACCGTGAGCAAGTGACCGTATAATCACCGCAAAACGTATATAGTGACCATAATCAGCTTATTCTGAAGTTCATTGAACGTATTACGCTTTTCTCTCTGTAGGCCCTCCAAAACTACATCTCTACACGTTCTCGCATGTTACATCTAACAACTATGCAATACAGCACCACTACTACACTCTAACACAATAAATCATATGTGTTTTTAGTTTTACTAGATATCATATTGTTACTTAATTATTCAGTTTGCATACATTAAAATTGCCTTTGAAATGTATGGCCAGTATCATATACGGCGCGGGAAAAATCCCGCCCTTTCCTATTTAATCGGGTTTGTATCAATGGATCGTGCGAAACAGCAAAACTATAGTACTATATACAGTACAAGTGACAGTTCACTGGACAGTCGTGTCGTGTACTCCTTCGTCGTAAGAGTGGAGCGCTCGCTTTCATAAATCTTCTAGTCCCTTTCGCCAACATGTGGGGCATCAAGCTACCGGGTCCACGTGCCATACCGGAATACAATGCAGAGTAGGCGGGGTGAAGCGCCCAGTCATGGCGCCGGCGTAGTAATGAGCAATGAGGCGTCAAATCACAAAGCTGCACCTTTCCCGCAGTTAAGTTGGAGGGACGGAAGTAATAAGGCTAAAAAAGAAGAAGTTGGAGGGACGGAAGTAATAATGCTAAAAAAGAAGAAGTTGGAGCGACGAAGCAGCCATCATTTCACTTGTTGCTAAATCCTCTTCTCCCTCATCTTCTTGAAGTTAACCACGTGTTGCTTCTGCCGTTGTTCTGCCTCATGTGGGAAGCGGATCAGCTTAGTGAAGCACTGACACGTGGGACCGCATGTTAGCAAACCGCCAGGACAACTTCCTCTAAAAATAAGAAACCTCCCCCGCCATCCGCGCGGCAAAATCACCTCCTTTTTACTAATCATGGTTCTATAATTTTTTAGATCAATATAATTGAGATTTGTATAGATAGCACACATGAGAAAAACCAAATGGTACGGTTAAGGGCATCCACAATGTGTAGCCAAATGTGAAAATAGCTCTTGGCATCATGGGAACCATTGTGGACGGTGTTGCCAAAGCCAAAAGGATGGAACCGAAGCTCCCTGATTGATTGACTGAAGGAATAAAAAATGCCACGTCTCTCCTCTTTCTCTCGTGCTTGGACGCATGTACAGTATAGAGGACAGAGTCTACTCCCCTATCCATTCTATCACAAATCACAAAGCAGTGAGGCGTCAAATCACAAAGCATGAACGAAGCAACCATCATTTCACTCTTCGCTGACTCCGCTTCTCCATCGCCTTCTTCGAGAAATCATCTCACTGCACTAAGCTGGACAGACGATGCTATTGTGTACGAGTAGTACTAGTACATTTACGCGTCCTTTGGTTCAACGGACTTCCTGGATGCAAATAAGGCGGTTGTCTCGGCTGGCAGGCGGCACTTGTGAACGACTTACCGTGGTCTCCCTCAATGGTGTTCTTCGTCGAATGCACTTCGCCAAACCACAACATTCGAGATATCGTCGACGTCACCGCAATGGGGAAGGAAGTCCAATATAGTTACTACCTCCATTTTTGTGTACACAAGGCCAGTATATCAAAATTATAATTTGCAAAAGGCCACTAACACTAATCAAGGCAAAATTGATGGGGTTTTCCTCGTACTAGCAACCAAGGACATTAATATACCCTGGATGCATGTAGAAGTGAGAAGGTTGGTTTGCATGGCACTGAATTAATCAAGCGATGAGGAGTGAGATGGTTAGCTCTTTGGGCTTTGGAGAAAAAAGTACGCATTAATTGACACATGAAACGAAGATTTATATCGATTAATCCCGCGAAGGAAAACCCCGCTTTTCTTTTTTAACACTAGTACTCCTAGTACGTAGTACTACTATGTACTTATCCTGTTTGGGTCTAGGCCTTGCATTGCCATACTTCACCACACATTTTTTGCCAAGCTTGCCTAAAGTTTTCAAAATGAAAAGGAGGTACACTTGCGCACGGCTGTCGCGGTTGCACCGCACCCTCACGCGGTCGCTCCTGCACGCCGCGGTCGCATCGCACGCTCACATGCACAGTCGCTCCTGCACGCCGCAAACCCAACCAAGGGAACGCACGCTCACTGACACGTGCTGTCGCATGTGAACAAACCAAACTCAGCCATCCTACCACTGACACATAATTTTCATTCATAGAGTATGTTTATCCAACCGCATGTTGGGGAGTATCCGTACGGCCCGTGCGGTGGTATGTTGGGGAAGAAGAAGAGGTGAGGAAGAAGGGTTAGGAGATGTAGGATATTAATCCAACCGCCTGAAATGGTAGACTGACCCAAGTTAGGCGACTTGCATAACAATATATATTTTTACACAACAAATGATCCATAAAACAACAACATAAAGAAAAACTATCACTGCTCGCGGAACGAGACGGCCTCGTCGTCTTTGGCCGCCGGCGCGAACTAGCCGTAGCTGTCGACATGTGTCTCCGCACCGTGGTTGTCCTCGGCCTCCAACTACTCGTTCACACAGAGCATGCGGGCGCTCCGCACGGACGAGAGCACCGCTCGGTTCAAGTCGAGGACGTCCGGTTCCGCCTGCAGGAGGGCCTCGATGGTAGCGGCATCCGTGCGCTCCGCGTCGAGTCGAGCCTCCGCCGCTCGGTTCAAGTCCAGGATGTCCGGTTCCACCTGCAGGAGGGCCTCAATGAGAGCGGCATCCGCGCGCTCTGCGTCAAGTTGAGCCTCTGCCGCCGGGTTCAAGTCCAGGACATCCGGTTCCGCCTGTAGGAGGGCCTCGATGGAAGCGGCATCCGCGCGCTCCGCCTCAAGTTGAGCCTCTGCTGCCCGATTCACATCCACGACATCCGGTTCCGCCTGCCGGAGAGCCTCGATGGCAGTGGCATGCACACGCTCCACTTTGCGTCGAGTTGAGCCTCTGCCTCCCGGTCCTCCTTTAGTATCGCCAGGTTGAACCGTTGGTCTGCCTGCACCATGGGGGACTCGGACGCCGGCACGAAGTCGACGTCCATCGTCTCATACCCATCGGGGGCCTTCTGTGCCGCGACCTCTGGCATGAACATTAGATCGGCTTCCTCCTCCTCGTAGCTTGGCTCCAGAGAATTCGGGGATTGGCCCGACGCAAAGCGAGCTTGGGAAAGGAGGTCTCTGGCGCCGACCGCCGCCGCGATTTCAGCGCGGCGCTCCGGCGTCAGCATCTTGTAGTACGTGATCTTGCATCGCACCATGGCTTTCCGGCGAACTAGGGGACACTTGATGCGGGCTAGGGGATCGAAAGGTGGGGGAAGGGGCCGGAGTAGGCTGAGCAGCGAAGGTTCTGGTGTGAATAGTGGTTTCGGTGATGATCGGTCAATCGGTTTTTTACTGTACATCTCTCTTGTCGCGTTCACGTTGCAACCCGGCACGTTGGACCCTCCATGTCGCTCACCGAATGGAACGCGCTTCGTCTTGCGTTTTTGCTTGCTTGTGGGACCGCAGTTGAGAGCAAATAGACGTCCCTCCCCCTCCCCCGCCCGCGTCATTTTATGCGGAGTAAATAAAAACAGAGGGAGTATACTACAGATGAGGATTCCCTGACGTGGCCGAACCCATTGAGTAACTGACATGCGGGGCCTAGCAAGCATGGGGTCTGCCAATAAGTGACCGAAAGGGAGGGTAAGGTAAGGATACATATGTGAAAGGAGCTTCCAATGATATAATTTTCACATTATACATCTCATGTACTATTAATCTTGTCAATAGTCAAATGCGGTTTTGAAAAACGCATTAGAGCATGGTTAATAATATAGCCAGTCGATGGCTATAAGGAACTACCATGTCATCTATCGATTTCATCAACATGAACCGAATGGGATGTCAAAACTAAGACGCGAAGCGACACGTAGTGGAGGCAAAGTGAAACTTCAAATGAACCGTTTGTTTGTATGCATGTTGGACAAATTACAAATAAACATTGGAAATACAAGCATGGTCTAGGCCCACATGCGAATGATACTCGGCGGAATGTTCAAATGAGGCATGCGGGAGGATAGACTTGACCGGAGGGCGACATGATCGATGGAGAGGAATGAGAAATAAGCAAACGCCACATGATTATACTTGAAGGACTCAAATAAACAATAAGTTGTCTCGCTTGGCCTACATAGTGAAAGGCCTAATGCGCAACGCGGAGCACTGACGCTCGAATATGTCCGGGAAAACAGGGAAACCGACATATGGGGCACACCTGTCGGGACGACGTAGCACAAACTATTCCAATGGAGGAGCTGGCCCATGACCTCTTCGCCACCGGGAACTGTTCATGTGGGTCGTGGGGGCCAACAACGTGGCGCAGCTCCAGCACCGCCTCTGGACACGGCGACCGCGATGAGCGACACGCTCATCGTCGCTAGACACGGTTGGTTTCAGTGTGCCGAGGGTGGCTTTAGTGCCGTGGCACGACCAACAGTATGTTTGGTTTGTGCCCAAGGTTGCCCCATCAAAGCATTGGGTAGCCAAAATTTTGGTTGAGGTTTTGGTTTCCCATGATTTGGCCGACATCGGCAAGAAAAATGAACTAGAGTTGGCTAGAGTTCATTGGCATGCCAAAAAAAAAAAATGGCAACCATCCAAACAAAGACCAATCTTTGGGTCATGACGAAAATTTTGGTAAGGTGCACTTTGGCCACAATCCAAACACATGCCAACACCCGGCTCATCGAGGATGCATGGGGTGCCGGGACACGTCCGCAGAGTGGTGTAGCGCGGCCAACTGCATCCTCAGGACCTGAGACCATGCCGGGTCGTCTTGCTTTTTCAATGACATGCGTCGATCGCATGTGACCAAAGGGCATCTCCAACATTGCCACGACCGCAGCTGACTAGCCTGGCACACCAAAAACCCTCGTCCCTCGCGCCGTTGCGTGGTGCGTTCCCAGCCAGCGCCAGCTGCCCGCATTCATGCCGTCCGTCGGTATGCCGACGTTAAGAGGCTCGGTGCCCGAGGAACCAACTCCGGTGACTTAATGACGCACCAGGACGCTTGGCCTCACGGGAATGCACTACTTAAAGCGGTAACGCCCAGCTAACCTCCACACCATAGCGCATCGTCCTCCTACCTAGCACCACATCCGCCATGACCACAAGCGCGAACGCCCTGCGGGAGAGCTTGTCTTCGGGGATGGAGCTCAAGGTCGCCGCCCTCGCTCAAGTCGCCGCACAATCGGTGGCCACGCTGGCGGCCGACGACGGGAGCGCTGTCAGCCACGCGTCCTACTTGCCGCCGTCCAACGTCAAGAACCGCCGAGGTCGGGGACTCCTCCGAGGATGAGTAGGGCATGGGAGGCGGCAGGGCATGGTGTGCCAACTGGCCAGTCCGTCTCCCGTGTTCTACTTTTCCTCACCGGAGACCGCACCTTCACTTCACGGGTCTTGAACCCGGCCACCGTACATGGAGATCGCAGATGGAGTACGTCGGTCGCCGCCGTAGAATAGATTTAGGGTTGGGTTTCTTTTACTTTTCTGTCCTATAAAAGTTCGAACTGTTATGAAAATCTGCCATGTTTGCATTAATCTCAGCCGGTGTATATTGTACGAGTACTAGCAAGATGCCCGTGCGTTGCACGGAAGATCAAAATCTTGTGGGTGTCGGTGTATTTGGATCGACACCTATGGGATCACAAGAATCCCTACTACGGTTGCGGGGCACGGGGTTGAGAGAAGAGCGGATCCAACAGTTAGCACACGATTCCTTTACCCAGGTTCAGGCCGCAAAGATGCGTAAAACCCTACTCCTGCTTTTGTGGATTATATGTTTGTGTTCTTCAGCTAGCTATGGGGCGTGAGGAGCTCCAAAAGGCCGAATTGTGAGGAGTTATAAAAAGCCGAATCCTTCTCCTGGTCGCCTCGGGCCTCCTTTTATAGGGAAAAGGGGTCGCCACAGTGGCACACAGGAGGTGGAAAGGGTATAATGATGCGAGGTTATCCCTCACATTACATGACAAGGCACATTTAGTGCGCTTATCTTAGGTGTCCTTGCTTTATCGGGGACTAGGGAGACACCCATCTTGTCCGTCACCGCTCCTTCTTGTGTCGACACGCGCCTTGGCCAGCGATGCCTGAGATACCACGTTGGCAGGCAGGCAGCTGAGGTGGCGCAACGGTGGGTCTCCACGAAGATCTGCATGTCGCCACGCAGGTCCCTGCCCAGCTGGTTGGGTCGGCAGCTGCATGGGGCGATGGAAGCTTAGCTGGCGTGGGCCTGATGGTGGCCCCGCGGGTGTCTTCGGCAAGGGCCTTGCTGGGGCCCCGGCAAGGGTCTTGCCGCGGCGCTTGCTGTCCTCCCCGGCAAGGTGCTTGCCGGGGGTCTTGTGGTCCTCTTTGGCTGGGATCCCGCCAGGGGTCGTCATCTTCTTAGTGCGTGTATGTGATCTTGAATGTCTTCACAAAGATCTGCATGCCACTACGGGGATGCCTCCCGAATCCTTGCCCTCTGGGGGCAGTGGACTCAAGGGTGATCCGCTCCGTGGGCGTGGGGCGAGCCGTGGCGGCAAGGGTCTTGCCGGGGCTGCTAGAGCCGGCCCCGACAAGGATCTTGCCGGGGCTGCTGAAACTGGCTCCCGGCAAGGATCTCGCCGGCGGAAGCCGCTTCGTCCCTTTGCTCTTTGTGGTCTTGTTCTTGGTGTTGCTCTAGTTCCATCGAGCTTTGGTCTTACCCTGGCTCACCTTCCTTGCCATGCTTGTTGTGGTGGTGCCCATGGCTCAGACTGCCCGTGCACAGTCATAGGGGTACAAAAAGTGTACCCCTCTTTTTGTACACCGACAGGAGCCCCCGGGCCTGGGCCACACATAAGCGCGACACGTTGTTGGGCTAGGCCCAGAACGGTGCGCGGGTAGGCAGGATGGTTTTTACCGAGGTAGGATTTTCCGAGCACTGCGCCTCCCACGACCAGCGTGCATGGCGCGGGGCGGAGGGGCGTGCATGACGTGGGCGGCATGCGCAGAGCGGTTTCCGCAGGCATGCGTCACGTCGCAGTAAATGCAAAAGGAGGCGGCCCGCGTTCCCCCCCATAAGAAGGAATAACCGCGGGCGCGCTGCTCACTTCCTCCATTTTCCTCGCGCCTCTTCCAATCTCAGACTCGATGTTCCCTCTCTTCCTTCCTTCCGAAGCCTCCGCCGTCGCCTGCCGCCATTGCTTCGCCATCCCTCTTCCTCAGCCCTCCAACTCAGCCGCCATGGTGTCCAAATCCGCCAAGGGCAAGGGGGTGGCCAAGGGCGCCGGGTCTGTGGAGCCGCCGGAGGGCGCGTTTTTGGGGGACCGGACGAAGGCCGCTTTCTTCCCCGTCGACGGTCGACGTCTACAAGCTCCGGGACGCCTTCAAGCCCCTTTGGGGGGCGAAGACGGGGAGGGAAGAATCTGGGACATCCGGCGACGCGCGTCATTCCGGCCGCTTGCGCCGAACCTGGCCCAAATCGGTACCCCTTCTTCGTCGACTACTTTTCTTGCGGGTTATGTCCCCCCTTCTCCGATTTCTTCTGTGATGTCATGCACACCTTTGGCTTCCGCCTCTTGGATTTCACTCTGAACGCGGTGGCGTGCATGGCTTTCTTCGCGCACCTTTGTGAAGGCTTCGTCGGGGTGCAGCCCAACACGGTGCTCTTCTGCCACTATTTCACCCCTCGGATCTAGCCGGGAGGTGCCGTCTCTGGATGCATCACCTGGATTCCGAGATCCAAGGAGAGTTGGGATGAATGGCACGGCCGGTGGTGCTGGATTGAAAAAGAAGAGCCGGCAACATTCTGCAAGGTCCGTCCGGTGCCGCCGGTCCGTGGCAGTGACTGGGGCAACGTCGACGCCGCCGACGGGAGGCTCACCGTCGCCACCACCAGGATCCACCGGCTCACCCAGGACGGGCTCACCCTTGAAATGATCGGGGCGGACTTCATTCGCCATCGGATCGCCCCGCTGCACAACAAGGGGAGCCCAGCCTGGCTCTTTAGGAATCCGGCCAACGTCATGCGGCTCCGCCCTGGCCTCGACCACAACCTCACGGTGATGGGACATGCCCACTTCTGCCAGCAGCTTTTCCAGCTCGACGTGGGTCGCGACAGCGAGGTCGAATGGACCGGCAAGGCCGCGAGGGCTGCCGCGAAGGCCGGCAAGGCCATCAAGGGGCAGCTCTTCAAGCTGCCAGCGGGGGTGGTCCCGCTGTGCAACAATTCACGCCAGTCCGAGATCATCACCATGATGCCGGAGTGCAACGCGCACGGCCCCGTCCCGAGCTGGAAGGAGCCGGCGGACGAGGCCGTGCAACAATTCTTTGACTCTCTGGCTAAGGTGTGCGTCAAGCCCGACGCCGAGCGGTGGCTTGTTAGGGACACCACCCAGGAAGAGCTGGACTACATCGCCGCTAGGGCGAGGGAGGCGCAGCTCGTCATGGAGGCCGGTAGCGCCGGGGGTGTGGAGAACAAGGACGCCACGGCTGCGGAGGAGGAGGAGCTCGCCCAGTGGGCGGCAGCCGCCGGGGAGGCTAGCAGCGCCGGCACTGGAGCCCCGCTGGTCGAAGACGCGGCCGACGAGTCGTCGTCGGAGGAGGATGTGGCAGCGGGCTCGACGCCAGCCAGGGGAAGAGGGCGACTCCTACGGCGGGCTAGTTCCGTCGAGCCGGTCCGACCCGGCAAGACTGCGCAGCCTCAATTGGCCCTGGAGGGGTTCGGGCGCCACACGAGGGCCACGTCGGCGAGGAGGCTGACGAAGGCCGCCGAGAAGAAGAAAGCAACGGCCCCCTCTTCATCTGAGCGCGCACCAACTCCGCCTTCTTCGCCTCCCCCGGCAGACGTCGACTCGAATGTCGATGCGGAGTTCCCTTTTGACCTCGGGCCCCTCAGCCCGAAGAGGAAGAGGAAAGCGATGGAGGAGGAGGAGATGGACGACGAGTAAGTACTCCATTCCTTACTGCCATCTCCATCCTCCTGAACCATACCACTCATCTTGATCCATTCTTGCTTCTTCAGGGATGCAGAGATGTTGGCCCAGAGGATAAAGAGGGCCAAGGCTTCGGCGAGCAGCCAGCCCCCGGCTGGGGCTTCAGAGACACCACTGGTGGTGTTGAGCAGCCCGGACGGCAGCCCCCGGCACATCCCCCAGCGTAAGTTCATCATCCTCTTATTGCTCGACATGCAGTAGGTGTTTGATGCTATGGTGATGACCTTGTCGGTTTTGTAGGACGGGAGCAGCAGCAGGAGGAGCCGCAGGGGGCCACCCCCAACACACCACCCCCATCGACTACGCCGCCGCGAGGGGCGTCCCCGGCAAGGGCACCAAGCATGGAGCCCACACGCATGAAGGAAGACGGGAACTTGGGCGCTGGTGGCTCTGCCACGGCGCCAGGCGCCGGCGGGGAGGGGACTCCTGCTTCACAGCCTGGCACTGGTGAGTCTCCTGTCTTCTGTATCTGCTTTTCCCTCATTCTTTTTCTTGGCTTCATCATCCCCATCACGGCCCAGGCCCTCCTTCAACAGATATGGAGGACGTGGACGCCGTCATCGGGTTGCTGAGGAGGCCGCGGCGTAGGCCGACAAGATCGCCGCCGAGGAGGCCGCCACGGATGCTGGCGCGGCCGCCGCCGCCGAGGCCGCCAAGGATGCTACCGAGGGTGCAAATGGTGAGCCTGCCGGGGAGGCCGGCAAGGCCACAGCCGAGGAAGAGGTGGCTGATGATTAGCCTTCTTCCTCCACAACCTCGGACTGCGGCAGATACCTGAAGGTGGGCGACGACCTCTTCGTCCATCTCGCAGGGGCGTCAAGTTCCCGAGCGCCCGCCGGAGGGGAAGTCTTCGATGGTGAGGTGCTTGCCGCCACCGGGCTCGAGGTTGTCGATGAACCGGGCGCCGGCGGCGATGGTTCCCCAGAAGAGCAGCTCTTCCGCGCTATGGGGGCCAATTTCCGGAAGCTCCAAGCGCTCTACCATGCCCGTCTGGACAAGGTTAAGTCCAGGATGGCAACGGTGGATGAGGCGGAGGTGGACTTCCAGGCGTGCGATGCTGAGGCGCAAACCTGGTGTCACCAGCCCCGCGAGGAGCAGAGGGCCTTCCAGGAAGAATTGGCCAAGCACGACGCAGAGCTCATCATGAAGATGTCTGACATTGAGAAGGCCCAGGAAGAGGCGGCGAACTTGGCTGCCGCGGCCGAGGCCGCCCGGAACCAGCATCAAGCTGCCCTCGATTCCCAGGAGGAAGACCTCCCCGCGCGTGAGGCGAAGCTTGCCGCAACGCTCTGCGGCAAGGATGAAGAGCTCGAGGTCCTTGTCGAGCGGCGGACTCGCGAGCTGGGGCAGAGGCACAAAGAGGCACTCGATGCCCAGGCTCTGGCCCATGCCGGCAAGGTGCAAGAGCTGGAGGTGGAGCCGGACGAGCTGAAGGAGCAGGCCCTCAAGCTGTCCGACGAAAAGAACAGGCTCAACTGCGCCTTGACAGAGGCGCACGGAGCGGTCATCAGCAGGGTTGGGGAGCTCTCCGAGGCACAAAACTCCATCAGAGATCTCAAGCTGAGGCTGGAGAATCTCGAGAAGATGTTGTCGGAGAGCTCGGCTCGGGAGGAGACCTTGACCAAGAGCCTGGAGGAGGAGAAGCAGCTGCGGCCGGACGAGGCCGCCTCCCACCATGAATACATGGCGGGCGAGAACAGGTGGATCAGCCGGCTAGAGGACATCACCGGCAGGGTTACCTCGCAGTTGGCCTTCATGGGGATGCCAAACGTGAGGTACACCCCTGAGTGGAGCGGGTCCATCAATGCCAAGCTGACCCTGTTCTTCAAGGGCGTCCTCGGTGCCTTGGCTGATCTTCACTCCAACAGAATGGCCACGCTCGCCGGGGAGGCCCGATGGCTTTGCCGGGGGGTCATGAGCAATGTCCTCACCAAGATGGTGTTCTGGAACCCCACCCTCGACTTCGAAGCCGCGATGGACAGCTTGCCGGAGGGTACCGACCTCACGGTGCTCAAGGAGCGCATCAAGCCCGTCATCAGCCGCATCGACGAAATTAAGAGGGTGGAGGGCCAGCGCCGGGATTAGGCATCCCGTTCTTCTTCGCCGCTGCGGGTTCATGACCAGGACAAATTTTATCTTTAGTTAGAACCGCAGCGATGACATGATGTAATATAACTTTTAAATATCTTTGGAATTATGCATGTTATTTCCTTGTTTGCTGCCCCTTTGTATATCCACCCTACACTAGCTGGGTAGGCTTGCGAGCGCGAAAAACCCAAGGCAGCGTCTTGGGGACGGGTCCCCATTGGCCTGCCGGGCGAGCGTGCTGCCGGGTGAGCCACCTTGCCGCCCTTAACGCAACAGCTCGAACTGTCGAGTTTGACTCGAGTCAAAGTCGTGAGCCTTGCCAACTACGGAAGGCTACCCTACCGTTTCCAACACAGCCGTTGGAACTGTTGAGCGGACTTGAAACAGAGCAAAGGCGTTGCCGATCGGGAAGGGCCCCATTTGCGTGCAGGTTTCTTTTACAAAAAACGACAACTCCGAGGATAATAACCTTAAATAATAGGATAGAAATATCCAGGGTTTGATGTAACTTAGCTTCTATTTGTAGCCGCTCGAGCGCAAATCTTCCGGCCTCCTTCCTTCTCAAAGAGCCATGAAGACAAAGGAGTGCTGGCCCTACTGCTAGAGCCGATTCTCACCACAGCGCCCCCTACCTGGCGCGCCAAAGATGTCGGTGTATTTGGATCGACACCTATGGGATCACAAGAATCCCTACTACAGTTGCGGGGCGCGGGGTTGAGAGAAGAGCGGATCCAACAGTAAGCACACGGTTCCTTTACCCAGGTTCGGGCCGCAAAGATGCGTAAAACCCTACTCCTGCTTTGGTGGATTATATGTTTGTGTTCTTCAGCTAGCTATGCGGCGTGAGGAGCTCCAAAAGGACGAATTGTGAGGACTTCTAAAAAGCCGAATCCTTCTCCTGGTCGCCTCGGGCCTCCTTTTATAGGGAAAAGGGGTCGCCACAGTGGCACACAGGAGGTGGAAAGGGTACAGTGATGCGAGGTTATCCCTCGCATTACATGACAAGGCGCATTTAATGCGCTTAGCTTAGGTGTCCTTGCTTTATCGGGGACGAGGGAGACGCCCATCTTGTCCGTCACCGCTCCTTCTTGTGTCGACACGTGCCCTGGCCAGTGATGCCTGAGATGCCATGTAGGCAGGCATGCAGCTGAGGTGGCGCAATGGTGGGTCTCCACGAAGATCTGCATGTCGCCACGCAGGTGCTTGCCCAATAGGTTGGGTCGGCAGCTGCATGGGGCGATGGAAGCTTAGCTGGCGTGGGCCTGATGGTGGCCCCGCGGGTGTCTTCGGCAAGGGCCTTTCCGAGGCCCCGACAAGGGTATTGCCACGGCGCTTGCTGTCCTCCCCGGCAAGGTGCTTGCCGGGGTTCTTGTGGTCCTCCTTGGCTGGGATCCCGCCAAGGGTCGTCATCTTCTTAGTGCGTGTATCCGATCTTGAATGTCTTCACAAAGATCTGCATGCCACTACGGGGATGCCTCCCGAATCCTTGCCCTTTGGGGGCAGTGGACTCAAGGGTGTTCCGCTCCGTGGGCATGGGGCGAGCCGCCGTGGCAAGGGTCTTGCCGACGCTGCTAGAGCCTGCCCCGGCAAGGATCTTGCCGGGGCGGCTGAAACTGGCTCCCGACAAGGATCTCGCCGGGGGAAGCCGCTTCGTCCCTTTGCTCTTTGTGGTCTTATTCTTGGTGGTGCTCCAGTTCCATCGAGCTTCGGTCTTACCCTGGCTCACCTCCCTTGCCATGCTTGATGTGGTGGTGCCCGTGGCTCAGACTGCTCGTGCACAGTCATATGGGTACAAAAAGTGTACCCCTCTTTTTGTACACTGACAGTGGGAGAAAAGGATGAATGAGGAAAGGCCTTATCTGCAAATGCATATTCACGCATTTCACATCTACGGGAACCTACGAAAGGGTTAACGTAAATTGCCTCTCTCTCTCCTCCCCTGATTTTCATGGTGGTGGGCCCCGGCTACCTCTTGAGCTTGCGTTGTATTCCCTCGAAGAGGAAAGGGAGATGCAGCACAGTAGCGTAAGTATTTCCCTCAGTTTTTGAGAACCAAGCTATCAATCCAATAGGAGACCACGCGCGAGTCCCTCGCACCTGCACAAACAAATAAGAACTTCGCAGCCAATGCGATAAGCGGTTGTCAATCCCTTTACGGTCACTTACGAGAGTGAGATCTAATAGAGATGATAGTTGTATTTTTGGTATTTTAGTTTAATAAAACAGCAAATAAAAGCAAGAAAAGTAAAGTAGATGTAGATTGATATGTTGAGAATAGACCCGGGGGCCATAGTTTTCTCTAGTGGCTTCTCTCATGATAGCGGTATTCTATGGCAGGTAAACAAATTACTGTCGAGCAATTGATAGAAAAGCGAATAATTATGAGACCATCTATGCATGATCATTGTATATAGGCATCGCGTCCGAGACAAGTAGACCGAAACGATTCTACATCTACTAGTATTACTCCACACATCGATCGCTATCCAGCATGCATCTAGTGTATTGAGTTCATACGAACAGAGTAACGCTTTAAGCAAGATGATATGATGTAGAGGGATAAACTCAAGCAGTATGATGTAAACCCCATCTTTTTACCTCGATGGCAACAACACAATACGTGCCTTGCTGCCCCTACTGTCACTGGGAAAGGACACCGCAAGATTGAACCCAAAGCCAAGCACTTCTCCCATTGCAAGAACTATAGATCTAGTAGGCCAAACCAAACCAATAATTCGAAGAGACTTGCAAGGATATTATGAGCACACATAAAAAGTTCAGAGAAGAACCAAATATATTTCATAGATAACCTTGATCATAAACTCACAATTCATCGGATTTCAACAAACACACCGCAAAAAGAGATTACATCGAATAGATCTCCTCGAAGACCGAGGAGAACTTTGTATTGAGATCCGGAGAGAGAGAAGAAGCCATCTAGATACTAGCTATGGACCCGAAGGTCTGTGGTAAACTACTCACAACTCATGGTGAGGCCGATGATGATGATGATGAAGGCCTCCATGATGGATCCCCCTCCCGGAATAGGCTCCAAGATGGGATCTCCATGGGAATAGAAGCTACGGTGGTGGAATTATGGTTTTCTCTCTGCGTATGGAGTTTCTGGGGTACGTAGGTATATATAGGAAGAAGGAGCGCACCGGGGGCCGTGTGGGCCAGCCTCGAGGCAGGGGGCGCGGCCTGGGAAGGGGGGCGCGCCCCCCACCCTTGAGGGCTGGCCCCTTGCCCCCTGACTTGGTGCTGACGTTTCCCGAGCGCGATTTCCTCCAAAAATATCTCTCGCAAATGTTTCATTCCGTTTGGACTCCGTTTGATATTGCTTTTCTGCAAAACCCTGAAATAGGCAAAAACAACAATCTAAACTAGGCCTTTGGGTTAGTAGGTTAGTCCCAAAAATGATATAAAAGTGAATGATAAAGCCCATTAAACATCCAAGACTTCATAAATAATAGCATGGGACAATAAAAAATTATAGATACGTTGGAGACGTATCAAGCATCCCCAAGCTTAATTCCTGCTCGTCCTGGAGTAGGTAAATGATAAAGAAAGAATTTTTGATGTGGAATGCTAACCAATATAGTTTTCAATGTAATTCTCTTAATTGTGGCATGAATGTTCAGATCTGAAAGATTCTAAACAAAAGTCTATATTGACATAAGAAATAACAATACTTCAAGCAATACTAACAAAGCAATCATGTCTTCTCAAAATACTATGGCTAAAGAAAGTTATCCCTACAAAATCATACACTGTTGGCTATGCTCCCTTATTATCACACAAAAATATTCATATCATGCACAACCCCGATTTAAGCCAAGCATTTGTTTTCATGCTCTATCTTTTCAAACCTTTCAACTTTCACACAATACATGAGCGTGAGCCATGGCCATAGCACTATGGGTGGAATAAAGGTGGTTGTGGAGAAGACAAAAAAGGAGAGAGATAGTCTCACATCGACTAGGCGTATCAACGGGCTATGGAGATGCCCATCAATAGATATCAATGTGAGTGAGTAGGTATTGCCATGCAATGGATGCACTAGAGCTAAATATGAATGAAAGCTCAACAAAAGAAACTAGTGGGTGTGCATCCAACTTGCTTGCTCACGAAGACCTAGGGCATTTGAGGAAGCCCATCGTTGGAATATACAAGCCAAGTTCTATAATGAAAATTCCCACTAGTATATGAAAGTGACTAAACATGAGACTCTCTACAATGAAGAACATGATGCTACTTTTAAGCACAAGTGTGGAAAAAGATAGTAGCAACTGTCCCTTTTTTATATTTTTTCTTTTTTGGGCCTTTTTTTCTTTGGCCTTTTTCTTGCGGAGGGGCTTTATAGATTCAGTCTTTCCTCCCATGGGACAATGCTCTAAAAATGGTGATCATCACACTTTCATTACAACACAATATTACAACTCGATACTACAACAACAAAGTATGACTCTATATGAATGCCTCCGGCGATGTACCTATATGTGCAATGATACAAGAGTGACATGTATGAAAGAATTATGCATGGTGGCTTTGCTACAAATATGATGTCAACTACATGATCATGCAATGGCAGTATGACAATATGATGCGTGTCATATGAACGGAACGATGGAAAGTTGCATGGAAATATATCTCGGAATGGCTATGGAAATGCCATGATAGGTAGGTATGGTGGCTGTTTTGAGGAACAATATGGTGGCTGTTTTGAGGAAGGATATATAGTGGGTTTATGGCATCGGCGAAAGTTGCGCGGTACAAGAGAGGGTATCAATGGTGGAAGGGTGAGAGTGCGTATAATCCACGGACTCAACATTAGTCATAAGAACTCATATACTTATTGCAAAAATCTACGAGTCATCAAAACAAAGCAATCAATGCATGCCCCTAGGGGGGGAGGTTGGTATGAGTTAACCATCGCGCGCCCCGACCTCCACACAAAGGTTGACACTCTACAAATACCTCATGCTTTAACTTAGTCACATAACGGTTCACCATACGTGCATGCTACGGGAATCACTAACCTTAACACAAGTATTTCTCAATTTCATAATAACTCCACTAGCATGACTCTAATATCAATATCCTCATGTCTCAAAACAATTATCAAGCATCCAACATCTCTTTCTATTGAATGCACTTGGTGTGAAAATTTTACTACATTGACGTTGGATGTCTATCATGTGAAGACTAGTTTCTTTAGCCTAAACACATTACCATGCTGTTTTAATAAACTCTCAAAAATATATCTAAGTGAAGCATGAGAGTTCAATAATTTCTACAAAATATTACCACCACCGTGCTGTAAAAGATATAAGTGAAGCACTAGAGCAAAAACTATTCAACTCAAAAGATATAAGTGAAGCACATAGAGTGTTCTAATAATTTCTAGGCCATATTTAACTCTCTCAAATAGGTGTGTCCAGCAAGTATGATTGTGGCAAACTAACAAGCAAAGACTCAAATTATACAAGACGCTCCAAGCAAAACACATAACATGTTGCGACTAAAAATATAGCTCCAAGTATTGTTACCGATGGATGAAGACGAAAGAGGGGATGCCTTCCCGGGGCATCCCCAAGCTTAGCCTTTTGCTTATCTTGAATTTACATGGGGTGCCATGGTCATCCCCAAGCTTAGCCTTCGCTACTCCTTGTTCCATAGTGCATCAAAGCAATACTCAAAACTTGAAAACTTCACAACACAAAACTTAGACAAAAATTCTCGTGAGCTCCATTAGTAAGAGAAAGCAGACCACTACTCAAAGGTACATAAAGTATTCATTCTTTGTTTTTGTTGGTGTTAAACCGACTGTACTCCAAGTTCTCTATGGTTCATATCCTCTAATATTACTCATAGATGCATCGGAATAAGCAATCAACACACGAAAAACAGAATCTGTCAAAGACAGAATAGTCTGAAGTAATCTGCAGGGTTCACCTACTTCTGGAACTCCAAAAAATTCAAACTAAATTGTTAAATTTGCACAATTTGTCTACCAATCAGAATCAAAAAGAATCAACTAAAAAGCACGCTCCAGTAAAATCTGAAGACTACTTTAGCGAGCGCTAACGATTCTGTTTTTCACGGCAAGATCATATAAACTTCACACAAGTCTTACCAAAGGTTCTACTTGGCACAAACACTAAAAAAACATGAAAACACATCTAATCAGAGGCTAGATGAAATATTTATTCCCTAACAGCAACAAAAGCAAAAAAACATAAAATTGGGTTCCCTCCCAACAAGCGCTATCGTTTTACGCCCCTAGCTAGGCACGATATTTCAATGATGCTCACATGAAAGACAAGGATTGAAGCTCAAAGAGAGCGTCATAAGACATGTGACAAACACATCTAAGTCTAACATACTTCCTATGCATAGGCATCTTATAGGTAAACAAATTACCAAAACAAGCAAGATCTAGCATATGCAAGGAAGGAGAAAGGAACAAGATCAATCTCAACATAACGAGAGGTAATTTAGTAAAATGAAGATTTCTACGACCATATTTTCCTCTCTCATAATAATTGCATGTAGGATCATAAGCAAATTAAACAATATAGCTATCACAAAACATATTTTCAACATGATCCACATGCATACGAAGTTGACACTCTTCCGAAATAGTGGGATTAACATTACCTAAAGTCATGACCTCTCTAAACCCACTTTTATCAAAAAATTCATAAGATTGAATAGTCTCCAAATATGTGGGATCTAAAGTTGACACTCTTCCAAACCCACTTTCAATATTATTGCAAACATTATTATAAATCTCACGTTCATGATGGGGTTTAAATAAATTTTCAAGATCATAAGAAGAATCACCCCAATCATGATCATAGAAACAAGTGGTGGACATAACAATACTAGCATCCCCAAGCTTAGGGTTTTGCATATCATTAGCACAATTGACATTAAAAGAATTTATAATAAAATCATTGTAATCATACATTTTACTCAAGGAGCTACCATGAATCAGTTTATGTTTTTCTTTCAATACTTCGTCACAATTTTCAGATTCACAAATTTCAAGCAAAACCCCATAAAGATAATCTAGTGCAGTCAACTCACTAGCAATAGGTTCAACATAATTGGATCTCTTAAAGAGATTAGCAAGTGGATGAGGATCCATACTTTAGCAGGCGAAGATGCAAGCTAATTGAGGGCACATAGCACACAAGCAAACGAGAGGCAAGCGGACGATAAACACACGGCGGAAGAAGGGCAACTAAAACGGCAAGGGTGAAGTGGGGGAGAGGAAAACGAGAGGCAAAAAATGTAATGCGAAGGATAAGGGTTTGTGATAGGTACTTGGTATATGACTTTTGCGTAAGCCTCCCCGGCAACGGCGCCAGAAATTCTTCTTGCTACCTCTTGAGCTTGCATTGTATTCCCTCGAAGAGGAAAGGGAGATGCAGCACAGTAGCGTAAGTATTTCCCTCAGTTTTTGAGAACCAAGGTATCAATCTAGTAGGAGACCACGCGCGAGTCCCTCGCACCTGCACAAACAAATAAGAACTTCGCAGCCAACGCGATAAGGGGTTGTCAATCCCTTTACGATCATTTACGAGAGTGAGATCTGATAGAGATGATAGTTGTATTTTTGGTATTTTTAGTTTAATAAAACAGCAAATAAAAGCAAGAAAACTAAAGTAGATGTAGATTGATATGTTGAGAATAGACCCGGGGGCCATAGTTTTCTCTAGTGGCTTCTGTCATGATAGTAGTATTCTATTGCGGGTAAACAAATTACTGTCGAGAAATTGATAGAAAAGCGGATAATTATGAGACTATCTAGGCATGATCATTGTATATAGGCATCACGTCCGAGACAAGTAGACCGAAACGATTCTGCATCTACTAATATTACTCCACACATCGACCGCTATCAATCATGCATCTAGTGTATTGAGTTCATACGAACAGAGTAACGCTTTAATCAAGATGACATGATGTAGAGGGATAAACTCAAGCAATATGATGTAAACCCCATCTTTTTATCCTCGATGGCAACAATACAATATGTGCCTTGCTGCCCCTTCTATCACTGGGACAGGACACCGCAAGATTGAACCTAAAGCCAAGCACTTCTCACATTGCAAGAACTATAGATCTAGTAGGCCAAACCAAACCAATAATTCGAAGAGACTTGCAAGGATATTATGAGCACACATAAAAAGTTCAGAGAAGAACCAAACATCTTTCATAGATAACCTTGATCATAAACTCACAATTCATCGGATCTCAACAAACACACCGCAAAAAGAGATTACATCGAATAGATCTCCTCGAAGACCGAGGAGAACTTTGTATTGAGATCCGGAGAGAGAGAAGAAGCCATCTAGATACTAGCTATGGACCCGAAGGTTTGTGGTAAACTACTCACAACTCATGGTGAGGCCGATGATAATGATAATGAAGGCCTCCGTGATGGATCCCCCTCCCGGAACAGGCTCCAAGATGGGATCTCCACGGGAACAGAAGCTACGGCGGTGGAATTAGGGTTTTCTCTTTGCGTATGGAGTTTCTGTGGTACGTAGGTATATATAGGAAGAAGGAGGGCACCGGGGGCCGTGTGGGCCAGCCTCGAGGCAGGGGGCGCGCCCTGGGAAGGGGGGCGCGCCCCCACCCTCGAGGGCTGGCCCCTTGCCCCCTGACTTGGTTCTGACGTTTCCCGAGCGCGATTTCCTCCAAAAATATCTCTCGCGAAGGTTTCATTCCGTTTGGATACCGTTTGATATTCCTTTTCAGCAAAACCCTGAAATAGGCAAAAAATAGCAATCTGGACTGGGTCTTTGGGTTAGTAGGTTAGTCCCAAAAATGATATAAAAGTGAATGATAAAGCCCATTAAACATCCAATACTTCATAAATAAAAGCATGGAACAATCAAAAATTATAGATACGTTGGAGACGTATCAGCCCCTCCCTCCCCCCAATCTACAATCAACAGCTCACACATTTCACATTTTGTTAATTACGTAACTGGGACTACGTAGGTGTAGCATTACTTGTCCTAAAAAACCCAACTAAGCCAACCTCCCAGCATATCGCGCGGGAAAAGACCCGGCCGCGCCGTTTTAGTCGGGATTACCGGATTACTACTAGTAGTATCGATGGATCGCGTGAAGCAACAAGTATTTTTTTGAGGGGGCGAAGCACCTGGTTTAAAAGGAAAAAGGCGGTACACTCACATCACCCCTTTCGCGGTCGCATTGCACCCCACACACGTTCGGTCCTGCACACGGCTCACGCAAACGGAACGCGCTTCGGCTTGCCTCTTCACTGACACGTGGGACTGCACTAGGAGAAACCGACCATGCGCCAAACTCCCCCCGCCCACCGCACGAAAATCGTCCCCCCCACCCAAAAATTCCCCCCAAATCCTAGATTCAAACGCCATCC
>LR738710.1:653624426-653691730 GCA_902687465.1 Secale cereale
AATAATATTCCCCAAACCCCCCTCCCCCCGTCCCGCTCCACTCCATTCGCTCCACCAAAGCCGCCCTCCCCACCACGCCGATACGTCGACGCCGCGGTTCGTCGAGGGGACGCACGGCGATCCTCTCGCTCCCACAGTATGCTCTCGTAGATTGTCGCCCTCTAGCCGCGCCGCCACCGCTGGCAACGTTCTTGTGGAGGCGCACGACGGTCAGCGCCGCCACCGCTGGCGACATTCGTGTGGAGACGCACGAAGGTCAGCTTCTCCCATAGTACGCGCATTCCAGACTGAGGCCCCGTGCATGTCGGTGTAGCGCCGAATGTTAGCTGATGGATGCTGTTAATCTCACTGTTTGCCGAAATAGTTTACAGCCAATATGCTCTGCTTAAGAAGTTTCCTTGCCCTGTTCTACACTCAATCTGCTTAGCTGAGATGGCATGACAAGGCTGATTAGTTGCTAAAATATACTGCCATATATTTATTGTGACGTAGATTGCCATGGTCTAGTAGCCAATCTGTTAGGTGAAATAGCTCTACACCGTTTTATACTCGATCTTTGTTGCTGCGATGGCCGTCGATAGTTTGATGGCTGTGTGTTCTATTGGAAATACATAATCCATCATGCTCGGCCTCATTGACTGCTGAAACAGCCTGCCATAATTTAGCTCTCAAATTTGTTTGCTGAATTAGCTTTACATATATTTCGTTACTTAGATCTGCTCGTCCAAATATCTTGCCATAGCTTTAGACATTTGTCAGGACACCGATCCTAAGTCACACCGATCCAGCATGTAACACATCATATCACTTTGCGGCCTCACGCACGGTATCCTCACGGGTGCCACCTTACCTGGCCCGGGACCGTTTGCACATTTCGGCACACATATATGATAGTGTCGCTAGCATCCATATGACAGAGAACCCGAACCGACATGGCTAGTTATAAACCCAAAGTGGCACTAAATTACAGAGACATGCATACATGACCCAGCAACGAACGTGTCGGTCATCAACGTATAAACCCAAGTCGTAGCAAGCGACATGAACTTAAAGGAACAACGCGTGACATTTCCCCTAAGGGACAGACACATGAACGAAGAAGGACACATGCCGGCCAGCCTACGTGTTCCATAGCAGTAGCAAGCTACCAAGGCTCAGTGGAAGCACTAGGAGGCATTTCCCTGTAAGATAGGCTACCAAGGGTAAACAACTAGGTGTCGAATCCCACACATACCAAGCATTTCAATAACATACACACAATATGCTCGATATGTGTAAATACAACATTGCATCACAACAAAACTCTATGACTCAAAGTACTTTATTTAAGAGGCTCCGAAGAGCTATACGTAACATATAGATACACGTAGGGGTCACATGACCCAACACTCAAGTCATACAAGCATACAAGCACATGTGGAAGCTAAACTTGTCTGAGTACGGACAACTTGGAAAGAAAGAAGGCTTGGTGTAGCCTAACTATCTACAAGGCCCTTCACAAGTTCGAGATCGCCGCCTGAGTAGCAAGCTACTCGTCGACGTCAAGGTCTATGTAGAACCCGTCAGAGGGGGCGGGGTTCTCCTCTGCAACAGTTATTAAACAAACATGAGTACAAAGGTACTCAACAAGACTTACAACAGAACCAATCATACATGCATCATTATCAACAAGGGTAGTGGAGTTTATTGCAGCAAGCCAGCTTTGACTCTTGGCTAACCTGTACTACGTCTATCAGTAGTTTGCAAAGATGAGACAACGCACACGGGTCCACTACTCACCACAACAATACACTACCGTGGATCCTCTCCCGTCATCCTACTCAAGGGCCATCCATGTAACTCACACTTGTCTTGAGACTTTTAGGAGTAACCATTAACTTGTCTATGAACTGTATAGGCAACCAAGTGGTCCTTAACCGCGAACAGCAGCTATTCGAATAGATTTATAACCCTACAGGGATGTACTTCTTCACACATGCTTCCAGCACTTATCGCCGTTTACTCGACGTGTACTCGGCAACCTTCAAGCGCAAGCCCAGCGAGAGTGTCGGCCACGACCTGACTAACCACACAAGTCCCTAGTCCAGGTTTATCGCCTATGTGGGTTCCATCCGTGGGGAGATCTGGCCGGGGTGTCGTTCACGGCCCCAAACGATGTGTACAGGGTTCCCGAGCCACGAAACAGGAGACCGCTACACCGTGCCACGTACCTGCCGCATCACAACCCATCCCGAGGGTCAGCGCTGTGCACGACCACTAGTATACTACGAACACCAGAAACTAGTTGCAACTCCAGGACAGAGGACAAGGGCAGTTAATAAGTTGAGAGAGTCAATTAAGGATCCCAATGTTTGGTAGTAGCTGATCTTTAATCACACATACAGATCTCAGTTCTTATGGACGGTTCCAATGAAACAACCCACCATGTACTCCTACACGGCCTTTCATCGATACCTTTACCAAAACATATTCCACACTTCACTCTCATTACCAGACATAATCATTTCACTCTGATCCATCACCCAGATGAACCAGACCTGACGCAACTCTAAGCATAGCAGGCATGGCATGTATAGCATGGTAGGAAACACATCATCATGGCTCAATCAACTCCTACACATGCTAGTGGGTTTCAACTATTTACTGTGGTAATGACAGGTCATGCAAAGGAATGTGGTTCAGCTACCGCAGCAAACAGCAGTTCACACGTTGTTGCCTTAATGCTGTAAACGAAGGGCAAAAGCGAGAAGACGGGTTTGTATCGGAATGATCAATGGGTTGCTTGCCTGACAGATGGGTTGACGGGTACTGCTCTTCAGTTGGATACTCAGGTGTATCCTTGGAAGCAGAACCTACCACGGAGATCACTAGTAACACAATCAATACACGACAGTATGCAACAATATGATGCATGCTCATGACATGGCAAGATGAATGTGTTTTGAGCTAATGAAACTATAAACAGAAAGGTTTGAGCTTATTTGAATCAAAGATTCAAATTCATGCCCAAGTTATTATTATTCAAAGTGCATTATCATGTTTTGATATGAACATCAAGGTTAACTTGCTTTAACATGCATGAAACCATTACCAATGGATAGATTGGATTTTTCTGATCATTTTGCATATATAAATCTTTGAAATCTGAGCTACTGTAGATTTATTGTGATTTTTTGAAGTTTAAACCATTTTCTGAAATAAATAAATCATTTCTAATTTATTTAAAATCCAGAAAAGAGTTTACTGCATCAGCACTGTGTCACAGTGACGTCAGCAAGTCAACTGGGTGGCCCAGGTCCAACCTGACCAATGGAACCCATTGGTCAGTGTCACAGTTAGTTAATTAACAAATTAGGATTAGTTGAACTCCTAATCTAGGTTTGACTAACAGGCATGGCCCACATGTCAGTGACCCAGGGGAGTCAAACCCCTGGTCAAACTGGGCTGACTTGCCGGCGTTTAGCCGCCGGCGACGTCCAGACGCGGTGGAGGCTGCGGGTTTCGCCCTCCGGCGACCAAAAGGACGGCGGAGGCTACCTACGTGGAGCTGGGTGCGAGCCACGTCGAGTGGTGCACAAGCTGGAGCTCGGGGTCGTCGGAAACGACGCCGGCGACGAGTCCAGCGGCTGCCGGAGTTCGGGTGAGGCCGAACTCGAGGCTGCGGTGCTCGTGGAGGCGCGTGGAGTGGCCCTACGACACCTACGCGAAGCAGTGAAGGTGTTGGACACAACGACGATGCCGTTGCATGGCCAGAGTTACGTCAGCAACGAGCAACCACGGCGGCACAGGCGGGAGAGCTTGTTGCGCTGGTTGTGGTGCATGGCAGGGGGAGCGGAAAGGACGGGAGAAGTCAGTGGCTCACAGCGGAGACGACGAGCGGGTCGGCGACCTCGGGGACGGCCTGGAGGGGCTGGTGCGACGAAGGGGATCTCCGGCGGTGGCGGTCGGGGACGTGCTCGTTGCGGTGGCTCCGGGGCAAGCGAGCGCTCGGGGCTCGACCTGCTTGACGAAGCGGACGGCGACGGTGCTGCTTGACACGGCGAGGCGACGGCAGGACGACGGTGGATGCGAGCTTCACGGCGGCACGGCTGCGTCGGCCATGGAGGAGGAGAGCAAGGGAGAGAGGCAGGGGGGAAGTGGGGCATCGTGGCGGTCTGGGCGACAACGTGGAGGACGTCCAGGCGTCCTTGGGGCGGCGAAGCGGCGGCCAGGCGGCAAGCAGCTTCTGCGGTGGCATGCGGCCGTGCGCCGGCGTCACCTGCCTGCCTCGCGGGACGAAGCAGCTGGCTGGCATGGGCCAGCAGAGTGCTAGGCCGCCAGGTGGGCCGGCCAGGTGAGTGGCCTCTGGCCTTCTCTCTCTCTCTCTCGCTCTCTCTCTCTCTCTCTCTCTCTCTCTCTCTCTCTCTCTCTTTTCTATTTATTTTCTATTTCTGTTTTTCTGCAAATGTGTTGCTTTATTAAAAATGCTAGAAAATTTTAATAAATCATGAAACTACTCATGTCCACTGTATATTATATATGCAACAGAGAACATCTTGGTTTATGATTTGTTGGGCATTTAAAATATTTTATAGCATTTAAATTCCCAAATGCAAATACCATATGATTTAATCCAGTGATCTTAGGATGTCCTAGAAAATTGTGCACAATTTTTGTCAGAGGTTTGAGACCAAGGCAAAGATGATGAACATTTTTGAAGGGCATTTTGGGTACATTGGAAAATATTTTATTAAACCCTAGTTGAGTTAAGAGGGGTGCTGGGATTTCTGTCATCCCCATTTCAAGTTTCTGGAAAAGTGTAAACATGATGCACACTCTAGCTAGTCCTAATGCAAGCACTGACTAGGGATGTGACACCTCACCCCCCACTCAAAAGAATCGCGTCCCGAGATTCAATTTCCTCCGGGAAAAGGGTGGGGTACTCAAGTCGAAGACGATCCTCCCTTTCCCAAGTAGCTTCGTTCTCGGAATGGTGTGACCATTGAACCTTGAGAAACTTGATATTACGACATCGTGTGGTACGCTCGGTTTGATAAAGAATACGAACGGGGTATTCTCGATATGTGAGATTATCCTGGAGATCAAGCGTTTCGTGGTCCACTCCGCGGATAGGATCCGAGAAGCAACACCTGAGTTTGGAGACGTGGGAGACATCATGAACTCTGGAAAGATGCGGATGTAGTTCCAGTTGGTAGGCAACTTCTCCTTGTTTGGCAAGAATGCGAAAAGGACCGTTGTAACGAGCAGCTAATTTTCCTTTGATATCGAAGCGATGGGTTCCCTTAAGAGGAGAAACAAGAAGGTAATCCTTACCGCCGACTTCGTCAGTCACATCCTTATGATGGAGATCATATTGGCTCTTCTGGCGAGATTGGTCTGTTTTCAATTTCTCACGAACGATGCGAACTTGCTCTTCTGCTTCCTGGATCATATATGGACCAAAGAATTGTCTTTCCCCAGTTTCTGACCAGTTAAGAGGCGTTTGACACCTTCGTCCATACAGAACTTCGAAGGGAGCCTTGCCCAGACTAGCTTGATAGCTATTGTGATAAGCGAATCCGGTGAATGGAAGACACTTCTCCCAATCCATACCGAATGAGATGACAGAGGCTCGGAGCATATCTTCTAGAATTTGATTGACTAGTTCTACTTGACCACTTGAGTGAGGATGAAAGGCGGTGCTAAAAGAGAGACAAGTCCCCACAGCATTTTGGAAACTTTCCCAAAATCGAGAGGTGAAAAGACTTCCACTGTCTAAGTTAATCTCCAATGGAACACCATGAAGAGATACTATCCGAGAGATATGCAAATCTGCTAGCTGACTAGCGGTTATACTCTATCGAACAGGCATGAAATGGGCTACTTTGGAGAGGCGGTCGATAATGACAAAGATAGCATTATTCCCTTTCCTGGTCCTGGGAAATCCGGTAATGAAGTCCATACCGATCTTATCCCATTTCCATTCTGGAATAGCTAAAGGTTGAAGGGTGCGAGCAGGCCGTTGATGCTCTGCTTTAACTCGACGGCTAACGTCGTAGTTAGCAATGAACTGAGCGATTTCTCTCTTCATCCTAGTCCACCAGAACCTCTGGCGTAGGTCCTGATACATTTTGGTACTACCGGGATGAATTGTGAGAGGAGATTCATGAGCCTCCTTAAGGATCAACTGCCGTAGTTGTTGCTTCTTGGGAACCACCAAGCGATTCTCGAAGTAGACAACACCTCGATCATCCATAGAGAAACTTTTAGCAACTCCGCTAGCAATGTTCTCCTTGATCCGGGATATTCCCCTATCATACCACTGGGCAGTTATGATTTGATCCATAAGGGTAGGTTTCGCCACCAAGGTGAAAGGAATCCTCGAGGAACAATGTGAAGGTTAAGCTTACAAAATTCCTCGTGGAGAAGTGGTTGCCCTGGTTGTAACATCAGGTTGTTACAATAAGACTTACGACTTAGTGCGTCGGCCATGACATTGGCCTTCCCAAGGGTGTAAGTTATTCCTAAGTCGTAATCTGTGAGCAACTCAACCCAACGTCTTTGCCTGATATTCAAATCCGCTTGGGTGAAGATGTATTTCAGAATTTGGTGATCAGTGAAGATTTCACAGCGATTACCAAGAAGGTAATATCGCCATGTTTTGAGTGCGTGGACTACGGCTGCAAGCTCTAGGTCATGTGTGGGATAGTTATCCTCATGTGGACGCAACTGCCGAGATGCGTAGGCAATCACTTGACGATCTTGCATGAGTATGCAACCTAGTCCTTGTCACGAGGCGTCGCAATAGATAATAAAGTACTTGGAGAAATCTGGTGGTACCAGTACGGGAGCAGATGTCAGGCATCTTTTCAGTTCCTGAAAGATGAACTCGCACTGTGGGGTCCACTCGAACTTTTTATTTTTCTTGAGGAGTTCAGTTAGAGGTTTAGCAACCTTGGAGAAATTCTCGACGAAGCGTCGGCAATAGCTCGCTAAGCCAAGGAAACTCCTAACTTGTTTGACCGATTCAAGTGGAGTCCAGTCAAGGACGGCCTGAACTCGCTCGGGATTGACAGCAATACCCTTACCAGAGATTACATGACCTAGATAGGTCACTTTTGGCAACCATAATTCACACTTGGAGAATTTGGCATAAAGGCGGTGTTCTCGAAGTTTCGTTAATACCAGCCTTAGATGCTCGGCATGATCTTCCTTGTTCTTGGAGTAAATGAGTATATCATCGAGGTATACTATGAAAAATTTATACAAGTACTCCATGAATATATAATTCATTAGCCGGGAGAAAGTGGCTGGGGCATTGGTTAACCCGAAGGACATGACGGTGTACTCGTATTGGCCATAATGAGTAACAAAGGCCGTCTTGGGAATGTCACTGATCTTGATTTTGATTTGATGGTAGCCTAACCTCAAATCCATTTTGGAAAAGACTGAGGATCCAGCGAGCTGGTCATACAGATCGTTGATCCTAGGGAGCGGATATTTGTTCTTTATGGTGACCAGATTGACAGGTCGATAATCTAAAACCATCCGATCCGTTCCATCCTTCTTCTTGACAAAGAGGACGGGACAAGCCCAAGTAGAAGAACTAGGACGGATGAAACCCTTTTTCATGGACTCATCAAGTTGTTTCTTAAGATCAGCTACTTCTAAAGGTGCCATCTTATAGGGTCTTCTAGAGATCGGAACAGTTCCTGGAACAAGATCTATCATGAACTCTACATCTCTGTCAGGTGGAACACCTGGCAGTTCTTCTGGAAAGACATCCGGAAAGTCACAAACTACTAGGATATCTTCGAGTTCTGGAAGAGGGATGGCATTAAGAGAGTAGAGCTGATGCTCAGCCATTCGGGCCAAAACATTGACTGTCTTGCCGGATGGGTGTGTAAGTTGAACAGTTCTAGTGTAGCAATCAATCTTAGCGTAATGAGCTGTCATCCAGTCCATACCCAAGATGATGTTTATGTCCTAGGACTTGAGAGCTATTAGAGATGCAAGAAAGACAAGTCTATCGACAAGGATTTCATTTCCATGGCTTACTCTAGAAGTTTGCCATTTCAAACTAGGAGTTTGAATTACCATGGAAGTGGGCATGTCACAAAAAGTCATGCTGTGCATTCGAGCATAGCTCTCAGATATGAACGAATGAGATGCTCCAGTATCGAAAAGAACAGATTCCGGATGGCAGTTAACAAGGAGCGTACCAAGGATGACATTGGGATCCTCATAAGCTTCCTCAGCAGAGACATAGTTGACATGGCCACGTGCAGTGATGAATGGCTTGACATAGTTCACCTTTCTTGTTGGCTTACCACGACCAATAGATCTTCCTGGCTGGTTCTGAGGACACTCTCGCATGTAGTGGCCTGGTTCTCCGCACTTGAATCATGTCACAGTGCTAGTGCACGGGGCAGTGTTGGAAGATCGTCCACCATAAGTCTTGGGCGGTGCATACTGCTGGGTTGGACGAGGCGCCTCATAGGACGGCCTCAAAGAGAACCTGGGTGGCAGAGCTGTGTTTGGAACCCACACCCGGCGCTTGTGAGAGCCAGAACCGGATGAGGAACCAAAATCACGGGGATGCTTGTGTGTGGCTTCATAGTCAGTCTGACCTGTCTCAGCACTGATGGCTTTGTTCACTAGCTTCTGGAAGGAGGTGCACTCGTGCAGTCGGAGATCATGGCGAAGCTCGGGGCTGAGCCCCTTGTGGAACCTTGCCTGTTCTTTTGCGTCGGTGGACACTTCTTCGGGAGTATAGCGTGCCAAGTTACCAAACTCATGGCTATAGGCATCCACGGTTAGCCTGCCCTGGGTGAAATTCCAGAATTCCTCTCGCTGGCGATCCATAAGACCTTCCGGAATGTGGAGTTCATGGAAAGCCTCGCTGAACTCTGCCCAAGTGGTAATCTGGTCAGCGGGACACATAGCCTCATAGTTTTCCCACCAAAGGCTAGCAGGGCCCTGAAGATGGTAGGCGGCGTAGGTAACCTTATCAGCTTCGGCTACGCGGGCAGACTACAACTTATGGGAGATACGGAGAAGCCAATCATCCGCATCAAGAGGCTCAGCGGAATGATGGAATTTTGGTGGGTACATCTTGATAAAGTCAGTAATAGACACCACGTCATTCCTTTGGCGAAAGGCAATGTTCTGTTCTATGCGTTCCATCAGTCGGTTGGTCTCTCTTTTGTTCCTTTCTGCCTCCAACATGACTTCGACCAAGGAGGGTGGACGAGGCAGATTCTCCTCCCTAGCCCCACTGGCTTCACCCTGCTCCTGAGCAGCAGGGGTGCTGCGAGTGTTGACCATCCTAGGAAAACAAAACAATGGTTTAGACAAGGATGGCAAAACTTTGACATAGCAGTACATAACGTAATGGATGACACAAAATGCAGAGATGTTCATCTGTACGACATAGTAATATTGAAACTACCATATATATACCATTGGTCATACACACCATACATAGTTTAGTACAAGCCTAGACTAAAGTACAATTGCGGTGAAAGATGATACATCTCATCAGAGGCATTCCAAGCTCCTATACATTATTTATCTACGCCTCCGGAACTCAGTACACACGAAGTCATATTCCACAAGACAGGCAGGACTATGGAGATACAACTACTATGATACTACTACTGCCACGGTCTACTTCAGATATCTCCATAGTAATCTTCATAAAGATTACCCCCGTAGCCTGGAAGTGGAACATTAGGATCTGGAAACTCTCGGGCACCTGGAGACTGTGGACCATAGGGACACGGATGCAGCCTCGGTCCCACTGCTGGTGGCAAACGACGCCCACATGGAGGTGTAATGCCTCCAACGTCATGCCAATCCATACGGTCTGGCAGATGAGACCGCCCGGGGTACAAATCTCGCATATCCAGATATCCGGCCTGCATGGCAAGTGCAAGCCGTGTCAGAGTCGCCCAGTGGTCGGCTAGAGTGTTATAGAGCTCCATCCGGAGGGCACGGACCTCGCGGTCCCTATCCTCCAGCATCTGTGTGGTAGTCTGAAGTAGCGGCTCCTCATGAGCGGCATCAGTGTACAGACCGGTGTAGAAACCCTCCTCTCTAGGAAGTGAGGCTGGCATGTAGCAGAACTCATTGTTCAATAGCAAGGCATGCCTAGCCCGGATACTAGTCATCATCGAGTAAGCAGCATCCTGCACTGCCATCTCGATGGTAACCCCAAGTCCATACGTCCAGTGGATGGGGTCGGTAGCTCCAGGATAAGAAGGATATATCCGGACTGTGGAGAAGTACTGGCTCTGGTTGAAATCACAATACTGCTCCTCTACAGTATACTCTGGATACCAACGATAGCCAGTCTTGGTCAATACGCGGACCAACATGTCCGTGTGACCTGTCACATTGATGCACCGGGTCAGACGGACCACCTGATGAGGGGTGCGGTCAGACATCTGAAACACGAGATAATGCAAAGGCATTAGAATTTCTAGAAGAAATCGGGCAGCATAACAACTGTAAATGCTCAAAAAGGATTTTGAGACATCTTACAAATGATAGCATAGCCACTCAACAACATCATATCAAGGTTCCGGGTCCAACTAATCAACATACTGGAATAGTAGAAACTGAACTGAGGCTTGAAACCAACAATCCTAAGAGTCTAGGGATTAGTAACACGTGAACCTAGTAAAGATGAAGCCTAGTCCTTAACCCCCGTAGAAGGAATAGGCTGACTCAGATCAGAAGGGCATAAGGTAAAGGAGTAAAAAGAGCTTTACGTTCCCTTCCACAATCAATTCCCCTATATATATCTAAGAATTTCTAGACTCAACATCGATCAGTTTGGCTTGAAGAACCTACAGGCAGTCCGGCTCTGATGCCAATGCTGTCAGGACCCCGATCATAAGTCACACCAATCTAGCATGTAACACATCATATCACTTTCTGGCCTCACGCACGGTATCCCCATGGGTGCCACCTTACCTGGCTCGGGACCGTTTGCGCATTTTGGCACACGTATATGATAGTGTTGCTAGCATCCATGTGACAGAGAAACCGGGCCGACATCGCTAGTTATAAACACAAAGTGGCACTAAATTACAGAGACATGCATACATGACCCAGCAATGAACGTGTCGGTCATCAACGTATGAACCCAAGTCGTAGCAAGCTACATGGACTTAAAGGAACAACACGTGACATTTCCCCTAAGGGACAGACCCAGGAACGAAGAAGGACACATGTCGGCCAGCCTACGTGTTCCGTAGCAGTAGCAAGCTACCAAGGCTTAGTGGAAGCACTAGGAGGCATTTCCCTATAAGATAGGATACCAAGGGTAAACAACTAGGTGTCGGATCCCACACATACCAAGCATTTCAATAACATACACAGAATATGCTCGATATGTGTAAATACAACATTGCATCACAACAAAACTCTATGACTCAAAGTACTTTATTTAAGAGGCTCCGAAGAGCCATACGTAACATATCCATACAAGTAGGGATCACATGACCCAACACTCAAGTCATACAAGCATACATGCACATGCAGAAGCTAAACTTGTCTGAGTACTGACAACTTGGAAAGAAAGAAGGCTTGGTGTAGCCTAACTATCTACAAGGCCCTTCACAAGTTCAAGATCGCCGCCTGGGTAGCAAGCTTCTCGTTGACGTCAAGGTCTATGTAGAACTCGTCAGAGGGGGCGGGGTTCGCCTCTGCAACAGTTATTAAACAAACATGAGTACAAAGGTACTCATCAAGACTTACAACAAAACCTATCATACATGCATCATTATCAACAAGGGTAGTGGAGTTTATTGCAGCAAGCTAGCTTTGACTCTTGGCTAACCTGTACTACGTCTATCGGTAGTTGCAAAGATGGGACAATGCACCCGAGTCCACTACTCACCACAACAATACACTACCGTGGATCCTCTCCTGTCATCCTACGGAAGGGCCATCCACGACACTCACACTTGTCTTGAGACTTTTAGGAGTAACCATTAACTTGTCTATGAACTGTATAGGCAACCAAGTGGTCCTTAACCGCGAACAGCGGCTATTCAAATAGATTGATAACCCCGCAGGGGTGTACTTCTTCACACACGCTTCCACCACTTATCGTCGTTTACTCGACGTGTACTCGGCAACCTTCAAGCGGAAGTCTAGCAAGGGTGTCAGCCACGACCTGACTAACCACACCAGTCCCTAGTCCAGGTTTATCACCTATTTGGGTTCCATCCGTGGGGAGATCTGGCCGGGGTGTCGCTCACGGCCCCAAACGATGTGTACAGGGTTCCCGAGCAACCAAACAGGCGACCGGTTCACTGTGCCACGTACCTGCCACATCATAGCCCACCCCGAGGGTCAGCGCTGTGCATGACCACCAGTATACTACAAACACCAGAAACTAGTTGCAACTCCTGGACAGAGGACAAGGCCCGTAAATAAGTCGAGAGAGTCAATTAAGGATCCCAAAGTGTGCTAGTAGCTGATCTTAAATCACACATACAGATCTCAGTTCTTATGGACGGTTCCAATGAAACAACCCACCATGTACTCCTAAATGACCTTTCATCGATACCTTTACCAAAACATATTCCACACTTCACTCTCATTACCAGACATAATCATTTCACTCTGATCCATCACCCAGATGAACCAGACCTAACACAACTCTAAGCATAGCAGGCATAGCATGTATAGCATGGTAGGAAACACATCATCATGGCTCAATCAACTCCTACACATGCTAGTGGGTTTCAACTATTTACTGTGGCAATGACATGTCATGCAAAGGAATGGGGTTCAGCTACCGCAACAAATAGCAGTTCACACGTCGTTGCCTTAATGCAGTAAAAAAAGAGCAAAAGCGAGAAGATGGGTTTTTATCGGAATGATCAATGGGTTGCTTGCCTGACAGATGGGTTGACGGGTACTGCTCTTCAGTTGGATACTTAGGTGTATCCTTGGGAGCAAAACCTACCACGGAGATCACCAGTAACACAATCAATACACGACAATATGCAAAAATATGATGCATGCTCATGACATGGCAAGATGAATGTGTTTTGAGCTAATTCAACTATAAACAGAAAGGTTTGAGCTGATTTGAATCAAAGATACAAATTCATGCCCAAGTTATTTTTATTCAAAGTGCATTATCATGGTTTGATATGAACAGCAAGGTTAACTTGCTTTAACATGCATGGAACCAGTACCAATGGATAGATTGGATTTTTCTGATCATTTTTCATATATAAATGTTTTTCATCTGAGCTACTGTTGATTTATAGTGAGTTTTTGAAATTTAAGCCATTTTCTGAAATAAATAAATCATTTCTGATTTATTTAAAATCCAGAAAAGAGTTTACTGCGTCAGCACTGCGTTATAGTGACGTCAGCAGGTCAACTGGGTGACCCAGGTCAAACCTGACCAGTGGGACCCACTGGTCAGTGTCACAGTTAGTTAATTAACTAATTAGCATTAGTTTAACTCCTAATCTAGGTTTGACTAACAGGCAGGGCCCACATGTCAGTGACCTAGGGGAGTCAAACCCCTGGTCAAACTAGGCTGACTCACCGGCGTTCAGCCGCCGGCGACGTCCAGACGCGGCGGAGGCTGCAAGTTTCGCCCTCCGGCGACCCAAAGGACGGCGGAGGCTACCTACATGGAGCTGGGAGCGAGCCGCGTTGAGTGGTGCACGAGTTGGAGCTCGGGGTCGCCGGAAACGACGCCGGCGACTAGTCGAAAGGCTGCCGGAGTTCGGGTGAGGCCGAACTCGAGGTTGCGGTACTCGTGGAGGCACGTGGAGTGGTCCTAAGGCACCTACGCGGAGCAGTGAAGGTGTTGGACACAGCGGCGAGGCTGTTGCGTGGCCGGAGCTACGTCGGCCACGAGCAACCGCGGTAGCATAGGCGGGCGAGGTTGTTGCGATGGTTGTGGTGCAAGGTAGGGCGACCAGAAAGGACGGGAGCAGTCGGTGGCTCACAGCAGAGACGATGAGTGGGTCGGCAAGCTCGAGGACGGCCTGGAGCGGCTGGTGCGGCGAAGGGGATCTCCGGCGGTGGCGGTCGGGGACATGCTCGTTGCGGTGGCTCCGGGGCGAGCGAGCGCTCGAGGCTCGGCCTGCTTGACGAAGCGGACGGCGGCGGTGCTGCTTGACACGGCGAGGCGACGGCAGGACGACGGAGGACGCGAGCTTCACGGCGGCGCGACTGCGGCTGCGTCGGCCATGGAGGAGGAGAGCGAGGGAGAGAGTCAGGCGGGAAGTGGGGTGTCGTGGCGGTCTGGGCGATGACGTTGAGGATGTCCAGGCGTCCTGGGGGCGGCGAAGCGGCCGTGCGTCGGCATCAGCTGCCTGCCTGGCGGCACGAAGCAGCTGGCTGGCATGGGCCAACACAGTGCTGGGCCGCCAGGTGGGCCGGCCAGGTGAGTGGCCTCTGGCCTTCTCTCTCTCTCTCTCTCTCTCTCTCTCTCTCTCTCTCTCTCTCTTTTCTATTTATTTTCTGTTTCTGTTTTTCTGCAAATGTGTTGCTTTATTAAAAATGCTAGAACATTTTAATAAATCATGAAACTACTCATGTCCATTGTATATTATATATGCAACAGAGAACATTTTGGTTTATGATTAGTTGGGCATTTAAAATATTTTATAGCATTTAAATGCCCAAATGCAAATACCATATGATTTAATCCTGTGACCTTAGGATGTCCTAGAAAATTGTGCACTATTTTTTTCAAAGGTTTGAGACCAAGGCAAAGATGATGAACATTTTTGAAGGGCATTTCGGGTACATTGGAAAAGATTTTATTAAACCCTAGTTGAGTTAAGAGGGGTGCTGGGGTTTCTGTCATCCCCATTTCAAGTTTCTGGAAAAGTTTAAACATGATGCACACTCTAGCTAGTCCTAATGCAAGCACTGACTAGGGATGTGACAACATCGGCCTAGGTATTTTCTTCTGGACTTCATAAAAAAGCATATATGTTTTTCCTGTAATATTTAGTAGAAGAACTAATTTGTATGTCTAACAGATGGACAGGACTTGGGTAACTTCTGCTCGAAGATTCTCCGCTGCATATGTCGAGGGGGTTGAAAACTTCATGAACTTTATCAGAGCTGAGTACGGTGGTCAGAAATCAGATGTGCTCTGCCCGTGTAGCAGCTGTATGAATTCAGTTACAAGACCCCAGTCAACTTTGCAAAATCATCTACACTTGTATGGGATGTCGGTCACATAAACTAGGTGGGTTCATCATGGTGAAGCTGTGAACGTCAATGTTATTGACTACGTGGAAGCAGCAGATTACCATCTTGATCTGCCTGATGCTCAGGTGGAAGAGGAGGAGGAGGAGGTGGTGGCGGAGCCAGTGAGTTTGACCAACATTGAAACAATGCTACGAAATGCTCGTGCATTCCGTGAACTTTCACCTGCAGAAGAAAAACAGTGGGCCCGCATGTTGGACCAATGCAACGTGGCTGTCACCCCAGGAAATAAGTTGTCACTATTCTCAGCTATGGTCACATTTCTTCAGGTGAAGACATCTGAGCGGATGACCAACAAATCATTCGATGTGATGTTGGCTGCTTTCCGCAAAGCTTTCCCAGATGCGTCTGAGCTGCCACACACCTACAGTAAAATGAAGAATTTCCTTCGTGCAGTTGGAATTGGATATGATATGACCCATGTTTGTGAGAATAATTGTGTTCTCTTCCGGAAGGATTATGCCAACTTAAGTGAATGCCCTAAATGCAAATCATCAAGATGGAAAGATGGCGATGCTGTGAAGAGGATTCCTCATAATGTTCTGAGACATTTTCCAATTACACCAAGATTGCAGAGGTTATTTCATGATGCTGAAACAAGAGAGGATGTACTGTGGCATTCTAGGAACCAGGAGTACAGAGAACAGAATGTAATGAGCCATCCATCACATGGTAGTGAGTGGAAAAGCTTCAATCAGAAGCACGAAAAGTTTGCTGCTGAACCGAGAAACATTAGACTTGGCTTAGCTTCTGATGGATTTAACCCATTTGGCCACCAGAGCACCACATATAGCATGTGGCCAGTGCTTGTTATCCCTTACAACATGCCTCCAAATGTCTGCACCAAAGAATCAGACTACATGATGGCCTTGCTCATCCCAGGTCCAAAAAGTCCTGGAAAGGATTTTGATTTGTTCATGGAGCCTCTTGTGGAGGAACCTCAACAACTTTGGAGGGGTGTTGTCACTCGAGACATATATAGCAGCCCACCAGCAGATTTCTTTCTGCGTGCTGTTATAATTTGGTGCATCCATGATTATCCGGCTTTGGGCACTATGTCAGGGCGAACGACACATGGTTACAATGCATGTGTTCGCCGTGACAGGAATCCGCTGTCATACGCAATACTTAGCAAGATCTGTTACATTGGACGCCGTCGTTTCCTTGCCAAGGACAAGACGCATCCTAGAAAATAGGGCCATTTGCATTTCTGTCCCTAACTCGAACCACCTAATCAGATATACCCCTAATTCGAAAGCCTGCTCAAAAATGCCCCTCCACCGTCATGTGCCCTTATAGAAGTGCCCCTCCTAGCTATTTCCGTCCAGTCAAGGCTGTTTGACCGCTAACGTGCTGTTTCTTTCACATTTTTGCCCCTTCGTCCTTACACATGGGCCCAACTAACCAGTTCACTCTCTCTCCCCCTCTTTCTTCTTCCTCGCGACGACAAGGGAATTTTTGAGCACACACTGGATCGGGTGATTCTACGGTCGGGGAGAGAGGGGCAAGTCAGGCAGGGCGTGGTGAGCGATGTGTTCGTCCGGCATGTCTTCTGCAAGCTCGTCGGTGGCCGCCAATGTAAGTTTCAGTGTTGATTTGGGGGAGATTTGGGCATGTTGCGGAATTAGGGTTCATCTTTTTTGTGATTTTTCTACTGTTAGGTCGATGGTGAAGGGATAGTTCAGTTTGAATCAGAGTTTTACATCCCCGATCTGACATTCTGTGGCCTTGAGGTTCGGTCGACGCGGTGGTGCCCTGGCCATGGGCTTATTCCTGCTCGTAGCGTCGCCTAGGGAGGAGGAAGCTCCGGTAGAAGTTTTCTCGGCTGTCCTCTTGATGTAAGTGTTTGGCTGTTAAGATTGATTCAATTTTGGTCTTTGTCCTCTTTGTCATTCGATCATTGATTTTGTAGCTTCCTGATGAATGTGACTAGGTTGTCTGGATTGACCCACCATCGACCGAATGCGTTGCTCATGCATTTGAGGAGCTTCATGCAGGATTGGGGAAGAGCTGGCTAAAAGCTCATGATTTAGAGAGGAGGGTGATGTATCTAACCGAGAAGAACAAGAAACTAAAGATGAAGTTGAAGAAGAGGAACGAGCTTATGCAAGCTTGGGGATTTATCATAGTTCTTGGTATTAGCATTTTGGCCACATTTGTTTGTGGGTTGTCTAATAATCCATACTAAATGGATTTCTCTTTGTAGTGTATGATGTGGTGGAGCTTCGTTTGGGAATGTATTATCACCAGAACAATGTTGTGATTTGGGAATGTTGTGATGTTGCTAATTGGAAATGACTCAATAATCTTGCTTGGCATATTGCTTTGAACAATCATTGAAATATCATAGAATGACATATTTGCCCACATGATCTGTTGTGACAAAATAGCAGCTCACAGGATAGCAGCTCACATAATATTTGAAACTAGAAGATCACAAGATAACAGCTCACAAAATAATATGAATTCAACATTGCACATGCAAGATAGCAGCTCACAAGTTCACCATTACATAAGTTCATAAAGTTCAGCATCACACACTTAAGATAGCAGCTAACAAGTTCACAAATAGTTGTTAAACAACAAAAACAACACTAAATGATTCCAGCCACAGATTCTACTGTAGGATCTTCTTGCTCCTGGTGTTGCTAGCAGGAGTAGTTAAGAGCCTTGAACTCCTCCTTGTGGTCACAATTTTGCCCACTTCTTTGCTAAGCTGGTTGCTTCCAGTTACAGAACCTACTGTAGGATCTGGTGTACACTTTAGCCTCTTCTTGGCTGGTGACATCCCTCTATCAGCTGCCCTTTTGTAGTTCTTTCTTGGGCTACAATTGAAATGAGAACATTAAATGAAGCAAAAAAATTAAATGAAGCAAAAATTGACATGAGAACATCTGTAGCTATTGCACCTTACAACAGATGACACTGTTGGTGCATCTGTAGCAATTGCAGCATCAGTTTCAAGCTCTGTAGCATTTTCAGCATCAGTTTCAAGCTCTGTAGCATTTTCAGCCTCAGTATCCTCCTCCTTCTCATTGTCAGCATCAGTTTTAGCATCTAAATGGTCATCCATTGCATTTTCAGCCCCCCAGTGCTCTTCTTTTCCAAAAGCTGGGTCAATGGATTCCTTGCAGTTAGTGGCACGATGGCCAAGCCTTCCACACCTGCCACATTTCTTTCTCCTTCCTCCAAGTCCTTTTCCCTCAGATTTTGCCCCAATTCTGGTCTTCCTAGGTCTACCAGGGGCCATGTTTTGCAATGGAGCAGACAATTTAAACCCAGGATCCACCACATCCCACTATTGTTTGCCCTCCATTGATGGCAAATTTTCAGCATAAGTGGCATTGTACTTAGCAACAGAAAAGTACTCATGCACATATTGATCGATCTCACTTACTGGGCCTCTCATTGAAGTAATAAAATACAAAGCATGTATGCAAGGCTGTCCAGTTAACTGCCACTTTCTACAACTGCAAGTCCTAGATTCCAAATTTACTGGATATCTCCACTCTCTTTTTTCCTTGCCAACTGATGTGATCTCTGCCTCATATGTGCTTCTCCTCACTATCTCCATATCAAGATCCTTAGATTTTGCATGATGCATTTTCATGACTTTGGGGATTATGATGTGGCCAATGAATGTTTCAGCTACAATCTGCTGTCTGAGATCAAACTTTTCCATTATAAACTGTCTTATTTTGTCTAGCAAGTCCACAATGTGTATACCCTTCCATTTTTTAATCTTTGAATTAAAGGACTCAGCTAGATTGTTATTAACATAATCTACTTTACACAACTCATTGAATAGTGACCTTGCCCATAGCTTGCTATGATGCTCCTCTAAGTACTCTTTCACACCAACCTTACCGTACAACTGCCTAAGATGGTAGTTGTGTTTCTTTTAGCTATATGTCAGTGAGCATGGCCATAAATTTTCATCAAAGAATTTCTTCCTGAACTTTTTTGTGAAATTTTCAGCCAAATGCCTCATGCATTCTCTGTGCTCCACACTTGTGAACACAGCTTCCACTGCAGTCTCCAGGCCTTTGCGTGCATCAGTGTGGATAACAAGACCTGGTGGGTGTCCTATGATCTCTCTTAAATTCTGGAAAAACCAAGTCCAACTTTCTATATTTTCTCCCTCAAGAACTCCATATGCAACTGGGAAGATCCAGTTGCAGGCATCCACAACACATGCACTAACTAGTTGCCCCCTAAATCTACCATTTAATGCATTGGCATCTACTGCAAGATAAGGCGTACATCCATTCAAAAAACCTTGTCAGCATGCTTTGAAAGAAACAAATACTCTTCTAAAGCACTCTTTATGTCTACTTTTCCCATTTAGTTTGTACTCTACAGTGTGTTTATCAATGCTAACTACACTGCCAGGAGATGGTTTCTCCACTTCTGCCTTGAAAGTATACAATAACTGAAAAGAGTCAACCCACTTACCATAGATATTGTCAAGTGCCATTTGCTTCCCATAGAATACTCTCATATATGGAACTGCCAGGACATACTTTTTCTTCAATTTTTTCTGCAATTCTGTTAGTCCCACTTCTGAATCCTCTAAAACCCAGGTCTTCACAGCATCACCAACCCATCTACTCTTAGCTGACCTCAATCTTTTTCTCCTGTTCACACTGTGTCGTGGAATTAGCACGGCAGATGTCCGGTTTAACGGACTTGATGATGGAACCATCGCACGGGTTAGCTTGAAGGGGTTCATAGCACACAAAGGACACAGAGAGTTTATACTAGTTCGGCCCCTTCGATTAAGGTAAAAGCCTACGTCTAGTTGGTTTGGTATTGCTTGGGCGTCGGTTTACAGGGAGCGGATCGCTTGCCTGTAGTCTCGACGGGTTGATTCTTGCTTGTCCCTGAACCGTCGCCGGGTCGTCCCTTTATATAGAGAGGCGACGCCCAGTCCGGTTTACAGAGTCCCGAGGCCGGCTCATACTTGTGTCCGCCTCGGTCTCTGCTCTTTCATCCTTGTTTCCCAAGTTACATCATCGGGCGGTTTACAAACCATGACTCTTTACATGGGCCCTAAGATCTAATGGGCCGTAGCCTATTACTAAATATTACAACATATTATAATAATCCGGTTTATACTAGCTGGTTCATACCTGCTAGTAATATCCCTGATATTAGGCCCCAGAATGATTTGAACTTGTTCACATCAATGTCCCTTGTCTTTTATAATTTTCTTCTGTGTCTTCTCATTTTTTGGTAAACCGGCCCTGACGTCATCCTTGAAAATCACGGAATCTGATCGTGACATCATTTCCGCATTTAATGCCGTGAGCTGTACTGTAGCTTTGTTTAATGGTTATCCCGAAGATCGAGGCGTTAAAACGATATTTATCCGATCTTTGCTCCCTCGAATCCCGCACCTGTCGCTTCGTATCTGACCTTCCCTTATAAATACCGCCGTCCTCATTCGTTTATCTTCTTCTCGCCTCTTCTTCCTCTGTCCGTCGCCCGAGCTTCAAGACGCCATTGACGCCCGAGCTCGAACCGCCGCCGTCGACCGCCGAGTCCGAGACTTTACTGGCCGCTACATCAACCTGATTTTTGACCAGAAAACTCCCGCCGCTGATCCCTGCTGTTCCAAGGTACCTCTTTCTTCCTCACTGTAGATCCGTATCTTCTAGGGTTCTTGCTCATGCCTCCGCCATTAGAACCTCGATGATAACCTCGTCTTGTTCGCAGAAGTTTTGACCTTTACGTTCTGCCCTTAGATCCTACTGCTTCCATGCTTTAGATCTCGTCATTTTCATAACCTGTAGATTCATCCGCTCCGTATATCACCCTTGTAGTTCTTCCCGTATATCCTTGTATTTATTTTCCTTTTTCTTGCATGCTCAGATCTATTTTGCCTTTAGATGTTTGCAAAAACCTGTTTCTTCTCCTTCGTAGATCTATTAAGTATACTCTGGTTTATACTGTCATACCATGTTCCGGTAGGCTTTTAAAATTGAACGTGACGGTTTAGTTGCTCCTCTTTTGCTGTCATGAACCGGCAGTAACATAACTCTCTGTTCTTGCCGGGTTAACCATATCATTAGTCCCTTGTCTAAACCGTTGCGTAATCTTCGTAGATATCTTCCGGTTTATACTACTGTACTCGCATAATCCGTTTTTTGCACTTTATCTTTTCAGCACTCGCTCTTCTGCGATTATGGCCAAACAATTTGTGTCTTGTGACTGGGTTCCTTCCATCATCACGGAAAACGACTTGGTTAGAATTGCTGCCATTGGTACCTTAGGCCCGCAATCTGTTTTGAAGTGGCGGGCTCCAGGAAACGAATGCCCTCCTACTCCCAGAGAAGGGGAGGTTATTGTTTTCTTCGACCATATAGCTCGCGGCTTCTCACCCCCCGGTTCAAAATTCCTCCGAGATGTGCTTGCTGCCTTCCAACTCCACCCTCAGGACATTGGGCCCAATTCTGTTTCGAATATCTGTGACTTCCAAGTTTTTTCAGAGGTATACCTGCAGGAAGAACCGTCTGTTGATCTATTCCGGGATTTCTTTCACCTGAACCGGCGTACGGAATTCATCAGCGGGCCGCATCAGGAACTCGGCGGGGTTAGTATCCAGAAAAGGAGAGACGCAGTCTTTCCCCATGCCGCTCTCCACACGCACCCAAAAGAGTGGAACAAATCTTGGTTTTACTGTGTTGACACTTCTCCTGAAGGGGAGAACCCACTGCCGGGTTATCGTGAGCACCGTCCTCCGGAAGATCATCCTCTGCCACAACGACTCAGCTCCGCCGAACGGCCCCGGTTCGCATCTCAGCTTTCCAGACTAAAAGCTTTTATGGCCAACGGTTTAATTGGAACCGATTTTATGCGATGTTGGCTTTCTTGGAGTATTCTTCCCTTGAGTCGGCGATCACAGTTGATGTGCCAGTATTCTGGTAAACCGGACGACCCGCAACGTTTTACCAAGGATAAACTTTCTGAATCGGAGGTTATTGAATCGGCTAAGAAGATGCTCAACGTCTCCTTAGGAGATTGCAGCAGGGTCGGATTAGCTCCGTATTACAAGAAGAACAGACTGCCTGCAGTAAGCCTTGCTTTCTTGTATATATTTTTTAATCCGTTTATGTAAACCGTCTTCTAACTGTCTCTTTGTCTGAAAAGGCCGATGATCCTTTCTAGAAAAGAAAACCTCAGGGGAAACCCGGCAAACAGGCACGCCGGAAGACCTTTGCCAATAAGAAAAGAAAAGCGGCCGTTGGCTCTAGCTCTCACGCCGAGGATGATGATCCGGATTCCGAGGTATGTATTAATCCGGTTTTAATTTGCTTGCTTGTACTTATATCTGTATCTAATGATATCCTTCCACAGGAGTTGGCTGAAGGTGATAAATCGGCCGAAGTTGAGGTAACTATCCTTTCTTCCGATTCAGAACCACTTCCACAAAAAAGTCGTCGGACAGTCCGGAAATACCAATTTTCTCACCCTTATGCTCAATTGGATCCTAATTTTCTTTTGAAGAAACAACAACATGAAGCTCTCCGCCGGACCACTCGCCATAGCGGCCTGGCAGTGGAGTCATCCGGAATCTCTCTCACTCCGGCTCGGAGGCGCCGCCCTGAGGTTATACTCTCTCCAACTCTCATTCATCCCAAGGCCGGGCTTATCCGAAAACCTCTTAAACCATCTGATCCTGATTATCAGGAGACTCCATTATCCTCCTCTGGTGAATCGACTGCTACGCAACTTCCCCCACTAAAAACTATTGCAGGGTAAGTCTTTTAAACTTGTCCGGTTTATGATTATATTTTGCTTCACCATCTTAACTCGTTTTCCGAACTTATTTCAGCAAGCCAAAGCCTAGCAAAAAACAAAAGGCAAACAAACCCACTGCTGAGACTTCTGCAGATGATCCGGCGGTTGATCCGGCAGCAACCGTCCCTCCAGAGGGCAAGCCTACAACTCCTCTTAAAAATCCTGCGCCTACGGATCATATCTCAGTGCCCGAGAACCCTACTGCTGATGATATCCACAATCCGCCAAGTCCTGCCCGGGCCAGTTCTCCTCAAGTCAATCCGGCATCTCCTAGTCCGGTTCACAATACAGCTCCACCAGCAGCACCTGCTTCTCCAGAAGTTGAAGTGACTGGCACTGCTTTCGTTGCTCCGGCTGAGCCCACTGTTTTGGCCAAACATACGGCTAAAGCGGAGAAGCTGCATAAAGAGAAAAGTAAATGGAGTACCGAGCTATCCAATCTTGCTGATATGAGTGCCCAGGAGCTCTATTCCGGGTACTTGAACCGGCTCCACAGCAGCCGAGATTATGAAGCGGGCATGGTTAATCTGATGAAAGAAAAATATGAGGTAATCCTTTCCTTCTGACTTTGTGCTTTTGATATGCCTCTAACTATCTCATAGTAGCCCCAAGTTCTGGTTTAGCTGCATGTTGAAGGTGAACCGGAACTTTATAACTTGAACAATTGATCTTACATTAGCCCCCAAGTATCAAGTAGATAACTTGGTTATGTATTTGATACTTGTAAGAATTTCTTCTGATACTTCAATGTTCCATTAGCCCCCAAGTGTCAAGTATACAACTTGTTTGTGTGCTTGAGACTTTTGTCTTTGAACTGCTGCTGTTTATTGTTTCAACTCTACATTAGCCCCCAAGTGTCAAGTATACAACTTGTTTGTGTGCTTGAGACTTGTCTGATTTTTGCTTCTTATCACTTGATTTTACTTGTAGGCTGACTTAAACCGGAATGCTGATGAGATCAATGAGCTTCAGAGCGCCTTCCTGAAACAGAGTCTGCAGCTTCGAAAGCCAAGAAAGATCTTCAGGTGAGTTTAAAGACTGCTGAAGATCTGAAAAAATTCTTTGAAGAAGAGCGGTCCACTTTTGAGGTTCAGAAAAAAGAGCTGGTGAAAAGGGTTCAGGATGCTGAGGGGGCGCTTAATCCGGTTACTGAAGAGCTAACCGGATTAAAGCGGCAAATTGAGTTAATGACTTCTGCAATCTTTGGTAAGTATAATCTGAACTCCTGCTTCATCCTTGCCAGCTTCCATCTGTGCCGGTTTAACTGTGATATTCATATGCAGGGTGCCGTGTCACCCATCTCAGGGATGACCTACGGAAGAAGCTTAAGGCATGTTACACTTTGGTCGAGCAGCTGTATTCCGGCGCTCAGAGGATCATCAGTGCAACATCTTTCGGTAAACCAGCCCCCACGACCATCCAAGGCACGTTGGAGAAGTTGTCTGTTCTACCAGTGCGTCTAGAAGAAGTTAAGAAATCTGCTGCTCGAGCCGGTGCCCTCATGGCACTTACCAGGGCTAAAGCCTGGGTCCCGGATCTTGATCCGGAAGAAGCTTTGATTGGATTTCCTGACACTAAAGAAGACGGATCCACTTTTACCGCGAAGGACCTCCACGCCTTGACGAAGGAGATGCGTCCCCTCGCCAGCAAGCTTGCAGCTGAATCCGATTTATCCAGGTATCATCCGGGGTACGACTTGCAAAACGAGCGGGTCTAGCGGCCGGTTTATGACACCGTCAATTTAATCCCACCAGTTCGCCCTCATACCTTCGCTCCAGATATCGAACCTTCTGAACTTATCAGTGAAGAGATGTACTTCCGGGCCCTGACGAAGATTGACTGGTGTGTTCCGGACTTCCAACCGCTTCAAGAAGAAGAAGAAACTCCGGATCAAGTCGATGCCCAGCCGTCGCAGCGGGAGGAAGCATAGCTCATAACTTATTGTTGTAGTTGCAGCCCCGCTTTATCAAACAATCTTTTAAACCATCAGGCTTGCTATGCCTTGTAATAGGATAGCTGAAACTTTATCCGCTTTGATTCGGATATTCTGACTTCTTGTTTTTGACGTTTGCCAATTTAAATTTCGTCTGATGACGCCTATCGTGCGTGTCATCTGTTCCTGCATTAGTAAGACTGAAAACATGTCCTAGCGGTTTACCACTGGACAGATTAAATTGCTCTCATAGTATATCAAACAAGTATATACTTATATCAGAAATAAATTTATACCTGAAACCAAGCATGCTCAATACTCTTAATCCGGTAGAATTTAAAATTTCTTGATGAAGATCTTCATGGATCCAATAACAAACCCGGGCTTTGATAAAAGACACCGGTTTATATCGTTCTGACACTTTGTCCAGAGGTTTGTAGCTTGCTGCCTGATGGATGATCCGGGTTATAATGAACTCCGGTTTATTTATGATGGTATTCATGATCCAGACTTTTAACTTTATAGATATGTGGTCAACCTTGAAGTTGTCCCACTCCGGTTTAAAGAGTCATAAAACATAAACACCAAAAGATGCGAATTTGCAAATAAAACCATTTAGTCAAGGCTTTTTAAGAGCTGCCAGGCTCAAAGCAAGGTTCAGCCAATCACTGGATGCGGGAATCCCGTCTGTCCAGAGGGCCGGTGGATGTGGATTATCCATCTTTCCATAGGAACCATAAGAAAAAAATTTAGCCAATCACTGAATGCGGGTAAACCCGTCTGTCCAGAGGGCCTAGCCAATCACTGAATGCGGGTAAACCCGACTGTCCAAAGGGCCGGTCGATGGATGCGGGTAAACCCGACTGTCCATAAGAATTTTAGCCAATCACTGAATGCGGGTAAACCCGACTGTCCAGAGGGCCTAGCCAATCACTGAATGCGGGTAAACCCGACTGTCCAGAGGGCCGGTCGATGGATGCGGGTAAACCCGACTGTCCATATAGTTTTCCCTGGCTCCATGGAATCATGGGTAGATCTTGAAGCGTCCTCTCTTGAACCGGATGTGACCTCATGCTCTTTAGAGAGTTTTATTGCTTCTGTGTATATTCTGCAAAAAATCAATTTTAAACCGGCCAATATGTTGAAATATAACATATGATAAGACATACATGATTGTCCTCACAAGATATTTGTATTGGAAAAAAGGCTAAGCCCCCGGTTTACCGAGGGTGCCGGTTTATTCATTGATCATAATATATACATAGGATACAGTGGAGCTCATAGCTCAAGTATAGTATGGCCGTAAATGGGCGATGTTCCATGGCCTCTTCGTCTCCTCCTCTGATGTCCATGAGTCCTTGTGTTCTCGAACGTCCAGCAGGTAATATGAACCGTTGCGCAGATTCTTGCTGACCACAAAGGGCCCTTCCCAAGGTGGGGATAATTTGTGCATATCTGTTTGATCTTGGATGAGCCGGAGTACCAAGTCGCCCTCCTGGAACGTCCTTGTTTTGATCCGGCGGCTGTGATATCTGCGTAAGTCTTGTTGATAAATTGCAGATCGTGCCGCAGCTATATCACGCTCTTCATCCAGCCGGTCCAAGCTGTCTTGCCTTGCTCTCTCGTTGGCCGCTTCAACATAAGCCATTACCCTTGGTGAATCATGACGGATATCACTTGGAAGGACCGCTTCAGCACCATATACCATGAAGAAAGGTGTGTAACCTGTGGACATGTTTGGTGTAGTGTTGATACTCCAAAGAACAGATGGTAACTCCTCAACCCAACATCCTGGGGTTCTCTGCAAAGGAGTCATAAGCCGGGGCTTGATACCTCGCAAAATCTCCTGATTTGCCCTTTCAGCCTGACCATTGGATTGGGGATGGGCCACAGAAGATACGTCCAAGAGAATATGTTCTCGTTGACAGAATTCTTCCATCTCACCCTGAGATAAATTGGTGCCATTGTCTGTGATGATGCTGTGCGGAAAGCCAAACCAGAAAATTACCTTTTTGATGAATTTGACTGCCGTTGCCGCATCACACTTGCTTGTAGGCTCTGCCTCAATCCACTTTGTAAACTTATCCACTGCTACTAGTAGATGAGTTTTCTGATCTTGGGATCGCTTGAAGGGCCCAACCATATCAAGCCCCCAAGTTGCAAACGGCCAAGTTATTGGTATCATCTGGAGCTCCTGCGCCGGAACTAGAGCACGTCTTGAAAATTTCTGACAAGCATCACACTTCCGGACCAGCTCTGCCGCATCAGCATGAGCGGTTAACCAATAGAAACCATGCCGGAACGCTTTAGCCACCAATGATTTTGAACCGGCATGATGACCACAGTCCCCTTCATGGATCTGGCGAAGAATCTCACAACCTTCCTCAGCTGATACACACCGCTGAAATACTCCAGAAGTACTGCGATGATGAAGCTCTCCGTTTGCAATTGTCATGGACTTAGAATGCCGGACTATTTGTCGTGCCTCGATCTCATCATCCGGTAGCTCTCCTCGGCTCAAATACGCCAAGTAAGGCTGCGTCCAATCCGGAATTATATGAAGTGCTGCAACTAACTGTGCCTCCGGATCAGGAACAGCTAGGTCTTCCTCTGATGGTACTTGAACCGAAGGACTGTGCAACTCATCCAAAAAGGTATTTGGCGGCACCGGTTTACGTTGGGAGCCTAGCCGGCTTAAAGCATCGGCCGCTTCGTTCCGTCGCCGGTCTATATGATCCACCTGATACCCCTTCAAATATCCTGCAACTGCTTCAACTTCTCGTCTGTAAGCTGCCATGAGAGGATCTCGGGAATCCCACTTGCCTGAAACTTATTGTGCCACCAGACCTGAGTCACCAAAGCACTTGACCTGGCTCAAATTCATCTCCTTTGCCATCCGCAAGCCATGAAGTAACGCTTCATATTCCGCTGCATTGTTAGTACAAGGAAACAACAAACGGAGGACGTAACAAAATTTATCGCCTCGGGGGGAAGTTAAGACAACTCCAGCCCCCGAGCCTTCCAACTGTCTTGAACCGTCAAAGTGAATTGTCCAGTACGTAAGATCCGGCTTCTCCTAAGGGGTTTGCAACTCCGTCCAATCATTGATGAAATCCACCAATGCCTGAGATTTTATAGCGGTGCGTGGCACATACTTTAATTCATGTGGGCTGAGCTCAATGGCCCACTTCGCCACTCTACCTGCAGCTTCCCTGTTCTGGATTATATCCCCCAACGGTGCTGAACTAACCACAGTTACTGGATGACCTTGAAAATAGTGCTTCAGCTTCCGGTTTGCCATGAACACACCATATACCAGCTTCTGCCAATGTGGGTACCTTTGCTTGGACTCAATGAGTACTTCACTCACATAATAAACCGGGCGCTGAACCGGGTATTCCTTTCCTGCTTCCTTGCGCTCAACCACAATTGCAACGCTGACTGCCCGTGCATTAGCAGCGACGTATAATAGCAACGGCTCCTTATCAACAGGGGCAGCCAGGACCGGTGGCTTTGCCAGTTGCCGCTTCAGATCCTCAAACGCCACGTTGGCCTCATCACTCCATATAAACCGGTATGTTTTCTTTAGCATCTGGTAAAGCGGGATCGCCTTCTCTCCCAAACGGCTGATGAACCGGCTTAATGCTGTGATCCGGCCAGCGATACGCTGAACTTCGTTAATGCAAACTGGCTTAGTCAAAGATGTAATGGCCTTGATCTTCTCCGGATTAGCTTCTATTCCTCAGTTTGAGACCAAGAATCCTAGTAGTTTACCTGTCGGAACACCAAAGGCACACTTCTCTGGATTAAGCATCATCTTGTAAGCCCGAAGATTGTTAAAAGTCTCCTTAAGATCCTCTATCATTGTCTCCTCTTTCCTTGACTTAACCACAATGTCATCCACATAGGCATGAACATTCCTCCCTATCTGTCCTTTAAGACAATTCTGAACGCAACGCTGATAAGTTGCTTGAGCACTCTTGAGCCCAAAAGGCATAGATACATAGCAAAAAGCACCAAAAGGGGTTATGAAAGCCGTCTTCTGTTGGTCTTTAACTGCCATCTTGATCTGGTGATATCCTGAGTATGCATCCAAAAAGCTTAGCCGCTCACATCCCGCTGTGGCATCGATAATCTGATCAATGCGAGGGAGAGCAAAAGGATCAGTTGGGCAAGCTTTGTTGAGGTCTGTGTAGTCCACACACATTCTCCACTTCCCATTCTTCTTTAACACCAGCACCGGATTAGCCAACCACTCCGGGTGAAAAACTTCCACGATGAATCCTGCGGCCAAAATCCTGGCCACTTATTCTCCTATAGCCTTGCGCCTCTCTTCGTTGAAGCGGCACAAATATTGTTTAACCGGTTTATACTTCGGATCAATGTTAAGGCTGTGCTCAGCGAGTTCCCTCGGTATACCTGGCATGTCAGAAGGCTTCCACACAAAGATATCCCGCTTCTCACGGATGACCTCGATGAGCGCGCTTTCCTATTTGGGATCAAGGTTAGCGCTGATAGTGAACTGCTTGGACGAATCACCTGGCACAAAATCAACTTGCTTGGTCTCCTCCACCGATTTAAACTTCAATGCCGGATCATGCTCTGTAGTTGGCTTCTTCAGCGGAGTCATATCTGCCGGATCAACATTATCTTTATAAAACTTCAACTCTTCTGTGGCACATACTGCCTCCGCGTAGGCCGCATCCCCCTCTTCACACTCCACTGCTATTTTGCGACTTCCATGAACCGTGATCGTGCCCTTGTGACCCGGCATTTTGAGTTGCAGATAAACATAACATGGCCTAGCCATAAACTTGGCATAAACCGTCCTCCCAAACAGAGCGTGATAAGGGCTTTTAATCTTGACGACTTCGAAAGTTATCATCTCTGACCTGGAATCATGCTCATCTCCAAAGGTAACTTCTAAGTCAATCTTTCCAACCGGATAAGCCGACTTACCTGGGACCACCCCATGGAACACCGTGTTCGATTGTCTTAGCTTCTTGTCCGTCAGGCCCATACGACGGAAGGTCTCATAGTACAAGATGTTGATACTGCTACCGCCGTCCATGAGAACTTTAGTAAATTTATAACCTCCCACCTGGGGTGCCACCACCAAGGCCAAGTGGCCCGGATTATCTACCCGCATTGGGTGATCCTCCCTGCTCCATACAATGGGCTGCTCTGACCAGCGCAGGAATTGCGGTGTTGCCGGCTCAACCGCGTTAACTGCCCGCTTTAAAACCTTCTGATCTCGTTTACACAGGCTTGTGGTGAATACATGGTATTGTCCACTGCTCAACTCCTTCGTATTACTCTGATATCCGGACTGTGGTTGCTGTTGCTGACGCTGCTGATTACCTTGATTATTGTAATTACCTTGGCCCTGCTGTTGACTGCCCTGGTTATTGTAACCACCTTGATTACGCGGCTGATTGCCCTGGTTATTATAACTTCCTTGACCATTTTGAGTACTGGCCCGGTTTTGATAACCATTATTGTTGCCCCTATATCCTGATCCGGAGCTGTTCCCCTGATGACCCGGACCATAAAACCCTGGGCCTGAACCGCCATTTGGAGGCCTGTCATTAGGATTAAAGCGGCCCATCATTGCTTCCATAAGGGGCCTGCACTCTCCTATAGTGTGTTTTGCCGGTCGTTGTTTCGAGCCATGCTTCGGACAAGGCTGATCTAACTCTTGGTCCCAACTAACAGCCCCTCCGCCGGTTTGTGGAGGTGGGTTGCCCATACCACTCTGAAAACCCCCTTGAACTTGGGTATTGGCCACGAAATCAGAGCCACCTTCTGCCTTTCGTTTGCCCAAGAAACTTGCAGTAGCCGGATTAACTTGCGCCGGTTTACCAGGTTTGTTAACCTTCCCTGCCTTGTCTCCTTCAGCTTCTGGATACTTGGTATTATCAGAGTCCCCATATTTTACCAGAGCACTCATGAGAGTTCCCATATCATTGCAATCCCTTTTAAGCCGTCCTAGCTTTAACTTTAAAGATTCAAACCGGCAATTATTTTCCAAAGTCACTATCGCCGTACTAGGATTGATACTATTCAAAGAGTGCAAGATCTCTGATACTCGCCGCACCCAAGCACTTGTAGACTCCTGCTCTCCTTGCACGCAGGCTGCTAAGTCCACCACTGACATCGGCTGCTTGCATGTATCTTTGAAGTTTTTGATGAACTGACGACGTAGCTCTCCCCATGATCCGATGGAATTAGGGGGTAAACCCTTTAACCAGGTCCGGGCTGTGCCCTCCAGCATCATGGTGAAATATTTTGCACAAGCTGCTTCATCCACGTCCAGCATCTCCATGGCCATCTCATAACTCTCCACCCAAGCTTCAGGAGGTAAATCCGCAGTGTAATTAGGTACCTTGCGGGGCCCTTTAAAATCTTTGGGCAACTTTACACTCCGTAAAGCGGGGATAAGACACTGTACTCCAAAGGAACTTGTCGTAACTCCTGTCTCTGCCATGACAGTTTGAACCGGCGTTGTTTGACGGACCTCCTCCCGGGCTACAGATCTAACCCGGTTTACATCCTGAGCTTGAGCATCCGCACCTGCCGGATTATCCTGTCTGTGCCGATGTCGCCTACGCTCACTGCTAGATACTTCTGGCTCCTCCCAATGCCTAGTGTAACTCCGGCTGGGACGTGGTGTTGAATGTAGCCTTTCCCTGCTATGAGAATATGCTTGCTGCTGTATTAACGCCGTATTAAGCAACTCCTTTGCCCGGCGTGCCTCCAACGCTGCCCGGGATGTCCCCTCCACGGGTAAAGCGGCCAAACGTGCAGCAGTAGCCACGATGTTATCCAAAGGATTTGAGTAATGACCCGGAGGGGTGGGAACGTGAGGTGCAGACGTGATCCGCCGATCTTGCTCCGCAGTGGGTTGCTGAACCGGCTCTTCCCTGGCTGGAGGTGCCCTCCGGTTTAGAGCCGGATCGTTGCTGGCTCTAGCCCCGGGTGTCCTGAACAGATCCGTCGCTTCATAGACCGACGGTAGACGAGACTGGTACTTCCGGCCCTTTACCCCCTGCACAGAGGCCTGCTCCATCCTTAGATAAAAAGCCTGATCATCCAGCTCCTCTTGCCTTATTGCTATCATTGCTTTCTTTGCTTTCAAATCCTCTTTCAATTGATCAATCCGGCCTTTTAACTGAAGAAGCTCTGCATCATGCTGCGCCTTGTCTGCTGGAGCTATCGTTGCCACCGCTTTAGCTGTGAACTCCTCGATCAAGGTGGATAGAACATCGGCAAGTGAGAGGTCTGGGCCGCTCCCCCCTACACCAGCTTCTGCTGTCGTCCCGCTCACCGTGGGCTGTGAACCGGCCATAAAGACAGCCACCCGGTTTGGCGGGTCGAAGGGGTCCGGAATACTGTTTCCATCGGACTCGCCCTCAGACCGGCCGTCCTGCAACTGATACAAAGACTCAGTTTCTCCGGATGAAGATTCGTCGTCGGAGTAGACAACCGTTGCACCATCGGACTCCGATCACGCCTCGGTTTGGACCCCATGAATTGCTCCAACGAACACGCGCTTCATGGCGGGCTGAATCCGGGCCGATCTTGCACGCTGAGCCGACTCGATAATGTTGGGGAAGATGTCCGGCTCAGGTCCCGGTTCACCGATCTTGCCGATGAAGAGATGGATGCCGCCGAAGGGAACCCGGTACCCGTATTCGATTGAATCGGCCTCCGGCCCCCAGCCTGCGTCGTCGATGTAGATCCGGCCGCGGCGACTCTTGGTCATCCGGCCGACCGCGTAACCCTTGAGCCCTTCAAAGCTGCCCTTCAAGAACTCGAAACCATCGTGCGGAGGCCCCAAGGTGGGCGCCAACTGTCGTGGAATTAGCATGGCAGATGTCCGGTTTAATGGACTTGATGATGGAACCATCGCATGGGTTAGCTTGAAGGGGTTCATAGCACATAAAGGACACAGAGAGTTTATACTAGTTCGGCCCCTTCGATGAAGGTAAAAGCCTACGTCTAGTTGGTTTGGTATTGCTTGGGCGTCGGTTTACAGGGAGCGGATCGCTTGCATGTAGTCTCGACGGGTTGATTCTTGCTTGTCCCTGAACCGTCGCCGGGTCGTCCCTTTATATAGAGAGACGACGCCCAGTCCGGTTTACAGAGTCCCGAGGCTGGCTCATACTTGTGTCCGCCTCGGTCTCTGCTCTTTCATCCTTGTTTCCCAAGTTACATCATTGGGCGGTTTACAAACCATGACTCTTTACATGGGCCCTAAGATCTAATGGGCCGTAGCCTATTACTAAATATTACAACATATTATAATAATCCAGTTTATACTAGCCGGTTCATACCTGCTAGTAATATCCCTGACACACTGGGACATGTATGAGCAGTTTTGTTCACCTTAACATGCATGCATGAAAGTTCAGACACATCAGCAACACATTTCAGAACCTATGTGTTGCAACAAACAAACAAAATATAGTATCAATGCTGCTAACTACAAAAGCAATGTTAGTTGCTATAGTTAATACCTGAAACAGTGTGCTATGTCTCATTAAGGCGGCATGCATCCTCCATTGACACCTCTTATGAGCACAATGTACTGTCAACCTGGTACTGTCACTTTTGTCTATGACAAATTCACTTTGAGTCTTTATTGAGAAGGTTGCAAGAGCATTTTTACAGTCTATAGCACTGGAAAAAATTGTTCCCTGTTTCAAAGAAGGATCATCTCTATTGTATTGCACATCTGGTCTTTCCTCATCAGATGTCTCAGAGTATCCCATGTCCCTATCCTCCTCCTTCTCATCTTCACCTGCCTCAGCAAACATGCCTTCAGGGGGTGGAACATAATCTTCATCATCATCATCTTTCTCCTTGCCTTTCTTCCTTGTTACAAAATGTGGAAACAACTTTTCATCCTCATCATCACTTGGACAATCATCTGGTAGTCCCTCTTCAGTATAGGGGTCACCTGAATCTCTACTATGAGAGGGGCCTGCATGCCTAGATACTTCTACAGTAGGTGTTCCTGGTGCCTGCATGGAACTGCTGTCAGACACATGAGTTGTTGTTTTCTTTCTGCCCCTTGATTGGCTGGTACTACTTTACCTCTAGACCTAGACTGAGATCTTGCTCCTCTGCTCTCTATCTCTCCTCTCTTCCTTTGTATGACACTGATTTCTAGTTTAGCAGGGAAAGTATCATGTATTGCAAACATGATACCAAGCTCATCATCACACTGGACAGGGACCCAAGCTGATTTTGCAATGTCCCAGTACCTGAATTCCATTGCATCGTATAGACCCCATGGATATTGAGCACATAACGCAGATCTAAACTGATTAAAAGTCCATTGGTTGTCAGCAACAAAAGGAAAGGAGAATCCTGTATTGGATGATTTTGTGCCAGCACTAGCTAGAAGTGTGGTTTCCATTATACATTACATCCCAACTGCTCTATCGGGGTCCATCCTACGATGACCATGGAAAACAGAGAGAGATCCCAACGCCATGAGCACTATGCACTAGGTCAACAAATTCAACTACAACAACAAATCGAACTGCAACTACAAACGGCATGAGACAGCACTAGATTAGAAGAGAAACTTACCCCGCCGAAGCATACTTCTGTGGCTGCGGTGTGCTCCCTCATTCGCCACCGCCACCACCACAACTGTTGTCCCCATCCATCCCGTCGCCGGTGTCTCCTTCACGCCCTAGCAGAGTGCGACACGGAGTCAGATCCGAAGCTCCACCGAGAACGCCATCAGTAGATCGAGCCTTGCGAGTTGGGATCGAGCGAGCTAGGGTTAGGGTTATGGCGGGAGGCGATTTAGGGGAGAAAGAGAGAGCGAGCGGCTCAGGCAAGAGAATGAGAGGGAGAGAGAGTGAACCGATGACCTCGCCCATGTGTAAGGATGGATGGGCAAAAATGTCAAAGAAACGACCGCTTACCGGTCAAACAGCCTTGACTAGACGGAAACGGCACGGAAGGGCAATTCTATAAGGGGACATGACGGCGGAGGGGCATTTTTGAGCAGGCTTTCGAATTAGGGGCAAATGTGAGTAGTGGGTTCGAGTTAGGGAGACAGATTTAAAAGACACTTCAAGATAATCAACCCATGTGAGCCTCACTTTGTATTATAACATGCATATGAGAGGCTCACGGTGTAGAAAGCAGGAGCGTATTGGTATCTAACTCATAGCCATATGTATAAATCTATAAAAACTAGCTAGTTCAGAAATTAATCAAATCCATACAACAGACACCTTAAAAAAACAAGAGAACATGCATTACCTGCTAATTAAGTAACCAATCAAAAAGATACACAGATAGCAAAAAGTAAAATGCAAATCACCTATTCAGACACATCTTAGAGATCTTGTGTGTTCACATTTTCAGATTCACCATCTTGTTTGTCATCTCCTCCGTCAACATCAGTTTCTATAAGGGAAAAAATCCATAAAAGTTCAAGGAGAAGCTGGATCAACAAGAAAGAAAAATTAAATGTGCAAACACAAATAGTTTAATTATTCTTCCAATGAAAGGTAAAGTAGAAGAGATTATCTATTGTTCTTGGAAATAATACTCCCTCCGTCCCAAAATAAGTGACTCAACTTTGCACTAACCTTAGTACAAAGTTAGTGTAAACTCGAGTCACTTATTTTGGGACTGAGGGAGTATATATGATGAAAGAGCATTATATCTGCAGAGGACGCTTAGCTTAGCACGGTAAAGTCGTCTAAAAATAGGTAAAAGCGCTAGGTCTTTGTCTCAACCTTCTTGAACTCAGCTATCCGAGCCATGCCTATTTTGTTCACACAGGCCTTGGCTACATAAGGGGCCTTGTCCTGCAACACAGATCCATCCATGTACTCTAATCCTGTACCCCCTCTGTAAACTAATATAAGAGTGTTTAGATAACTAAAATAGTGATCTAAACGCTCGTATATTAGTTTACAGAGGGAGTATATCAACAACAAATCAGCACGGCAAAATTTACAGAAGATTAAAAGCTGTCTTACCGAATCGTTAAAGAATTTCCAGTTTTCAGCAGCTTGCTTTCTAATCTGAAAGGTTTCCACGACAAACAAATTATCAATTCATCCACGAAATGATGGAAACTGTTGGAGGTCCTAGCTAAGGAAAATAGAACTGTGTAGGGGCTAATATGTAACTTGTACATTGTATATACAGAGATGAAGGAAGAGCACCTGAGGTGATTGAAGCTTCAGGAAATTTCCCCACTGTGAGTTCTCCATCCAACATGGTATCGGAGCTAGGTTCATTGGAGGCGGCGGCGCCGGTGGTGTAGTTGCCGGTGAGGTGGCGGAGTCCGGCGAGGAGAGCGCAGCGCATCTGGGCGTGTGCGAGCGCGCGCGTGCGTGGAGCTTGGTGGGTAGCGTGCGACGCGGAGAGCGGCCCGAAGGGGCTGCGCGGGAGGCGGCTGCTGCTGCTTCTTGGACCGGAGGCAGAGCCCCTACTCGAGCTCTTCCTCATCCTCGGGCGGCTGCAGAGGAGGGGGAGCTGCTCGGGGTGGTTGCTAGCGCACGTGTGCTGCGCGGGAGGAGGCAAGGTCGAGGCAGAGGAGGAGCGGTGGTGGAGAGCTGAAGTGTTGTGCTGGTTGTCTTGTGCTGTTCCTTGGGGGGCTTGTTGCTGCTGCGGATCTGCTGCTGCTACTGGGTGAGCACGCGGGAGTTGCTGTGTGTGGTTCTGAGTTGACTTACTGCTGGTTTTGCTGATTGAAGGAGCAAGTCTGCCGATTGCTCCTGTGTGCAGCTGGTTTGGTCTGCGAATGCTACTGCTGAGTTTGCTGGAACTGCTGCTTGTTGTTCTGGTGCTGCTGCTAGAGAAGAAGGGTGGATGTGGTGTTTCTCTGCTGCCTGCACTTGCTGACTGTTGCTGCTTGCTGTTGGTTGTGAGGTATATAAATCGCAAGAGAACAGAGTGCTGCAGTGGAGGTAATTGGTGAGGCAGTTGGGCAGTGAGTCGAAGCTGCTGTGGAGACCTGAAGTGAAGAGGAACAATTTATTATTTGGTGCAAATTGCAAGCAGGGGGAGAATTCAAGGTTTGGAATGAACCTAAGAAATAAGAGTTGCTTTGGATACAATCAGCCTGGGCAATGGCGGAATTGGTATAGCAGAAGACGTGTTGGAGGTACTGAGAAGTCTTGGCGACGAGATGGGGATTGGCTGTGTCCAAATACAAGATGTGAGAATGTAAATTTTGCATTCCAAGGTGTCTGTAATCGCTGTCAGGCAGCACGTCCCACCGATGTTAGTGCAAAGGGGACAATTAAAAATGGTAAAAAAATCTCAAACTCTTACTGTCCAAATGACTACTGATGAGTTGAAGAAGTGGCTCTGGTTCAAGGAAGAAATCATTGATGAAAGGTCAACAACCAAGATATTTGCTACATCTACTAACCCCTGTGGTAATACTTCGAAATTTGTGAAAGGAAGTTATTTTGAGGCTGGTACACACTGGTTAATAGACTCTGGTGCGTCTAAACATATGGCTGGTTCGTATAAGGATTTCTGCAGTTATACTCCTGATTTTACAGGACAAAATGTGAGACTCGCTGATGGTTCTGGCTGGAGTATTAGGGGGGTAGGAACAGTTAAATGTTGCCCAAATATGACTATATCATCTATTTTACATGTTCCCTCATTCCCAATCAATTTGCTATCCATCAGCTGCATTGCAAGAGAACTTAATTGTGATGTAATCTTCTTCCCAACATGGTGTTTATTTATGGAACTTGGGACTTGGAAAATCCTTGGGACAGGAATTATGCGAGGTGGTCTATACTACTTGGATGATGATATGGCACCTATGGCTGCTCCTGTGCTGTCTCAGTCACCATTGGAAGAATTTCTTCTTCATCATCGCAGGCTGGGACACATGTCCTTTAACACCCTGGGTCAGTTATATCCTAACCTCTATAATAAAATTTGCAATGAAAGCCTAGTATGTGATGCCTGTCAGTATGGGAAGCTAACCCGTAGTATATATACTCCATCTGATCATAGAAGTACGGTGCCATTTCAAACTATCCACTCAGATGTGTGGGGTCCTAGTGGGGTGTGGTCACTTTATGGATACAAATCTTTTGTTACATTTATTGACTGTTGCACTAGGACTACTTGGGTTTATGTACTGAGAAATAAAAGTGACGTGTTTGAATGCTTTAAGGATTTCCACAACTTAATCAAAAATCAATATGATGCACGAGTGTAAATATTTCGAACTGACAATGGTACAGAATATGTAAATAACCAATTTGATGAGTATTTGTCAAGCTTTGGAATTATCCATCAAACTAGTTGCCCAGGCACTTCCCAGCAGAATGGGTTAGCTGAAAGGAAAAACAGACATCTCTTAGAAATCACCCGATGTATCATGTTAGCTATGAATGTTCCTAAATATTTGTGGGCTGAAGCTGTGATGACAGCGGCTTATTTGATGAATAGAATGCCATCTTGGGTGCTCAATAACAAGACACCGACTAAGTGTCTAACTGGTGAAACTACATATGTTGTGCCACCAAAGGTATTTGGATGTGTATGTTTTGTGAGGGATCATAGACCATCGGTTGGCGAGCTTGACCCTAGAGCAGTGAAATGTGTATTTGTGGGATACTCTGGAAAACAAAAGGGTTATAAATGTTGGTGCCCATCGGAAAAACGGATGTTTGTGAGCATGGATGTAGTGTTCAGGGAACATGAACCATATTATGGGGAACCGGTAGATTTAACTGATGTCTTCCCTGATGATGTTACAGGCCTGGACAACGAGACAGGGGGAGATGACAGTAGAGAAGACAATGATGTAGCACCATAGAAGATGATAGTTGGGGTTATACCTATTGAAGATGTGCAAGACGATGCAGGGCAAGAAAATGAACAGAGGGAACAACAAAGTGACTCTAATGGAGCATTACAATGGCCAAAACCGAATGAGGAACGAGAAGTTCAAGTGTTTACACGGAGGCATAGATGGCCAAAACCAAATGAGGAACGAGAAGTTCAAGTGTTTACACGGAGGCATAGAATTGAGAAGGAGCAATTGCGAGACAATAACCTAACCCACCAGAGTGTGGTACAGAAACTCAAGATCTTACTGATACATACGATTTAGATGATGGTACGCTTCCTCATTCTCTTCCACATGAGGATTTAGATGCTCCTATTGCTCTTAGGAAGCAACCCTGCACTACTGCTGGGAAATTACCATCAAAGCTATCTCCATAAGATGTCTCAAATTATGTGTCATATGCATCCTTGGGTTCCAAGTATAAGTCATTCGTTGCAGCTTTAGATTCTATAGATCCTATACCACATGACTGGCAAGTAGCAATAAAGGACCCAAGATGGAGAACAACAATGTTTGAAGAGATGGAAGCACTTGACAAAAACAATACTTGGATCCTCACCACTCTTCCTGCAGGGAAAAAGACTGTGAGTTGTAAATGGGTATTCACTATAAAACAGACTCCAGAAGGTAAAGTGGAGAGGTACAAGGCCAGGTTAGTAGCAAAGGGGTATAGCCAAACCTATGGAGTAGATTATAATGAAACTTTTGCCCCAGTAGCGAAAATGAACACCATCAGAAAAATAATCTCAATTGCAGCAAACCATAATTGGAAATTGTTTCAAATGGATGTTAAAAATGCATTTCTCCATGGGGACTTGCAGGAAGAGGTGTATATGGAGATTCCTCCAGGATTCAATAGCCGTGAGACTGAAGGCAAGGTTTGTAAACTAAAAAAAATCCCTCTATGGTCTAAAACAATCACCTCGAGCATGGTTTGGAAGGTTTAGAAAAGGAATTTGCTCCTTGGGGTATCGACAAAGCAATGTTGATCACACTCTCTTCTTTAAACGTCATCATGATAAGATTACTATACTGACTATATATGTTGATGATATAGTAATCACAGGGGATGATGTTGAGGAGATATCATACTTGAAGAAGATGATGGCTAAAATATTTGAAGTTAAAGACCTGGGCTATCTTCATTATTTTCCAGGGATTGAAGTTGCTTATGGGGCACAAGGTATTTACCTTTCTCAAAGGAAGTATGTACTTGATCTTCTTGATGAAACAGGTATGTTAGGATGCAAACCAGCGGCCACACCTATTGAGCAAAATCATCGTACCTTGGCAGACTCAGGTGACCCCGTAGACAAATACCAATATCAGAGGTTAGTTGGCCGTTTAATCTATTTATCGCACACAAGGCCAGATATTGCATATGCAGTTAGTGTTGTAAGCCGTTATATGCATGATCCTCGTTCAGGCCATCTAGAGGTGGTAAATCGAATTTTGAGATATCTAAAAGGCTGTCCAGGGAAGGGAATCTTATTTTCTAATCATGGACATTTGAAGGAAGAGGGCTATACTGATGTAGATTGGGCTGGATGTCTAGATGATAGATGATCTACATCAGGTTATTGTGTGTTTGTTGGAGATAATCTAGTTTGCTGGAGAAGTAAAAAGCAAAATGTGGTGGCACGTCTACTGCCGAGGCAGAATTCAGGTCTATGGCTTCTGGTTTATGTGAACTGATGTGGTTGAGGATATTACTATCTGAGCTCGGTTTATTCGATGGAGGACCACTGCAACTCTATTGTGATAACCAAGCTGCAATCAATATAGTGCATAATCCAGTTCAGCATGATAGAACTTAGCATGTTGAAATTGATAGACATTTCATTAGAGAGAAGTTAGATGAGGGGAGCCTTCGTGTTACTTTTGTTAGATCTGATAGTCAATTGGCAGATGTACTTATAAAAGGTGTTGGTGTTGTGTCTTTTGTAAACTTATGTAGCAAGATGGGACTCATGGATATATTCGCCACATCTTGAGGGGAAGTGTTGGGGGTCCTAGCTAAGGAAAATAGAACTGTGTAGGGGCTAATATGTAACTTGTACATTGTATATACAGAGATGAAGGAAGAGCACCTGAGGTGATTGAAGCTTCAGGAAATTTCCCCACTGTGAGTTCTCCATCCAACAGAAACAAATCATTATGCCATATGATAGAGGTAAGGAGGCATTGAAGGGTCGAACTGACAGCATCTACGGACGGCTTGTCATAGATGTCTTTGAAGCACCTCATCCAGAACTGGTTCCTAACCAAATCATGGTCAAATCAGCGCCGTCGAAAAGGGCAAATAAACGAACAAAAATCTGAAAAAACGTGGAGGATCTCATCTCACTGGTAGCTGAGCAGGGCGAGCGCTTCATCCTCTGCAATGCTCATCACCGCCAACCCGCGTGTAACATCGGAAAGGTCGTGGGTCTTCGGCTTCTCCGCTCCATCGCTCTTCACCCCCAACCTGCGTGGAACATCGAAAAGGACATGGGTCGAGGCACCAAAAGTAACCTCTATTGCATCACACAAATCGATTGGATTCTTACTTGCCCTTGGCCTTCTTCCCCTTCTTGCACTTGGTCGAGGGCTTCCGGTTCTCCGCTCCATCGCTCTTTGCTGCCGACCTGCATAGGAATCCAAGGTTATGGATCGGCGGCTCGACACACCAAAACTAGGGATGTCTCTTGAATCACAGAAACAAGATCCAATTTTGATTCTTACTTGCTGTCGGCCTCGTCCGTGGCGGCGGCGCCCGTGGATGCGGTCTGCTTGTAAGCAGTCATATCTGACAGATGAGATCGGTGCGAGGCAATTAAACCCTTTAAGAGTCGCGCAAGGGGCGAGCTCTCCCGATGGCCACGTAGGCACTGGACCCCGCGAGGACTGCCCCATCTCTCTCGTCATCACCCTGCACCCCGTTCCCCAAATTCTTCTCCTCTCCCTCGTTTGGCGCCGCAAGCACTCATCGGCGCCCTCCCCCACAGCCACCGCCGCCACCGCCACCAGCGTCCTCCCTCATAGCCTGCGCCCCACCACTTCTATCATCCCCTTATCCTGACCACCAGGCGACCTCCTCGCCTCCCTTCGCCCTAGATCGAGAAGCAGGTCGGGATCCACGACCACGGCAGCATGAGCGCCTCGATTTAGGTTTAAGCCGCATGACGAGGGTGCTCTCTACAGCGCTAACCCAAGTGCCAACGCCACGGACAAGGTGCCCTCTCCATCACTTCCCTCTCTGTATTTTTGATTTGGGGTTGGTGCTGAAGCGCCCTCTCTTCTCTGCTGCAAGGTTCGTGAAGCATCTTTGCCCGTGGAAACCGATCAGGCAGGAGGTACGAATATCTCCTCTCGTCTTATTTTCTTCATCCCCCTATGTGATGAGTGCCATCGGCTTTTGTGCATGTTTCATGGAGAGGAGAAGCTGCTCCAAGCCCATCTGCTGAAGGAGGATGCCCACCATCCAAGGTGCTCAACATCACCGCCATCTGTAGCCTGCCAAGGTAACCTCTATAATCTGTTCTGTTGGCGGAAAGTTCGGGACTAAGTTTGTATTGTGTAGCTTCTCCCTATTGCTTCTTGCACTGAAAAAGGAAGATAATGCTTTGAACAAAACAGTCATCTGTAGTTCAGTCAGCTTCAATGCAATGCATGGGTGGTGTCGCAACCAAAGCAAGTTCCAGAACAATATAAAGGCCTGAAAGATCAAAGTAATTACCCTGGTAAGAAATACCAGGTAAGATCAGTTTACTTGCGCACGATAAAAATAAAATGAATCAAAGCAAGGAGGGGTATCTTAATTAGCAAATCATTGAAGAAAATCGTAGTTGTTCATGTTCATTGAATTCTTGAGTTCAGATCTCATAAGAAAGAAGCACATTGATAAAACTACATGTGCCATTGTGAGTTCACTTGTCACATAAGAAGTGTACTGAATAATATGTTTGTGTGAGTATAGATAACATGAGTAATAATTTACCAAATACTTCGGGAGAGGATGCCCAGTTGTCTTGTCAAGCGAAACTATTTGTGCATCTATAGATGATTTCCCATTTTCTAAGAGTGAGGAGCAGCAACGGTCGACGGCGGCCCGGACATGGCGGCCGTCACGGGCAGAGCCGGGCGAAGAGGGCGCAGTGGTGGGGGATGATTGTTGTTGTTTATTTAACCAAAAAATAGATTCTTCTAAAGTTTAATATTCCAATGGAGTATGTATTTATGTGCTTGCCTAGTTATATCATGCCAATTGCTTGAGCAGCAGGCACTGGTAATTATTTTCCTAAGAGTGATATTGAGTTTTCAGTAACGTAGACCCATATGTTAATTTCAGTCTTTGGTGCTTTTGCAGATATTTAATGTTGTTGCAATTGGTAAGATAATGGGATGCAACACTTATTTTACCAGTTCTAAAGCATGACTAAGTATGGAAAGAGCAGAGGCAAGTGTTATTTTCTCTTGTAATCTTCTTTTGGTTGTCTATCTCCCTACTGGTATGCAGGTCTTTAATTGATAGTTTATTACATAGAGTTTGCTTTAGATAATTTTTAAACAAATTCTCGGTGAGCTACTACTTCATAGGAGGAAACCGTTTGGCTATTTTACTGATAGATATATTTCTTTTGATCCTCATCAATAATCACCAGGCCTTGGGAATTCGCTAGCAGTCCTGGTCAGACTTGGACTCGGCACTAGGCGCCCCATATGTCTAAGCACGCTCGAGTCCAATCGCGAGTTCGCGACAGCCACCGATTTTAAATAGCGAGCTTGCATAGTTGGAGACTTTAAATATATTTTCTGGCTTGATTTGCTTTCTATTCTAACATCTATTCTTATGGGAATGCTTGTAGGCTGAAAGTCCACTCGATAGTTTCCTGAAATCACTTGGGACTTGAGAATTGTAGTCTATTACCTTTCAGTCAAAGGAGGTTTGACTATTTAACTAAGTCTTTACATTGTTTTTTTTCTTCTTTGGTTGACAATTGTTGTGTTGCAGGTTGACATGGCGGTCATATGACACATGACTAAAATTGATCTCAAGGCGTTGGGCATCCTGATGGTAAGTGCATTACATATCATGCCAAATCATGAATTTTGCAAGAATAGGCATTTATTGGCTCCTCACATCCTTCATTCGAGATTAATCTCAGTATGGTCTGGCTATACAATACATAAACTGTAGACTCAACTGTTAAACAAGTATACAGAATGACAGAAGTACTTAGAATGCATCATTTTGCTCAGGAACTGGACTGAACTTGCTTTACAGAAGTACTGCATGCACTTCTATTTTTTATCCGACGATATGGCACATAAGTTAATGCCAAATTCAGTGTAAAGTAATTCTTTTGTAAGTCGGCATCCTTATTTTCGCATACATATATTTCTATTCGAGGCGCAAAGGTCAAGCTTACGGAGCATGTTCTTTTAGGGTCCTAGGAAGAAGAGTACATTTTCCTTGGAATCATGAGTGTAGGGCAATGGCCATGGGGTACCATGTTGAAAAGTAGGGAGATGTGGTAGTCTTTTTTGCTCATCTGAAGTTCGGCATGTTTTATTAGCACGTCTTGTAAGGCTACAGGCAAAACAATGTGGGGTCTCTTTCATTGGCATGTGTCTGTGTTGGTAAGCATGCATCAAACAGGCTTGGGGGTCTCTTTTATTGGCATGTTTCTGTCTTGGTAAGCATGCATCAAACAAGCTTAGGTTGGTTAGAACAAGGTGTGGCGGTCAAGAGATGATGCTGTAAGATTATTAGACTGCTGTTATTTCTGGTCTGCATGCATTTTTGGTTGGGCCAGCTGGTTAACTGACGTGGCACCATGTCGGTGAAACTGGGGCAATATTTTCATTGCTGTATACTATTGTTACACATATGATTTCATAGTTTGGCAAGTATCATAGAATTTGTGGTTTAGTACATATCTCCAAAACATATCTTCAAAATTATCATGTTAGTACAAAGTTAATTTATGTATTGTTATTGGAGTTGCCTTAATGTTTCTCGTGCTATCAAGATCCACCTATGCTCTATTTTTTATAACCATCTAAAATCGTTAAAGCTGACATGTTGCTCGGACTTCTGAAAAAGGTTTGCAATTTTAAATGTGCATGTCTGGTTTCTCTTCAAGTCATTTGTGAATAATGTTTAGTTTCCCGCTTGGCATGTTTCTTTACATCAATCGATCGGATTCAACGTCGTTGGCCAGAGTTGTACCTAATTCATACTGATGTTAAGGATGAACTCTTTGTTTTCTAATAGGTCTGGATTCTATGTTATGTCCATGCCTTGTTCACTGTCATTGCCTCTTGATTCCCCTCTTAAAGTAGAAGATCCACATTGAGCATAGCAAGTCCACTAGAGGAGCAAATGTTGTTTGTCACCGCATCTCTTCTCATGTTGACAAGCAAGCCCGATATCTATGAAGGTACACCTTTGTTCTTGGTGGTAAACCTGTTTCTTTTTCACTTATGTTCAGCATTTCCTTGATCATTTTGTATTATTATTTTAGTATTTTGCTCTGCATTAAGATTTATGCACGGTCTAGACTTAGAAGAATATACTGCTGGTTTGTCGATGATTTTCTCCTTGTTTGATTTTGACATTAATTTAACAATGAGTACTTAAATTCTGAATTCTGGAGTGCATGGCAGCTATATAGATCCATTATAATTTGGTTTGAGCTATGCGGCAGAAATAAGCTTCATGCTTCTCTCAACATACTAGGCACCGTACAAGGCGGCGACGGCGTACCCGCTCAATACCTGCAGCCCCTGGTACGGACAGGAAAAGATGCTGAGCTTCTCTGCCTCGGTGACGTCCTTGTGCCTCTCAAATTGGTAAATTTGTTTGTTTCTCTAGTGGGACTGCAGTTCTTCCGAAGCTTTGCTTTTCTATATGACATGTTTAGTACTTTAGTTATGCTTCTCGAGCAGCATTGGAATGGTTCTCATACAACTTTCTCTTGTGATCGCTTCAGTGATGAGGAGATTGAAGTGCATCTTAATTATTTACACCTCATTCTATGACAAGCTCGGCAAGAAAGGCGGTAGCTGACGGGAGGATGTACTGAGGCTGCATCGACGGACTCAGGTGTGTGTGCTCGTTGGTGGTTTCGGTTTCATAATTCCCATTACACCTAGCCTCTGTTCGCTCAATCTTTGAGAATTTTTGTCTATCATTGCATTGTTGACTACGTGGAGCAGGATGGAAAGCAGCGAGCAGCCACGCATAGTTCACGGAAGTGGTTGGCATCTGCTAAGCCTGCTGTTTCTCCTCGCCAAGACCTAAGATAGCATGAGGTCCGCGCAAATAGAAGCGCTCATGCAGGAAAGAGATGAGGGAGCAGCTGGTGTGTCCGGACAACGAAGTTCAGCTGAACGTTGGCTCCCATGAAGTTGATTGATTGTGCCTCCGCTTTTGTGCCACTTGCGTTGCGTTTGAACCGCTGTCATTTGTGTCATTGGTGATGTGAACTATAAGGACATATCAATAATATCTATGACTTCTAAGGCTATTATCTTATCTCCTATTTCCATTGTTGTGTACATGTTACTTTTTGAGTTAGAACAATGCAATAGCATAGAAGGGGCGCGCTCAACCTGACAACGCCCAGCTTTCTCTCAAGCGGAGCGCCAAGGGCGCGCCCCAACCACTAGTGCCAGGAATCGAGCGCCCGAGTTGAGGAGTTCCGGGGAAAGGAAACGTGGGAAACCAGAGGCGAGCTGCAGCTAAGGTTTAAGGACGTGTTTGTTAGCATGTAGGGCTTTTCTATCTTCAGTCTGATTGATTTTGGTCGGTTCAATTTTAATTATAATTTCAAAATAAAATAAAATACAACCTTCTAATAAAATCACTAAAATATCGCCCTCAGCTTAAAAACAATTTTTTTAGGGGAACTTAAAACAAATTTTTAACTTAGAGCATCTCTAGCCGATCACTAAAACTAATTTAGAGGAGCATACGCCGAGTATTCTTTAGGGAAGTATATATTTGCGTCCCTAAAAGGGTATCGATTCTAATTATCTCTTAAATTTAACAGAGTAAAATATCATTTTGTCAAATTTGTTCAATTTTTGACCGAAGGCATAAACTTCACTACTCTATTATTTTATTAAATAACATATTGGACACATACTTCACCAACTCTTTGATAAGAGAACCGGTAAAAAAACTACACATTTCAATAGAAACACAACTTCTCTAACAGCTCCTACTAGTCCATCAACGCATTCTTTATCTCATCACTTCTTACATTGTTGCTTTTCTCTATTGGCTTTTTGAGATTGTACACTTCTTCTTATCTGTCTCCTTAAACTTGGACATTGTGTCATCTCTAGTTTCATCTCTAGCAAGTAGTGCACAAATATCTAGTAAAATTTTGGCCACCAATACATCATTATACTCTTCTTACCAATACCAAAATTTGCATCCATCCTACATACAATTTTGAACCAACAATGAGTTTCAAATCATGACGAATCTGAAGAACAACCGTATAAAATGGCACTCACTCTGTCCTTTCTGCATTTTTAGAACACCCATCCAGGATGTTTCGGAGTGCTCTAAACTAGGCGCGGCACTAGCCGCGGCCAATGGTCACACTTGATGACTGGCAGCGGCAAGCCACAGAGCTGTTGGGCGAGTGCTGATCCCGGTCGACGGTCAGACGTGGCTGTGTCGGTGGTCGGTCGATGGGTGAGGTGCGAGCGTCGAGAGGATGACATAGAGACACGTGATGTGGAGCAGTTGAGGGGCTTGTGCGGGTCAGTCCCCACTGAATCCAACCAATACGTGCTGACGCTGGCAATTGAGGAGCGTCGAATCCGATGATGGCAGCGCTGATCGTAGATTTGTTGATTTAGTCGTCGCCGACGACGAGAACGGACCAAATCGAATTGGGGAGGGACGCGGTAGGGGCTACTGGGTGTCAGCGGTGGCACGGGGTGGCCGGTGGAGGCAAGTAGAGTGGTGCTAGAGTGGATACGGCACATGATGGGGTGGGTGTGGAGGGGGTGGGGATTTTTTTACTCCATGGGTGTGTGGCCGAGTAAATATAAGAGTCAGGTGGCTTAGGAGGATAACTTTTACTCCTCTAAAACTTTTAGGGAACGGTTAGGCGCAGTTTAGTGGAGGAAAAGTGAAATTTTATATAATGCCCAGGATGCGACTATATCTCCTACGTGTCCAGGCACGACTTAGAGACATAAACGCATTCTGGAATGATCTCAAGCGTGGTATCTTTGGACATCTCATGTATAAGGTCAGGGATGAAAGTGTAAAAGATAGTTGGCTTACACTCGCCACATCACACAATGAATACAATAACATACATTCATCCAAATAACACAGGGTCCAACTATGGACGAAATCCAAACGAGAAAGATACCACCAACACAAGGCCAGATCGCCCCTAGTAGGAACCACTACTGATCGTCGGGATACGACACATAGTAACAACCACGCTCTTCATCGAACTCCCAGTGAAGTTCTGATCCATCTCCTGCATCGTACTCGGCTGTACCTGCATCTGGTGTGTGTTGTAATCTGTGAGCCACAAGGACTCAGGAATCCCATTCCTGGGTATCAAAACTAACAAAGCCTTAGGTGTGGAAGGGTGATAAAGTGTTTGCAGCAAGCACTAAGCAACTAGCATACGAGTTCAGAGCGAGATGAGAATATGTGCCAATGGTCGCCAAGTTGAACAAGAAGTGATCCTAGCTACTCATGTTCATACATAACCCCACCGTGTTCACTTCCCGAAGCCCTTCGAAAAGAGACCATCACGGTTACTTACGCAAGTAGTGTATTCTTTAAGATATTGGTGTTAAGTTATCTACAATCGGATATTAACAAATTCCCATCTGCCACATAACCATGGGCACGGCTTTTGAAAGTTCAAAACCCTGCAGGGGTGTCCCAACTTATCCATGACAAGCTCACGATCTGCGGAGTCGCAACTCCAAGTTGGGAAGACCCGAGTATTCTCGGAATCCCGTGCTCAAGATATTTCGACAAAGATAAAACTAATCCAGCAAAACCTCCCGGCGTGCCGACACCCTGATAGTAGCCACGCGTATCTCATCTCAGGCCACGACCGGATGGGATAGCCTACAGGAAAATACCAATCCTTGAGTTTCCTCGTGGTGGCTCCGCAGTCTGCCCGGTTGGACCAACACTCATGAGAAGCACTAGCCCGGGTTGTTGATTAAGAACTCGGGTTTATAACTCCCTATGCAAGTTTTAGTTGTTAGGCATATGTAGTACCAATGTTGGGTCTTGCTGGAAAAGATTTAAGCAGTGTGAATTATCAAGGGGGGCCCATAAACCCCAACCGTGTTAGGAATGCTAAATCAAGGAACATAACACCGGTTTATCGGGTCCTAAGGTGGCATGAGTGGAACACAACACCAAGTAGAAGGCCAAGCCTTCCACCCATTACCAATATATATGTGCATTAAATTAATTAAGATATATATATTGTGTTATCCCAATAAACAAGTCCAAATTTGGAGCAATCTTCAAACTTCACCAGCAACTAACAACGCTATAAGAGGGGCTGAGCAAAAGCATACTTAGCCAATCAACAGTCTGCTAGTAAGGCGGTTAGAGTGTTTCATGGCAACAATAGGAGACTGACAAACAGGAATAGGCATCGAGGCATAGCTAAAGAGCGAGACAACTAGCAGAGGTAAGGATAAAGGTGATATCGAGGAACGATCATCTTGCCTGGTAAGTCGTCGGTGGGATGGTAAGACGGCTCCTCAAACTCAGTCTAGACAAGATCCTCGAACTCGGTATCGGCTCCCGGCTCTACCCAACACAAGAGCACAACAACGGTACAAGATCAATCACGGTGCAATGCACAATCAACATGATGCAAGATATGTCATGGGATGCAAGTATGATGTGCGTATGCATGAGGATGCTCTCGAGCCTAAAGGAGAAGATGATGGAAATGGCTTCATCTTGAGTAACCAAGCAAGCCACTTGATAGATGGGAAGATTTCGGTCGAAATCAATATTAAGATCATGGAAATCGGATGCACGGTTTGCAAATGACAAGCAAAACAAGATGCAATGCAAAACTGCAGTTAACATCCACATGGCATCTTTGGAGCAAGATATAATTATGCTACAACACCCAAACATGAAGAAAAAAGGCATGGATGTGAAATAGACATGATTATTAATAAGCATGAACTCAGAGCACACCCAAAAACTATCTGGAACACAATTAAACAAGCATGGTAAGATTCAATAAGTTTACATATTTCTCAGACTTAGTGAAAAATACAAGGCATGGCAGCAACAACGACAAGTAGGCATGTGTGCAAGCTTGTGCAACTCATCTCAAAGCATAGCATGGCATGTGAATGTAACCAACAACAAGAAGACATATTTGTGAAGCTACTCATGGAAAGAACATGGTCATAGGATGCATAGAACACTAGCTATTCACATGGCAAAATTGAACTTGCTGATAACAAGCTGACAGAAACATTTTATAGCAACTTGAGAGCATGAAAACAATAAGCTACAGCAAGGCATCATGGCAAAAAAGAGCATGGATAGCGAGAGCATAACATATACATCAAGGAACACCCACTAGACAACTCTAACCATGCACAACAATGACGGTGGCATCATCGAAACATGGCATAAAAATTAACATATTCATCCTTAGCAGAAATGTAACACCACGATGGCATGTTAACAAGCTTGTTGCACTCATCTCAAGACATATCATGGCATGAAAATAAATCTATCATGTAGATCACATTCCAATGAGCAAAACTCATGTTGACACCTAGCTCATATGACCCATGGATTAATACACAGAAACAAGACAAAACATCATCTCATAACAAGTTCAGAAACTTATCAGCCACATGCACTTTTGCAACAGATTTAAACATGGCATAATGCAACCTAACATGCATACAAATGCATCCATCATGAAGAGCATCACAAGACGAACATTTTGACATATCATACACTCCATTTGAACCAACATGCACCAAGTTGTGACCTCACGAACATGCCAACAAATTGTTAACACACAACTAGTGCTGAAACAGTAACATCACGAAGCACTCCTGCAACAAAGATTAAGACATCTAGATGAACTATAACATGCATGAAACAGATGCTAACATGTAGAGCACTTCGAGACGAACATTTTGATCATATGCGCAAAACGGAGCATCGAGCACAAAGTTACCACATGATGAAGAAGGCAACAAAATTAAACGGATCTGGGACTTAGTAGAATTTACCCCCATGAAAAGTCAACGCGAGACGAGGAGATCCGGGACGGAGATGGGGCCGTTTGGATGGGGGAGTTGTGGATCTCGTCCACTCCCCGATCCAGATCGGGATTCGGCGAGGCAGCGGCCAAAGAAGCCATCGGAGTTGGGGCGCCGGCGGTGGAGGCGAGGGCCGATGGTGACGCGGCGGCGCCGGTGAGGTGGCGACGGAGATGGTCGGCGGGGTCGGCGAGGTGCCCGGCGGGGGGTCGCGCCCGGCGCTGTAGGCGGGCGGTGCGGTGGGCAGAGCTCGCGGGGAGGCCCGGCGCGGCGGCGAGCCGGAGGCGATCGCAAGCGGGGCGACGCGAGCCGAGCGGCGGGGACCGGGCCGCGGGGCCGGCCTCGGGCCCAGTGGAATTCGGTGGTGCAGGGAGGAGAGAGAGGCGGCGGGACACATGGCTGCTCCGGATTCGTCCAGGCCAGCGGACGGACGTGTCCGGCGGCGAGGGAGGGACGAACTGCTAGGGTTTGCCCGAAAATCTCGGGGGAGAGGTGTTATTTATAGATTCTGGGAGCTAGGAGAGTCCAAATGGGGTGCGGTTTTCGCCCACACGATCACGATCCAACGACCGAGAGAATGGAGGTGGTTGTGCTGGGCTAGTGGGCTGTTGTGGAGGGGTGCTGGGCCAAAAGAGATAGGAGGTTTTTAGCCCATGTGGTTATCTGTTGGAGTATCAAATGACCTCCAAACGAGAAGAAACTTGACATGCGGTCTACCGGTGATATAGCAAGACCACTCAACAAGTCTCGGCCCATTTCGAGGATGTTTTTAACCCACTCACGAAACAAAGGCTTGAGAGGTGCGACGGGCACGTGTGTGAGAGTCGGAATCCGAAATGGACAACGGAGAGAGCGGAGACGATGCAACTACACATGGATGGAAGTGAGACTATGCCAATGCAATGCACATAATGAAAATGACATGGTGACATGCAACACACGCACAAGGCAAAACGAAGAAACTCCAAATGAAGAAGGAGCCCAGAATGGAATTGATGAATTCAACGATGCATATATTGCCATAAATGGAATTGTTACATCCGGGGCGTTACAAACTCTCCTCCACTACAAAAAGATCTCGTCCCGAGATCTAGGACCGAAAGAAAGCGGGATACTTAGAACGGAGGTGATCTTCTCGTTCGCATGTAGCTTCGCGGCCGGTATGGTGTGACCACTTCACTTTCAAGAATTTAATGGACTTGTTGCGGGTCTTGCGCTTAGTTTCTTCAAGGATAGCTACGGGGTGCTCACGATAAGACAAGTCTTGCTGAATATCAATCTCTTCGAAAGGAATGGTGCGTTCAGGCGTCTTGAAGCACTTGCGGAGACACGTGAAACACATCGTGCACATTGGAAAGTTGGAGGGAAGCTCGAGTTGGTAGGCTAAATCATCTCTCTTGCCAATTATCTTGAAAGGACCAACGTATCTTGGAGCAAGCTTTCCCTTGATACCGAACCTCTGAGTGCCCTTCATGGGAGAAACACGAAGATAGACATGATCTCCAATGTCGAAAGCCAAATCTCGGTGTTTGTTGTCATAGTAGCTCTTCTGGCGCGATTGCGCGGCTGTGAGATTCTCACGTATGACTTTGCACATCTCTTCGGCCTCTGAGATCAAATCATTACCAAGGAGTTGACGTTCACTAGTCTCGGACCAGTTGAGAGGGGTACGACACTTTCTGCCTTAGAGAATTTCAAACGGTGCTTTGCCTGCACTTGCTTGGAAGCTGTTGTTGTAGAAGAATTCGGCAAATGGAAGGCAATCTTCCCATTTCATGCCAAAGAAGATTACACAACCTCTGAGCATATCTTCAAGAATTTGGTTCACTCTTTCTACTTGGCCACTAGTCTGAGGGTGAAAAGTAGTGCTGAAGCGAATCTTGGTACCCATAGCTGACTGGAAGGAATCCCAGAATTTGGAAGTAAACAAGCTTCCAAGATCTGAGGAGATAACTTGAGGGTTGCCAAGCAAAGAGACAATTCTTGAGGTGTACAGCTCTGCCAGTTGTGCTGCATTGATGGATTCTTTGACTGGAAGAAAATGAGCCACTTTAGTGAGCTTGTCAATCACCACAAAGATAACATCATTTCCTCGCTTGGACTTGGGAAAACCGGTGACGAAATCCATCTCAATGTGATTGAATTTCCACTCGGGAATAGGTAGAGGTTGAAGGAGTCTGGCTGGACGTTGATGCTCTACCGTCACTCGTTCACGAATTGAGCAATCTCTCTTTTCATGCGAGTCCACCAATAGGATTGCTTGAGGTCATGGTACATCTTGGAGCTTCCTAGATGTAGCGAGAGGAGTGAGTCATGTGCTTCGTTCATTATGAGCTTCTTGAGATCACCTTTGGGAACCACGATTCTGTCCTCAAAGAACAAAGTGTCTCTGTCATCAATGCGATAGCACTTGTACTTGGGAGTACCCTTGGCAATACCATGTTTCACTTTCTGCACCATAGCATCACTGAGTTGGGCCTCACGGATTTGATCTTCCAAGGTAGGAGCAACTTGAAGGTTGGCAAGAAATCCTCGTGGAACAACTTGGAGGTTGAGCTTCCTGAATGATTCACAAAGTTCAGGTTGGAACGGTTTGATAAGGAGACTGTTGCAATAAGCCTTTCTGCTCAAGGCATCTGGAATGACATTAGCCTTGCCAGGAGTATACTCAATGCTTGGATCGTACTCTTGAATCATTTCGACCCAACGAGTCTGGCGGAGGTTAAGGTTTGGCTGATTGAAGATGTACTTCAGGCTCTTGTGATCAGTGAAGATGTTCACTTTTCTGCCCAAAAGAAGGTGTCTCCACGTGATCAAGGCATGAAAAACTGCTGCTAGCTCAAGATCATGTGCGGGATAATTCTTCTCATTTGGTTTAAGCTGACGCAAAGTGTATGCAACGATCTTCTTATCTTGCATGAGAACACCCCAAGACCTTGTAATGAAGCATCACAGAACACTTCATAAGGCTTGGACTCATCCGGAGGAGTAAGAACCGGAGCAGAAATGAGCTTCTCTTTGAGGGTATTGAATGCCACATCACAATCAGGAGTCCATGAGTACTTGACATTCTTTTGCAACATGTTGCAAAGAGGCTGGAAATCTTGGAGAAGTTCTCAACGAACCTTCTGCAATAGCTTGTGAGACCGAGGAAACTTCGGAGTTGTTTGACATTCTGAGGAGGTTCCTAGTTGACAATAGCTTCAACCTTCTCGGGGTTAACAGAAATTCCCTCGGCAGAGATAATATGGCCAAGGTAGAGGACTTTATCAAGCCGGAATTCACATTTGCAGAACTTCGCATAGAAACGGTGCTCACGGAGCCTGTCAAGGACCAAACGGAGGTGCTTGGCATGGTCTTCTTCATTCTTGGAGAATACCAAGATATCATCGAGGTAGACGCGAATGAATTCATTGGTGTAGGGGTTGAATATGAAGTGCATCATCCGAGAGAAAGTGGGTGGAGCATTTGCAAGCCCGAAAGACATGACTGTGTACTCATAGGAGCCATAACTCGTCCTGAATGCGGTCTTGGGAATATCCTCCTCACGGATACGAATATGGTGGTAACCCATCCAGAGATGGAGCTTCGAGAAATCCTTTGGTCCTTTGAGCCGCTCGAACAATTCATTGATATTGGGGAGCGGGTACTTATTCTTTATTGTCTTCTTGTTCAATGGCCGGTAATCAAGGCACAATCGTTCTGTACCATCCTTCTTCTTGACAAAAAGAACACCGCAGCCCCAAGGAGAAGTACTTGGTCTGATTAGACCCATTTATTCTTGCTCATCGAGTTGTTTCTTCAGCTCCTTCAACTCATCAGGAGAAAGCTTGTACGAACGTCGACAGGTTGGCTTGGTACCAGGTTCAAGTTCAATAACGAATTCAACTGGACAGTTGGGAGGCATGCCTGGAAGCTCTTCAGGGAATACATCCTCATGTTCACAAACCACCGGAATCTGGTGTCGGTGTACTAAAGTAGGGGTACCTTAGTATCCCGACTTGTGCACGGGCAGTAGCAGCGTCCCGTGGTCAGGCTCACCACGTGCCCGCCAAGGCCCACTCTGGTTCCCTTGAAGCCATTCAAGAACAAAGTATTCAAGTTAAGAAACAAGACCCCGGCAAGAGGAGCTTGCCGGGAAGGCCGCTCCAGAAGACCCTGGCAAGAGGAGCTTGCCAGGAAGGCCAGAAAACAGCATTCCAGAAGACATACCGCGACGCATCTCGCGCCCCGGCCAGACCCGGAGAGCGGCAAGCTTCTAGGCCCGGCAAGGTAGCGACCGCGGCAAGGTGCTTGCCGCGGCAAGCTTTCACTGTGTGCCTGCGCTCCAGCTCACCTGGCCACGCGTTGCCCTAGGGCCCTTCCTGGGGCACATGGCGGATGGCTGTGCAGCCTGGGGGTACACGGTGGCAAGCCACGATGACGAGGCCTCCGTCGTGGCGAACGGAGACGCCCGGCCGGACGCTTTTGGGGTGACGGCGACGGGCATTCAATGCCCTTGTCCCCCACCGTCAAGGTTAGGTATAGACCACTGTACATACACTGTACATGCACTATTACAACTACCATCAATTTTACACTTTTACCCTCATCTACGTTGACACCTGTCGGTGACCCCTTTGAGCTATAAAAGGAGGCCCATGCACAACGTAGAGGAGGTTCGGTTCCAGAAACTTGATCACTCCCGCGCTCGGTGTAGCTAGTACTGTAGATCTTCTTGCTCCCGAGCCAAGAACTCAATACAACCAAGGCAGGAGTAGGGTTTTACGCATCCGTGTGGCCCGAACCTGGGTAAAGTGCTCGCGTGTGCCCCTCGATCTGCTCTTCGTACTCCCTCCGCTCCCTTGCCGGACCGAAAAGGGGCTCCGGTCCCATAGGTGTTCGTGGGCGATCAGTTTCCCCGACATCTTTGGCGCGCCAGGTAGGGGGCGTCGAGGTGGTGCGAACCTGATCCGGCGCTCACGCGGGCGCAACCTTCTCCAACTTCGTCAGCTTCATCGACCACATCGACATGCCGCCGAAGAAGAAAGCTTCGGAGGTCGGAGGCCCGTCCGCGTCGATCCCACCACCACCAGAACCAACGGTTGGTGCGGTAGACGCTGGCGGAAGGGTGGACGCCGGCGAGGAAACTCACGGCGCCGCCAAGTCCAAGGACAAGACGGACGACCGAGCCCATTCCAAGACTTCGGCGTCCGTGCACGCACCGCGCCCCTCTCAGGAGGTGCCGGACCAGCAGCGGCGTGGTACCCAGGGTACCATACGCTTGCTGGGACGTGGCCAAGCCGGCGGGTCGCGGGATGCTCAAGGCCAACGCGTCGGTACGAGCAAGGCGCGGTCGCCGGGGCGAGACCCTACTCCTTCTAACCCTGTTAGAAGTCTGAGCATACCTCGCTCCTCGCACCGCTCGCCACCGCTTCCCTCCTCTCCAGCAGAAGCTCTAGCTAGAGCTCAGCTGCTCCTCGACTTCCCTCCAGCGGCGGACAAGGCCGAAGACTGGAGGGCTACAATCCAGAGCCTCATCGCCTTCGCCAACAACGACACGCCGCAGCAGCCGGCAGCATCACGGCCGCGGCAAGCCAGCCAAGCGAAGGCTGATGGAGACAAGACAGCCGGGAGTGCAACTACCGTGCACTCCCCGCCGTAGAAGCAAAAATCGCCGCCTCGCCGGATCAACGTCGACGACGACTCCACGGCGTCGTCGGATCCGCGAGCTCGCCGCGATCAGCGCCAAGTCCTCGACGACAGGCGACAAGAGGACGCTCGAACTCGCATCGAGCGTCGAAGAGAAGCACGGCAACAGTCCGACCAGCACGCTGGGACCGCTGTCGACTTGCATGCGCCCGGTGAACCAGGCGACTTGCCGTATGCGGCAGGTTGCCCTGTGTTCACCCGAGAGCTGCGGCAAGTCCAGTGGCCCAGCATGAAGAACTTCAAGCCCGACGTACCCGAGAAGTACGACGGCAAGACCCATCCCTCGGAGTTCCTCAGCATCTACACCATCGCGGTGCAGGCTGCCGGGGGACGCGACGAGAAGATTCTAGCGAATTACTTCCCGCTCGTGCTTAAGCCAAACGTCAGATCTTGGCTTATGCACTTGCCGGAGAACTCCATCTCTTCTTGGGCAGATCTGTGCCACCAGTTTGTCGGCGCCTTCACGGGCGGCCACAAATCCCACGGCCAGGAGAGTGATCTCCACATTTTGCCCAGAAGGAGGGAGAGTCCCTGCGAAAGTACATCTAGAGGTTCAGCCGCGTTCAGCACAACATCCCGGATGTCCACCCTGCCGCGGTTATTAGCGCGTTCCACCAGAACGTGCGTAACCGCCAGATGAGGGAGGAGATGGCGATGACCAAGATCCGGGATGTCAGCGAGCTTTACGCTCTGGCTGACAAGTGTGCGCGCGCTGAAGAAGGGAGGAGACTCCCCGGAGAGGATACTGGAGCAGGAGGAACGGACAGCGAGGATGCCGCCCCGGCAAGGAAGAACCGGCGGCGGAACAAGAAGAAGAAGAAGAAGAACAAGGAAGTACTGGCTGTGGAGAAGTCCGGCAAGGAGTCCGGCGACAAGAAAACTCAGGCTGGTGGCTCCGGCAAGGAGCCTGCCACTGTAGCCGCCGCCGACAAGAAGGACGGCTCCGACAAGCAGTACTGCAAGATCCACCGCACCAAGGGCCACGATCTCCAGAACTGCAAGAGGGTCGAATACCTCGTAGAGCAGCAGAAGGTTGAATACGAGCGACGCGACAAGGAGAAGGCCCAAGGAGGCGGAGGTGAGTCCGGCAAGAAGCGGCCATTCAATGGCCGGGGAGGACGTCGCGGCAAGGCCAAGCAGCGGCAAGGAGATAGACCTCCCCGGGGTCGCGACAAGGATGAAGACGAAGACGATGACGAGGACATGGACGACGGAGACAACAGCGAGCAGGAGTTCCAGAAGGCCACAGAAGTTCTGTGCGTCGATGGAGGTGCCTCTCTGCACACTTCCCACCGCCAACTGAAGCAATGAGTGCGAGAAGTGAATGCGGCTGAGCCACCCGTCGAGTCGCGCAAGCTGCTGAAGTGGTCCAGCACGCCCATCATCTTCGACATTGAGGATCACCCCAACCGCACAACTGCGGTCGGGTGCTTGCCGATGTTGGTTTCGCCAACCATCCGCAACCTCAAGGTCACCAAGATGTTGCTTGACGGCGGGGCCGGCCTAAACTTGATCTCCTCTACTGTAATCCGGAAGCTGCAGATCCCCGACAGCGAGCTCGAGGAAACCGGAACTTTCCAAGGAATCAACCCGGGAAGGAGCAAGCCGAAGGGGAAGATCACACTGCCAGTGACCTTTGGCGGAGAGCTAAACTTCAGGACTGAGAGGATCACTTTCGACGTCGCCGATATTCCATTGCCATACAATGGAATACTCGGCCGTCCTGCGCTCGCCAAGTTCATGGCAGCCTCTCACTATGCATATAACATGCTCAAGATGCCCGGCCCGATAAGCGTCATCTCTGTCCCCGGCGACAAGAAAGACGCGCTTATCTGCGCCGACAAGATCTACCGGGATGCAGCAGCCGCGGCAGAAAGCAAGACACTTGCCGCTGAAGCTCCCCGGGGGAAGACCAAGACCAAGTCAGGCAAGAGCCCTGGGGCCCACTCCGGCAAACGCACCTCTTCGGAGTGCTACGCTGCCGTCGAGGACGCACCATCGAGCTCCACCGGCAAGTGCAAGAAGGGAATGGCAGCTCCACCCGCAACCAAGAAGGTGTCCACCAAGGAGGACGGCACTGGTGGTACCTTCACCATCAGTGCTACGCTCGATCCCAAATAGGAAAGCGCGCTCGTTGCCTTCCTGCGGGCGAATGTCGACGTGTTTGCATGGCAACCGTCTGACATCCCCGGCGTTCCCACGAAGGTAATTGAGCACAAGCTTGCTGTTTGTCCTCATGCGCGGCCCGTCAAGCAGAAGGTCAGGAAGCAAGCGGTGGAGCGCCAAGAGTTCATTGCCGAAGAGATCAAGAAGTTGGAAGCAGCAGGCCTTGTTAGAGGTGTACTTCATCCTATGTGGTTGGCCAATCCAGTTGTCGTGCGCAAAGCTAATGGGAAGTGGAGACTTTGTATAGACTTCACTGATGTGAATAAAGCTTGTCCCAAGGATCCATTTCCCTTGCCGCGCATTGACCAGATCGTTGACTCCACGGCTGGATGTGAGCTGCTTTCATTTCTTGACGCATACTCCGGGTATCACCAGATATTCATGGCTGAGGAAGACGAAGAGAAGACCGCATTCATTACTCCATGTGGCACTTACTGTTTCATACGTATGACCTTTGGACTGAAGAATGCGGGCTCAACATTTGCAAGGGTGATCCACACTGCTTTTGAGCCAAAGATACACAGGAATGTAGAAGCCTACATGGATGACATAGTGGTCAAGAGCAAGGACAAGGATACCCTGATCCAAGACCTGGATGAGACTTTTGCAAATCTGCGCAAGATACAACTCAAGCTGAACCCCGAGAAGTGCGTCTTCGGAGTCCCCTCCGGCAAGCTTCTCGGGTTCTTTGTGTCCCAAAGGGGGATTGAAGCCAATCCCGACAAGATCAAGGCCATCGAGCAGATCGAAGCTCCAAAGCGCATCAAGGATGTACGAAGACTTGCTGGTTGTGTGGCTGCCCTCAGTAGGTTCATTTCAAAGTCTGCAGAACGCGCCCTGCCTTTCTTCAAAATCTTGAAAAAGGCAGGCCCTATGAAATGGACTCCGGAAGCGGAGGCAGCACTGCGAGACTTGAAAGGATACCTGTCCTCCACTCCTATACTTGTCGCACCTAGGCCGCAAGAGAAGTTGTTGCTATACTTAGCAGCAACCAATCAAGTGGTTAGTGTCGCGTTAGTAGCGGAGAGGGAGGCAGAGGAGGAGCCCACAGCCCCGGCAACCACATCCAGCGACAAGCAGGGGGCTTACCCGACAAGCTCTGGCCCCGACAAGGACAAGTCTACGTAGATACAAGGAGAAGTGCGAAAGAAGATGGTGCAGCGCCCAGTTTATTTTGTAAGTTCCCTCTTGCAGGGGGCTAGATCAAGATACTCTGGGGTGCAGAAGCTGCTTTTCGGCCTCCTCATGGCCTCGAGAAAGTTGCGCCATTACTTCCAAGCACATGAGATAACAGTGGTCACTCGCTTTCCGCTAAAGAGGATATTGCAAAACCCAGAAGCAACAGGTAGGATTGTCGAGTGGGCACTGGAGCTGTCAAGCTTCGGTCTTAAGTTTGAAAGCACTTCAACTATACAGAGCAAAGCTTTGGCAGAATTCATAGCAGAATGGACACCAACGCCGGACGAAGAAGTTCCAGAGACAAACACCCCCGTCAAGGAAGCAAGCAAGGAATGGATAATGTACTTTGATGGTGCCTTCTCGCTGCAAGGCGTCGGTGCTGGTGTGTTACTCGTAGCGCCCACCGGGGAGCACCTCAAGTACGTTGTTCAAATGCACTTTCCCAAGGAGCAAGCGACGAACAATAATGCAGAGTATGAAGGTTTGCTTGCCGGCCTCAGAATTGCAGCCGAACTTGGGATCAAGAAGCTGATTGTGCGGGGAGATTCACAGTTGGTGGTCCGACAAGTAAACAAGAGCTACCAGAGTCCTTTGATGGAAGCTTATGTCGATGAAGTGAGGAAGCTTGAAGAACACTTCGAAGGCTTACAGATGGAGCACATTCCAAGAGCTCAAAATGATATCGCAGATGGCCTCTCAAAGTGTGCTGCAATGAAGTTACCTGTGGAACCAGGGACCTTCGTGCTCAAGCTAACTCAACCATCCATTACACCATTAGTTGGGCAGAGCAAGAAAAGAAAGTTGGTCTCCGGTGACTACTTGCCGGCGGATTTTCCTGAAGCCGCCGCCAAGGTTCCCAAGATCAACGACCGAGTTGCTGAGGAACACTCTGCTCCTGCGGACCCTAGGGTTCGTGCAGTTGAAGCAGATGTTCCCGGCAAGTCTTGCTCCGGCAGGCTTGCCGGGGAACGTCCAGCTCCGGTAGAACCTCAAGTCCTTGCCGTAGAAGCTGACGTTCCCGCAGCAGCACTGATGCCTTTAGTCCTTGTTGTTGAGCCTCAAGCTCCAGCCTGGGCACAGCAAATTGTCCGTTTCCTTCAAACTGGAGAGCTTCCCGAAGAACCAGAAGAGATAGAGAGAATAACCAGACAGTCAAGTATGTACCAGTTCGTCGGCAACAAACTGTATAGAAGAAGACTCAATGGTGTCAGATTGAAATGCATTTCTCGGGAAGATGGACAGAAGCTGTTGGCAGAGATCCACGGAGGCATATGTGGACACCACATTGGCGCAAGAGCACTTGCCGGGAAGGCGTTCCGGCAAGGTTTCTTTTCGCCAGAAGCCCTCCAAGATGCAACTGCACAAGTAACCAAGTGTGAAGCGTGCCAGTTCCATGCCAAGCAAATACACCAACCAGCTCAAGCTCTCCAGATGATCCCTTTGTCCTGGCCCTTTTCGGTCTGGGGGCTCGACATCCTCAGCCCCTTCCCCCGCGCTGTCGGGGGCTTTGAGTACTTGTACGTTGCTATCGACAAGTTCACAAAGTGGTCGGAAGTGGAGCCGGTGAGAAAGGTGACCGCGCAGTCAGCAGTCAGGTTCTTCAGATCGATCGTTTGCCGTTTCGGAATCCCTAACAGGATCATCACCGACAACGGCACACAGTTCACAAGTCGCACCTTCATACAATACGTCCAAGACCTTGGCGCCAAGGTCTGCTTCGCTTCTGTTGCTCACCCGAGGAGCAATGGTCAAGCGGAGAGGGCAAATGCAGAAGTGCTGCGCGGACTCAAAACAAGGACCTTCGACAGGCTGCACAAGTGCGGAAGAAACTGGATCGAGGAGTTGCCGGCGGCTCTTTGGTCAATCAGAACGACACCAAATCGAGCCACCGGACAGACACCCTTTGCTCTTGTCTATGGAGCAGAGGCAGTTCTCCCCACGGAACTCGTATACGGGTCTCCTCGAGTGCTCGCTTACGATGAGTTTGAGCAGGATCAGCTGCGGCAAGATGATGCATTGCTCCTCGAGGAGGACCGTCTCCAGGCTGCTGTACGAGCTGCTCGATATCAGCAAGCTTTGTGTCGCTACCATAGCCGCAAAGTCAAGGCCAGGAGTCTCGAGGAAGGCGACCTTGTTCTTCGGCGTGTTCAGTCCGCCAAGAACTCCAACAAGTTGATGCCGAAGTGGGAAGGCCCTTATCGGGTGAGGCAAGTCACAAGGCCCGGCGCTGTCCGCCTTGAGACCGAAGAAGGCTTACCGGTGAGCAACTCTTGGAACATTGAGCATCTTCGCAAGTTTCACCCATGAGGCGCGGTTGCCGTGATCCGCTCCGGCAACCACCTTTTGTACAAGTCTTGCCGCTGTTGCATGTAAACCTTTGTACAAAGCCGGGCGCAGACCCCGTGCATCAGTAAAGCTTTTGTGCTTCGCACAGCTTGTCGTTTCATGCATTCTTGTTTTCATTGCATGTATTATCTGACACTTTGTGCAGCACACGATCCCGGTAAGCGACAACAAGCCGCAAGGCTCCATATCTGTGTTTCCTCCCCTCTTCCTTTTTCTCTCAAGTAGAAGAAGTGTTCCTCGCGCACAAGTTTGCCGGGGGGGAAGGAGACAGTGGTATGGACCAAGTGCTGTTCAAGGAAGGAAAGCCTTGCCGAGAAGCAAACAGAACACAAAATCTAAGTTGCCAAAGTTTGAGCATTCAAAATTTTAAAATTCTTAGTTATCTTCCTTGAACGACCACACTTTTGTATGGAAAACCTGTGCGTAGAGGAACCTACCAGTGGCTAGCCGCGCCCTTACTTTGTTTCGAGCATGCTCAACGGCTTAAGTGAGCTGCGACAAGTGTCGCACCCTTATTTCGTTTCCGAGTTCGCTCAACAACCTAAGTGTGCTGCGACTAGCTGCGGCAAGGTTTCTTGCCGGCGAGGGCATTGCCAGCAGGCTGCTAAGAGTCCCGCACTCAGCACTCGCGGCAAGGGTCCCTTTGCCGGCAAGTTCCCTAAAAGCGTAAGGTGAAAAGCATACAAAGTGAAGGGATCAAGCAAGGGAGATAACACTGCATTGACTATCCAAAATAAAGTTATATTACAAGATAACTTGCCGCTGTTCTAACCAACTACTACCCATGACTTAATCGACAGCGGCAAGGGAAGCAGAAATAAAGGAGCCTAGTCTACACGGTCTCCGTCAACCCTCTTGATCTTGCCCACCTTAGCCACGATGTGGGCAACTTGTGCCTTCAACGCTTCCAGGTCAGCTTCGGGCGGCAAGGTCCGGAGGACGTTCTCGAGATTAATCCCGGGGTTGCGGTAGACGATCTTCGTCAACACCCGCTCCATAGTACCCATGCAAAGCCGGCGCGCCTCGTTAGCCAGCTGCGTGGGGACCTTCTCCCGTAGCTGCGCGAGGGCCGGCGCCACTCCTCTGAAGAACAAGCTCAGCTTGGCGATGTGGGGGAGGCTCTCGTCGGGGGAGTACACGAGGTGCTCCGCCCTCAGCGCCACCATCTCCTTGTCGATGTTGGCGGCGGAGGCGACGAGCTCCTCGGTCTACTGCTCCACCGTCCGCTGGAAGTTGTTCTGCAACAGGGCGGCACTGTCCAGCAGCGCCCTTTCAGCCCGGAGATCTTCCTTCAACTTGGACTCCCTATTCCGGGCCCCGTCAAGCGACTCAGTAAGGGTGGACAATTTTAGCTCCAAGTCTGCGATGGAGTCCTTGGCATCGTTGAGCTCTTAGCCTTTCTCAAAGAATTGGACCTGCAGCTCCGAGTGGCTGTGGGCGTCCTTCTCCCTTTCAAGTTTGAGCGCGGCAACCTTCTCCTCGCTCGTCTTCAGATTAAGCTCCAACTGCGCCACCCTCGCCTCCAGGTCCCTCTTGGCGGTCTCTGCGGCAGCTGCGGCGTCCCTCGCCTCCTGCAGAGCCCCGCCAATGGACTGCTCGCGCGCGGTAAGGTCGTCCTCATGGCTATCGAGGTCGACCTTCCGCTGGTTCAGCGCTCCTTCCCGCCGAGCTAGATCCTCGGCGCCAGACGCTGCTGCTCCTCCACCTCGGCCTTCTCGAGGATGAACGCTTGATGCGCTCCGGCGAGTTCCTCCCACTCCTCCGCCAAGTTCCGGAGGGCCGCTTGGTTGGCGGCGCGGAGCTCCGCGGCGCGCTTCTCCAAGTCGACACCGGCCTTGGTAGCCAGAGCCTCTCGGGACTCTAGCTTGGCTTGCCTGGCCCGATACAAGGTCAGAAGCTGGCGCAAGAGCTGCTCCTCTTCGGGCTCGCTGCTGCTGCCGGGCGCGTCGACAACCCTTAGCCCGGCGGAGGCGAGGACTTCTCCATCGAAGCTCTCCCCCTCCGCGGGTTCCCTTGATGAGGACGCCCACGGGACTTGGATGAAGACCCCGTTGGCGGCCTCCAGATAGATACCCGTACCAGTCGCGGCAGCGGAGGGGTCGGCGGCCGGTGCAGCGTCCGGTGCTCCTGCGGCCTCGGGGCCGTCAGTGCGGTCGCCGGTCTCCTCCCCAGCTGCCGCGTCAGTGGCCGCGGGGGTCTCGTCGGCAACGGGCTCGTCAGCAATGGCGGCGTCGCCAGCATTGTCGCGCACCTCCTCCTCGGCGATGGTCTCCGTCTCCATCGGCTCCGGGGCGGGTGGATCTGACAACAGAAAAAGAAAGAAAGAATTGTCAAGCAAATATCCAAAAAAGAAGAGTTCAAAAGAAGGAAAGTACAAGGGTTTACCTGCGCGGGCCTCTTTAGTAACGGGGTCCCTCGCCGGGGAGTTCTCCCTTGGCGGCGTAGTAGTGGCCCCCGCCGGCGGAGGGCTGCTGGCGCCTTCCCTTGGCGGGGTGCCCTCCCTTGTCGGGGTGCTCGCCCTTGGCGGGGTACTCGTCCTTGGCAGAGCACCCTCCCTCGCCGGGGAGCTCCTCCTTGGCGGGGATGGCGGGACGAGCGGCTCGTCGGGAGCAGTTTCTTGACGCTCCTGAGGCTGCGGCTCCACTTCTGCACAAAACAACAAGCAAACAAGATATCAATAAGGATAAGAAGCCCAAGCGCGCCCGATAAACAAAAAAGTGAACAAGGAACTTACGCTGGGGGCTGCGCTCCGGAGCAGCCGGCTGGTCCGGCAAGCCTGTCGCGGGCGCATCCCCTGCCACGGCAACGGGCTCGTCGTCCTCGAGGTCAACCACATGAATCTTGGCCCTCTTCGCCATCCTCTGGGTCAGGGTCCTGGAAGCCAAACAAGATCAGAGTTAGGCAAAGAGAATTCAAGACAAGAGCAACAAGAATTAAAGGAAATAAAAGTTGCAAATGCTTACTCTTCCTCCTCCTTGTCGGAACTAAGGGCGGAGAAGTCAAATTCCGCCTCGCGCGTCGCAGCGCGAGGAGCTAGAGGAGTAGGCTCCCTCGAGCGCTTGGCGGGCTCCGAAGCCGTGGGTTGAGAAGACCCCGCTCCGGTCGTCGCCGAGGACCGGGGGGCAGAAGGAGCACCAGAACCGCTTCGGGAAGATCCCCATCCGCTTGCCGCTGGGACACGGGGCGCCTCCTTGACGACCTTGCTCGTCGTGGTGGCACGCGTCGCACGACGCTTCGGCTGCTGTCGGGGCACCGGCTGCTTCGCCGTCTCAGTGGTCTTGCGGAGGCGCTTCTTCGGCTGTGGCGGAGGACTTGGCGGTGGCGGTGAGTTCTCCGAGGATGAGGAAACGTCGTCGAGGTTCAGTGACCCGCCCGAGTCTTCGTCGGAATAGCCCGATTCGGCGTCCTCCTCGGCGGGCTCACTGGACTCAGTGCCTTGCCCGGCAGCCTCGCTCATCCCGGCAGGCTCCCTGGCAGGCTTCCCGGCGGGCCTCAGCAGTTTGAGGATCTCCTCCTCCTCGGCCTGGCTCACTGCATCCGCTGCTTCTGCTTCTTCCACGGTGTACCCAAACTCACCCGCGGCCGCCGCTGCGGCAGCCTTCTCCATCCTGCTGGCGATATACGCCATGTCACGGTCCGTGGTCGCACGGGTGAGGCCCTTCTTCTCTTCGGGGTTGCGCGGCCGTTCAACCAGATTGTCGAAGAAAGTCTGCACGATCTCTTCTGAAGGCATCAACCAAGTAGGATCAACCCCGTGGGAGTCGCACTGAGGCATTGCCGCACGGATGGCGCTAAGGGCAGAGTTATTGCATAGTGGAACTACTCCGTTCGATGAGGTGAACCACTCCTTGTGCTTGGGGTCATGCTTAAACAGCGAGCGGACCATTCCCTTGAGCTCCAAGACGGTGAAGTTGTAATTCAGGCCGGGGCGCAGCCTCATGAAGTCTGCTGCATTGCCGAACTCCCAAGCAGGCCTCTTCCTGTCCTGCAAGGGGGCAATGCGGCAGCGAAGGAAATCCGCCCCGACCTCACCTACAGTAAGGTTGGCGGCCTGGAGGCGAAGGATCCTAGTAAGGGCAATCTACAGCTTATCGTCCTCCGGGGCCAAGTCACTCCAATCCTTGCCGTGCACTATTGCCGCTCGGTGCGGGGAGGTAAACTGCTGGGGTTCCTCTTCCATGACCCACCACCAATCAGCCCTCCACTCATCCCACTTGCCGCGGAGCTCTCCAATCAAGTACGCCTCTTTCTTGTTGAGCCTGAAGATCCAAGAGATGCCGCCGGAGACTGGGGATCCAGACTCTACTCTAGGTGTGAAAAAGTGGCGGAAGAGAGCTACGTTGGGGTGGACCCCGACAAAGTTTTCGCACAAATGTGCGAAAACGGCCAAGGTCAAGACTGCATTCGGGGTGAAATCTAGGAGGTGGAATCCGTATGTGTTCATCACATCGCAGAAAAACTCAGGGTACGGAGGACAAAGACCACAGTGGAAGAACAGAGCGAAGGAATGGTAACCTCCTGGATGCATATCGCAGGCTTCGGCGGGGAGGACCCTGGTGCGCGGGTGGGCCTTCGTCTCCCTCGCCCAGAACAAGTAATACTTGTCCCTCAGCTCCCTCGCGCCGAGCCTCGGCGGGAAGACCACCATCCTCTTCCGCATGGCTGCCAGCTTCGCCGCCTTATCGGACTTCTCTTTCTTCGCCTTGTCGCTCTTCGCCTTGTCGCTCTTCGGGGCCATGGCGGGGACGGAGAGGGGGGGGGGGGGGG
>LR738710.1:653691759-653827517 GCA_902687465.1 Secale cereale
GGGTCGGCGGCGCTGAGGATGCTAGAGATGGCGGAGGAAGGGTGGAGCTCGGCTCTCTGTCGACCTTTGGGGAGGCGGAGAGCAGCGGGGGTTTCTGGAGATTGAAGACGCAATGAAGCAATGGGGGAAACTGCCCTTGCTTCCTCTGCTTTTAAGGGGGAAGTGGGGGACGTTCCGCATTTTTCCATTAAAGAAACATGCCACGATCTCTCCCACGACGCCGCAATCAACGCGTGCCGTTAGGGAGGGATGCGGCGGATACGGAGCGGGATACGGCGCGCCGTGGGCCGCGTGTGCCCGTGCGCTGTTTTGGGCCTGGCCCAACAGCGCTCGGCATCGTGTGTGGCCCAGGCCCGGGGGCTCCTGTCGGTGTACTAAAGTAGGGGTACCTTAGTATCCCGACTTGTGCACGGGCAGTAGCAGCGTCCCGTGGTCAGGCTCACCACGTGCCCGCCAAGGCCCACTCTGGTTCCCTTGAAGCCATTCAAGAACAAAGTATTCAAGTTAAGAAACAAGACCCCGGCAAGAGGAGCTTGCCGAGAAGGCCGCTCCAGGCTCGAGATCATCCCTTCTGCACAAGACCCTGGCAAGAGGAGCTTGCCAGGAAGGCCAGAAAACAGCATTCCAGAAGACATACCGCGGCGCATCTCGCACCCCGGCCAGACCCGGAGAGCGGCAATCTTCCGGGCCCGGCAAGGTAGCGACCGCGGCAAGGTGCTTGCCGCGGCAAGCTTTCACTGTGTGCCTGCGCTCCAGCTCACCTGGCCACGCATTGCCCTGGGGCCCTTCCTGGGGCACGTGGCGGATGGCTGTGCAGCCTGGGGGTACACGGTGGCAAGCCACGATGACGAGGCCTCCGTCGTGGCGAACGGAGACGCCCGGGCGGACGCTTTTGGGGTGACGGCGACGGGCATTCAATGCCCTTGTCCCCCACCATCAATATAGACCACTGTACATACACTGTACATGCACTGTTACAACTACCATCAATTTTACACTTTTACCCTCATCTACGTTGACACCTGTCGGTGACCCCTTTGAGCTATAAAAGGAGGCCCATGCACAACGTAGAGGAGGTTCGGTTCCAGAAACTTGATCACTCCCGCGCTCGGTGTAGCTAGTACTGTAGATCTTCTTGCTCCCGAGCCAAGAACTCAATACAACCAAGGCAGGGGTAGGGTTTTACGCATCCGTGCGGCCCGAACCTGGGTAAACTGCTCGCGTGTGCCCCTCGATCTGCTCTTCGTGCTCCCTCCGCTCCCTTGCCGGACCGAAAAGGGGCTCCGGTCCCATAGGTGTTCGTGGGCGATCAGTTTCCCCGACATCTGGGAAATGGCATTAATCTCGCCCTTGTCATTGAGAGAGAATATTCTGATTGTGTTATCTCGAGCTGCGAAGATAATCACGTCTTCGTCAGGATGAGTTAGCTTGACCTCCTTGTTTGCACAATCAATATTTGCGTCATGCTTAGAGAGTCAATCCATTCCAAGAATAAGATCAATGTCCGAGTCACCGAGAATAACCGGGGAAACCAGAAAACTATAATCTCCCATGTGAATAGATATATCCGGAGACACTGAGGTGGAAGTCATGTGTTTGCCCGGAGAAATAACTGATAACTTCTTTGGTAAGTCCACTGTGCCCACGTTATGCTTAGATGCAAATGGACATGACATGAAAGAAAGTGATGCACCGGAATCAAACAAGACTTTTGCAGGAATAGAGTTAACTGGGAGATTACCAATTATCACATCAGAAGAATTCTCTGCTTGAGCTGCATTCATTAAGTTCACTCTTGCATGCTTGGGATTGTGCTTGACAGTAGCATTGCTGACAGGTGGAGGAGGCGGAAGGCGCCTCTGGTTGGTGCACTTGTTGGAATAGTGACCCTTCAGACCACATTTGTAGCAAGTGACCTCTGAAACTGGACGGGAAGGAGGAACACTTGGTCTTGGAGCTTGGAACTGAGACTTGGACTGGTTGCTTGGGTTGGGTGGGTGGGAGAATCCACGACCACCTGAGTGCTTGATGCTGCTTGGAGGACGGAGCACCGGAGGAGGCGGTAGCCAGAACTTCTGCTGCTTGGCAACCACTTGAGAGGAAGAGGAGGAGTGAACAGCATCTCTTATCCTCTTCTTTGAAGCTTCACATTTGAGCTGAGCTGCCTCTTGCTTGAGAGCCATGTTGTGGAATTGATCAAATTCGCCCGTCTCGAACAAAGTGAGTGCAAGTTGGAGTTCATCTTTTAGACCACCTCGGAACTGGTAGATTTTGCTCTTGGCATCGGGGATGTCTTGCTTCGCATAACGGGCAAGATTCTGGAACTTGATATTGTATTGATAGACGGACATGGTGCCTTTCTTCAGATTGCGGAATTGCTCACGCATACCTTCAATGACACTAGTAGGAATGTGATAAGAACGGAAATCTCTTTAGGAATCAGTCCACAAGATCTCACGACCACCTCTAGAGTCTTTGTACTGTTGCCACCAATCCGCAGCTTGATCTTTGAGTTGGAAGGCGGCAAACTTGACATAATCCTCAGGTCTGACGTTACTACACTCGAAATGATTCTTGATGTTTGTGATCCAATCTTCAACATCTAGCTGGTCCACACAGTAACTAAAAGACTTGGGCTGATTTGCCAGGAATTGGTTCAGAGTCGCAAAGTGAGGTTGATTGAACAGATTTCCTTGGCCTTGGTTCCCTTGATTGATTTGATTTGCTTGATTGGCTTGGAAACTCTGCATCATTTGCATGAGCATCTGAGTGTATTGATTGGTTGCCTGCATAATCGCTCTCCATGCCTCAGACGGAGGAGGAGGGGAAGGAGAACGCTCTTCTTCACCCTCTGGGTTCTGGTTGGGAACTTTCTTAGGTGCCATCTTGAAGATGATGGCAACTGTTAGCCATTGAAGCAAATAATACATATGCTGTATCAACGGCTAGTTATTTGCAACATATAGTCTTCACAATGAACATTCGAACAAAATTGAACGAATGAATTCCATAGCTTAATGGTACAACAACTTGTTGAGAAGCAACTTGGAAGAACAAAATGATAGAATAAAGCAACAAGGTAACAAATGGAACAAATACATAATAGAGGTTTCGTCCCACATGTTCGTGTTGAATGCCCCATGGCACGTGTTACAAAGGGCCTTGCAATCCCCGGATCAGCATAGCCAAGGATCCTTTAAGATTAAACTCCCAATTGGAACAGCGCCCATGAAACCTCTTCACTGGATGTTGAACCCCAAACCTCATACCATGCATCAGTTGGAAGATTACATAAGAGCTACTTGAAACCCACCTATTAATTCCCGAAGCTTTCCGGTTATGCAATCTGGTGTCGGGGATATAGGGGAAGCACCACGCACTCAACTCTAAACCTACATCTAGTTGTATCCATCCGTCAACACATAGCCAGGCACCTTCGGAAACTGTTTACCTCGAACCTTCGAAACACATCCGCTATACTAGCTATGGCAATACTCCCGAACTATCTCCCCAGTACTCGGTGACGTCGGGGTTATCTTACCACTAGACATGCATAGAAGAGTTTTCGATGTCGGCCGCCTCTGGTATTCTAGAACCGCAACTATACATTTGTGATGACAACACATCGGAGCTCAACTCCCCGGGACACTGCCACAACCCCTAAATGATAGGAGGCACCAAGAACAATGTTCTCGTCACAAAGATATCGGAACAATCCAAACAATACCCGCGTGATCCTAATTTTTTTTTTGTGAATTATTGAGAATAGTGCAGTTAAAACAACGTCAGGAGTCCTCACTGGAGCGATGAAGGGGATGAGGAGTAAAAAGAAATCCTACTCTCTGATACATCGAACTCCCAGTGAAGTTCTGATCAATCTCCTGCATCGTACTCGGGTGTACCTGCATCTGGTGTGTGTTGTAATCTGTGAGCCACAAGGACTCAGCAATCCCATTCCCGGGTATCAAAACTAACAAAGCCTTAGGTGTGGAAGGGTAATAAAGTGTTTGCAGCAAGCACTAAGCATCTAGCATACGAGTTCAGAGCGAGATGAGAATATGTGCCAACGGTCGCCAAGTTGATCAGTAAGTGATCCTAGCTACTCACGTTCATACATAACCCCACCGTGGGTTCACTTCCCGAAGCCCTTCGGAACGAGACCATCACGGTTACTCACGCAGGTAGTGTATTCTTTAGGATATGGTGTCAAGTTATCAACAATCGGATATTAACAAATTCCCATCTGCCACATTACCGCGGGCACGGCTTTCGAAAGTTCAAAACCCTACAGGGGTGTCCCAACTTAGCCCATGACAAGCTCACGATCTGCGGAGTCGCAACTCCAAGTTGGGAAGACCCGAGTATTCTCGGAATCCCGTTCTCAAGATATTTCTACAAAGATAAAACTAATCCAGCAAAACCTCCCAGCGTGCCGACGGCCTGATAGTAGCCGCGCGTATCTCGTCTCATGCCACGACCGGATGGGACAGCCTGATAGTAGCCGCGCGTATCTCGTCTCAGGCCACGACCGGATGGGACAGCCTACAGGAAAATACCAATCCTCGAGTTTCCTCGTGGTGGCCCCGCAGTCTGCCCGGTTAGACCAACACTCATGAGGAGCACTGACCCGGGTTGTTGATTAAGAACTCGGGTTTATAACTCCCTATGCAAGTTTTAGTTGTTAGGCAAATGTAGTACCAATGTTGGGTCTTGCTGGAAAAGCTTTAAGCCGTGCGAATTATCAAGGGGGCCCATGAACCCCAACCGTGTTAGGAACACAAAATCAAGGAACATAACACCGGTTTATCTAGTCCTAAGGTGGCATGAGTGGAACAAAACACCAAGCAGAAGGCCAAGCCTTCCACCCATTACCAATATATATGTGCATTAAATTAATTAAGATATATATATATATATATATATATATATATATATATATATATATATATATATATATATATAGTGTTATCCAATAAACAAGTCCAAACTTGGAGCAATCTTCAAACTTCACCTGCAACTAACAACGCTATAAGAGGGGCTAAGCAAAAGCGTACTTAGCCAACCAACGGTTTGCTAGGAAGGCAGTTAGAGTGTTTCATGGCAACAATAGGAGGCTAACAAACAGGAATAGGCATCGAGGCATAGCTAAAGAGTGAGATAACTAGCATAGGCAAGGATAGAGGTGATATAGGGGAACGGTCATCTTGCCTGGTAAGTCGTCGGTGGGATGGTAAGACGGCTCCTCCAACTCAGTCTCGACAAGATCCTCGAACTCGGTATCGGCTCCCGGGTCTACCCAACACAAGAGCACAACAACGGTACAAGATCAGTCACGGTGCAATGCACAATCAACATGATGCAAGACATGTCATGGGATGCAAGTATGATGTGCGTATGCATGAGGATGCTCTCGAGCCTAAAGGAGAAGATGATGGAAATGGCTTCCTCTTGGGTAACCAAGCAAGCAAGTGGATAGATGGGAAGATTTCGGTCGAAATCGATATTAAGATCATGCAAAACAGATGCACGGTTTGCAAATGACAAGCAAAACAAGATGCAATGCAATACTGCAGTTAACAGCCACATGGCATCTTTGGAGCAAGATATAATTATGCTACAACACCCAAACATGAAGACAAAAGGCATGGATGTGAAATAGACATGATTCTTAACAGGCATGAACTCGGAGCACACCCAAAACCTTTCTGGAACACAATTAAACAAGCATGGCAAGATTTAATAAGTTTACAGATTTCTCAGACTTGGTGGAAAATACAAGGCATGGTAGCAACAATGATAAGTAGGCATGTTTGCAAGCTTGTGCAACTCATCTCGAAGCATAACATGGCATGTTAATGTAACCAACATCAAGAAGACATGTTTGTGAAGGTACTCATGGCAAGAACATGGTCATAGGATGCATAGAACACTACCTATTCACATGGCAAAATTGAACTTGCTGATAACAAGCTGACAGAAACATTTTATAGCAACTTGAGAGCGTAAAAACAACAATCTACAGCAAGGCATCATGGCAAAAAAGAGTATGGATAGCCAGAGCATAACATATACATCAAAAAACACCCACTAGACAACTCTAACCATGCACAACAATGACGGTGGCATCATGGAAACATGGCATAAAAATTAACAGATTCAGCCTTAGCACAAATTTAACATCACGATGGCATGTTAACAAGCTTATTGCACTCATCTCAAGACATATCATGGCATGAAAATAAATCAAACATGTAGAGCACATTCCAATGAGAAAAACTCATATTGACACCTAGCTCATATGACCCATGGGATAATACACACAAACAAGACAAAACATCATCTCATAACAAGTTCAGAAACTTACCAGCCACATGCACTTTTGCAACAGAGTTAAACATGGCATAATGCAACCTAACAGTCATGTCAATGCATCCATCATGAAGAGCATCACAAGACGAACATTTTGACATATCATACACTCCATTTGGACCAACATGCACCAAGTTGTGACCTCACGAACATGCCAACAAATTGTTAATAGACAACTAGTGCTGAAACAGTAACATCACGAAACACTCTTGCAACGAAGATTAAGACATCTAGATGAACTCTAACATGCATTAAATTGATGCTAACATGTAGAGCACTTCGAGACGAACATTTTGATATACCATATGAGCAAAACGGAGCACCGAGTACAAAGTTACCACATGATGAAGAAGGCAACAAAATTAAACGGATCTCGGACATAGTAGAATTTACCCTCGCGAAAAGTCAACGCGGGACGAGGAGATACGGGATGGAGGAATCCGGGACGGAGATGGGGCCGTTTGGATGGGGGAGTGGTGGATCTCGTCCACTCCCCGATCCAGATCGGGATCCGGCGAGGCGGCGGCCGGAGAAGCCATCGGAGTTGGGGCGCAGGCGGTGGAGGCAAGGGCCGGCGGTGATGCGGCAGCGCCGGCGAGGTGACGACGGAGATGGCCGGAGGGGTCGGCGAGGTGCCTGGCGACGGGGTCGCGCCCGGCGCCGGAGGCGGGCGGTGCGGCGGGCGGAGCTCGCGGGGACGCGCGGCGGAGGAACGCCGGCGAGCACGTGCGTCGGCCGGCAGGAGGCCCGGCGTGGTGCCGGGCCGGAGGCGATTGCGCATGGGGCGGCGCGAGCCGGGCGACGGGGAATGGGCCGCGGGGGCCGGCCTCAGGCCCGGCGGGCTTCGGCGGCGCGGGGAGGAGAGAGAGGCGGCGGGACACGTGGCGGCTCCGGATTCGTCCGGGTCGGTGGACGGACGTGTCCGGCGAGGTCCGGACGTGACCGGCGGCGAGGGAGGGACGAACTGCTAGGGTTTGCCCGAAAATCTCGGGGGAGAGGGGTTATTTATAGATTCAGGGAGCTAGGAGAGTCCAAATGGGGTGCGGTTCTCGCCCACACGATCACGATCCAACAACCAAGAGAATGGATGTGGTTGTGCTGGGCTAGTGGCCTGTTGTGGAGGCGTGCTGGGCCAAAAGAGATAGGAGGTTTTTAGCCCATGTGGTTATCCATTGGAGTATGAAACGACCTCCAAACGAGATGAAACTTGACAGGAGGTCTACCGTTGATATACCAAGACCACTCGACAAGTCTCAGCCCATTGCGAGGATGTTTTTAACCCACTCACGAAACAAAGGCTTGAGAGGTGCGGCGGGCACGTGTGTGAGAGTTGGAATCCGAAACGGACAACGGAGAGAACATAGATGATGCAACTACACACTGATGCAAGTGAGACTATGACAATGCAATGCACATAATGAAAATGACATGGTGACATGCAACACACGCACAAGGCAAAAACGAAGAAACCCAAAATGAAGAAGGAGCCCAGAATGGAATTGATGAAGTCAACGATGCATATATTGCCATAAATGGAATTATTACATCCGGGGCGTTACATTTTACTCCTGCAAAGTTTTTTAGAGGATTCGTTAGAGATGCTCTTATTCATTGTGTGAGGACGTGGCGGCAGTTTGGGGTGGCCAAGGCTGCGCGTTTTGACGGTCGTTCTCACCGGCAAGCAGCTGACGGCTTTATCGACGGGGTGGTCGTCCGGCTGCGGGCGTTGTTCCGGGGCTCTCGACCTGGACCTGGTGCGTGCACGGCGTGACGTCGCTTGGTGGCGCGTCGTTGGGGGCTCTCAATTTTGGCTCTGTTGTGGTGGCCGCACTAGCAACACCATGACTGACATTGGAGGCCTGTGGTGCCTTGGTGGGTGCTACATGTGGAGGTGGGCGGTGGTTGCTGGCAAGGTTGGCAGCGGCGCATCGCTCAAGTGTGTGGCTTTGATGGTTATGAATGGGGGAGAGACAGAGCCTCGGGTGAAAGCCCATTTCCACCTTGGTTGGTGCCGCCGCCGACGATGCCACGAGGCGCTGTTCCCTCCCTGGAGGCTTCATGTGGGGTGCTCTGACTCATCTCATGTATTCATCGGCATTGGTTCCTCCGGGAGAAAGTTTGAGTTCTCAGTTTCTACTGGGACGGGCAACGACAACGTCGTCGTCACTTCCTCCTTGGAGGCATCGCCTTAGGAGGCCATGGCCTAGCCAGACAAGCCTCTGTTCTATGATGTTGCCAGTTTGAGAATAGTTTTAGGGTTTTCCCGTGGGACAACGCCTCTCCACGTCTTAGTATATATAATGATCAGCATATACAACATACGTACAAAATATGTGTACACGACACGCTAGACCTACTTTAACACTCCCCCTCAATCTGAACTTCTACTCTGTACAAGGTTTAGATTGGTACTAAAACGGTCTAGCATCTGTCGAGTGGCTGGTTTGGTGAATACATCAGCCAACTGATCATTAGAAGAAATGAACCTGACCTCAAGAGCTCCAGAAGTAACACGGTCACGCAAAAAATGGAAATCGATCTCAATGTGCTTGGTACTCACATGGAAAACTGGGTTGGCAGTCAGGTACGCGGCCCTTAAATTATCACACCATAGAACTGGAACGCACTGCTATGAAACACCAAGCTCTTTGAGTAGTGACTCTACCCAAATGGCTTCAATAGCTCCATTTGGCAAAGTTTGTACTCGGCCTCTGTACTGGATCTCGACATTGTCGGTTGTTTCTTAGAACTCCAGGAAATGCGGTTTGGTCCAACAAAGATGGCAAAGCCTCTGGTGGATCGGCGATCATCAGGACACCCAGCCCAAAGTCTTGTGTGCAATGTTCCTTTCACATAACGCACAATGCGCTTAACAGCTTCCCAATGAACATCAGTGAGCTGCGAGATAAACTAGCATACCTTGTTCACTACGAACGAAATATATGCACGAGTGAGTCTTAAATACTGCAGTCCACCAACAACACTGCGATACCAGAAAGAATCATCAGAACTGATAGGTTGTCCAGACACTCGTGCAAGCTGATCTGAAGCAGACAATAGAGTGGAAGTGGACTTACAATTCTCCATGCTCACTCGGTGCAAAAGATCCATGGCATACTTCTGTTGTGTCAAGGTCACCCCCCTGAATTGTACGACACTTCCAAACCAAGAAAGTACTCCAACGGTCCAAGATCCTTAATAGGAAAACTGGCCGCAAGGGAGTGAACAAGACCATCAACAGCTCGTGGAGAAGATACAACAATAACGATATCGTCCACATAGACGAGCATATAGATCTGAACATCTTGGTGGCAGAAGAAAAACAAAGAGGTATCTGCTCTAGAGGGGATGAAACCCAGCTGTAGGAGACACATACTGAGGCGAGCATACCACGCCCGAGGGGACTGTTTAAGTCCATAGAGAGCCCGCTGCAGTTTGCACACATGTGAGGGATACCGAGCATCCTCAAACATGGCCGACTTCTGCATATAAACATCCTCAGATAAATAACAATAAAGGAAAGTGTTCCTGACATCAATCTGTCGAAGACTCCAGCCGCGAGAATCATCAAGAGCAAGAACCAATCGAACTGTAGCCCGTTTGACAACCAGACTGAACATATTGCCATAGTCAATGCCAAGCTGCTGGGTGAATCCACGGGCGACCAGTCGAGCCTTGTACTTATCAACCGAGCCATCCATACGATTCTTGGTCTTAAAGATCCACTTACTCCCAAAAATGTTGACTCCGCACGGACGAGGCACAAGTACCCAAGTCTTGTCATGATAAAGGGCATCGAGCTCATCGATCATCGCTGTACGCCAGGTAGTCTCAAGGAGAGCAACCCGATGAGAGACAAGCACCACATTGAATGCGCACTGGCAAGGATCATATCGTACGGTTCCATTAGTTGGTGCGAGCGCATGGCGAGTGTGATCGCAGGTACGCGTGACCATGGCATGACTAGGAGCAGCTGGAGGCATCGCGGTCGAGGGGACATTGCTGCCCTCGACAGATGGCGACGCGAGCTGATCAGGCGGCGACGGCGGAGCAGCATCATCCCGCACTGAGGCAGATGGGTCGGGCAACGAGGGGGCCACCGACAGGCCGGGCGAGGCCCCCGCTGTGGCCGATGATGGGCCGGGCGAAGGGGCAGCCGATGGGTCGGGGGACGTGCATGCGCCATGCACGTCGATCACTGGGGAGGTCGGCCGCGTGTGAGCGCGGTGTAGCTGACGGGCCAGACAAGCGGTGCGCGGGAGGCGTGCATGCGCCATGCACATCGATCTCCGCGGATGGAGGTACGTCGTTTGAAGTTCCCTGCACAGGAGTAACATGGCCTGAAACAGGCGGATCGGTAGACAAGTAGGATAGGTCGTATTTGCGGACATGGTCATCCCTAGCCGGTTCATTTGAAGGAAAAGAGAGAACATCAGTCAAAGAGGAGACATCAACGGTGACCCCATGTGACGCCCCAAGACTGACGCTCCAGAAGACTTCCAGCTATTTCGGGTTTCACCGTGTGTTTCAATTGTGCTTGCTTTATTTATGTTTGCATTGCATCATGTCATCAAGCCATCATGTCTTTAATTTTTAAAACTCAGCTAATAAATTGTATGGATCTTTGATCCATTTAAATAGAGGGAACTCACTATGGTGACTTCTCTTTATAACATATAAAAGCCTCTCAATATTATTAGGGAGCTATATTATAATTATTCCATTCTTTCGAAATCACCCATAAACACACTTGCAAAATAATTATGTGCCTTTCCACTTCAAGTTTGGTCTAACTTTGCCCTAAATTCTTTCTTCACTTTCCCGAGCTCGACCAAAAATCTCAACATTTTTGGACTTATCAAGCACCCAAGTCCTATTCAAATCCATTTGAATAATATTCAAATGAATCCGAATTCAATTCTTCAATCTTGCCCACTTCTATTTTTCGTGGACCGTTCACATTTTTACGAGTCCGGGAAAATTAACCTCCTCCCCAAATACCTTTCCCAACCATCTCTTTTCTTCTTTCTCTTTGCTGTTTTTTAGTAGAAGAGAGAGAGAGACCTAGGCCTCCCAGCAGCCCAGTAGGTCGTTCAGGCCCATCTGCAGCCGCGGCCCAACTACCCTCCTCTAACCCTAGCCCGCTCTCGCTCCCGCAGCCACTCCCTCTCGCTCGTTCCCCATCGCCGCCACTTCCCACTCCCCTCAACCTCCCTCCTCTCGATCTATCCCTCTCCCTCGCTCGCATCTCCCGACCCAGTGCCCGATCCACACCCCTCCTCCCTATCGAGCCCTCAGCGCCGCCACCTACCTCTCCCAACGCCCCCCTTGCCCGATCCATGGTGCTCCGCCGCCCCGGCCTCGTCAGCGTCGCGCCTCCCCTCCCTCCGTTCGGCACGCCACCGCCGGACGCCGCCCTGTTGACGTGCTCCGCCGCGCTGCACCCCGACCACCACCACCTTCCTCTGTCGCCACACGCAGCTGCCGCCATGGAGCAGAGCTCAGAGCTCCACTGCTGCCTCGGTTTCGCACCAGCTTTTCCTCGCCTCATCGCCCGAGCGCTTCTACTCTGCTATGCTCCACCGCCCCTACTCCGACCAACAAGCACACCTCCACGGCCACCGACGCCGCTGTTGGATTACGGGCTCCGCAAAACCCAAGAAGTTCGAACACAAGGGCGTGAACGAAGATCTCTCCCCCTCACGTCTACCTCGCATCTCCCCCTCGTCCAGTGAAGAGATTCAAGCAAACAACAAGTGAAGCACGCAAGAGTTTACCCAGGTTTAGGCCACCTTGTGGTGTAAAACCCTACTTCCTGCTTTGGTGGATTGGCCTCGGGAGGGCTAGAATTTGAACTAGTACAGTGGTTCCTGAGCTCAGAAGGTGAGCTCAGGAGGGTCGGGAGGCAAGAGTTCTTGCTCCTTTGCGTGGCGGCAGAGTATATGGATCGGCCCTCCCCTTCACAGTGGGGATCCTAGCTACTTATATAGGTGGCCAGGGTCCTCTTCCCCCGAAATGTTTAGGCGGGAAGGGACCCCACAACGGCCATTTCGAGCGGGAACACAAGGACGTTCCTACCCTGACAAAAGAAGTCTTCGCCTGCGAAAGGATCAGGCGGTGACACGGTGGTGGGCTCGGTGGTGACACCCCCCTGTCGTCCTTGCGGTCTTCGGTCTTGTTGCACCAATGGGGAAACCTTTGTCCCGCTCCTTGGGAGCCTGCGCCTGCGCTGCCTCCTTTGCACCGAAACGGCAAATGTGCCGCTGGCGAGCGCTGGCACCTGCTGGCACGGTTCGTCATTGCTGACGTCACTGCCTCCTCCTGAGGCATGCTTGGCATGGATTCTCCGCCCCTCCGGAGCACCTTGCCGAGGCCGCTCCTGAGGGGTTCTTGATGTTGTTCTCCTCGCGAGGCCTAGCCCCCTCGCGATGGTCTTGGGTAGCTGGTCGATCAACTGGGTCATACCAAGCCATGGTAGGAGCGCGTCGCGGCTCGCAGACAGGCAAGTCTGGGTACCCTAGTTCCCAGGACGCCGACAGTAGCCCCCGGGCCCAAGGCGCGCGCGGAGTTGGCTTCGAGGCGAAGCCTTAGTCGAGGAAGAAGCGCTGCGGGCCCCAAAGGTTGCGGGCCAAGCTGGCGTGCGACGGTTGGATGGGACGTGGGCGACTCTGCTCCCCACGCAGTCTTGGTAATCGTGTGACTCGACAACTCCTCGGCGCAGACGATGGGGCTGTTATGGCTGTGACGCCAGTGGCTAGCGATTGGGCTCCTCTGCCCTATAAATGGGACTAGGGGGAGCCCCCATGCCATCTTCAAGCCAGCGTCGTCTTCCTCCTTGCTTATTCCCCGCTCTCGCTCTTGCTGCGAGATCTCCATGGTGCCGCCGAGGAAGGCGTCCGCCGCGGAGAAAGGGAAGGCCCCGCAGGATCTAGCCCTGCTGCCGCCGAGGAGGGGCCGCGGGCGTCCCCGCAAGCATGCCGCTGCACCCGCAGCGACACCTCGAGGAAGCGCGCGCGGCCTTCAGGGTTCTGTCGCGGCCATTGGTGAGAGGCGCGGTACGTCTTCCAGTGGTGAAGGTGTTCATGGCCGTGGTGGGAGAGGAGACGCGAGACGGCGCATGGCGGTCGCACGTCCTCCACGTCCGCAGCTCCACTCCTTCGACGTGTCGTCGGAGTTCGTGGTGTGGGCAGAGAAGCCTGGTGGCTCCTGGCTCCGGCTTCCCCGCTCATTCGGCAACGTGTTACCAACCGGAGGCCCCGGCGGCGTCTGGCTGCAGGCTGACGGTTGCTGCAGTGGTGCGTCCTGGGAGGAGGTTGATGTGGCTCCCTCGGGTGACGTGTTCCTGGAGCACGGCTGGCAATCATTTTCTCGCGCGCACCGGCTGCTGGGGAGGTGTACGCTCCACTTCGGGTACGATGGCGCCTCCACACTGTTTGTGAGGTTCTTCTCGGAGGAAGGGAGGCGCCTTGGGTGCTGTCCCGAGGCCAATGACAAAGAGGACGACGGGGACGGTGTCCGGAGGAGCAACTCCTCCTCCGGAGATGATCTTAGTCCTGGGGGGCGCTGCCGGTCCCCCCTCTGTGGCAGCAGCAGCTCCTCCAGCAGCGGCGGCAATACTGAGCCACCGCGCCGCCGAGCTCGGCTCGGCGAGGGGGGAGAGTCATCGCGCCACCGCGCCCTGGTGAAGCGGGAGGAGCTGGAAGACTCCAACTGAGTGGGGGCAACAGCGCCGAGCTGCGGCTCAATGGTCAACCTCTGCTTCTTCTTTTTCCTTCATTTCCCTCATGTATCGAAATTTTAGGTTGCCTCGAGAAGGCGTGTAATGGACTATGGCATATGTATGAAACGCGAACTTGCTATTATGTTCTTGGCCTGGATGAGATTACTTAGCTTTTGTGCTGTGACGTCTTGAGGCGAAGTTCTCCTCACCCATCGGCGTCATGAGGCCCCAGCGGGTCATGCGGGTGGTTGAGTTCGGGGGGTCCTAACCTGCGAAGGCCCCGAGTACGAGTGAGCCGCCGGGCTGCCGAGGGCTTGCGCCCTTGGGCTCGCTTGAGAGTGCCGATCGTGGATTAAGGTGCCAAGGCCTGAGCAGGCTCGGCAGAATAGATCGTGTGGATTGAGAAGCCGGATGCCAGAGCCTGAGTAGGCTTGGCCAGGTGTGGTCACGAGATCGCGGCAGCTGAGAGCCGAGACCGACCGTGTCCCAGCCCCCACGCGCGAGGCGCGCGAAGGAGGACAAGCGGCGCAGCCCTTGCCTGAAAAAGATGGACAAAAAATGGCGAGAAAAACTCCAAGCAAGACTCCCAACCAAACGCAAGAAACCCGAGAACCTCATAGCACGGGGTAGAGGAAGGGCTGATAGCCAAGGAAGTAGAAAAGGCTGACAGCCAAACACCAAGCCAAAAAGGAAAAAGGTCGCGTCCGAACCCTACACTATGTCTTCTTCAAAGCGCGGAGCTTAGGACTGCCATTGGGACGTGGGTGGGAGCCCCGTCTGATGACCCACAGGCAACGCTCAGGAGGCTCCGAGGCGTGTACAACCCCAACTCATTATTATGTGAGAGTGTCACGAGCGGAGACCTTCACGGGCACAGAGCCTTGTTTACAGATAGAACCTCCTGAGGTGCTGAGTGTTCCAGGAATTCTGGATAGGTACTCTGGGGCGTGTAAAGCCCCACTCATTATTACGTGAGAATGTCACGAGCGGAGATCTTCTGACGTGTCCGCCCCTTTACTTTGAGGGCCCCGCCCCGCACAAGTCCGCTCCCACCATGAGCTCACTAGAAGGCGGCATTCATGAGGTGGGACACTGCACATAGTGGGGGGATGGGACCTTGGCTATAGCCCCCCCTGCCGAGCACTAGGCACAACGCTTACGCGACCTCCGGGCGCGCTTTACCCCGGGGGGCTAACGTCGTCCGGAGGCACGACGTCCTGAGGTGCGAGGGGGACCCCGCCCCACTCATGCTCATAATGACCCCTGAGCCCTCCTGATTAGGGCCAGGCCCAGAGGGTACGGGGTTACGTGAGCGGGGGGTGGAATCGCGGTCTTGGGCCCTCCTGGCGTGCGTAGGACGGGCTGCCGTACCGCCTCCAGACGTACCCTCCGCAGCCCGGGGGATGGTACGTCGGGAGGCGCAGCGTCTTGAGCTTGAGTGGAGGGAGAGGAGGCCCCTCCCCACGTGCATCATACCCGCCGCCGGCGAGCCCTTGGTGAAATCCAGAGCGGTCTCATGCGCAACGGGTCACGCGTGAGGGGACGAGGGCCTGACCCGGGCCTTCCATCTCTTTCTTTCTCGATGCGGCACCTGGGGTGCTTCCTTGGCGAGCTGAGGCTTGGGGCCAGAGACGCTGTCGCGGGCGGGCTCACAAGGGCTCATGGCCTTAGTGGCGGTGAGGACGCCAAGCATATAGATGATGCAGGTAGGGAGAAACAACTAGCCATGATTTATGCGCAAAAGAGACAGTTATGGGGGTGAGCCCCCAGCAGCTCGAGGGCTACTGTGGGGGTGAGGCCCCGATAGCTCGAGGATGATGCAGCCCGGGGGGCACCCTCGATTGAATACCTGAGACATCACCTGATACTTGTCTTCGAAGAAGAGTTGGGGTAGCTGAAGACGCGAGTCATGCGGGTCGCTCCTGAGGATCACCGGGCTCCTGACGCCCAGGGGCTCCGGAGGCCCTCAGTGGTCATGGGGGGCCGGCTCCTGCTCCGTCAGGATCGCCTACCACTGAGCATCCAAAGCCTGCCACGTGAGGTGCTGGAACATGGCAGCTGTGTTGCGGAAGCCGAAGAACATGCGAAGGTAACTGCAGGGGAGAGTCCTCCTCCAGCCGACAGCCGTCGGCCAGAAGGGCTCCAGAGAAGCGGCTCGGTTGAGGCCTGAGATGTCAACGCAAATGCGGAATTGGTTTCTTGGGTTGCGGGTAGGTGAGCTTGGTGCCGTGCGGTTGCGCCCACCGCATATGAGCCTTGCGTACTAAAGTTCTTTGGTAACCTGGTCGATGAAGTCTCGAGCCCCCAGCGCTGTATGGCTCACGCTAGGCTCACAAAAACGTGCTTCGAGACACGCCTGCAGGAGGTGCCCGAACACCTCCCTCGTGACGCTGGTCAGACCAGAGGCACTCCAGAGGAGAGCCCCCGAGCCCGTCCTGAGAGGGGCGCCGGGCGCGCCTCCTTCTACGAGGGTGGAGGGCACCTCGTCAGCAGGCGCGGGTCCTGAGGCGGGGTTGTCAGGAGCCCCTGCATCCTGAGGTCCGTTTGCGGGCAGGTTCTTCTTCTTCTTGGGGGCGGTTTGTAGGGCGAAGACGGCTCCATCCTCATCGGAGCTCTCGACCGCTCCAGTCTGGTAGGCGCGCTCCAGGGAACGCACTGCTTCCTTCTCGTCGCAGGCAATCGTGATGATCCCGCCACTCCCGGGCATCTTGAGGACGTTGTAGCCGTGATGGGTCGCAGCCATGAACTTGGCGAGGGCCGGATATCCTAGGATGGCGTTGTACGGGAGGTGAATGTTGGCAACGTCGAAGTCAATGAGCTTGGTGTGATAGTTTTCGCAATCGCCGAAGGTGGCGGGGAGGCGGACCTGCCCCATCGGGAGTGTGGAGCTATCTGTGACTCCATAGAATGGCTTGGTTGGGTGGAGCTGATCGTAGGGGACTTGGAGCGTCTCGAAGGTCTGGACGGAGAGGACATTGAGCCCTGCAACACCGTCGATGAGGGTCTTGGTCACGAGGACGTTGCTGATGGTCGGAGTGCAGAGCATCGGGAGAGTGCCTAGGGCTGTAGTGCACTTGAGCTGGTCCTTGGGGTCGAAGGTGATGACCTGCTCGGTCCACCTGAGGTTGCGCGCCGTGTCAGGCCTGGGGTGCGCCGCGTTCACCTCACTAGCGAACTGCTTGAAGATGCGGTGGGAGGCCGGAAGATGGGCTCCTCCCAGAATCCATGCAACCACACGTGGCTCCTGAAAGCCCCCTGCTTCGTCTCCCTGGCGGTCGTCGTCATTCCTTCTTGGCGGTGGTGGCAGCGGAGGCAGGCCCGTGTTGCCCTGAGGGCGATCCTCACGAGGCTGGTCGCTCCAGGGGGCGTCACGAGGCTGCTCCTCCCAGCGGTCTTCGCAAGGTTGATCATGCCATCCTTGGCGCGAGTTCCTGCCATCCCAGCGTCCTCCATCATGGCCCCCTCCGCGACCGTAGCCGCGGTTGTCGCACTCAGGACGCTGCCCGATGCACCCGCCGCGCATCGCCTTGAGCTCTTGGCAGTTGTTGGTGTTCTGGCTGTGAACATCGTGGAAAACACAGTATGGACGGTTGTCTCTGGGGGGTTCGTTTTAGTCGCAGCCACGCTTCACTTCTGGCTCCGCAGCCAGCACGGCGGGTCCCTTGCACTTTGCTTCCTTGGCCTTGGCCTTCTTGTCGTCAGCCTTTGCTTCAGGCAGCTCCAGGAGAGATAGGCATCCTTCCTCTACCCTCGCGCACTTCGCCGCGAGGTTGAACATCTCGAGGGCCATGCACAAGTCCTCGTGGACGGCGAGCTCCTCCTTCATCCTAACGTCACGGACACCATCGGAGAACGTCGAGATGATGGCCTCGTCCGAGACCCTGGGGATCCTCAGGCGCACGATGTTGAAACGCAGGATGAACTTCTGCAGGGTCTCCCCAGGTTGCTGCTTCACGCGGCGCAGATCTGCGGCCGCCAGGGCTCAGTCGCGGGTACCCTGGAAGTTGGCGACGAAAATGCTCACGAAGCTCTCCCCAGGAGGAGATGGATCCTGCGGGGAGGTTCAGGAGCCAGGAGCGAGCGCCGTCCTTGAGGGCCATGGGGAACCAGTTCACCATGACCTGCTCAGTGTCGTTGGACGCCTCGATGCTCAGCTAGAAAAGCTGAAGGAACTCTACTGGGTCGGCGGTGCCGTCGTAGCGCGGAGGCAGATCCGGCTTGAACTCGTCGGGCCAGACGAGGCGCCGTAGCTCTGGAGCTAGGGCGCGACATCTAGGCACGCTCATGATTGCAGGTGCCCCATGTGCCTGCGGTGCTGGTTCCTGGGGTATAGGCGCCACCACCTCCTATGGTGCGAGGTTAAGGTGCTACCGAACGGGGAACCCGCGAGCTTCTGCCTGGGGGTGCGGGACCACCTGGCAGCTCTCCTCGTCGCGCGCACGGGCCCTGTGGGGCTGCTCGCGCTATTGAGCCTCGCGTCTGAGCCCCTAGCCGGCGTCGTGCAGTGGAGATGGAGCTGGGACGCCGTGGTCCACGTTCCCCGCCATGAGCGACGGAGGACGGGAGGAGTGGGTCGGTGCAGGTACTTCCCCGGTGGCATTGACGAGCTTGGTGATGCGGTGGAGCCACTCGTCGTAGAGGTCATCCACTGGACGGTAGCGTAGGAGCTCCCGCGCCATCAGTAGCGCAGGCTTCTGGTAGACCGGCCCGTGGCGGACCAGCGAGAAAGACGTCGCGGGCGGCGAGGGTGATGGAGTCGCCGTGTGGCCATCGTGCCGCACGGACAGCGGCAGCGACGAGTCCTGCTACTCGTGGACGGCTGGGTCGATATCGGCGTTGGCGACCTACGAGTCGGGGCGGAGCGGTGCACCATTGCCCGTGGGCGCCGTCTGAGTGACGTTGGCGGCGCGCGCCCGGGGTGTGTCCACCATGGTGGTGAACCGAGGTCGACGAACGAGAGCGGGATGAGGTCGTCGGAGAGGCAGATTTCGACATGCCCCCTACTTGGCGCGCCAAATGTCGGATTACGGGCTCCGCAAAACCCAAGAAATTCGAACACAGGGGCGTGAACGAAGATCTCACCCACTCACGTCTACCTAGCGTCTCTCCCTCGTCCAGTGAAGAGATTCAAGCAAACAACAAGTGAAGCACGCAAGAGTTTACCCAGGTTCAGGCCACCTTGTGGTGGAAAACTCTACTTCCTGCTTTGGTGGATTGGCCTCAGGAGGACTAGAATATGAACTAGTACAGTGGTTGTTGAGCTCAGAAGGTAAGCTCACGAGGGTCAGGAGGCAAGAGTTTTTGCTCCTTTGCGTGGTGGCAGAGTTTATGGATCAGCCCTCCCCTTCACAGTGGGGATCCTAGCTACTTATATAGGTGGCCAGGGTCCTCTTCCACCAAAATGTTTAGGCGGGAAGGGATCCCACAACGGCCATTTCGAGCGGGAACACAAGGACGTTCCTACCCTGACAAAAGCAGTCTTTGCCTGCGAAAGGATCAGGCGGTGACGCGGTGGTGGGCTCGGTGGTGACATCCCCCCTGTCGTTCTTGCGGTCTTCGGTCTTGTTGCACCAATGGGGAAACCTTTGTCCCGCTCCTCGGGAACCTGCGCCTACGCTACCTCCTTTGCACCAAAACGACAACTACGCCGCAGGCGGGCGCTGGCACCTTCTGGCGCGGTGCGTCACTGCTGACGTCACTGCCTCCTCTTGAGGCATGCTTGGCCTTGGATTCTCCGCCCCTCCGGAGCACCTTGCCGAGGCCGCTCCTGAGGGGGTCTTGACGTTGTTCTCCTTGCGAGGCCTAGCCCCCTCGCGAGGGTCTTGGGCAGCTGGTCGATCAGCTGGGCCATACCAGGCCGTGGTAGGAGCGTGTCGCGGCCCGCAGACAGGCAAGTCTGGGTACGTTGGTTCCCAGGACGCCGACAACCGCCAAGTCCTGCTGCCGCCGCTATTCTGCCTCGTCAACCCATCGTCCTCGAGTCGCCATAGTTCCCGCTGTAGGGGCGCCGTTCCACCTGGATGCAAGACTCCAAGGCGTCAAGTTCATCTTCTATATGGTGGATACAACCAAGTGTCACCGACAACCCTCAAGTACTCCTTTGTTTCGTCAAGACCCTCATGAACCACTACTTCCACTACCGGACCACGAGTACCACTACGTCCCTCGATGACCAATGAACGACTACGAAACATGTACAACTATCGTCGCCGAAGACCCGTGTACCACTACCGCCGACGTGAGCAACTACGGAACGTGTACGACTCCGAAACGTGACCAACTACTTCCCACAACGCCCCGCGAACCACTTCTGCCACTACCATCGATGCATGCAACTACTTCCACTACTTCTCCCATCGAACTCGATCCACTCCGAAAACACACGCTTCCAAGGTATAACTGTCGAGACGACCGCCCGTGGACCGAATGTTTGCGATGTATGAGATGAAATACTTGTTTGCCTCGAGTCCGAAGTGCCCCTCGTTTGCCTTGTCGCCAACTCGTGGGACACCCGGTTACCGGGATCACCGCACCATCTCGCATGACATGCTCACGTCGACCCTTTCTTTTGCACCGGTCTCTCAACAAGTTACCGGAACCGATATATTGTTGTGGCTTCATTTTCGGTTATCGCTGCCGTGGCACCCTTTCTTTCCACAATGGGGACGAGATACTCCATATCTTGCTCATGTCCACTTTTAAGAAAATTGCATAAAACTTGCATATGTCATCCGCATCATGATAACAACATTTAAATGGTTAAAATTGTTGTGTGCTTTAAATTGCTAATTATGCACATGGGGAGTTTCCGGAATTGTTGTTATTATTTCCGGCCTCATTTTAAATACCTAGATAGTGTAGTTTGCTCATGATTCACCTCTTGCCATGTTAACAAACATTTAATCTTGTCTTGTAAATATATGAGAGTCAACTAAATAAATAAAATGTGGTGTTTCATCAATATGCAACTTGTTCAATATTGAGCTCCACTTAACTTGTAGTATTTCTTGTGCACCTTGCCATGCCATACATATTTAAACCGGACATGCATCATATTTGTTTGTGCATCATGCCATGGTTATGATATGTGTGTTTATAGTGTTTTTTGCTTCTTTCCGGTATGCTTCTCTCGTTAGCTTCGGATTCGTTCCGGAGTTGTGAGGATTCGTTCAACTTCGTCTGTTTGTCTTCTTCATGGACTCATTCTTCTTCCTTGCGGAATCCCAGGCAAGATGACCATTCCCCGATATCACCTCTATCTTTGCCTATGCTAGATGTCTCGTTCTTTAGATATGCCTCGATGCCTATTCCTGTTTGTCAGCCTCCTATTGTTGCCATGAAACACTCTAACCGCCCTCCTAGCAAACCGTTGATTGGCTAAGTACGCTTTTGCTCAGCCCCTCTTATAGCGTTGTTAGTTGCAGGTGAAGTTTTGAAGATTGATCCACGTTTGGACTTCTTTATTGGGATAACACAATATATATCTATTTAAAATAATGCACATATATATTGGTAATGGGCGGAAGGCTTGGCCTACTACTTGGTGTTTTGTTCCACTCATTCCACCTTCGGACCCGATAAACCGGTGTTATGTTCCTTGAATTTGCGTTCCTAACATGGTTGGGGTTTATGGGCCCCCTCGATAATTCACACTCCTTAAAGCTTTTCCAGCAAGGCTCAACTTTCATTTTAACATTTGCCTAATAACTAAAACTTGCCGAGGGAGTAATTAACCCGAGGATTTATTAATCAACCCCCGGGCCAGTGCTCGTCTTGAGCGTTCGTCCAAAACCTGTCAACCGCCGGTGACCGCGAGGGGCAACTCTGGTATTTCGGTCTACCAGAAGTTTGGACAATCTGGTCGTGGCCTGAGACGAGATACACGCGGCTACGGTCAGGGTGTTGGCACGCCGGGAGGTCTTGCTGGATTAGTTTTACCTTTGTCGAAATATCTTGAGCACGGGATTCCGGGAATACTCGGGACTTCCCAATTTGGAGTTGCGACTCCGCGGATCGTGAGCTTGTGATGGGCTAGGTTGGGACACCCCTGCAGGGTTTTGAACTTTCGAAAGCCATGCCCGTGGTTATGTGGCAGATGGGAATTTGTTAATATCTGGTTGTCGATAACTTACATCCTTAAGAATACACTACCTGTGTGAGTACCGTGATGGTCTCTTTTCGAAGGGCTTCGGGAAGTGAACACGATGGGGTTATGCATCACCGTGAGTAGCTAGGATCACTTAGTGATCATCTTTGGCGATCGTTGGCACATTTCTCTTATCGCTCTGAATTCGTAAGCTAGTTGCTTAGTGCTTGCTGCAGACACTTTATTACCTCTCCACACCTATAAGGCTTTGTTAGTTTTGATACCCGGGAATGGGATTGCTGAGTCCTTGTGACTCATAGATTACAACACACACCAGATGCAAGTATAGCCGAGAATGTTGCAGGAGATGGACAAGAACTTCACGAGGAGTTCGATGAAGAGCGTAGCCGTATGTATGTGACGTATTTCGACAATCAGTAGTGGTTCCTACTAGGGTGATCGGGCCTTGAGGTTGTGGTATCTTTTCTCGTTTGGTTTCGTCCGTAGTCGGACCCTGTGTTATTTGGATGAATGTATGTTATTGTATTCATTGTGTGACATGGCGAGTGTAAGCCAACTATTTTACTCTTTCATCCCTAAACTTTTACATGAGTTGTGCAAAGATACCACGCTTGCGATCATTCCAGAATGCGCTTATGTTGCTAAGTCGTGCCTCGACATGTAGGAGATATAGTCGTATCTTGGGCATTACACCCTAGGTGTGGCATAGGGAAAAACAGACTCGTCGAAAACAACATCACGAGAGAAGTATATACATCCTCGTGGAATGATTGAGGCACTTGTATCCCTTATGCATCTGGCTATAGCCTAAGAACACGCACATGGTGGAACGAAAAGCAAGCTTATGTGCGTTATATTTGTGCAAACTAGGCCAGCAAGCACACCCAAAAGTACGGAGGAAATTGTAGTCAGGTTGCACCTTAAGAACATGATACATGGGTGTATCTTGTTGAAGAACAGGTGCGGGAATGCGATTGATAAGGTAACACGTAGCAAGAAAAGCTTCATCCCAAAAAAAGCAATGGGAGAGAAGAATGGGCCAGCAAGGCAAGACCTGTTTCTACAAGATGACGGTGTTTGCGTTCATCCCAAAAAAAGCAATGGGACAGAAGAATGGGCCAGCAAGGCAAGACCTGTTTCTACAAGATGACGGTGTTTGCGTTCAGCAACCCCGTTTTGCTGATAAGTGTGCGGGCAAGACACACGATGGGAGATCCCAGTGCGTTGGAAATAGAGGTGCAATTTGTGGTACTCGCCACCCCATTCCGACTGAACCGCGATGATTTTAGTGTGGAGAAGACGCTCAACATGAGCCTGAAAAGCATAAAACACTTGGTCAACATCAGACTTGTGCTTGAGGAGATATATCCAACTGAAACGAGAATAATCATCGACAAAGCTCACATAATACGTATAACCTCTGGAAGAGGCAATTGCTGGCCCCCAAACATCAGAATGGATTAACTCAAGAGGCATAGTGAAAACATGATGAGATAAAGTATATGGTAATTGTTGACTCTTAGCACGCTGACAAGCATCACACACTAAAGTTTAACATTCAGAAGAACACACTAAATCATTATTCCTAACAATGTTTTGAACAATATTATTGGAGGGATGACCGAGATGCTGGTGCCACTGGGACGGGGTGGTCTTGACGCTGAGAGATGCTTGGCGGGTGCAGGATGACGACGCGCGACTAAACGAGATGGGGTAGAGTCCACCACGACTTCTACCGCGAAGGAGAACCCTCTTCGTGGTCGTGTCGTTAATAAGGAAAAATAAACGATGAACTTCCACAAAGACATCATTGTCAAGGACAAGGCGATAAACAGAAATAAGATTTTGATGAATATGTGGAAGGCAAAGAATATTTAGTAAATGAAGAGATGAACTGGGTATAGTGGAATGACCAATATGCGAAATAGACAAACCTGCACCATTTGCCACTTGCACTTGACCCTTCCAGCCATAGCGCTCATGGAAGTGTAGACGGTCAAGATCACTTGTCAGGTGGTCCGCCGCACCGGTGTCTACGATCCAGTGCGGCTGGTCATGAGCGGAGGAGGAGGTGGACACGGAGTTGGCGGCGCAGTGGTCACGATCATTGCGGCCGCGACAATCGCCCGCCTTCTGTCCCCAGTTCTTACAGATCTGGCACTTGGGGCGCCAATACCGGTTGCGACCGCCCCCGTTGCCTCCTCCATTGCGGCCATTGCCACTATTGTTGCCGCTAGTGCGGCCAGGGGCACCGCCCTGGCTTGGGCCGTAGCCAGCCGATCCTGGCGGGAGAGAACCGCCGGAGGGACGTCTGCCACTCGGGCGTCCAGAGTCAGGCGCACGGCCAGAGTGGTCGTTGTAGACCGACCAGGACGCCGCGTTGGAAGATGACTGCCAATCCTCAAGCTCCGACTGCTGCTGCTGGAGGGCCTCGTAGTGAAGGACACTTGAGTAGAATGCATGAAATGTGATAGGCACGCCCGTGAAGATCATCGATGCAGGAATGGGGTTAAACGCCGAGCCGAGCCCAGTCAGCATGTAGTTTGATGATCTCATCATTGCGAAGAGGAGAGCCAACGGCAGCCATCAAATCAGCAAGTGACTTCACCTTCTGCATGTACTCGTCGGCGGGTCTATCTCCTTTCCTGAGTGCATGAATCAGGCGCTGGAGGTTGCGCACGCCGGCGTTGTTCTTGGTGGCGAACATGGTGTGCACGGCCTCCCATGCGGCTGCCGTCTGTAGCCGATCAACTGCGTGGAGATCTCCACGTTCATCGAACCGAGAAGATGCCCGAGGAGCTTTTGATCAAGAGTCCACCACTGCTCGTAGTCAGGATTGGATATGGTGCGAGCAGCGTCACCGATGCTTGTCGTCACTATCGGCCCCGACGCCGTGGCCGAGCCATTGAGGAAACCATGGAGGAGAACTCCGCCAAAGTTGGGAAGGGCGAGAGCCCTCCACAACATGAAATTGTTGTGGTCTAGAGAGACCGCGATGGGCGGAAGGACGGGAGAGGGAGCCGATGCCATGGGTGGGGCGATGACCGTGGCGAACACGGTAAGGGCAAGCGCGGAGGAGGTGGATACCGCAGCGGCCGGGGAGGTGGTCAAGGCGGCGGCTGATACGTCTCCAATGTATTTACAGTTTTTGATTGTTCCATGCTATTATATTATCTGTTTTTGATGTTTAATGGGCTTTATTATACACTTCTATATTATTTTTGGGACTAACCTATTAACCCAAGGCCTAGTGCAAATTGTTGTTTTTTGCCTATTTCAGTGTTTCGCAGAAAAGGAATATCAAACGGAGTCCAAATGGAATGAAACCTTCAGGATGATCGTTTTTGGAACAAACGCAACCCAGAACACTTGGAGTACACGCCAGGGAAGCCACGAGGTGGCCACGATGCAGGGGGCGCGCCTAGGGGGGTAGGCTCCCCCCACCCTCATGGGCCCCTCGTAGATCCACCGACATACTTCTTCATCCTATATATACTCATATACCCTGAAAACATCTGAGAGCACCACGAAACCCTATTTCCACCGCCACAACCTTCTGTACCCGTGAGATCCCATCTTGGGGCCTATTCCGGAGCTCCACCGGAGGGGGCATCAATCACGGAGGGCTTCTACATCAACACCATAGCCTCTCCGATGAGTTGTGAGTAGTTTACCACAGATCTTCGGGTCCATAATTATTAGCTAGATGGTTTCTTCTCTCTCTTTGGATCTCAAAACAAAGTTATCCTCGATCTTCTTGGAGATCTATTCGATGTAATTCTTTTTGTGGTGTGTTTGTCGAGATCCGATGAATTGTGGGTTTGTGATCAAGATTATCTATGAACAATATTTGGTTCCTCTCTTAATTCTTATATGCATGATTACAATATCTTTGAAGTCTCTTCAAATTATCAGTTTGGTTTGGCCTACTAGATTGATCTTGCTTGCAATGGGAAAAGTGCTTATGTAACGCCCCGGACACACCCGCCGGTGGTCGTTACTCCTGGCGGAATCTAGACTGGCCCCACACATCAATACTAGTCTTTTCTGCGCACTTTGTCCTCACTCATGCGCACCCGGGAGCAACTTCCCGGTCGGTCACCCATCCTGAAACTACTCCAAGCTGAGCACGCTTAACTTTGGAGTTCTATCCGAATGGGCTCTCGGAAAAGAAGGAATTCCTTATTGATATGAGTAGTCTATCATCCCTATTAAGCCAGGCCATCACATACACCCTCACTCAGAGGAACCGACGTCCTTGTCGGGCCACAAGAACGTTCCCTCTTGGCACAACCATCTGTGCTTCCAGGACAGCACATGTGCCATGCCGTGTGCCACGATGGGTCACAAACATCATGCACGACATGACTGCAAACTGTCCGCAAACATCCGTGTAACCGCGAGGGTCGGCTCTGATACCAACTTGTAATGCCCCGGACACACCCGCCGGTGGTCGTTACTCCTGGCGGAATCTAGACTGGCCCTACACATCAATACTTGTCTTTTCTGCGTACTTTGTCCTCACTCATGCGCACCCAGGAGCAACTTCCCGGTCGGTCACCCATCCTGAAACTACTCCAAGCTGAGCACGCTTAACTTTGGAGTTCTATCTGAATGGGCTTCCGGAAAAGAAGGAATTCCTTATTGATATGAGAAGTCTATCATCCCTATTAAGCCAGACCATCACAGCTTAGCTTTGGGTTCAATCTTGCGGTGTCCTTTCCCAGTGAAAACAGGGACAGCAAGGCACATATTGTATTGTTGCCATCGAGGATAAAAAGATGGGGTTTATATCATATTGCATGAGTTTATCCCTCTACATCATGTCATCTTGCTTAAGGCATTACTCTGTTCTTATGAACTTAATACTCTAGATGCATGCTGGATAGCTGTCGATGTGTGGAGTAATAGTAGTAGATGCAGAATCGTTTCGGTCTACTTGTCACGGACGTGATGCCTATATACATGATCATGCCTAGATATTCTCATAAGTATGCGCTTTTCTATCAATTGCTCGACAGTAATTTGTTCACCCACTGTAGAATCTGCTATCTTGAGAGAAGCCACTAGTGAAACCTATGGCCCCCGGGTCTATCTTCTATCATATTAATCTTCCATCAACTATTTATCTTTACTGTTCTTTTATTTTGCAATCTTTACTTTTCAATCTATACAACAAAAATACCAAAAATATTTATCCTATTATCTATATCAGATCTCACTTTTGCAAGTGGCCGAGAAGGGATTGACAACCCCTTTATCGAGCTGGTTGCAAGGTTCTTATTTGTTTGTGTAGGTACGAGGAACTTGCGTGTAGTCTCCTACTGGATTGATACCTTGGTTTTCAAAAACCGTGGGAAATACTTACACTACTTTGCTGCATCACCCTTTCCTCTTCAAGGGAAAACAACGCATGCTCGAGAGGAAGTAGCGGCCGGGGAGGTGGACATCGCAGCGGCCGCGAGGAAAGCTGGCGGCGGCGGCAGAGGAGGAGAGGCGGCGGCTAGAGTAGTCTCTAGGTACCAAGTTTGAGAATAGGTTCAGGGTTTTCCCGTGGGGCAGTGCCTCTCCATGTCTTACTATATATAATGATCAGCATATACAACATATATACAAAATACGTGTACACAACATGCTAGACCTACTTTAACATTGCCAAGCCGGCTGTTGACGAACCATCAGATCGTGTGGTGCGCGGCCTCAAGGCTGGTGTGGTAGCCGGAGCGGTGGTTTCGGATGTGGTAGTCATGGAAGGGTGTTAACATTGGTCGCTTGGGTGGCAGTGTCATCAGCTAGGCTGGTGTGCAACCTTGGAGTCCGCGTGGACGTCGGACAAGTGGCTCCGATGGTTATAGGGTGTCGGCTTCGATTGCTCGGGTGCTGGAGCAGGCGGCTCACCTAGTGTGCGGCCTCGGGGTTGGCGTGTGTACATGTTGCTTACGTTTGTAAGTTTGAGAGGCGACTCTGGAGATGGTTGTGCAATGTCGACTCCGGTTGCTTGGGTGACGGAGCAGGCGACTCGCCTGGTGAACGACCTCGAGGTCGGTGTGGATGTTGTGGCAATGCCTTCGGTTCATGAGTGTCGGCTTTGGTCACTTGGGTGGCAGTGGCGATGACTCGGCTAGTGCGCGGGCTCAGGGTTGGTGTGCAAGCCCGAGCGATGACCCCAGAAAGTGGTTTGTTAGGTGTCATCTCTGGTTGCTTCGGTGGCATAGTCGTCTGCTCGACTACGCGGCCTCGGGTCCAGTTTGTGACTACTGCAGAGGTTTTTGAATGTTGGAGCGGCGGCTCCGGGCCATGTTATAGGGTGCATACTTTGGTCAATTTGGCGACAAAATTGTTGACTCCTTGGATACGCAACCTCGGGGTTGGTATATGTAGAGGTTGTATCGGTTTTTAGCCATTTTTTATTAACTGGACACTTCTCTTCTTCTTAACAAAAAAGCAGAGCTCATGCTGGTTCCTCAAAAATAATAATCTCAAATTCTCTCTGCCCTTTTCATATCTCCAAATCCCCTAATGGTGGCGTGATGGATGGTGGATCTTGCACAACATGTGCTCTGGATCAATCTCCGTTGGCTAAGCTCTCTCTTTCAGGTGCTTTATGGGGGTGGGGAGTCTCTCTTCCATCTTCAACTCCTCGGAGCCCATTGACTCCTGCTGCTACTATGCCTCACTGGCAACAAAAGCTTAATTCCATCAGCCCTGTAACACGGTTAGAGCTGACCAACTTACACATCCAGTCTCCACTCTCCAGTAAAGAAGTGGAAGACTGAGATGATTCCTATGGCTAGCAATGTGGCTCCAGCAGGTGCTATGTAATGTGGGTTGTTTTAGCTTCTCGAGCTTTTTTGCTACCCTTGGCATTTAGTAGCTTAAACATAGGTTTAAAATGTTGGTTGTTTTTTGGCGTTTGGTTGCTCTCTTAACTTTGTTTGGTTTCATTTTGATAATGGAACCGAGATGTCTTTACGGCTCCCTGATACTAAAAAAACCTTCTACAAATTCCTATATTAGCTCTTCCACACTACTTATACCATAGTGATCTTCATCGAGACAGTGTTTAATGTTATGGACATCAAATTTTTCATCTTTGGCAATGGCGCCAAAACGCCGTTTTGGGACTCCTCTTGGATATTTGGGCACAAACCAAAGTATACTACTCGCTCGTCTATTAGGCCTTGAGGAAAAAAATGGAAGGTGTGGGAGGCCCTAACGGAAATGCCCGGATTTTCAAAATCAACTACAACTCCGCCGTCTTCGGTGACCACTTCCGGAAATTTTTCACCCTTTGGATGCTTGTGCACGATTTTCCCCTCGATGTGCAAACCGAAGATGTCATAATTTTAAAACACGTGAATGATGGTATCTACTCGGCGGCCACTGCATATAAAGCTCAATTCCTTGGCTTGACACTTTCCCCCATGTACCTCATGGTTTGGAAAGTTTGCTCCCCCCTCTGAAAGGATCAAGATGGACCTAGAGGGGGGCTGAATAGGTACAATTACAAATTTTAATTGTTACTTGGCAATTTTAAGCAATGATGCGGAATAGGAAAGTGATCCTAACAATTGCAAGTAAGATGCTAAGCAAGGTAAGCTAGTAACACAAGTATGTAAATAAGCTAGCACAATAGGATACAAGTAAGAACTAAGAGAGAAGTAACCACAAGTAGAAAGTGAGGGTTAGGAATAATCGCAACTTCGAGAGACAAGGATGTACGCCGATGTTCACTTCCTTGGAGGGAAGTGACGTCACCGTTTAGAGAGGCGGGTGTTACCACGAAGGCGCACCAACGCCACGAAGACTCAGCCTATTCTCTCTTTGAGATATCACCACGAAGGCGATTTCCAACCACTAGTGGTAGACCTTTAGGTGTCCTCCAAACCCTCACAAACTTTCCGGGGGTAATCACAACGTTTGATTCCTCTCCGAATGACTCCTACCGCCTAGGAGTCTCCAACCTCCAAGAGTAACAAGAACGATGGGAAAAGCTCAATACTTGCTCAAAACACAAATTCCTTTGGTGCAAAGAAGGAGAAGGAGTGTATCTATCACTTGGGTGGACGACTTCTCTCAAATGCTTTCAAATCCTTTGGGAATCTAAGATTTGGTGTATGAGAGTGAGAGAGACTGAATGTGTTCTTGGGTAAGCTCAAAGTGAATGGTCAACCCTATCCTGTGGGAGGAGAAGACTATATGTAGTCGTAGCACAAAACAAACCGTTGAGCCACTAAATGTATTGTCCAGGTCAGACGTCCAGACAACACCGGATGTTCGGTGGCATAGGTAGGACCGGACGTCCGCTAGAAATACCGGTCTTCCGGAGCCTGGGGATTCACCAGGCAAGGCCACATAGTGCAGCACATACACAACCACGAGACGTCCAGGATGAGCTAGCCGTCCGGTGACCGGACGTCCGAAGGTGACCGGAAATCCGCTATTTATTTATGTGATGGTGTATCAAACATCCGGAGTGTGCCAGACGTCCGGTAGGCAATGAGGGGCCGGATATCCGGAAAGTGTCGGTCGTCCGATGACCGGTTGTCCGGTGGGGAACAGAAAACCGCTATTTTCTTCTGTGGTGATACACCGGACATTCGGAGAGTGCCGGACATCCGATATACTATGAAGGGCCGGACGTCCGTAGAGTTCCGGACACCCGGTGATAACAAAGCACAAAAAGCTCAGTTTTACACAAATCTTTGTCCACATAATAGTAGAATAATTAGGGATCAAGTAGAGATGTTGTGAGAGGATACTTTGTGGGTTTTGAGCAAGTCTATCACGAAGTCCAATGGTCCCCTCTTAATAGTGCGGGATCCCTACACTCAAGAACAAAGTGAAAAAGGGCCAAAGCTATTATCTTGTATATCTGCTCTTGAGTGATATAAATTTGTCTGTATACATGATCCACACACACACCCTTGAGACATAATCCTGAGATATACTTGATAAAAATGATTAGTCCCCTATATGCATGTTGTCATCAATATCAAAATAAGATTAAGGGCATGATTGCACTTCCAATATCCCCCTTTTTGGTAGTTGATGACAACATGCATGCACTTCTCAAAATGTAGTAAAAAAAACTTTAAATATCGAAATGATTTGTTGCAGAGCTCCCCCTAAATAAGTGCATGAACAAAATAAGCATGAACATGGGAGCTCCCCCTCAATATGATATCAATCACAACCAAATCTCATAAACAAGATAACACAATACCATATAACACAATACCATAATAGGCTCCATACATAGATAGGTGCATTACATAGCGCATAAAGGTTCAACACAAAACATATCATTGGTTCGATACAAGTCTCACATCATTACATAATAGATAAGTGCTTATGCATTACATAAAAGATAAGTGCCTACTCCCCCTTGGCAGCAAGTACCCAAAAAGGGGTCAGATCATCATAAAGCATCATCATCATCGTGAGCACCACTGCCACCAACCTCGTCAATCAGACCACTCCGGACCCGAGGGAAAACTAAAGTCAGAAGGTGGATTATCAGGAAGACGTTCATCATCACTCACATCAAAGACTCCGGAGTCTCTCAGACGAGCCTTGAGAGCATTCTTGGAAGTGACCATGCGAGTGACAACATCATGATTTTGGGATCACTGAAAGGTAAAAGGCTTTATCATGGTAGAGTGAGCTTTCCCAAGAAAGCGAGAAATGCGCCCAAAAGATGCGGATCCGGAAGGAGCAGTAGGAGGAACACGAGCAGCAGCCTAGCGAGGATGAGCAGAGGAGGAAGAGGGCTTGACCCAGTCATCCGCCATGTGAGATGGAATGACCCACTGCTCATGCAAGTGAGTGTGGACAATGGGAAACGGAGCCACACTTTCAATAAATGCCTAAAGAAAGGGAGCATGAGGAAAGGCCCGCTTGAATTGAAAAGAAGCGAGACAGATCTCATGCCACAGAAAGTGGGGAACATTGATCTTCCCTTTGGGCGCCGCATAGAGGCGATGCATGAGATCGATGCAATAGCTATTGCAAGACCCCTTGTCACCCATCTTTGGATAGACGGTGTGAACGACACACTGAAAAATAATGTAGAAAGGAGAGCGCCAAATGGAAACTTGGTTTAGATTCTTTTGTTTCTCCTCAGCAGTCATGTCAGCGATGGGTTTGAGAAGATCCATGCATACATCAATGTCCTTGGGCTTATGGCTGGGGTCATCCTTATGTATTTTGAACCCAGTGTCAGGAAAACCAAGAGCAGCGACAAATTGTGAATAAGAAGCTGAAAGCACGGCGCCGGAGGTCATCCAAGCGACAGTGTTATTTGGATGGAAGTATCATGTGGCATAGAATTGATGAATGTCAACATGGTTAAAATCATGCTGAAATGCAAATGGAGCAGCAAGACCAGACGTCTCAATGAGCTCAATAGCCCCCGGATACTTCTCCGGATGAGTACGAATATGCTCTAAGTTAATGCACATATGCAGAGACAGACCCTTAGGAAGGATGACAGTGGTAAAAATGTCTGCCTAGATGTTTGTGTGAAAACGATCGTCCTGGGAGTCGCTAGCAACCGAGAATTGGCTAACATCACGACGAAGCTTAAGATAAGAAGCAATGGGAAGCTCATTGAACCGTTTAACTTTGCGGCCGAGAGGTAGAGGAGGTTCAAGGGAGATGTGACGGGCATCACCTTGAGGTTGCATCGGAAGAGGAGGAGGCTTGCAAGTGGGCCTTCTAGTTCCCGGCTTGGGTGCAGTGGTGTGAGAAACACCGAACTCGGCCCACTCCATATCTTCCAGTTCATCCTCATAGTCGGATTCCTCCATTGAAGAGTCGCTAGCGGGGCCGCTAGGCTGGGCGGCACGCTTCCGAGGACGAGCACATTCTTGTGAATCATCGGAACCACCATCATGATACGGACGAGAGACCCCACTTGGGGCCTCCTTGCATGCAGAGTGCTTGATCTTCGGCATCCCGATCTCGGAGTGAAGAACGAGACGGAGAGAGACGGCGCCGGAGATGCAACGGCGACCGGAGCGGCCCACGGGGAGGCGCTGGAGGAGCGACGGCGAGGGGCCCGGCCGAACTGCAGCCACGCGGAGGGGATTGGGATACGATGGGTCGGTGGTGGACAGGTGAAGGTGATCCGGATTTTAGGTTAAAAACTTCCCTACATGCACCCCGCCCTATATATATGGGTCAGAGGATGTCTGAATGACCGGTGAGTTCTGGACGTCCGGACCTATAAAAATTAATGAAAGTCCGATCATACGAGACGTACGGCATGAGGATGACAGAACAGATTTAACGGATGTCCGAACCGTACCGGACGACCGGAAGCTCTCGGGATACCGGACGTCCGGAAAGTACCGGACGACCGAAAGCTCTCAGGATTTTTTTTTGGTTTTCTTACCACTCCTTTTTGTTTTTGGTATTATTATTTTGGGGCAAATGGCAATGGTAGAGAGATGATGATACCAATATGAGGAGAAAACTAAGCAGTGAATATCCTACATCCAAGAGACAACTCGCTCACATAATATTCTAACGATAAGAGCGGTGGACAATGCCACCATGTTTGAGTATATGTGATATGACACTGCAAGAAATTTGACTTTGGGTGCATAATCACTACTCCATCATTTTAAAGTACCATAGTTAGAACAACATGGTAAGCTTTGAGAGTGTTTGTTCTTTTTATGCATTGCATAGGGGTGAGAGTACTCATGAGTTGAGTGTCTCCCCCTAAATATATGCCTACATCAAGACTAGACATGAAGTAAATTATATGCATGGATGCGAGATTTCACATAATGTTGTCAAGCTCCAAGATACCAAGTTCACGCCTAAGTCGACAAAACCTTGATTCATCCAATGGCTTAGCTAAAATGTCTGCAAATTGCATATCTGTACCAACATGAGCAATATCAATGTCGCCCTTGTCCACATGATCTCTCAAGAAATGATACCTAATATCAATGTGCTTGGTGCGGAGATAATCTTTGGGATTCTCAGCAATGTTGATGGCACTTTCATTGTCACCTAGAAGAGGCACAAGTTTATAGGTGATATCGTAATCCTTCAAAGTTTGCCTCATCCATAGTAATTGAGTTGCACAACTAGCGGCGGCAATGTATTCAGCTTCGACAGTGGAGAGGGCAATACAATTTTGTTTCTTTGAGGACCAACTTACCAAAGAGCGTCCAAGAAATTGACATGCACCGGAGGTGGACTTACGATCCACTTTGTCACCAGCCCAATCCGCATCCGCGTACCCAATAAGATCAAACTTAGCATCCTTGGGTTACCATAGACCCAACTTTGGGATGTGAATAAGGTATCTAAGAATCTGCTTAACCGCCTTATGATGGCTTTCCCTAGGGGAAGCTTGAAATCTAGCACACATGCATACATTATACATGATGTCTGGTCTAGATGCACAAAGATAAAGCAATGAACCAATCATAGAGCGGTAAATAGATGGGTCGAAAGGAGTACCATTTGTGTCTTTAGTGAGGACAATTTTGGTTGGCATAGGTGTCTTACACGGACTAGCATCGGACATGTCGAACTTCTCTAGGAAATCTTTGAGGTATTTTGCTTGAGACAAGAAAATTCCTTCTTGAAATTGTTGAATTTGAAATCCGAGGAAGAACTTAAAATCCGCATTGAGTGACATTTCATAATCCTTGGTCATGGAAGCCGCAAACTTCTTGCACAAATGAATGTTAGGAGAACAAAAAATGATATCATGTACATAGATTTGGCATAAGATCAAATCACCCTCGTGTCTATTAGTAAAAAGAGTGGGATCGATAACCCCTCTCACAAAGCCATCATCGAGTAAAAATTTCTTGAGATGATCATACCAAGCACGAGGTGCTTGTTTGAGGCCATACAAAGCCTTATGAAGTTTATACACATAGTCTTTGTGATCGGGATTAACGAACCCAGGTGGTTGTGATGCATATACTTCTTCTTGTAGAGGACCGTTAAGGAAAGCACTCTTCACATCCATTTGATGTAATGTAAAACCATTGAAAGCAGCATAAGCAAGTAAGATGCGAATAGATTCAAGACGGGCAACAGGAACAAAGGTCTCACCAAAGTCCAAACCTTCAACTTGTGAGTACCCTTGTGCCACTAACCTTGCCTTGTTACAGATGATTACACCATTCTCTTCTTGCTTGTTCTTGAAAATCCATTTTGTTTCAATGACATTGTGTTCAGTAATTGGTCTCTCCACCAAACACAACACTTGGTTGCGTTCAAAACTGTTCAACTCTTCTTGCATAGAAACGAGCCAATCGTTGTCCATCAATGCGTCTTGTACCTTGAGAGGCTCAACACTATACACAAGTGAGTAGTGAGCACAAAAGTTTGTCAAATATTTATGAGTGACTCTACCTTCCGATATGCCGGCGAGAATTTTATCAACATCAACACGCTCGACCACTCGGGGCATGATGCAGGTGAGGGTTTCACGAGGTTCAACTTCATGTCCATCATCCACATCCTCAACATATGAATCATTTATGTGTGGTGGAAGATCTTCTTCTTCATGTTGCATTTGTTGAGGTTCATCATCAATGATTGCACTTTCTTATTTTTGTTCTTGGTGATGATCTTGCTCTTGGAGATGATCATGATGAAGAACTTGATCTTCTTCTTGTACTTGAACTGTGGGCATCGGTTGAGCATTTGGATCTTGTTGTAGCGTGGGTGTTGTAATGGTTGGATATATAGGGAGTTGTGCATTGTCTTCCACACCATCATGGGGTTCTTGTTCCATTGGAAGAAGAGCACCAACACCCATATTCAAGATATCTTGAGAAGAGTCTTCATCACCTACCTCACTTAGATCAACTTGCTCCCCATGGGAGCCTATAAATTCATCAAACACCATGTCACAAGTTTCTACAACACATCCATTGGATTTGTTGTAGACCCTATAGGCGTGAGAGTTTGATCCATAACTAACAAATATACCCTCAATAGTTTTGGATTGAAATTTTCCTAACCATTCTTTTTTGTTGAGAATGAAGCACTTACACCCGAACACACGGAAGTACTTGACATTTGGCTTGTTCTCGGTTAGGAGCTCATAAGGGGTCTTTTCCAAGATATTGCGGAGGAAGAGATGATTTGATGCATGACATGCGGTGTTGACGGCCTCGGCCCAAGATCTATGTGGTGACTCTTACTCATCCAACATGGACCTTGCCATCTCCACAAGAGTATGGTTCTTTCTTTCGGCTACACCATTTTATTGAGGAGTATAGGGGGCGGAGTATTGATGCTCAATCCCCTCATCACAGAAAAACTCTTCCAAGGTGTAGTTCTTGAACTCAGATCCATTGTCACTTCTTATTGCCAAGATTTCTTTGTCAAACTTGCGTTGAGCTTGCTTGGAAAAATCAATGAAGGTGATCTTCGTCTCGTCTTTGGACTTGAGGAAGAACACCCATGTGTATCTTGAATAATCATCAACAATGACAAGACCATACTTTTTCCCACCAAGACTATCCCATGAAGGAGGCCCAAAGAGATCCACATGAAGGAGCTCCAATGGCCTTGACGTAGATACAATATTCTTGGGTGGGTGCTTTGATTGATGTTGCTTCCCGACTATGCATGCACTACACACACGATCTTTCTCAAAAGAAACATTTGTTAGTCCAAGGATGTGATTTCCCTTTAAGAGATCTTGAAGATTTTCTCATGCCGACATGGGCTAGCCAGTGATGCCATAGCCATCCCTTATCGGCTTTGTCCATTAGACAAGTTGCATGGAAGGTACTTTCTTTCGAGAAATCAACTGTGTAAAGGTTGCCATCAAGTTTCCAACAAAGGCCACTTCAAGAGTATCTATCTTAAAGACTTTCACATCCGTTAGTCCAAATAGTGTATCATAACCAACAGAAGCCAATTGATGAACGAAAAGTAAATGATATTTAAGAGATTGGACAAGCATGACATTTGCAAGTGACATGTCCTTCGTGATAGCCACCTTGCCCAATCCAAGTACCTGTCCTTTTGATCCTCCACCAAACACAATGCTCATGAATGGTTGAATGGCTTCCATGAAATCATAGAGCGATTTGCTGTCTCCGGTCATATGGTTTGTGCATCCACTATCGATGACCCATTTGACTCCACCGGAGAAGGCAACCTACACACAATTCACGACTTGGTTAGAGGCACCCATTTTGCAATGGGACCTCTCACATTAGTCACAAGGGTCTTAGGAACCCAAATAGCATAGAAACGGAATGCATTGCGAGGACCAACAAATTTAGCATAAACCTCTCCATCTGTTGTCTTATGAAGCACATAGGATGGAGGCATGAAACCCTTAGGTTTGTTGGGAGTGGGCATGCCTCAAGTGGCCTTCCCACTCACAACCTTGTCGACTTGACCTTTCCCTTTCTCCTTGTGCCCTTCACGTACAAATGTCTCTTTGAGAGGAGTGGTGCACTTTTGAGAGGATGTTTTCTTCTTGCTTGTGCCTGGGTCGTACCCAAGTCCTTCCTTTGTGAAAACTTCATTGTGTCGGTACCTCATTAGGGTTCTTTTGTCCTTGAACACATGTCACGAGTCCTTTCTTAAGTTGTGCTTTTAGAAATCGATTCTCCTCAAGAATAGATGCTAGATCACCACTAGAGTTAGTAGTACAAGCATCAACATTTATAATAGGAGAGGAGTAAACCTTGGCTAGAGTTTCGAGATAAGCAAGTTTGAGTGTCTCAAAGCACTTTGTAAGAAGGGTGAGCTCATCTTCCTTAATCTTAAGAGACACGGATAGAAGCTCACAATCCTTAGAGAGAGTAGCATGAGACCCCACAAGCTTACTCTTATCATCCATCAACTCCTTGAAAGAGCTCTCAACCTTTTCCAAGGAGGCAAGTTTCTTGGCATGCCCATCATGGTTTGTACCAATTTTTATGCATAGTTCATCATTCTTTGCTTCCTGATATAGGACTTTTCGCTCAAGGATTTCATATTTTTTCTTTTCCTCGGTAACGAGGGTTTCAAGTTCCTTAATGGCGACAGTGTGCTTACACACCATCTCCATAAGCATACGAAACATAGTGAGCTTCTTTCCTTTGAGGGAACACATAAATTTTTCTAGTTTAGCACACATAGGATCATTCACATCATTATCATCATGATTATCCTCGGATATTCATCACTAGGAGTAGGCGGAGTGAAGAGAGGAGGATCTGAATGATAGGTTACCTTAACCTTGTCTGAGGGGGTTTGTTGCTCACCATCCTCAACCACGGCTTTGGCCATCAAACACTTGTGAGCGTTTCCCTTGTAGTATTTCATGTAGTTGTAGGTGACCACCTCTCCACTTTTTTTGACTAGTCTCAAGGTGTTTTCAGGATTTTGAGCTACACCGGCAACACCTCCAACATCACCGGGATCAGAATCTTCTTGGGCAATCATAGCCCTTCCATCTCTCTTCTTAAGCTTGGAGTTCATAGGGTTTGGCAGTTTCTTCTTTACAAAGTTCTTGGGAAATCTTGGATTATCTTCTCTCTTCTGATATGGGCACTCATTGGAGAAGTGATTCGTCTTTTCACAGTTGTAGCAACTTCGGACTTTCTTCTCTTGAAATCTTCCCTTGAATTTTCCCGCGCTAAACTTCTGCACAAAGAGAGCAATGTCTTCATATGAAGGGCCCTCATCTGAGTCACTTTCATCACCTTCTTCATCATCTTCTTCATCACTTTCATCTTCCTCACACACTTGTTTATGTTGCGGAACGTAGTATTTAAAAAAAAAATCCTACGCACACGCAAGATCATGGTGATGCATAGCAACAAGAGGGAAGAGTGTCGTCCACGTACCCTCATAGACCGTAAGCGGAAGCGTTATGACAACACGGTTGATGTAGTCGTACGTCTTCACGATCGACCGATCCTAGTACCGAACATACGACACCTCCGCGATCTGCACACGTTCAGCTCGGTGACGTCCCACGAACTCACGATCTAGTAGAGCTTCGAGGGAGAGTTCCGTTAGCACGATGGCGTGATGACGGTGATGATGAAGTTACCGACGCAGGGCTTCGCCTAAGCACCGCTACGATATGACCGAGGTGGATTATGGTGGAGGGGGGCACCGCAGACGGCTAAGAGATCAATGATCAACATGTGTGTCCTAGGGTGCCCCCTGCCCCGTATATAAAGGAGCAAGGGAAGGAGGCAAGCCGGGCCTATAGGGCGCGCCAAGGAGTAGGTTTCCTACTCCTAGTAGGAGTAGGGATCCCTCTTTCCTATTCCTACTAGGAGTAGGAAATGAAGAAGGAAGGGAGAAGGAAAGAGAGGGAGAGGGAGAAGGAAAGAGGGGCCGCGCCCCCCCTCCCCTAGTCCAATTCGGACTCCCCATGGGAGGGGGCGCGCCACCTCCTGGGCTGCTGCCCTCTCTCTTTCCCAAAGCCCACCAAGGCCCAATAGTTTCCCTGGGGGTTCCGATAACCCCCTGGCACTCCGATAAATATCCGATGACCCCTAAACTCATCCGGTGTCCGAATATAGTCGTCCAATATATCAATCTTTATGTCTCGGACATTCGGAGACTCCTCGTCATGTCCTTGATCTCATCGGTGACTCCGAACTACCTTTAGTACATCAAAACTCATAAACTCATAATACCGATCATCACCAAATGTTAAGCGTGCGGACCCTACGGGTTTGAGAATTATGTAGACATGACCGAGACTCATCTCCGGTCAATAACCAATAGCGGAACCTATGCTCATATTTGTTCCTACATATTCTACGAAGATCTTTATCGGTCAAACCGCATAACAACATACGTCATTCCCTTTGTCATCGGTATGTTACTTGCCCGAAATTCGTTTGTCGGTATCATCATACCTAGTTCAATCTCGTTGCCGGCAAGTCTCTTTACTCATTTTGCAATGCATCATCTCGTGACTAACTCATTAGTCATTTGCTTTCAAGCCTTATAGTGATGTGCATTACCGAGAGGGCCCAGAGATACCTCTCCGACACTCTAAGTGACAAATCCTATTCTCGATCTATGCCAACACCACAAACACCTTCGGAGACACCTGTAGAGCATCTTTATAATCACCCAGTTATGTTGTGATGTTTGATATCACACAAGGTGTTCCTCCGGTATTCGGGAGTTGCATAATCTCATAGTCATAGGAACATGTATAAGTCATGAATAAAGCAATAGCAGTAAAACTAAAGGATCAAGTTCCAATCTAACGAAATGGGTCAAGTCAATCACATCATTCACTAATGAGGTCATCCCGTTAATCAAATGACAACTCATGTCTATGGCTAGGAAACTTAACCATCTTTGATTCAACGAGCTAGTCAAGTAGAGGCATACTAGTGACACTTTGTTTGTCTATGTATTCACACATGTACTATGTTTCCGGTTAATACAATTCTAGCATGAATAATAAGAATTTATCATGATATAAGGAAATATAAATAACAAATTTATTATTGCCTCCGGGGCATATTTCCTTCAGTCTCCCACTTGCACTAGAGTCAATAATCTAGATTACACAGTAATGATTCTGACACCCACGGAGTCTTGGTGCTGATCATGTTTTGCTTGTGAGAGAGGCTTAGTCAACGGGTCTACAACATTCATATCCGGATGTATCTTGCAAATCTCTATGTCTCCCTCCTTGACTTTATTGCGGATGGAATTCAAGCGTCTCTTGATGTGCTTGGTTCTCTTGTGAAATCTGGATTCCTTTGCCCAAGCAATTGCACTAGTATGGTCACAAAAGATTTTCATTGGATCCGATGCATTGGGTATGACACCTAGATCGGATATGAACTCCTTCATCCAGAATCCTTCATTTGCTGCTTCCGAAGTAGCTATGTACTCCGCTTCACATGTAGATCCCGCCACGACGCTTTGCTTAAAACTGCACCAACTGACAGCTCCACCTTTCAATAAAAACACATATCCAGTTTGTGACTTAGAGTCATCCGGATCTGTGTCAAAGCTTGCATCGACGTAACCATTTACGACGAGCTCTTTGTCACCTCCATAAACGAGAAACATATCCTTAGTCCTTTTCAGGTACTTTAGGATGTTCTTGACCGATGTCAAGTGATCCACTCCTGGATTACTTTGGTACCTCCCTACTAAACTAAAAGCAAGGCACACATCAGGTGTGGTACACAACATTGCATACATGATAGAGCATATGGCTGAAGCATAGGGAACACCTTTCATTTTCTCTCTATCTTCTGCAGTGGTCGGGCATTGAGTCTTACTCAACTTCACACCTTGTAACACAGGCAAGAATCCTTTCTTCGACTGATCCATTTTGAACTTCTTCAAAACTTTATCAAGGTATGTGCTTTGCGAAAGTCCAATTAAACGTCTTGATCTATCTCTATAGATCTTGATGCCTAATATATAACTCCTCCCATATTTTGTCGGTTTATAATAAAACCGTACCGGGTTGTAATAAACACCGGATTATCCGTATATGATACTGGCGACTTGTAATCGAAACCGAACCGGTTAATGAACACCGGATTATTTTACAGTGGTGACTTATAGTCAACAACCAGGCTGAGTCAATAAACACCGGTTTATCATAAAATGTTGTAAAACTCAACGAAAGAGAAAATCTGTCGAATAAAATCATGAGAAGACGCGAGGCTTTTCATGGGCTGTCAGGCCCAAAATCAAGGCTTTTCATGGGCTGCCAGGCCACTGAGTTAAACCATTTTACAAAGCCTTTTAAGATGGACCTCACATTAACCAATCGTCATTTTAACTTTGACAAGTTCAGGGTCTATATAAGATTGACTTGCCAAACGTTCGGCGGGTCATACCAGGATTACCTGGGCGGACTGACTTACTTAAAGAAGGCAGGATAACCCGGGGTTTTAGGTGAATACACCTGGCTTCCAAGCCTGGCTTGATAGCCTATTACAAGGGTTAAAACTCTTTGTTGCTGTGCAACAAAAGAGCCCCCAGGTAATATTTTGAGTTGTGCTCAGTGGGTGCCTATGTTTGAGTTGTGCTTTTGCAACACTCTCTTTGGCCCCTTTTTAACTTTGGGTGACAAGACCCCAAGTGGCTTTATAAGACGGATCACTGGGTAATCAGAACATCACTTTATAAACAGAAGCCCCCATGTCACCAAAAACTCTTAAGGGAAAACAGCAGAGGCCCCGCTTTAGCAGGGATGACGGTTTATTATATTGATCATAATATATACATTGTCAAAATATGCACATAAGAGGAGCCTATGGCTCAGGTGTAGTAAGGCCTAAGATGAGCAATATTCCACGGCCGGTGGGTCTCCTCCCCTGATTTGCGTGAGTCTTTGTGCTCTCGAACATCGATAAGGTAGTATGACCCGTCATGCAAATTCTTGCTGACCAGAAAGGGTCCTTCCCAAGGCGGGGATAACTTGTGCATATCAGTCTGATCCTGGATGAGTCGGAGCACCAGATCGCCTTCTTGAAAAGTTCTGGTTCTAAGCCGGCTGCTGTGATAACTACGCAGATCTTGCTGATAAATCGCCGACCGAGCTGCTACAATGTCACGTTCCTCATCTAAGAGGTTAAGTGCTTCCCGTCGTGCCTTCTCATTGTCAACTTCGACATAAGCCGCCACATGAGGCGAGTCATGACGAATGTCACTAGGAAGAACTGCCTCTGCTTCGTAAACCATGAAAAAAGGCGTGTAACCCATAGATCTGTTCGGCGTGGTATTGATGCTCCATAACACAGAAGGTAACTCCTCCACCCAACAACCTGGCGTCTTCTGCAGGGGAACCATAAGCCGGGGCTTGATGCCTCTCAGGATCTCTTGATTGGCTCTCTTGGCTTGACCATTAGATTGAGATGAGCTACTAATGACACGTCAAGCCGGATGTGCTCACGTTGAAAAAAGTCTTTCATAGCACCCTTGGACAAATTAGTGCCATTATCAGTTATAATGTTGTGTGGAAAACCAAACCGGAAAATCACCTTTTTGATGAATTGAACCGCTGTGGCTGCATCACACTTACTGACTGGATCTACTTCCACCCAGTTGGTAAACTTATCAACTGCCACCAAAAGGTGGGTCTTCTTTTCCTTGGATCTCTTAAAGGTCCCAACCATATCCAGCCCCCAAGTTGCAAACGGCCAAGTGATCGGAATCATCCTCAACTCTTGAGCCGATACATGAGCGCGCTGTGAGAATTTTTGACAGCCATCACACTTTTTGACCAGGTCTTCAGCATCAGCATGAGCCGTCAGCCAATAGAAGACGTGACGAAAAGCTTTAGCTACTAAGGACTTTGCATCGGCGTGGTGACCACAATCTCCTTTGTGGATCTCACGCAAAATCTCACGGCCTTCTTCAGGAGGTACACAATGCTGAATCGCCCCTATTACACTGCAATGATGCAATTCTCCATTGACGATAGTCATTGACTTGAATCGCCGGATTATCTGCATGGCCAAAGTTTCATCCTTCGGTAACTCGCCTCGGTTCATATACGCCAAATATGGAACCGTCCAATCCGGGATAACATGAAGATCCACCACCAATTGAGCCTCCGGATCAGGAACAACCAAATCCACCTCTTTAGGTAGCTTGACCGACAAGTTATGCAAGACGTGCAGAAAAACATTGGGTGGAACCGGTTTACATTGGGAACCCAAATGGCTTAAAGAATCCGCCACTTCATTCTTTCGCCGATCCACATGGTCAACCTGATAACCTTTGAAGTGTCCAGCAAAAGTATCCACCTCTCGACGATATGCTGCCATGAGCAGGTCCTTGGAATCCCAAGTACCAAACACTTGTTGAGCCACCAGGTCTGAGTCACCAAAGCACTTAACCCGACTTAAATTCATCTCCTTAGCCATTCAAGACCATGGAGTAAAGCCTCATATTCAGCTGCATTGTTAGTGCAAGGGAGCATTAAACGGAGAACATAACAAAACTTATCACCTCGTGGGGATGTTAACACGACTCCAGCCCCTGAGCCCTCCAATTGCCTGGATCCATCGAAATGAACAGTCCAATAAGTATGATCCGACTTTTCTTCCGGCGCTTGTAACTACGTCCAATCATCGATGAAATCCACAAGTGCTTGGGACTTGATTGTTGTACGAGGCATATACTTTACCCCGTGAGGTCCAAGCTCAATGAACCACTTGGCAACCCGGCCAGTTGCTTCTCTGTTTTGGATTATATCTCCCAAAGGGGCAGAGCTGACCACAGTGATGGGATGACCCTAAAAATATTGCTTAAGCTTCCGGCTTGCCATGAAGACTCCATACACCAGTTTCTGCCAATGTGGGTACCTCTGTTTGGACTCAATAAGCACCTCGCTGATATAATAAACCGGCCGTTGAACCGGATATTCCTTCCCAGCCTCCTTGTGCTCCATCACAATGGCCACACTGACAGCCCGGGCATTAGCAGCCACATATAACAGCAGCGGCTCTTTGTTGACCGGAGTAGCAAGGACATGTGGCTCTACCAATTGTTTCTTCAAGTCCTCAAACACCGCATTAGCAGCATCACTCGAGACAAAATTTTCTGTCTTTTTCATCATCTGATATAGAGGGATAGCTTTTTCTCCCAATCGGCTGATAAACCGGCTCCGCGCTGCAATACGGCCCGCCAGACGTTGAACCTCATTGATACACACCGGTTTAGCCAGAGATGTAATAGCTTTGATTTTTCCGGATTAGCTTCAATGCCCCTGTTAGACACTAGAAACCCCAAGAGCTTGCCTGCCGGTACACCAAAAAGACACTTGGCCGGATTAAGCATCATCTTATAAACCTGGAGATTATCAAAAGTTTCCTTCAAATCATCTATTAACGTCTCCTCCTTTCTGAACTTCACCACAATATCATCCACATATGCATGAACATTACGCCGAATCTGATATGAAGACAATTCTGCACACAACGCTGATAAGTCGCCTGGGCACTCTTGAGCCCAAAGGGCATAGATACATAGCAGAAGGCTCCAAATGGAGTTATAAAAGTTGTCTTCTCCTGGTCCTTAACTGCAGTTTGATCTGATGATAACCAGAATAAGCATCCAGAAAACTCAAACTCTCACAACCTGCCGTAGCATCAATAATTTGATCAATACGAGGAAGAGCAAAGGGATTAGCTGGACAAGCCTTGTTTAAATCTATGCAATCCACACACATACGCCAAGTGTCGTTCTTCTTAAGTACTAGCACCGGATTAGCCAACCACTCAGGATGAAATACTTCAATGATAAACCCAGACGCCAAGAGCCTGGCTACCTCCTCACCAATGGCCTTGCATCTTTCTTCATTGAAGCGGCGGAGAAACTGCTTGACCAGTTTAAACTTGGGATCGATATTAAGAGTGTGCTCAGCGAGTTCCCTCCGTACACCTGGCATGTCATAAGGTTTCCATGCAAAGATGTCCCGGTTCTCACGGATGAACTCGATGAGCGCGCTTTCCTATTTCGGATAAGTTAGCGTTGATGCTAAACTGCTTGGATGAATCGCCAGGAATAAAATCAACTAGCTTAGTCTCATCAGCCAATTTAAACTTCAAGGCCGGATCATGCTCTGTAGTTGGCTTTTTCAAAGAAGTCATATCCGCCGGATCAACATTGTCCTTGTAGAACTTCAACTCCTCTGTTGCACAAACCGACTCAGCATAGACCGCATCACCTTCTTCACATTCCAAAGCGATCTTACGGCTCCCATGTACTGTGATGGTCCCCTTATGACCCGGCATTTTGAGCTGCAGATAAACATAACAGGGTCTTGCCATGAACTTAGCATAAGTCGGCCGTCCAAATAGGGTATGATATGGGCTCTTGATTTTTACCACTTCAAAAGTCAAGGTCTCTGATCTTGAATCATGCTCATCTCCAAAAGCAACCTCCAGAGCTATCTTACCAACTGGATATGCCGATTTACCAGGCACCACACCATGGAAAACGGTGTTTGATGGTTTAAGATTTTTATCTGTTAACCCCGCGACGGAAGGTTTCATAATAAAGGATGTTGATACTGCTCCCCCCATCCATGAGCACCTTGGTGAACTTATACCCTCAAACCTGAGGCGCCACCACCAATGCCAGATGACCCGGATTATCAACCCAGGGCGGATGATCCTCCCGACTCCAAACAATGGGCTGTTCAGACCAGCGTAAGTAACGGGGCACCGCCGGTTCAACGGAGTTCACTACCCTATTATGAAGCTTCTGATCACGCTTACATAGGCTAGTGGTGAAGACATGATACTGCCCACTATTCAACTGCTTCTGGTTGCTCTGGTAACTCGACTGTTGCTAGTTGCTGCTGCTGACTCCCCTGACAATTATAACAACCCTGGCTGCCTTGACCGCCCTGATTGCCATACCCGCTTTGATTACCTTGAAATCCTGAGCCAGAACTGCCTCCACCAGAATTCGGCCCATGAGAACCGGGCCCTGAACCACCGGACGGTCCATGATCATATTGGAAAAGATCCGAATTTTTAAACTCTCGCATAATAAAGCAATCCTTCCAGAGGTGCGTAGCTGGCCTTTCTTTCGTCCATGTATTGGGCAAGGCTGATTTAACAGGTGTTCAAGATTGATACCTGATCCTCCGCTCCATGGGGGAATCGTACCCTTATGATGCTGACCATTGTTCTGCGTGTTGGTGTTAGCAACAAAATCTAAACTATTATCCGCTTTACGCTTACCATTGCTTCCATGGCCTGCCGGGTTATGTTGCTGCCCTTTGCCGCCCTTCTTTCCCTTTCCCGGCTTTTCATCGTCACACTCGGGGTCCTTGGTACTATCAGAGTCGGCATACTTAACCAGAGCTGCCATGAGTGTTCCCATGTGATTGCAGTGATGCTTGAGCCCTCCCAACTTCAACTTTAGAGGCGTGAACCGGCAATTGCCTTCCAACGTTAATACTGATGTATCGACATTGATGCGGTCCGATGAATGCAAGATTTTTGAAACCTGGCGCGCCCAATGGCTTGTCGATTCACCTTCTCCTTGGACACAGGTAGCTAAGTCCACAATTGACATGGGTTGCTTGCATGTGTCCTTGAAATTCTGGATAAACCGGGCCCTTAACTCGGCCCATGACCCAATGGAGTTAGCCGGTAAACTTTTCAGCCATGTGCGAGTTGTTCCTTCCAACATCATGGTTAAGTATTTGGCACATGATGCATGGTCCACATCCAGCATCTCCATCGCCATCTCATAGCTTTCAACCCATGACTCGGGGGATAAATCGGCAGTGCAATTGGGCACTTTTCGAGGACCCTTGAAAACCTTGGGTAGTCATACATTACGTAAAGCCGGGGTGAGACACTGCACCCCCAAAGAACTAGAGGTAACTCCTAGTTCCACCGAAGTTGTTGGATGAACCGGGGTAAGTTGACAGGCCGTGTACTGCGCCGCTAACTCGGCTTCTCGACGTTCTCTACCATGATCCACCACGTTCTGAGAATTAGCGCCACAAACCGCCGGGTTATGCCCTCGAGGCGGATTACGGTTCCGCGCACTGCTTGACACGGCGGGTTCATCCATATGCCTGCTGTAACTCCGGCTTGGGCGGGGGGTGGAATGAATCCTCTCGTGGCTGTACGAATAAGCCTGCTATTGACTCAAAGCTGTCTGAAGGAGCTCCCTAGCCCGTCGCATCTCAACCTCTACGGGGACTCACCTTCGACTGGGAGGGCCGCCAATCATGAAGCGGCAGCGACTATGTTATCCAAGGGGATGGAGTAATGACCCGGAGGTATTGATACATGTTGTGACGGGATATTCTGACGAGGCGGATCCGTTGGGCACGGCTGGACCGACGCCCCCGTTCCAGGTGCTTCTACCCGGTTTACCATTGGCTGATTGCTGGTTCCTGCTCCTAGCGTGTTAAAGAGATTCCTTGCCTCGTAAACTGGAGGCAAGTGAGACCGGTACCTTCTCCTCATTACATCATTTGACACGTTCTGATCCAACATAAGCTGATAAGCCTGTGCATCCAACTCGGCCCGCTCTGCAGCCCTCCTGTTGTTTTCAGCTGCCAGATCTACCTTGGATTGAGCTATCAGATCCTTCACCTTCGCAACTTCTGCGTCATGCCATTCCTGATCCAACGGGTTAACTTCAGTGGCCATCAGTGGTGCCAAAGTGTCGAATAAATCGGACAAAACCTGAGCTGGTGGTTGTGCAGGGCCTCCTGCCCCAGCTGCTGTCGTTGTTGCTGAACCGGAGATCATCACTGCTGTGGTCGAAGAGTGTTGCACTGACTGTGTACTGGCCATGAAGATCGCAACTCGGCTCGGCGGATCGAGCGGGTCCGAAATATTGTCGCCATCGGAACAGCCCCCAAACCGGCCATCTTGCAGCTGGTACAATGACTCGGTCTCTCCGGTAGATGACTTGTCATCAGAGTAAACGACGGTCTTACCACTAGACACCGATCTATCCTTAGATTCCGCTCCGTGGATGACTCCCACGAAGGCACGCTTCATGGCAGGTTGAACCCGGGCGGGTCTCGCATGCTGCACCGTTTTGACGATGTCGATCCAGATGTCCGGCTCACGGCCCGGTTCGTCAGTCTTACTAATGAAAACGTGAATTCCACCGAAGGGGACCCGGTACCCGTACTCAATTGAGCCGGCCTCGGGGCCCCAGCCTGCGTCGTTGATGTAGAGCTTGCCGAGATGACTCTTGGTCATCCGGCCCACCACGTATCCCTTGAGCCCTTCGAAGCTGCCCTCTAAGAGCTCGAAACCATCGCGCGATAGCCCCACTGTGGGCGCCAACTATCATGGTTTTGTCACGGCAGATGTCCTAGTGTGAGGACTTAGTCATGGAGCCATCGCAATGGGTTAGCTTAAAGGGGTTAAAGCGGGACAAAGGACGCAAGAAATTTATACTAGTTCGGCCCCTTGCAGTGAAGGTAAATGCCTACTCTAGTTGATGTGGAATTGCTAGGGTTTTGATGACCAGGGAGCGAATCCGCTTGACCTAGCTCTCGAGTTGTTGTCTGTCTGTCAGGCCCAGTATGAGATTATACCTCCTACGTGTCGAGGCATGACTTAAAGGCATAAGCTCATACTAGAATGATCTCAAGTATGGTATCTTTGCACGACTCATGTAAAAGAGGGATGAAATTGCAAAAGAGTAGTTGGCTTACACTCGCCACGTCACACAATGCATTACATAAACAAACATCATCCAAATAACATCAGAGTCCGACCACGGACGAAGATCCAAATGAAAGATACCATAAATAAAACAACACGAGGTCTCGATCGCCCCTAGTAGGAACCACTACTGATCGTCGATAACGTCACAAACATATGGCCACTCTCTTCATTGAGCTCCCAGTGAAGTTCTGAACCATCTCCTGCATTGTTCTCAGTGGTACCTGCATCTGGTGTTGTAGTATCTGTGAGCCACGAGGACTCAGCAATCCCATAACCATGGGTATCAAGACTAGCAAAGCTTTATGGGTAGGAAGAGGTAAAGTGGTGAGGTTGCAGCAGGGGCTAAGCATAATATGGTGGCTAAATTACGAGTACAAGAATAAGATGAGCATCTACGCAAGCGGTCGCAAACTAGTAATGATCGCTAAAGATCCTGAACTACCTACGAGTCAAACATAACCCCACCGTGTTCTCTTCTCAAAGTGAAAAGAGACAATCACGGTTACTCACGCAGTTGTGTGTTTTACTTCGGATCCTCTGTCAAGTTTTCTACAACCGGACATTAACAAATTCCAATCTGTCACATAACCGCGGGCACGGCTTTCGAAAGATCATAACCCTGTAGGGGTGTCCCAACTTAGCCCATCACAAGCTCTCACGATCAGCTGAAGTAATAATAATTATTACCCCTTATCTTAGGGAAATCCGATCAGGCTCGGCATCCCGGTGCACAAGACATTTCGACAATGGTAAAACAAGTCCAGCAAGACCTCCGGGCGTGCCGACACCCTGATAGTAGCCGCGCGTATCTCGTCTCAGGCCACGTTCGGATGGGTGATGCTACACGTAAAACCAGCCCTCGAGTATCCACGAGGTGGCCCCGCAGGCTCCCCGTTTGGGACCAACACCATCAGCACTGGACCCCCTGCTATGTAGAAAAGAAATCCCGAGGGCGTGACCCCCTATGCAATTTTAATTAATTAATTAAGTTGTTATTATGAGGCAAATTAAAACCAATGTTGGGCCTTGCTGGAGGAGTTTTATTCAAAGGCGAACTGTCAAGGGGTCCCCATATACCCAACCGTGTAAGGAACGCAAAATCAAGGAACATAATGCCGGTTTATCGGCGCCTAAGGTGGCATGAGTGGAACAAAACATCGAGCAAAAGGCCAAGCCTTCCACCCATGCCCAGTATTTAGGTGTGTTAATAATAATAGTAGATATTGTGATATACCAACAACAAGATCCGACATGGAGCAATCTTCATCTTCACCTACAACTAACAACGGTATAAGAGGGGCTGAGCAAGCGGGTAACATAGCCAAACAATGGTTTTCTAGGAAGGTGTCAAAAGGTTAGAGGTTTCATGGCAACAAGGAGAGGGGCTGATAATAATCATGGGTAGCGCGACATATAACGATAGCATCAAGACAACTAAGCAATGGCAATGATAGTAAAGGTATCCAAGGTGATGGTCATCTTTCCTGAGATCCCGCAAGGAAGAAGAACGGATCCCTGAAGAAGACGAAGAAGAAGTCTTGAAGACGAACCACGAGAAGACGAACGAATCCTCACGATCGCAACGGAGCAAGCACTAACGAGAAGAAGCAAGCAATACGGTAAACACACAACACAAGAACATGACAATATGTTCAACCAAGTATGATGCAAAACAAGTCTACATATGATGCACAACAAGTCTGTATATGATGCAATACATGGCAAGGTAGGAAGCACACAAGAACAACACAAGTCTATATATGATGCAATACATGGGAAGGTATGATGCAAGACAAGTCTATACAGGAAGCAATACATGGCAAGGTAAGAAGCACAAGAAAACAACACAAGAACATGATAATATGCTCAAGCAAGTATGATGCAAGACAAGTCTATATATGATGCAATACATGGCAAGGTAGGAAGCATAGTAAAACTACACTATCTAGTCATTTTAAATGAGGCCGGAAATAACAACAACAATTCCGAAAATCCCCATGACCAATTTAGCAATTATTAAAGAAACAACAATTTAACATTCAAAGGTTGTTATCATGATGCGGATAACATGATCAAGTTTTATGCAATTTTTAGTTAAAGGTTGACATATATGAAGTATTAGTCACCGTGGTGGAAAGAAAGGGTGCCACGGTGACGATCCGAAAATGATGCCACGCAGCATATCAGTTCCGATAACTTGTCGAAAGACCGGTGCAAAAGAAGGATTGGCGCGAGCGTGTCAAACAAGATGATGGGGTGCTCCCGGCTTCCGGGTTCCCACGTGACGACGACAGGGCAAACGAGGGTCACAACGGACATGATGCAACAAAAGAACATTTCATACAACACAAGCATTCCTTCACCACATCGGCATTCGACTCGGGGTATACCTTCGGAGCGTGCTTTTTCGGAGGGGCTTGAGACGTCGAGGGAAGTGGCCGTTCACGTTTCGTTCCGGAGAGGGAAGTAGTCGTTCTCGCAGCGGTAGTGGAGGTAGACGTTCGCGTTTTGGCGGTAATGGAAGCAGACGTTCTCGTTTCGTAGATGTTCGGGGTCATCGTGTCGTGGTACTTGGGGTCTTCGGACTTGCCGGTCTCATCTCTTGCGACGGTAGTTGTACACTTGTCCTTGACGGATCCACGGCGAGGGTAGTCGTTCTAGGCACCGGGCGTCGAGGTACTTGGTGTCCTTAGAACTTGGGGTCTTGACGTGTAGCCGTTCTAGCGATGGTGTCGAACTTGCCGAGGGAAGCGGTACTTGGCACGTCCAAAATCTGTAGGCGTCGGTGAGGGAGGCGAGGCGCACACAGCAACGTCCAGCGGCGGTTGCACATCCATGGCCCCTGCGAAGACGAGCAGGACGACAGCAAAAACCGAGGGAGGCGGCTCCTGGTGGGCTTGAGGCGACGGAGCTCCAGCGGGGTCGGTGATGGGAGGCGGCGGCGCGCTGCAGGCCGGCCTGAGAAGGAGGCGCGGGCGGCAGGAGCTTGGCGGCGGCGGTCCGACGCTGTGAGGCCCTGGGCCGTCCTCGGGGCGTGATGGCGAGAGGATGAAGGAGGCAGGCGCGGCGGTGATAGGAGGAAGGCTCGGCGGCCTGCTGGTCACCGGTTTGGTATAGTCCGGCGAGGCTCACGAGGCCTCCGGGCGTTGGGGATGAAGCAGAGGGGAAGGGCGCGATGGCACGGAGGCACGCAACCAAGGCCAGGGGCGGCTGCGCTAGGCGGCGGAAGGAGGCGTGGGTCCTGGTGTGATTCATCGCTGGCGAGGTGGGAGAAGGAGGCGGGGCTGAGGCGACGGGGTAGGAGAGGTCGAGCGGGCCGTGGGCGAAGGGAGAGTGAGGGGATCGAGCAGGGGGTCGAGCATGTGGGGTTCGGGCGAGAGGAGGGAGATGCTGGCAGCGCTGAGGGAGCGAGAGGGAGAGGGAGCGGGGCAGGATGGCTTCGGGCCAGCTAGGGTTAGGAAAGGCCCGACTGGGCCTTGGGGCTGGCCTAGGCCGCGGGGGAGGGGAAGCTGGGCCTTGCCGGCTGCGGCTGGGCCTCGAGGCAAAGGCCGGCCTGGCTGCAGGCTCTCCCCCTTATTTTTTCTTTTAGCACAAAAAAATAGAGAGAGTTCAAAATTTATTAAGAAAAGAGGCCATGAACAAGAATAAAAAGATGGAACGTTTTTGTAAGGCTTTATGGAATATTACCAACCCAACAAAAGTGGTTCCAACAAAATAGGGGAAGTTCAAACCAAAATTATTTAACTTGCATTAAAGGAGTTTGAATGGAGTCTAGATGTTAGGAGTGTCCAAAAATGTTGGGAATCTAGGAAGAGCCTCGATAAAAGGGAAAGGAAAAGTTTGCATGGTTTGAGGCAAGGAATTGAGAAAGAAAAGGCATGGGGAAAATATGCAAGTGTGTTATGGTTACTTCCAACAAATGGAATATTTATATAGCTCCACATTTATTAGGAGGATATGTTATAAAGAGAAGTCACTCTTCCCTCGATTTAAATGGACCGAAGGTCCACACGATTTAATTTAGTTGAGTTGCAGAAATTAAAGACATGATGGCATGATGACATGATGCAATGCAAAATAAATAAAGCAAGCACAAGTGAAACACATGGGAAAACCCGTAACATCTGGAAGTCTTGTGGAGCATCGGTCTTCGGGCGTCACAACTCTCCCACACTAACAGAGGATCTCGACCCAAGATCTTGGAGATGGCACCGGATAAAACGGAATAGGAAGAGGTAAAACAAAGTTGCTTCTTCGACAAACTGGTGAAACCACGAACCTTGGAGGGTTGGACAACATGAAGGAAAGAATACAACAGAGATGAACGAAGTTATGAGCACTCCGGTAAAAGGAGGAACAAGGAACATTACGAGAACTTTGTAGACTGAAAGACATGAAACGAGAGCTTATGAACCAAAAGAATATGAAACCGCAATGGTATAGTCAAGGAATAAGAATGACATAATTTGGAGAGCACTCCGTCTGAAAATGGAAGGAATTAACATGAACTTGAGGAGATGGAATGATACTTGATGAAATCAACAACACACTACCTCTGAAACAATTAAAAGAATGTCACAAGGGGTAAGAAGGATTCAGACAGAACTTTGGTTGAAAGAGAGGCAAAACTTGATAAGATGAGAGAATTAGAATGGAGGTCACGACACTCCTGTTAAATGGACGAGAAAAGAAAAGAACATGATCTTGATATGACAATATGATGGTTCGAAGAGAGCAATATCACAAAGCCTCCGGAATGAATAATGGAGTGAAGAGATCGAAGAAGAAGAACATCTTCGCCTATAAATGATTTTGAAAGGAACCTTACTGTAGCGACCAGACCTCAAACAGTCTGATCTCTGTGCATCAGTGTCATCCCTGGATCAGTAATGCTGACACGCACAGTACTTGAAGGATTTATAACAGAGTAGCAATCACACACTTATTACATCGATAGTCCAACGATGAATTTATTACAAATAATATGGCTGAAGGCCATCTAACACGATAACAGCGGAAGGCTTGGAAGATATGTGAGTCCATCAACTCCAGCGGCATCACTGAGTATAGAACCACAACCTAAAAAGGGGCATCTTACTCGTTGTCTGAAAAGTCTGCAACATGAAACGTTGCAGCCCGAAAACGGGTCAGCACATGGAATATGCTGACAAGGTAACACAAGAGATGCAATGAAAGTAAAGCTATACTATATGCAATATGGCTGGTGGAAAGCTCTATGGTTAAATTTTTGCGTAAAGCCAATTTTTCCCTACTTCAAAGGAATAGATTTTAATTAACTATTATGGTAGTTGAAACATCGTTGAGAAGATAGACATCCTCTCAACCCCAACTAAAAATAATCATTAAACCCAACAAAATTAATTTAAAGTAACATGATGAGATTCACATGATAATCCAAGTACTAGATACTCAAGACGTCCATAACCGGGGACACGGCTAATCATGATCAGTTTGTACACTCTGCAGAGGTTTGTGCACTTTTCCCCACAAGACTCGATCGCCTCCGTTTGGTTTCTCGCACTGCATGGTGTTTGAGACACGGATGACCAAGACACAGTCTTTCCGAAGAGGTCCCCATAACCAGATAGATAGGCCGGTACACCTACAAAACCCAACTACATCTGCTAGCCCATCATGGAAAGGTTTCCCACAACTTACTCAACTATGCCAGAGCCCATATTGGCATGTGGCTGCACACGAAAGTCTCTAGTATGAAAAATTTCATGACCCATTTGAGCCTGGGTGGCGGTCCAAAAGAAAAACAGGCAATCCTGGAATACCCAGATGCCTCAATCCACCCAGATGTGTATTAAAGTTGCCACCTTAAGTTGAACCATTGATTAACAACTCGCATCTGTCATGGATTTCACTCACCCAATCCACGTCTACGAGCATAGCATGTCCTAACAGCAAACGTAGAAGTAACTCCCAAGGGTTTGAATGTAATGCTGGTAATAGGTACTACCTCAACTACTTCCCAATCCCACAAGTTAATTGATCCTACTCATGCAATGTGTGAGGGTTTTACTAATGCAATGAAAACTGGGTAATTGGAAAGTATGATCAAAGTGTTACTTGCCTTGTTGATGATCCGCAAAACCTAGAGACTCAAAGTAGCAAGCGGCGCACTCAGGGTACTCTATCGCAATCAAACAAGCATACAATAAGTACTTAACTAATGCACGGGTAAAACTCAAATAAGAGATCTAACCAGAAAGTTCAACTTAAGAACTCCGGTTTGCAAAAAGAATCAACTCGAAAGAAGCAACGAAACTCAAACTGCAAAAGAAACGAGCTCTGAATTACTAGTTGGCCTATAGTCAAATTTTACAGTAGCCAAAACTTTGTTCAAGTTGGTTAAACGTAAGGAGGGCTTCGAGACGAAGATCTGGGATTTTGAATCACCTGATTCCGACTCTCAAGCGAAAAGAAAAACGAAAAACAAGATTAGGGCAGAAATCACGATCGGAATAACCGCGGATAAATACCCCGAAAAAGAAAAACGACGAACAGGCTAACGAACGAACGTTTGCTATCTGCGAAAACCGTTCGTTAAAACAAACGTACGGACGAACGTCCGCTATTTAACTAAACCGGTGGAAAAAAAAACCGAACCGATCTATTCAAAAAAAAAATAGATCTAGATTTTCCTAAACAAACCGACGGTTAACCCAAAAAAAACTACCTCAACTCCGGCGGACTCCGGCGGGCGGGGCGGCGGTGCTTCGGCGGCGGCGTGGCGCGGCACGCGGGCGAGGCGAGTTGGGCCGGCGGGGCTGCGGCTTATAAAGCCCAGTCTCCCGACCGTGTACGAGACTAGGTCGTTTTTTTTAAATAGTCCCGGCACAGAAAAACTAACGAAAGAATTACCAAACGGACTCCAAAATTCCCGAAATAAATTTTCACCGTCCTCTAATAATATTTAGGACAAAGTGAACATTTTTCCTGGACCTAAATGCAATTTTGAAAAATGCGTATTTTTCCTATACAATTAAATCCGCAAATAAATCCAGAAAAATACCAAAAGTGATTTTAACATTTTTCCTCCAATATTTCTGTTATTTTGGAGAAGTCATATTATCTCCGCTCATATTTGGTATTTAAAAATATTTATTTTTGGAGGGAAAAATAATTAGAATCACACTGTCCTCGTACCGGTATTCGAGCGAACTCAAATACGAAAACGGTAAAATTCCCAACTCTCTCCGTAGGTCCTTGAGTTGCTTAGAATTTCGAGGAATGCCGCAACAAAAATGCAAAAACATGAAATGCAAATATGATCTATGTATAACATTCCAAATTGAAAATTTGGGATGTTACAAACCTACCCCCCTTAGAATGAATCTCGCCCTCGAGATTCGACTTGGCTAGAGAACAGGTGTGGGTGGTCCTTGCGTAGATCATCTTCTCGCTCCCAGGTGGCTTCTTCCTCGGTGTGGTGACTCCACTGAACTTTGCAAAACTTGATAACCTTACTGTGGGTAACTCTGCTCGAAAACTCGAGAATCTTAACCGGTTTCTCCTCGTAGGTCAAATCACTGTCCAACTGAATTGCTTCCAGGGGTACTGTGTCTCTAAGCGGTATATTGGCCATCTCCGCGTGGCACTTCTTAAGCTGTGAAACGTGAAACACGTCGTGCACTCCTGACAATCCTTCGGGCAACTCCAACTTATAGGCGACCTCTCCCATGCGTTCCAAAACACGATAAGGTCCCACAAATCTCGGGGCTAACTTCCCTTTAACTCCGAAACGTTTAACTCCTCGCAGAGGCGATACTCTCAAGTATGCTCTATCTCCGATCTCATAGGTTATCTCCTTGCGCTTCGAGTCTACATAACTCTTCTGCCTGGACTGAGCTACCTTCAGTCTATCTCGAATCAACTTCACCTTCTCTTCACACTCTTTGATTAAGTCTGGTCCGAACAACTGTCTGTCTCCAACTTCGTCCCATGACAACGGTGTTCGGCATCTCCTCCCACACAATGCCTCGAACGGTGCCATCTTCAAACTGGCTTGGTAACTGTTGTTGTATGAAAACTCCACGTAGGGCAAGTTGTCATCCCAACTAGATCCATAATCTAATGCACAGGCTCTTAGCATATCCTCCAAAATCTGATATACTCTCTCCGTCTGTCCATCTGTCTGCGGATGAAACACTGTGCTAAACTCTAGCCTGGTTCCCAAAGTTTCATGTAACTGATTCCAGAACTTTGAGGTAAACTAGGTTCCTCTATCTGATACGATGCTCCTCGGAACTCCATGCAGACATACAATTCTGGTCATGTATATCTTTGCCAACTTGGCACTGGTATAAGTGGTTTTCACAGGGATAAAGTGGGCTACCTTCATCAATCGATCTACTACTACCCAGATTGAATCATATCCTGCTTTGGTCCTGGGCAATCCGGTGATAAAATCCATGCCAAGCTTCTCCCACTTCCATTCGGGTATTGGCATAGGTTGTAACAATCCGGCTGGCTTCTGATGTTCTGCCTTCACCCTCTGGCATACATCACAAACTGCTACATACTCCGCAATATCCTTCTTCATACCGGTCCACCAGAAAATATCCTTCAAATCCAAATACATCTTAGTATTTCCTGGGTGAATCGAGTAGGGTGAATCATGGGCCTCCTGTAAGATCAACTTCCTGATCTCCGGGTTATTGGGCACATAGATTCGATCCTCAAACCATAGGGTGTCGTGCTCATCCTCACGAAATCCTTTAGCTTTTCCTTCGCTCATTCTCTCCTTTATAGCGACAATCCCCTTGTCGGCTTTCTGAGCTTCTCTGATTTTATCTATCAGGGTAGACTGGATTTCTAATGTTGCAACATAGCCTCTCGGAACTATCTCCAAACGTAGTTCTCGTAGGTCCTTGGCTAACTCCTTTGGAAATTCCTCCATCATTAGGGTATTGACATGGCTCTTACGGCTTAGCGCATCCACTACTACGTTAGCCTTTCCGAGATGATAATGCAATCTCATGTCATAATCCTTAATGAGTTCCAGCCATCTCCTTTGTCTAAGATTCAGCTCCTTCTGAGTGAATATATACTTCAAACTCTTGTGATCCGTGTATACTTCACAATGGTTCACAATAAGAAAATGTCTCCACGTCTTCAGTGCATGCACTACGGCTGCTAATTCCAAATCGTGGGTGGCATAGTTCATCTCATGAGGTTTTAGTTGTCGTGAAGCATACGAAACAACTCTTCCTTCCTGCATAAGAACTGCTCCAAGTCCTCGACGTGAAGCGTCACAGTACACCTCATAATCCTTATGTTGATCTGGCAGAATCAACACAGGGGATGATACCAACCTTTTCTTCAACTCCTGGAAACTAGTCTCACATTCTTTTGTCCAACTGAACTTGGTGTCCTTCTTCAACAACTCTGTCATTGGCTTTGCAATCTTCGAGAAATTCTCAATAAATCTCCGGTAGTATCCTGCGAGTCCAAGAAAACTCCGGATATCCCCAACTGTTGTTGGTGCTTCCCACTGGGTCACAGTGTCCACCTTAGCAGGATCTACTGCTATTCCTTCTCCGGATATAACGTGTCCGAGAAATCCGACTTCCTTCAACCAAAACTCACATTTGCTAAACTTGGCATATAACTGATGTTCTCTAAGCTTCTCCAATACCAAACGCAAATGCTCTGCATGCTCCTCTTCATCCTTCGAGAAGATCAAAATATCATCTATGAACACTACGACGAACTTATCCAGATACTCCATAAACACTTTGTTCATCAGGTTCATAAAGTATGCCAGTGCGTTCGTCAGACCAAACGACATAACGGTATACTCATACAACCCATACCTAGTGGTAAAGGCCGTCTTAGGTATATCTTGCTCTCGGATCTTCAATTGATGGTACCCTGATCGCAGATCAATCTTGGAAAATATCTTAGCTCCTTGCAATCTATCGAACAGATCATTGATCATTGGTAATGGATACTTATTCTTGATCGTTACTTCATTCAATCCTCGGTAATCAACAGCCATTCTTAACGATCCATCCTTCTTCTCCACTAGAAGTACTAGTGAACCACAAGGCGATGAACTTGGGTGTATGAATCCTTTATCCAATAACTCCTTAATCTGTTTCTTTATTTCCTCCAAATCCTTTGCGGGCATCCTATATGGTCTCTTAGAAATTAGCCCGGTGCCTGGCAAAAGTTCAATCAAAAACTCTATATCTCTATCCGGTGGCATGCCAGGTAACTCCTCTGGAATCACATCCGGATAATCCTTTACTACTGGCACTTCCTCCTGAACAACTCCCGTGAGAGAATGTACTTGAGTCCTTGTAGGTGAATGCCTAGATACATACTTAATCCTTTTTCCCTCCGGGGTGGTGAGCAAAATTGACTTACTGGCACAGTCAATGTTACCTCCATACTTCGATAACCAATCCATACCTAATATCACGTCCAGTCCTTGAGATTCCAATACTATTAGGTTAGAGGGGAAAGTATGGCGTCCTATGATCAATGGCGTTTGAAAACATCCTTGGTGTGCCATATAATCTGCTCCAGGTGAACTTACTAACATGGGGGTCTTAAGAACTCGGGTGGACATCCTATGTCTATTTACGAATCCCCTTGAAATATATGAATGCGATGCACCAGTATCGAAAAGAACTATTGCGGTAAATGTCTTAACCAAAAACTTACCGACAACAGCATCTGGTTGCTCTTCTACCTCCTCCACGGTCACGTGGTTTACTTGTCCTTTGTTGAACGGGTTGGGCTTCTTCCCGGCGCTTCCATTGCCGTTCCCATTCTTAGCTTCTAGGCATTCATTAGCATAATGTCCAGTCTTCCCACACTTGTAACAAGTGACATGGCTAAAATCCCTCTTGGTGGGTGTGGACTGTGTAGGGCGGTTCTGGTTTCCATTGGCTCCACTCCCATTCCCATTGCCATTGCCATTCTTGGTGCCATGGTGGTTGTGTGAGCTACTTCCTCCATGGGTATGCTGAAATTGTCCTACCGCTTTAGGGGTAAAACAGGGCTTCTGCCGAGCTCCAGAATTATACTTTCCTTGCCCATACTTCCTCTTGCGACTCTCAATCTGTTGATGCTTCCTTTCAATCATCAGGGCGCGGTCAACCAACTCCTGGTAGTTATTGAAAGTTGCCACCATCAACTGTACACTCATCTCATCATTCAGCCCTTCCATGAATTTCTCCTGCTTCTTGGCATTTGTGGCCACATCATCTGGGGCATAACGAGATAGGGTACTAAACTCATCCACGTACTGGGCCACAGTATGATTTCCTTGGCGCAAATTGCAAAACTCCTGCTTCTTCATACTCATGGCTCCAGTTGAGACATGGGCGGTACGAAAAGCTTGCTGAAACTGATCCCAAGTCACATTGGCTACGGGGTAAGTGGCTGTGTAATTCTCCCACCAAGCTACAGCTGGTCCAGACAACTGGTGTGCGGCAAATCGCACCTTCTCAGCCTCCGAGCAATTGGCGGTGGTCAAATCCCTTCCAATCTTGCGTATCCAGTCATCAGCCACAATTGGTTCGATGCTGCTAGCAAACACGGGTGGTTGCAACCTTAAGAAACATGTTAGGTTGTCCACGGGTGGTGGTGGTGGAGGGTTGTTGTTGTTCTGGTTGTTCTGAGTGTTCTGGACAAGAAGTTGCATCAGGGTGTTCTGCTGCTGGATCAACTGAGTGAGCTCAGGGGGAAACTCGAATTCACGTCTTGGAGGCACTGATGGGTGTAGAGGGAAGAGATTAGAATAGAAAAGAGGTCTAAGGGGAAAATCACTACCCATATGCACATGAGACAAACACACAATCATATCACACCAATCAATTTCAAACAAGGTCTTACAAATCTAACGATCGTTACAAAAGTGCTCTAAAACTAATACTTGGTGGTAAAATACTAGTCACAGGGTGGTCATCTAAAAATATTGCTCGGCAGAGGATTCCATGATATTTGCTCCAGCTTCATCTTCATAGTCTTCATCCTTGCTATCCTCAGCTTCAGAATCCGTGTCATCTATGATGATATAAACTTCCGGTGGAATCTCCTTGGGTTCTTCTTCCTCGTCTTCTTCTCCCATGAGTATTCCTAACTTCTGGGTCAAATCATCATTCTTCTCCACAAGTATCTTCATCTCCTCCTCATATCCGTCGCGTGTAGACTTAAGTTCTTCCTCTAGATCCAAATTCCTATTTAGGGCTTTCTTCAAATCTATCATCCCTGCACACATCTGGTGCTCCTGGCGACGAATGTGGTGGTTCAACTCCTGGATGAATGCTGCAATGGATATACCCTTCCGTGTGCTGATCATATCCCAATTCTCATCTCGGTGTCCACAAATCTGGTAGATGGTGTCCTTTAGCTCCTGCTTGTAGACTTCTCCAATCCTTCCCATGGCAATGTGGGCTGCCATACTCCTTCCTAGGCTCCATGTAGGCGCATTAAAGGAAAATGCTATGAGTGAGGTGACGGGTGCGAACGTCCTTCCTGGAACTTGGGCTTGAATCAACCAACGCTCCTCCTCAGGTAGAGTGGCATTGTAGGTTCCAGTGAAACTTGGTAATCCAATGTTGAGATATCTTGTGACTTCCTTCAGGTGTCGTCCAAATGGCGTATCATCATCCGGTTGCATGAACGTGTGCTTTGCTTCCACCATCCTAAAGAGTAGAAAAGATGAGGAGTCAGAAAAGAGAAGAGTGAATAGTATTCTAGGGCTTGTCTTAGTGGTCGTGTCCTACAGTCAGCGTGCGCTCTGATACCATCTTGTAGCGACCAGACCTCAAACAGTCTGATCTCTGTGCATCTGTGTCATCCCTGGATCAGTAATGCTGACACGCACAGTACTTGAAGGATTTATAACAGAGTAGCAATCACACACTTATTACATCGATAGTCCAACGATGAATTTATTACAAATAATATGGCTGAAGGCCATCTAACACGATAACAGCGGAAGGCTTGGAAGATAAGTGAGTCCATCAACTCCAGCGGCATCACTGAGTATAGAACCACGACCTAAAAAGGGGCATCTTACTCGTCGTCTGAAAAGTCTGCAACATGAAACATTGCAGCCCGAAAACGGGTCAGCACATGGAATATGCTGGCAAGGTAACACAAGAGATGCAATGAAAGTAAAGCTATACTATATGCAATATGGCTGGTGGAAAGCTCTATGGTTAAATTTTTGCGTAAAACCAATTTTCCCTACTTCAAAGGAATAGATTTTAATTAACTATCATGGTAGTTGAAACATCGTTGAGAAGATAGACATCCTCTCAACCCCAATTAAAAATAATCATTAAACCCAACAAAATTAATTTAAAGTAACATGATGAGATTCACATGATAATCCAAGTACTAGATACTCAAGACGTCCATAACCGGGGACACGGCTAATCATGATCAGTTTGTAAACTCTGCAGAGGTTTGTGCACTTTTCCCCACAAGACTCGATCGCCTCCGTTTGGTTTCTCGCACTGCATGGTGTTTGAGACATGGATGACCAAGACACAGTCTTTCCGAAGAGGTCCCCTTAACCAGATAGATAGGCCGGTGCACCTACAAAACCCAACTACATCTGCTAGCCCATCGTGGAAAGGTTTCCCACAACTTACTCAACTATGCCAGAGCCCATATTGGCATGTGGCTGCACACGGAAGTCTCTAGTATGAAAAATCTCATGATCCCTTTGAGCCTGGATGGCGGTCCAAAAGAAAAACAGGCAATCCTGGAATACCCAGATGCCTCAATCCACGCAGATGTGTATTAAAGTTTCCACCTTAAGTTGAACCATTAATTAACAACTCACATCTGTCATGGATTTCACTCACCCAATCCACGTCTACGAGCATAGCATGTCCTAACAGCAAACGTAGAAGTAACTCCCAAGGGTTTGAATGTTATGCTGGTAATAGGTACTACCTCAACTACTTCTCAATCCCACAAGTTAATTGATCCTACTCATGCAATGTGTGAGGGTTTGACTAATGCAATGAAAACTGGGTAATTGGAAAGTATGATCAAAGTGTTACTTGCCTTGCTGATGATCCGCAAAACCTAGAGACTCAAAGTAGCAAGCGGCGCACTTCGGGTACTCTATCGCAATCAAACAAGCATACAATAAGTACTTAACTAATGCACGGGTAAAACTCAAATAAGAGATCTAACCAGAAAGTTCAACTTAAGAACTCCGGTTTGCAAAAAGAATCAACTCGAAAGAAGCAACAAAACTCAAACTGCAAAACAAACGAGCTCCGAATTACTAGTTGGCCTATAGTCAAATTTTACAGTAGCCAAAACTTTGTTCAAGTTGGTTAAACGTAAAGAGGGCTTCGAGAAGAAGATCTGGGATTTTCAATCACCTGATTCCGACTCTCAAGCGAAAATAAAAACGAAAAACAAGATGAGGGCAGAAATCGCGATCGGAATAACCGCGGATAAATACCCCGAAAAAGAAAAACGACGAACAGGTTAACGAACGAACGTTCGCTGACTGCGGTTAACTAACGAAAACCGTTCGTTAAAACGAACGTACGGACGAACGTCCGCTATTTAACTAAACCGGCGTAAAATAAAAAAACGAACCGATCTATTCTAAAAAAAAAATCTAGGTTTTCCTAAACAAACCGACGGTTAACCGAAAAAAAAACTACCTCAACTCCGACGGACTCCGGCGGGCGGGGCGGCGGTGCTCCGGCGGCGGCGGGGCGCGGCACGCGGGCGAGGTGAGTTGGGCCGGCGGGGCTGCGGCTTATAAAGCCCAGTCTCCTTACCCTGTACGAGACTAGGTCGGTTTCTTTTTGTTTTAAATAGTCCCGGCGCAGAAAAACTAACGAAAGAAATACCAAACGGACTCCAAAATTCCCGAAATAAATTTTCCCCGTCCTCTAATAATATTTCGGAAAAAGTGAACATTTTTCCCGGACCTAAATGTAATTTTGAAAAACGCATGTTTTTCCTATGCAATTAAATCCGCAAATAAATCCAGAAAAATACCAAAAGTTATTTTAACATTTTTCCTCCAATATTTCTGTTATTTTGGAGAAGTCATATTATCTCCGCTCATATTTGGTATTTAGAAATATTTATTTTTGGAGGGAAAAATAATTAGAATCACACTGTTCACGTACTGGTATTCGAGCGAACTCAAATACGAAAACGGTAAAATTCCCAACTCTCTCCGTAGGTCCTTGAGTTGCTTAGAATTTCGAGGAACGCCGCAACAAAAATGCAAAAAGATGAAATGCAAATATGATCTATGTATAACATTCCAAATTGAAAATTTGGGATGTTACACTTACGAAGAAGGGTTGAATGGGGTTGATGGAAAATCAACAGCGAAACGAATAAACTTGTTGTGGGCTTATGGAAAAACATCTCAAAGTTATGAGGTGACAACCAGCCACTAATGGAAAACAATTGATTAGATTGAAGGCACCAAAGAGATGAAAAATTTATATCACCAGAAGGATAGATGAAGAAGTTGGGTCATTTGTAAGCACCATAAATAGCAACAATCCTTAGGGAAAGCTTTTAGGTGAAATACAAACCAAGACTACTCCAACAAAGAAATTGATGGGATTACATATCTAATTATTGATAACTTGTGAATCATGGAACATGAAGGAAATTGTCAAGAATGACATAACACCATCTCAAAGATAAGGTAGAAAGAATTACACTTCAATTGCATGAAGAAGAATACTTGAGCTCCAACAAGAATCTTGATGAAGACTTTGACGATGAATTAAATTATGATCAACCATCATGAGAACTTCGGTAATGAAAGCATGAGAAGCGAAAGATGAAAATAATAAGATTCAAGGCCTGCGATGAATTAGATGGAGGTTTGAAATGATATAATTGAAATAACTTGGAGCTCCAGAAAACAAGATGAACAACTTGGAACCAAGAATATGATATGATGAACAAGCTCCGGAAAAGAGATTAATCACTTCGAGGAAATAAGAATAAGATTTACTGTATGCTTATCCTTCATCAAATTAAATTGATGACAAGCAACGGATTTTGCCTACTACTTATTCTTCTTGAAAAGGATTGCAGAGAGATATAGCCAAACTTGAGAAAATCTTGAACGACTCACCGGTAGGATTATGAAAAGAACAAATGAATTGATACGAAACAACGGAAGAGTGATCTTGAATGAACCACCATAAAAATCGAAACCAGGTGATGAAAAAGAATAATCCACTGGGAAGAATAAGCACTTAAGGAAAATAAGATACAAGAAAACGAAGAGGTCGCGGACTGATTAAAGAATACTTGGACAAAGCACCGGAAGAATATGGAGACGAACGAAGAGGCATCAATAAAGAATAGTTGGAGGGCGAAGGTGAAAACCCAGAACAAGGCAATCTTCTGAAATGATGGCCTTCGGAGGAACACAAAGAAAAGAATTCATGAAATACTCCGAAAGAATGAAAAGAGGAAGGTTGACCTAGGGTTGAAGAGAATTTGAAAGCGGTCTTGGAGAGGTATGTGACTGATGGAATCCATACTTACGTCATACTTTGAAAAGAATTTCAGAATAACTCCGGAAGAATTAGAAGAGTCAGGTAAGATCTTGGAAAAAGACCTGTGGGTTAGGGCCCACTGAAAAGAAATCACTGTTGAAAAAGATTGCTTAAGAGATATTGCACCGGTTGAATTAAATGGCTTGAATAAGATGACAATCCTCAAAATAGCTTGAACGGATTAAGAATTGAAACACGAATCTTCCGAGATATCTTCAGCACTCCGGAGAAGAATTAGAGAGTTGAATAAGCAAGAGAGACTTTGGATAAGAAATTTCAACATGGGAAAACATGTGAAACAAAAGGAATAGATATGATCATGTCCAAAGCTTGAGTTTAAGTCCACCGGAGAAGAAACGAGAATGGAGAATGACAAACTTGAAGCTCCTGAGCATCTTCACGAGAAAACACCGGATAATGAAATTGAACAAAAAGAATGAAGAACATCACATGAATAAAAGGACACTTGATTAAGAATTCCAGCTCCATAAAGAAAAGGGGTGGGAGGGTGGGGAAAACAAAGACAACTTGGCATGAATGAAACATGCACCGTTAAGAAAAACCAAGACTTGGTCTTGCACATATTGAAAGTATCGGGTTAACTTGAGGAGAAGCACGCCGATTAAAAGAATTTAACATGACAATCTTGATGATCAAGAAGGATTAGCACTCCCATAGAAATATGAGAACACTGATTAGAAAAGGTGTGGAATCAACATTTGACATCGAAGCAACTCGAATACCAGAATCAAAACGAAACAAAGGATAGATATGTTGCAACATAACTTCACAATATCATCCGAACAAAGAATTGAACGAATGAATTCCATAGCTTAATGGTACAACACTTGTCGAGAAGCCACTTGGGAGAACAAAAGGTAAATAAAAATAACAAGGAGCAGATAGAACAAATACAAGATAGAAGTTTCGTTCCACGTGTTCGTGCTAAAAGCTCATGAACGTGTTACAAAAGGGTTTTGCAATCCCCGGATCAGCATAGCCAAGGACCCTTTAAGATGCAACTCCTGATCGGAACAACGCCCATAAAACCACTTCACTCAATGTTGAACCCCAAACTTCATATCATGCATTCGTTGGGAGAATGCCTACGATCTACTGGAAGAACCCACCTATTAATTTCCGAAACTTTCCAGTTATGCAATCGGGTGTTGGGGATATAGGGGAAGCACCGCGCACTCAACTCTAATCCTACATCCAGCTGTATCCATCCTTCAACACATAACCAGTTATTTCCGAAAATCGTTTACCTCGGACCTTCGAAACGCATCTGCTATACAAGCTATGGCAATACTCCCGAACTACCTTCCCAGTACTGGGTGATGTCGGGGTTATCTTGCCACTAACCGCATAGAAGAGTTTTCGATGTTGGCTGTCTTAAGTATTCTAGAACCGCTGCGATACGTTTGTGACAACAACACCTCGGAGCTCAACTCCCCGGGACACTGCCACAACCCCTAATGACAGGAGGCATCGAGAACAATGTTCTCGTCACAAAGACATCGAAACAATCCAAACAATACTCGCGTGATCCTAAAAAAAATTGTGAGATTTTGAGAGTAGAAGAGATAAGTAATCGTCAGGAGTCCTCACCAGAGTGATAAAGGGATGAGGAGTAAATAGAAATCCTACTCTCCGATATATATATATAGGACTCAAAACATTTTCAAGTGTGTGTCTAGACTCAACCGTCAACGATTCGATCAAACAGTGGGGGCTCCTAGGACGGAGAAGGCTCTGAATACCAACTTGTCATGCCCAGCATGAGATTATACCTCCTATGTGTCGAGGCACGACTTAAAGGCATAAGCTCATACTAGAATGATCTCAAGTATGGTATCTTTGCACGACTCATGTAAAAGAGGGATGAAATTGCAAAAGAGTAGTTGGCTTACACTCGCCACGTCACACAATGCATTACATAAACAATCATCATCCAAATAACATCAGAGTCCGACTACGAACAAAGATCCAAATGAAAGATACCATAAATAAAACAACACGAGGTCCCGATCGCCCCTAATAGGAACCACTACTGATCGTCGATAACGTCACAAACATACGGCCACTCTCTTCATCGAGCTCCTAGTGAAGTTCTGAACCATCTCCTGCATTGTTCTCAGCGGCACCTGCATCTGGTGTTGTAGTATCTGTGAGCCACGAGGACTCAGCAATCCCATAACCATGGGTATCAAGACTAGCAAAGCTTTATGGGTAGGAAGAGGTAAAGTGGTGAGGTTGCAGCAGCGGCTAAGCATAATATGGTGGCTAACTTACGAGTACAAGAATAAGATGAGCATTTACGCAAGCGGTCACAAACTAGTAATGATCGCTAAATATCCTGAACTACCTACGAGTCAAACATAACCCCAACGTGTTCTCTTCTCAAAGTGAAAAGAGAGAGTCACGGTTACTCACGCAGTTGTGTGTTTTACTTCGGATCCTCTGTCAAGTTTTCTACAACCGGACATTAACAAATTCCAATCTGCCACATAACCGCAGGCACAGCTTTCGAAAGATCATAACCCTGCAGGGGTGTCCCAACTTAGCCCATCACAAGCTCTCATGATCAGCTGAAGTAATAATAATTATTACCCCTTATCTTAGGGAAATCCAATCAGGCTTGGCATCCCGGTGCATAAGACATTTCGACAATGGTAAAACAAGTCCAGCAAGACCTCCCGGCGTGCCGACACCCTGATAGTAGCCGCGCGTATCTTGTCTCGGGCCACGTCCGGATGGGTGATGCTACAGGTAAAACCAGCCCTCGAGTTTCCACGAGGTGGCCCCGCAGGCTCCCCGTTTGGGACCAACACCATCAGCACTGGCCCCCCTGCTATGTAGAAAAGAAATCCCGAGGGCGCGACCCCCTATGCAATTTTAATTAATTAATTAAGTTGTTATTATGAGGAAAATTAAAATCAATGTTGGGCCTTGCTGGAGGAGTTTTATTCAAAGACGAACTGTCAAGGGGTCCCCATATACCCAACCGTGCAAGGAACGCAAAATCAAGGACACATAATGCCGGTTTATCGGCGCCTAATGTGGCATGAGTGGAACAAAACACCGAGCAAAAGGCCAAGCCTTCCACCCATGCCCAGTATATAGGTGTGTTAATAATAATAGTAGATATTGTGATATACCAACAACAAGATTCGACATGGATCAATCTTCATCTTCACCTGCAGCAACTAACAACGCTATAAGAGGGGCTGAGCAAGCGGGTAACATAGCCAAACAATGGTTTTCTAGGAAGGTGTCAAAAGGTTAGAGGTTTCACGGCAACAAGGAGAGGGGCTGACAATAATGATGGGTAGCGCGACATATAACGATAGCATCGAGACAACTAAGCAATGGCAATGATAGTAAAGGTATCCAAGGTGATGGTCATCTTGCCTGAGATCCCGCAAGGAAGAAGAACGGATCCGTGAAGAAGACGAAGAAGAAGTCTTAAAAACGAACCACGAGAAGACGAACGAACCCTCACGATCGCAACGGAACAAGCACTAACGAGAAGAAGCAAGCAATACGGTAAACACACAACACAAGAACATGACAATATGCTCAACCAAGTATGATGCAAAACAAGTCTACATATGATGCACAACAAGTCTGTATATGATGCAATACATGGCAAGTTAGGAAGCACACAAGAACAACACAAGTCTATATATGATGCAATACATGGCAAGGTATGATGCAAGACAAGTCTATACAGGAAGCAATACATGGCAAGGTAGGAAGCACAGGAAAACAACACAAGAACATGACAATATGCTCAAGCAAGTATGAGGCAAGACAAGTCTATATATGATGCAATACATGGCAAGGTAGGAAGCACAGTAAAACTACACTATCTAGTCATTTTAAATGAGGTCGGAAAAAACAATAACAATTCCAGAAATCCCCATAACCAATTTAGCAATTATTAAAGCAACAACAATTTAACATTCAAAGGTTGTTATCATGATGCGGATGACATGATCAAGTTTTATGCAATTTTTAGTTAAAGGTTGACATAAGAGATATGAAGTATTAGTCACCGTGGTGGGAAGAAAGGGTGCCACGACAACGATCCAAAAATGATGCCACGCAGCATATCGGTTCCGGTAACTTGTCGGAAGACCGGTGCAAAAGAAGGATCGGCGCGAGCGTGTCAAACAAGATGATGGGGTGCTCCCGGCTTCCGGGTTCCCACGTGACGACGACAGGGCAAACGAGGGTCACAACGGACACGATGCAACAAAAGAACAGTCCATACAACACAAGCATTCCTTCACCACATCGGCATTCGACTCGGGGTATACCTTCGGAGCGTGCTTTTTCGGCGGGGTTCAAGACGTCGAGGGAAGTGGCCGTTCACGTTTCGTTTCGGAGAGGGAAGTAGTCGTTCTCGCGGCGGTAGTGGAGGTAGACGTTCGCGTTTTGGCGGTAATGGAAGTAGACGTTCTTGTTTCGTAGATGTTCGGGGTCATCATGTCGTGGTACTTGGGGTCTTCGGACTTGCCGGTCTCGTCCCTTGCGACGGTAGTTGCACACTTGGCCTTGACGGATCCACGGCGAGGCTAGTCGTTCTAGGCACCGGGCGTCGAGGTACTTGGCGTCCCTGGAACTTGGGGTCTTGACGTGTAGTCGTTCTAGCGATGGTGTCGAACTTGCCGAGGGAAGCGGTACTTGGCACGTCCAAAATCTGCAGGCGTCGGCGAGGGAGACGAGGCGCGCACAGCAACGTCCAGCGGCGGTTGCACATCCATGGCCCCTGCGAAGACGAGCAGGACGACAGCAAAAACCGAGGGAGGCGGCTCCTGGTGGGCTTGAGGCGACGGAGCTCCAGCGGGGTCGATGATGGGAGGCGGCGGCGCGCTGCAGGCCGGCCAGAGAAGGAGGCGCGGGCGGTAGGAGCTTGGCGGCGGCGGTCCGACGTTGTGAGGCCCTGGGCCGTCCTCGGGGCGCGATGGCGAGAGGATGAAGGAGGCAGGCGCGGCGGCGATAGGAGGAAGGCTCGGCGGCCTGCTGGTCACCGGCGGGGCGCAGTCCGGCAAGGCTCACGAGGCCTCCGGGCGTTGGGGATGAAGCAGAGGGGAAGGGGCGCGATGGCACGGAGGCACGCAACCAAGGCCAGGGGCGACTGCGCTAGGCGGCGGAAGGAGGCGCGGCTCCTGGTGCGATTCATCGCTGGCGAGGTGGGAGAAGGAGGCGGGGCTGAGGCGACGGGGTAGGAGAGGTCGAGCGGGGCGTGGGCGAAGGGAGAGCGAGGGGATCGAGCAGGGGGTCGACCATGTGGGGTTCGGGCGAGAGGAGGGAGATGCTGGCGGCGCTGAGGGAGCGAGAGGGAGAGGGAGCGGGGTAGGATGGCTTCGTGCCAGCTAGGGTTAGGTAAGGCCCGACTGGGCCTTGGGCCTGGCCTGGAGGCTGGCCTGGGCCGCGGGGGAGGGGAAGCTAGGCCTTGCAGGCTGCGGCTGGGCCTCGAGGCAAAGGCCGGCCTGGCTGCAGGCTCTCCCCCTTATTTTTTCTTTTAGCAGAAAAAAATATAGAGAGTTCAAAATTTATTAAGAAAAGAGGCCATGAACAAGAATAAAATGATGGAACATTTTTGTAAGGCTTTATGGAATATTACCAACCCAACAAAAGTGGTTCCAACAAAATAGGGGAAGTTCAAACCAAAATTATCTAACTTGCATTAAAGGAGTTTGAATGGAGTCTAGACGTTAGGAGTGTCCAAAAAATGTTGGGAATCTAGGAAGAGCCTCGATAAAAGGGAAAGGAAAAGTTAGCATGGTTTGAGGCAAGGAATTGAGAAAGAAAAGGCATGGGGAAATATGCAAGTGTGTTATGGTTACTTCCAACAAATGGAATATTTATATAGCTCCATATTTATTAGGAGGATATGTTATAAAGAGAAGTCACTCTTCCCTCGATTTAAATGGAACGAAGGTCCACACGATTTAATTTAGTTGAGTTGCAGAAATTAAAGACATGATGGCATGATGACATGATGCAATGCAAAATAAATAAAGCAAGCACAAGTGAAACACACTGGAAAACCCGTAACATCTGGAAGTCTTCTGGAGCATCGGTCTTCGGGCGTCACACTGTCTCCCTTTGAACCGCCGCCGGGTCGTCCCTTTATATACACAGGTTGATTCCCGACGGTTTATAGAATCTCGAGGCCGGCTCATAAATGTGTCTGGCTCGGTTTCTATCCTTTCCTATCTTACAACACAAGTTATACACCTTATGGCGGTTTACGTCTATGGGCCCTAATCCGCCTTTGGGCCCTAGGCTTTTAGATCTCTATAGTAAAGCGCCATACTCCTTGTCTTCAGGGCTTCAATATGGTTAACTCATTACAGGTATAATCCGGCCCCTCCTAGGCGGTTTATACTCAGTAGTTATATCCCCAACAGTACCCAACGGTTTCCTTTGGGTATCCTATGAAGACACATTTCTCCGACTTGGGTTCAAGCTTATCAGGTTGAAGCTTTTTCACATAAGCATCGCAACCTCATACTTTAAGAAACGACAACTATGGTTTCTTGCCAAACCATAGTTCATAAGGCATCGTCTCAACGGATTTTGATGGTGCCCTATTTAACGTGAATGTAGCTGTCTCTAAAGCATAACCCTAAAACGATAGTGGTAAATCGGTTACGATGTTCGGACACACCATTACGTTGTGGTGTTCTGGGTGGCATGAGTTCTGAAACTATTTCACATTGTTTCAAATGCAGACCAAACTCGTAACTCAATTATTCGCCTCCACGATCAGATCGTGGAAACTTTATTTTCTTGATACGATGATTCTCTACTTCACTCTGAAATTCTTTGAACTTTTCAAATGTTTCAGACTTGTGTTTCATCAAGTAGATATACCCATATCTGCTCAAATCATTAGTGAAGGTCAGAAAATAACGATACCTGCCGCGAGCCTCAACACTCATTGGTCCACATACACCAGTATGTATGATTTCCAACAAATCAGGTGCTCGCTCCATTGTTTCGGAGAACGGAGTCTTAGTCATCTTGCCCATGAGGCATGGTTAGCAAGCACCAAGTGATTCATAATCAAGTGATTCCAAAAGTCCATCAGAATGGAGTTTCTTCATGCGCTTTATACCAATATGACCTAAACGGCAGTGCCACAAATAAGTTGCACTATCATTATTAACCTTGCATCTTTTGGCTTCAATATTAAGAATATGTGTATCACTACGATCGAGATCCAACAAGAATAGACCACTCTTCAAGGGTGCATGACCATAAAAGATATTACTCATATAAATAGAACAACCATTATTCTCTGATTTAAATGAATAACTGTCTTGCAAGAAACAAGATCCAAATATAATGTTCATGCTCAACGCTGGCCTCAAATAACAATTATTTAGGTCTAATACTAATCCTGATGGGAGTGTCGGATTCAGGGCTCCGCAAAACCCAAGAAGTTCGAACACAGGGGCGTGAACGAAGATCTCTCCCACTCACGTCTACCTAGCGTCTCGCCCTCGCCTAGGGAAGAGATTCAAGCAAACAACAAGTGAAACACGCAAGAGTTTACCCAGGTTCGGGCCACCGTGTGGTGTAAAAACCTACTTCCTGCTTTGGTGGATTGGCCTCAGGAGGGCTGGAATATGAACTAGTACAGTGGTTCCGGAGCTCAGGAGGTGAGCTCAGGAGGGTCAGAAGGCAAGTGTTCTTGCTCCATTGCGTGGTGGCGGAGTTTATGGGTCCGCTTCCCTCCCTTTCATAGTGGGGATCCTAGCTACTTATATAGGCGGCCAGGGTCCTCTTCCCCCAAAATGTTTAGGCAGGAAGGGATCCCACAACGGCCATTTTTGAGCGGGAACACAAGGACGTTCCTATCCTGACAAAAGCAGTCTTCGCCTGCAAAGGGATCAGGCAGTGACTCGGTGGTGGGCTCGGCGGTGACATCCTCCTTGTCGTCCTTGCGGTCTTCGGTCTTGTTGCACCAAAGGGGAAACCTTTGCCCCGCTCCTCGGGAACCTGCGTCTGCGCTGTCTCCTTTGCACTGAAATGGCAACTGCCTCGCTGACGGGCACTGGCACCCGCTGGCGCGGTGCATCACTGCTTACGTCAATGCCTCCTCCTGAGGCAGGTTTGGCCTTGGATTCTCCGCCCCTCCGGAGCACCTTGCCGAGGCTGCTCCTGAGGGGTCTTGACGTTGTTCTCCTCGCGAGGCCTAGCCCCCTCGCGAGGGTCTTGGGCAGCTGGTCGATTAGCTGGGCCATACCAGGCAGTGGTAGGAGCGCATCGCGGCCCGCAGACAGGCAAGTCTGGGTACCCTAGTTCCCAGGACGCCGACAGTAGCCCCCAGGCCCAAGGCGTGCTCGGAGTTGGCTTCGAGGCGAAGCCTTAGTCGAGAACGAAGCGTCGCGGGCCCCAAAGGCTGCGGGCCAGGCTGGCGTGCAACGGTTGGATGGGGCGTGGGCGACTCCGCTCCCCATGCAGTCTTGGTAATCATGTGACTTGACAACTCCTTGGCGCAGACGACGGGGGCGTTATGGCTGCGACGCCAGTGGCTGGCGGTTGGGCTCCTCCGCCCTATAAATGGGACTACGGGGGGAGCCCCCAAGCCGTTTTCAAGCCAGCGTCGTCTTCCTCCTTGCTTGTTCCTCGCTCTCCCTCTTGCTGCGAGATCTCCATGGCGCTGTCGAAGAAGTCGTCCGCCGCGGAGAAGGGGAAGGCCCCGAAGGATCTGGCTCCGCTGCCGCCGAAGAGGGGCGGCGGGCATCCCCGCAAGCATGCCGCTGCGCCCGCAGCGACTCCTCGGGGAAGCAGGCGCGGCCTTTCGAGTTCTGCTGCGGCCGCCGGTGAGAGGCGCGGTACGTCCTCCCATGGTGAAGGTGGTCGTGGCCATGGAGGGAGAGGAGCGCGCGACGGTGCATGGCGGTCGCGTCCTCCGCGCCCACAGCTCCACTCCTACGACGTGTCGTCGGAGTTCATGGTGTGGGCGGAGAAGCCTGGTGGCTCGTGGCTCCGGCTTCCCCGCTCGTTCGGCGATGTGCTACCAGCCGGAGGTCCCGGCGGCGTCTGGCTGTAGGCTGACGGTTGCTACAGTGGTGCATCCTGGTGGAGGTTGATGTGGCTCCCTCGGGCGATGTGTTCCTCGAACGCGGCTGCCAATCGTTTGCTCGCGCACTCCGACTGCAGGGGAGGTGTGCGCTGCACTTCAGGTACGATGGCGCCTCCACACTATTTGTCAGGGTCTTCTCAGAGGAAGGGAGGCGCCTTGGTTGCTGTCCCGAAGCCGATGACGAAGAGGACGATGGCGACGGCGTCCGGAGGAGAAGGTCTTCCTCCGGAGATGATCTCAGTCCTGGGGGGCACCACGGGTCCTCCCTCTATGGCAGCAGCAGCTCCTCCAGCAGTGGCGGTCGCGACGAGCCACTACGTCGCCGAGCTTGTCCTGGTGAGGGAAGGGGGTTGCCGTGCCGCTTTGGCTCGGTGAAGCCGGAGGAACTGTTAGACTCCGACTGAGCGGGAGCAGCCTGTGCTTCTTCTCCTTCTTTTTCCTTCGTGTCGTTTCTGTGTCAAAATTTCAAGTTGCCTCGGGAAAGAGTGTAATGGAATATGATATATGTATGAAGTGAGAACTTGCCGTCATGTTTTTTTGCCTTGGTGAGATTACTTAGCTTTTATGCGTCGCGATGTCTTGAGGTGGAGTGCTCCTGACTCCTTGGCATCATGAGTCCCATCGGGTCATGAGGACGGCCGAAACTAGAGAGCTCGTGCAGCCCCCGAGCATGGGTGAGCCGCTGAGAGCTGCTGAGGGCGCCGAGCGCGGGTTAAAGCACCAAAGCTTGAGCCGGCTCGGTAGGATAGGTTGCGCGGACTAAGAAGCCCGACGCCAGAGCCTGAGCAGGCTTGGCTAGGCGAGGTCACGGGGCCGTGGCAGACAAAGGCCGGTGACCGACCATGCCCCAGCCCCCACGCGCGAGGCGCGCGAAGAAAAGCGGGCGGCGCAGCCCTGCTCAACAAACTGAACTTAAAAGCGGCGAGAAAGATCCCAAACAAGACTTTCAACCAAATGCAAGAAGCACGAGAAACACGAGAACTTCATAGCACGGGGTAGAGGAAGGGCTGATAGTCAAGGAAGTAGAAATGGCTGAAAGCCAAACACCAAGCCAAAAATGGAAAAAGGTCACGTCCGACCCCTACACCATGTCTTCTTCCCAGCGCGGAGCTAGGGACTTCAACTGGGGCGTGGGTGGGAGCCCCGTCTGAGGGTCCGTAGGCAACTCCCAGGAGACTCCGAGGCGTGTACAGCCCCAACTCATTATTACGTGAGAGTGTCATGGGTGGAGACCTTCACGGGCACGGAGCCTCGATCACGGATAGAACCTCCTGAGGTACTCGATGTTCCAGGAATTCTGGATAGATATCTCATCCTGCGTCTCTAGGCGCACAACACCAGGCCAAGAGACACGGGCGATTCTGAACGGGCTCTCCCACATGGGCAAGAGCTTGTGCAACCCCTCCCGGGAGAGGACCTGCCTCAGGACCAAGTCACCAACTTCAAGTGTTCTTGTGCGGACGCCGTGGCAGTGGTACCGCCGCAGCGCCTGCTGATAACGTGCCGCCCTGAGGGCAGCTCGGTGGCGGCCCTCCTCGCCGAGCATGAGGTCCATCCGCCAGGCGGCATCCTGGCATTCCTCATTGAAGGCCAAGACCCGTGGGGAGCGATGCTTGACCTCGTAAGGAAGGACCGCCTCCGCCCTATAGACGAGAAAGAAAGGAGTTTCCCCCATGGGTTTGGTGGCAGTGGTTCGGATTGACCACAGCATGGATTGGAGCTCGTCAATCCAGCAAGCTTCCGTCTTGAGTCCACGCAAGACTTACGTGTTGGCACGCTCGGCCTGACCGTTGCTCCTGGGGTGAGCCACCAAAGCGTAGCAGATTTGTGTTCCAAGGTTAGCACAATATGACCTGAAGAGATTGCTTGTGAACTGCGAACCGTTATCCGTGATGATGCGGCTGGGGACCCCGAATCGCCTCACGAGGCCCTGGATGAACTTGACAGCCGACCCGGCTGGGATCGCGCGAACAGGCTCCACCTCTGACCACTTGGTGAATTTGTCAATGGCGACGTACAGGAAGCGGTAGCCCCCCGCTGCCCGGGGAAATGGACCCAGGATGTCCAATCCCCAGACCGCGAAGGGCCAGGAGAGCGGAATCGTCTGGAGGCCCTGCGCCGGTTGGTGGATCTGCTCGGCGTGAAATTGGCATGCCTCGCAAGCCCGCACAAGCTCTGTGGCATCGTTAAGCGCCGTGGCCCAGTAGAAGCCGCTGCGGAAGGCTTTGCCTACTAGGGCGCGGTACAACGAGTGATGATCGCAGTCTCCACCGTGGATGTCAGCTAGCAGCTCGCGCCCTTGCTTCCTCGAGATGCATTTTAGTGAGACGTCGTTGGGGCGCCTCCTGTAGAGTTCACCATCTTGGATGCAGTAAGCTGAGGCCTGTCGGACCACGCGATCTGCGTCTTCTTCCTTGTCTGGCAGGGTGTCGTGCTGCAGGTACATCTTGAGTTCTTGGGTCCAGTAACCCTCCTCGGGCTCCGCGACGAGCAGCAGGCGGGCTCCGGAGGTCGGTCCGCAGGACGGGGCACCGTCCGGAGGCGCCCCAGGTAACCCCTGCTGAGGGGATGCCGGCTCACGAGCTGGCGGTGTTGCCGATGGTTTGAGTAGTCGCTGCTCGAAGACGCCCGGCCTCTGAGGCTCTCGCCTGGAGGCTTGTTTGGCAATGTCATCCACTTCCTTGTTGGTGCCTCTTGGTATGTGATGCACCTCCAGCCCTTGGAATCGCTTCTCCAACTTGCGCACCTCGTCCAGATATGCATCCATGTGCTCGTCCTTGGGCTTCTATTTATTGTTGGAGAAGTTGACGAGGAGTTGTGAGTCACCCCTGATGGTGAGACGCTTGACCTCCAGCGCAGCAGCGGCCTTGAGCCCAGCAATTAGGCCCTCTTACTCTGCGATGTTGTTGGAGACCTTCTCGCCTTGCTGGAAGCAAAGTTGCACAGCGTAGTATAACTTATCCTGAGTGGGAGATACTAACACGGCGCCAGCCCCCGCGCTAAGGCGCGAGAAGGCGCCGTCGAAGTATACCACCTATCCGTCTGGGGCTTCATTGCCGGGGGCCAGCGAGCGGTCCCCGCTAGCCCCCCGCTCCGGCGCGTCAGTCCACTCCGCCAGAAAGTCTGCCAGAGCCACTCCCTTGGTCACTCACGTGGTGCTGAACTCCAACTGGAATGCTTGAAGCTCGATGTTCCACTCGGCGACCCTCTCGACGACATTCGGGCCCCGCAGTACCTTCTCGAGAGGGTGTGACGAAACAACCTTGATAGGATGCCCTTGGAAGTAGTGGCGCAATTTCCTGGAAGCGACGAGGAGCGCCGGGAGCAGCTTCTGAGGCATCAAGTAGCGCGAACGCGCGTCGCGTAGTACGGTGCTGACGAAGTACACCGGGTGCTCCACGAGGGTCGGCACAGCAGGGTCCATGGGCGCTTTAGGAACCTCGGGTGCCTCTTGCTGAGTGGCGGGGCCGTCAGTGCCCGTGGTCGAATCTACCTCTGGGGCTGCGTCAGGGGGCGGCGCGGGCCCTGAAGATGCCGAGCCGCCCGGTGGCCTTGGGCTTCGGGGCCTTTCCTCGCGCTCCACGACTAGTGCCGCACTGGCAGAGTGAGGCATTGCGGCGAGGTAGAGAGTCATGGGCTCCAGGGCTCGCGGCGCTACCATAACTGGCAAGCTGGTGAGGTATTCCTTGAGGTCCTGAAAGGCGGCATCGGCCTCCGGGGTCCACTCAAAGGGCCCCTTCTTCTTCATGAACTTGAAGAATGGGAGGGTGCGTTCCCCAAGTTTAGAGATGAAGCGCCCCAGGGACGTTACACACCCCGCGAGCTTCTGCATCTCCTTCGGGTTCGTGGGCGGCTTTGTTCTTTCGATGGCCTTGATCTTCTCCGGATTAGCTTCAATGCCCCGGTGCGAAACCAAGAACCCTAGCAACTTGCTAGAGGGTACACCGAACACGCACTTCTCCGGGTTGAGGCACAGCTTCACCTTGCGCAGGTTGCCAAACGTTTCTTCTAGGTCCTGGACGAGAGTCCGGGCCTCTCTGGTTTTCACCACGACGTCGTCGATGTAGGCCTCCGCATTCCTCCCAAGCTGAGGGCCAAGGGTGGTGTGCATCAGGCGCTGGAAGGTGGCGCCCGCGTTCCTCAGCCCAAAAGGCATGCAAGTGTCGCAGTAGACCCCGCGTGGGGTCCGGAACACCGTCTTCTCCACGTCTCCCACCGCCATCTTGATTTGGTGGTAGCCCGAGAAGGCGTCGAGGAAGCAGAGCAGGTCGCACTCAGCCGTTGAATCCATGACTTGGTCGATGCGTGGAAGAGGGAATGGGTCCTGAGGGCAGAACTTGTTGAGGCTCGTGAAGTCTACGCACATGCGCTCCTTACCCCCTTTCTTCGGACAATGATGGGGTTGGCCAACCACTCCGGGTGCCGTACTTCCCGTACGACGCCCGCTTCCTCTAGCTTCCTAACCTCCTGAACGATGAAGGCCTGCTTCTCCGGGGCTTGTCTACGCGCCTTCTACTTGATAGGGCGTGCATTGGGGCACACCGTGAGGTGATGATCGATGACGTGCCTTGGCACCCCGACCAAGTCAGCGATTTTCCAGGCGAACACGTCCTTGTTGGCCCTAAGGAAGCTGACCAGCGCTGCCTCTTGCTCCGGATGCATGCCCGTTCCGATGGTGAAGTTGGCTCCTGAGCCTTCTTCATCAGCATGCACCTGCTTCATCTCGGCGGGGTCCTGAGAGAAGAGCTGCTTCTTCTTGGCAGGCCCGGCCTCCGGCGCCTCCGGAGCCCCCTTTGCTCCTGGGTGAGCTGTGGCAGTAGCCTTATAAGCGCGCCCGAGGACCTGAAGGGCGGCCTTGGGGTCCCCTTTGACGGTGATGACGTCGCTGGTCCCGGGTATCTTGACGGTGTTGTAGCCCGGGTGAGTCGCCGCCATGAACTTCGCCAAGGCTGGGAAGCTGAGGAAGGTGTTGTACGGCAGGTGGATGGGCGCAACATCGAAGTCGATGAGCTCCGTCCGGTAGTTAGCCGGTGTGCCGAAGGTGACCGGGAGGCGGATCTGGCTGAGCGCAACGGCCGAGCCTGCGACCCCTGAGAAGGGCTTGGTGGGGAGGAGCTGCCTGTAGGACACAGGCAGATGACGGAAGGCCTCGGGGGAGAGGATGTTCAGCCCGGCGCTGCCGTCGATGAGGGTCCTCGTCACGGCCACCCCGCAGATGGTGGGCGTGCACACCGTGGGCAGAACGCTCGTGCCGGCTGCTTCTATGGCGAGGTCTCTAGGACCGAAGGTGATGGCGTGCCCCTGCGCACTCTGTGCCCGCGAGGCCTCCTGCGGCTGGGCGGCGGCCCCGACCAGTCGAAAGTGCGACTTGACGTGCCGAGCCGACGCCGGCACTTGGGACCCTCCGAGGATGCAGGCGACCCCGCGGCAGGGCAGCTCCCCGCTGGCAATGCCCCACAGCCCGCCGCTGTGGGCCGTTCGAGCGATGTGATTTCCCGCAAGACGCCGGTGCCGAGGCAGCCGGCGTGCCATCAAGAGCGCAACCGGCGAGGCCATAGGAGGTGGGAGTGGCGGAGCAGGCCGCCCTCCGATGGCCCGACCGGCAAGAATGTCGTCGAGGAAGGAGGAGGAGCGCCCATGGGTGGCGCGGTCCGTCGATACCGCTCCGACGACGGGGAGAGTGCCAGCCCCCGTGTGGATGTGGCGGGCCGCGGTCATCGTGGCGGCGCAGAACAGGAGAGGGGAGGTGAGGTCGTCGGAGAGGCAAGATTTCGACACGCCCCCTACCTGGCGCACCAAATGTCGGATTCAGGGCTCCGCAAAACCCAAGAAGTTTGAACACAGGGGCGTGAACGAAGATCTCTCCCACTCACATCTACCTAGCGTCTCGCCCTCGCCTAGTGAAGAGATTCAAGCAAACAACAAGTGAAACACGCAAGAGTTTACCCAGGTTCGGGCCACCGTGTGGTGTAAAACCCTACTTCCGACTTTGGTGGATTGGCCTCAGGAGGGGTGGAATTTGAACTAGTATAGTGGTTCCGGAGCTCAGGAGGGTCAGGAGGCAAGTGTTCTTGCTCCCTTGCGTGGTGGCAGAGTTTATGGGTCTGCTTCCCTCCCTTTCATAGTGGGGATCCTAGCTACTTATATAGGCGGCCAAGGTCCTCTTCCCCCGAAATGTTTAGGCGGGAAGGGATCCCACAACGGCCATTTTTGAGCGGGAACACAAGGACGTTCATATCCTGACAAAAGCAATCTTCGCCTGCAAAGAGATCAGGCGGTGACGCGGTGGTGGGCTCTGCGGTGACATCCTCCTTATCGTCCTTGCGCTCCTCGGTCTTGTTGCACCAAAGGGGAAACCTTTGCCCCGCTCCTCGGGAACCTGCGTCTGCGATGTCTCCTTTGTACCGAAACGGCAACTGCGCTGCTGGCGGGCGCTGGCACCCACTGGCGCGGTGCGTCACTGCCTCCTCCGGGAGCAGGTTTGGCCTTGGATTATCCGCCCCTCTGGAGCACCTTGCCGAGGCCGCTCCTGAGGGGTTCTTGACGTTGTTCTCCTCACGAGGCCTAGCCCCCTCGAGAGGGTCTTGGGCAGCTGGTCGATCAGCTGGGCCGTACCAGTCTGTGGTAGGTGCGCGTCGCGGCCCGTAGATAGGCAAGTCTGGGTACCCTGGTTCCCTGGACGCCGACAGGGAGATGTAGAGGTAGCGTGCCGACGACGATCACACCGACTTTGGAACCATTTCCCACGCGCATCGTCACCTCGTCCTTAGCTAATCTTCGTTTAATCTGTAGCCCCTGTTTCGAGTTACAAATATTAGCAACCAAACCGGTAACAAATACCCACGTGCTACTACGAGCATTAGTAAGGTACACATCAATAACATGTATATCAAATATACCTTTGTTCACTTTTCCATCCTTCTTATCCGCCAAATACTTGGGGCAGTTCCGCTTCCAGTGTCTAGTCCCTTTGCAGTAGAAGCACTCAGTTTCGGGCTTGGCTCCAGACTTGGGTTTCTTCGCGGGAGTAGCAACTGTCTTGCTATTCTTTTTGAAGTTCCCTGTCTTTCCCTTGCTCTTTTTGTTGAAACTAGTGATCTTGTTAACCATCAACACTTGATGCTCCTTTTTGATTTCTACCTCCGTAGCTTTGAGCATAGCGAAGAGCTCGGGAATTGTCTTTTCCATCCCTTGCATGTTATAGTTCATCACGAAGCCTTTATAGCTTGGTGGTAGTAATTGAAGAACTCTATCAATAACACTATCTTCGTCAACTTTGCATCCAAGTTGAGTCATATGATTGTAATACCCAGACATTCTGAGCAAGTGTTCACTGATAGAACTATTCTCCTCCATCTTACAGATGTAGAACTTATTCTAAATCTAATATTTCTTAATCCGGGCATTTGCTTGAAATATTAACTTCAACTCCTGAAATATTAACTTCAAAACATCGTTGAAGTCCCAGTTCTAAGCCGTAAAGCATGGCACACTAAACTATCGTGTAGTCATCAGAACGAGCTTGCCAGACGTTCATAACGTCCGGGGTTGCTCCTGTAGCAGGCCTGTCACCTAGCTGTGCTTCCAGGACATAATTCTTCTATGCAGGAATGAGGATAATCCTCAAGTTACGGACCCAGTCCGTGTAGTTGCTACTATCATCTTTCAACTTAGCTTTCTCTAGGAACGCATTACAATTCAACAGAACAACAACACGGGCCATCTATCTACAATAACATAGACATGCAAAAAACTATCAGATACTAAGTTCATGATAAATTAAAGTTCAATTAATCAAATTACTTAAGAACTCCCACTTAGACAGACATCCCTCTAATCATCTAAGTGATCACGTGATCCATATCAACTAAACCATGTCCGATCATCACGTGAGATGGAGTAGTTTTCAATGGTGAACATCTTGTGTTGATCATATCTTTACCTAATAATAAAGGACGGATGCTTTCATAGTTCTCCATGCGTCACTCTTTTATATCCGTTAATTTTATGTAAACATCTAGATTAACGGCTGAGATTTAAAGTATCCAAATAAAAGGGCTCGGAGCGTTTCTTTCCTACTCGGAAGCGTTCCAAGAAAAACTATCTATGTGCGACCTAAAGTGCTGCTCGATTGCATTGAAGACCTCCTCTTTGCATTGAAGCGAGGCCGGGTGTGATGGCCTGGCTTATTAGGGATGATAGACTACTCATATCAATAAGGAATTCCTTCTTTTCCGGGAGCCCATTCGGATAGAACTCCAAAGTTAAGCGTGCTCAGCTTGGAGTAGTTTCAGGATGGGTGACCGACCGGGAAGTTGCTCCCGGGTGCGCATGAGTGAGGACAAAGTGCGCAGAAAAGACTAGTATTGATATGTGAGGCCAGTCTAGATCCCGCCAGGAGTAACGACCACCGGCGGGTGTGTCCGGGGCGTTACACCGGGGAACCAGCAGACCATAGTTATAGAAACATAATAATCGGATTGCATAGATGGGAAACTTTTTTTTGAAAGAAAAAAAAAGAATAGGATAGACTAGAAAGGAAACCTTCCTTGATTACATCAACCCACATCAATCATGTCACCTCCCGTGCTTAAGCCAGATCGGCTGCATGTACAAATAATAATAGTCCCACCTCACTCCTTTGGAAATTTGACAATTTTGACTTGTTGGCGTAATCAATTCACGGAATAAACTACCCGTGAAACTATTTCACACCCCTGACCTTTTCGTGTAGCGCCTGCCATGACGGCGCTGCACCCTACTGTGCAGCGTCTAGTTCAGGGGCGTTGCACGCCTGTCCATTGTGGCAGCCCCTGGGCCCGCACCCGGCCGTGCAGCGCCTCCGAGCTAGGCGCCACACATGGTAATGTGCAGCGCCTCCAAGCTAGGCGCTGCACATTGACTTATGCAGCAGCCGCACTGGACCCCCACTCCCCCACTCACACTCTCTCCCACTCTCACCCCGAGCTTAGGCCCCTCTCCTACTCTCTTCCCCTCTCAAATCCTCTCTCAAATCTTGCATATTCGAAGAATTTGTCCATGGATTTCGAAGTCAAACCCTCCCTCAAGGTAATCTTCTCCGATCCCGTTGTTTTGATCCAAGTAATGTTATCAAAGTGCTCATATGTTGCTAGTTTGGGGATACCCTAGTTTTTTTAGGATCTAGAGATTTGCATGGAGATGTGAGATGTATGTTTATGGGTGTTCCTATGGGTGTTCCTATGGGTGTTCTTATGTTGTTGTTAGGGTTAGGTTTAGGTTATGGTTAGGGTTATGGTTAGGGTTGTTGTTTGATATATATATATATATATTAGGGTTTGTATTCCTTGTTAATCTTTGCATTTAGTACTCATGGAAGCAATGTTACCTTGTGTTCTTGGAATGCTTATAGGGATGGGAAGAACATGTGTGTTTGTTCATCATGCGGACAAAGACGCCTTTTTGAAAGGCAATATTGAACCGGATCCGGATGAGCTTGACATTGTGTTTGATAGTAGTCCTAGCTATGCTGAGCTCTTGTAACAAGTTAGGAAAGAATTGAATTGGATGGACCCTAGTGATATCGTTGAGTTGGAGGGAAGGCATAATGTAGGCTTTGGAATACACGTCCGTTGGAAGACAATGTGTGTCAACTCGGAGCAACGTTGGGTTGCATACAAGGAAACGGTGGCCGAATCACTTGACAAGGCTCTTGAGTTATTTGCAACGAAGAAGGTTGATTCAATTTCGCATTTGGACTTGAACCGGAAACCCTCCCCTTTAGTTGATAGTAGCCCACCATCCTTGAAGCGATATGAAATTGTTGAACCTCTTTTGACCCAAGAAGTGGGCAAACATTGAGTCCGTTTACAAACAACCAAGATGAAGCTTTGCAAGAGGACAACAATGATTATGCGGACGATGACAATGAAGTTGATCTCCATGACAACAATGTGGGTGATCTCGACAAATATCATTTGCAAGAGACAATGGACCATTCCATCCCTTTTTTCCCGTGCATATGCATCGGACTCGGCTGACGATGGTCCCGATGAACAAGTTCATGCGGAGGGGTTCACGGTGAAGGAGGCCGAAGCTTTCGAGAAGGTATTCCGTCGGCATCATCGGACTAAATTGTTCAAGGATGTTAGTCTCGCGGATGAAGCCGTGGTAGATGGTGGCCAATGTGTATCTCTTGGTGTTAGGCCAAGCTCTCACCGTGATATGGGAGACGACAAGAACCGGATGGCTAAAGGGTCTAAGTTCGAAACCTTGTTGGGATTGAAGATGTGGCTCGAGAACTACTCGGTTACACATTATCGTCCACACAAGGTGGTGCACTCGGACATCAATGTGCGCTACATGGTTGCATGTGCAAGTGAAGATGAAATATGTCCATGGATTGTGCGTGCAAGACCATGGAAAGGAGGTCCAACTTGGCATGTAGTGAGTTCTGTGCCAACTCACATGTGCCAAGGCAAAAGGGTGGATGGCAAGATCATGTCCAATGACCACAAACAACTCACGTCCGAGTTCATTGCTTACAGGCTGTCCAACTCAATATCCATACTTCCAACAATGAGCGTCCAACATGTCATTGATCTTGTGAAAGCCATATTTCATTACAAGGTGAAGTACGGCAAGGCATGGAAGGCGAAGCAAGCCGCATTTAAGATGTTGTATGGTACTTGGGAGGAAGCATACAACTGAATCCCTAGGTTGTTGTTAGCCATGGCCACAACAAACCCGGGCATGGTTCATGTTGTCGAGCCTCATGGGCACCAAACAACGGTTCATGAAGGAAGGAAAGTCCGAGTATTTGGCCGTGCATTTTGGACGTTCGAGCAATGCTTGAGGGCTTTCGAACACTGTAGGCCGGTCATTGCCATTGATGGCACGTTCTTGACTGGACAATACAAGGACACCTTGTTGGTTGCGATAGCAAGTGATGCCAACAACCGGGTGTTGCCAATGGCATTTGCTTTGGTTGAGGTGGAGAACAATGACAATTGGGACTGGTTTTTGCGTCTTCTGAAGACATTACTACCAACATACAGTTTGACATTACTAAAAGAGTAAGACGACTAGTTCCTTCCGCGCTTGCTGGCTCCTCCCCCCTCTTGACACTAATCTTCTTCAACTTCCTAGGAGGAGGAACCCGCTCCGGCTCCGGCTCCGGTACCTGCACGTCATCCTCATCGTCATCCAAATAGTCATCCAAAGCCGCCATCCGCGAGGTTTCGACCGTCCTTTTGCCTTTTTGGGTGAAGTCCTCAGGTATGTATTTCTTGAAATCCCCTCCTAGGCTTTAACTCGTATGCAGAACGAGCCTTGTACTTCCCCAAGACCATATCATCAGGAGCCTATGCATCAACAAAAGTTATGGAAAGACCGTGTGTGAGCATGTAGTTAGCAATGCATCAACAATTGGATATATATCCTCATGCCATACCTCTTGGGTGACCACACCGACATCCTAATCCTCCAAAGGATCAGCATCGCCAGAAATGGGATCTGATGGTGTCGCCGACCTAGAACGTTCTGATGATACATACTCGGGGTCACGACAACCGAAAAGATTTGATAGCCGCCTTAACTTTTGGCTCTCGCGCTACAACATGAACAAGTGAATGAGACATCGAACATAGCAACACATGTTAAGTGCTAATTTGAAGGAGATGTGAACCTTAATGAATGATCGAAGGGCACCTTCCCCATCGCCTTTGCCAGACGGGGTTGTTTCCAAAATAGTGTCGGTCTCATCAGCTGCTTTCTTGATCTGGGCACGCTATGAACAGAAACGGTATTAACGTGTTAGGCAAGCGAAGATGTAAATAGTGTGAATGGAAAAGAAGAAAGGGCAAATACCACAAAGTTCATCATTGGGCCTGCAGGGATCACTGAGTTGCCTTTCCGGACTAATGCGTTGCACTGGTGCTGGGCTATCTCATCAAAAACGGTGGGATCTTCCAAAATCTCCTCAGCATACGCCGGCTTGCATACCTCCACACGGGTTCTTGCAAGGAACCATGTGAGATAGTTGTTGAACGCGATCGGGCAGTGCTCACAAAGCGGGGCTCCTTTGTTGCGCCTAGCTTGATCAACACTAAACTGGAACTGCACAACATACTTCCTGTGATGCTTGGCCCAGTCCTTGATCTTACGCTATTTTTTCCTATCCAACCTGCAAGTTAGAAACATAATATTATAACCATCGATGAGGCTGAGAAGCAGCTAGGTGCTCAAGGTTAATTATATCTTACACGTGTAGCAGCTGGTCCGTGTCCTCCCACTCCGACGGGTGTGTCTGGAACAAACCAAACTGGCGGTACACCCGATGTGGCAGGTGAAGCTCGACCGCCCAGTTGCATATGAGTGGACACCGCATATGCCAGAGTTCCCTATCCCTAGTGCACATCGGATTCAGGACGAACTCCGTAGGGTTCCCAAAACTCTCTGCACTTCCATACGGTTCCCATTCAACCTGCAAAATGGGATAGAACGCAAAATTGATATCGAGTTACGATATAAGCATGATAATAACTTATACAATGTCGATTCACCTGCTCAGCCGTGATCGCGTCCATCTCGCTCCTGTAGAGCTTGTACATGACCGAGGTATCATCCGTCATCTCATTTAACACATCCCACTTGTAAGCCCAAGTGGGGAGCCGTAGTGGGTCGTCTTTATCGTCCTAAGACTCGTACTTCACGGTCTTCGGTCGTCCAACCGGCAAACGCTCCCAGCTCCATATGGAAAGTGCGAGCAAACAACCACCGATACCTCCAGATAGCCTACAACTGGCTTCGTCCAACTGCACATAAAAGAGAACATGATTGAATTAACAGCAAGATCGCATTCATAATGTAGTAGTGAAGTGAAATATAAACAACTTCATACCTGTCTATACAAGTAAGCCAGTGTCGCCGAACCCCAACTCCATTTGCTATCGAAGACGGTCAACACCTTCAGCCACATCCATGGAGCATTCTTGCCTGTGCCATCAGCAAACATAGTCCTGGATATCACATACCACATGTAGACACGAGCATGTGTCTTGACCGTGTCCTCATCAGCATCCTCAGGGCAAGTACCAAAGTGCAAAGTAATCCAGGTGTAAGGGGCACCGACTGCGACTCTTTCCTTCCTCTTGCCTTCAACTTCTGGTTCCTGAGGCTCCGGAGGAACCATACCGATAAGGGCATGCATCTGCTCGCGCCACCCATCTGAATCGGTGCTCATACATAGAGGATTGCCATCGACAGGAAGACCGGTGATCATTGCTATATCCTGAAGCGTCACGGTCATCTCCCCGGTCCGCAGATGAAAACTATGTGTCTCCAGCCTCCAATGATCAATAAGCGCGGTGAGTGCTGGAGCATTGTTGGGTGGCGTCGACCGGCTGACCAACTGAATGAAAGGGAGAAGTCCTGTCTCCTTAACATACGATGTGTACCGCTCATCATAGCGCATCCACCCAAGGTTGACTCTGTGAGCCCGAAGCTTCAGAGGTGCAAGCTCCTACAAGCAAACAAACAAATCATTACATCTGAGGGTATGTGTTTGAAAAAACACGAAATTATTAACACCGGCAACTTTCATTATTACCCGTTGATCCACCGACATAGTGTACGATCGGTGTTGTTTGTCCCAGTGATCATCGAGAAGCCAATCCATCCTAACAATTTGAAAAAAAATCTTTCTTCGTCAACACGATTATCTTTTAAATACACAAAAACAAAACTACGGCTACTAAATGCAAAATTTGAAAAAATGCTTTCTTATCAAACCATATAAATAACATCATCCTATAAATACAAAATAACTAAACTAAGCCTACTTCAATTCAAATCTCTATTCCATATAACTAATATTCAATTCATCTAACTCATCTAAAATAACATCTAATACAATCTAACATAATGTAGATTTCCAACATACAAGAACATTTTTTCAATATATACTAACTAAACTAAGGTTACAAATAACTTATAAATCATCTGCAAATCATAAATCCCACATATGCAAGATTCTAATCTAATCAAAAAAGGGTTACACAAATCTTCAAAAAAAGATAAAATTTATGAATAGAACGAAGGGGATCGGAGGAGGGTACCTTGTAGGATGGAAGGGTGAAAAACTCCACGGACCAAATCCTCAGATCTGAAGTTTTTTAGAGATGAGATTGAGAGAAGGAGAGGAGAGGATCCAGCAGCCGCCACTTCTCGCTTCTGTAACTGTAATGGATGGGGATTGGGCCTGCGCGCGGCTGCTGGATAAGTCAATGTGCAGCGCCTAGCTCGAAGACGCTGCACATTACCATGTGTGGCGTCAAGCTCGGAGGCGCTGCACGGTCGGATGCGGGCCCAGAGGCTGCCACGGTGGATAGACGTGCAACGCCCCTAAGCTAGGCGCTCCACAGTAGGATGCAGCGTCGTCGTTGCAGGCGTTACACGAAAAGGTTATGGGTATGAAATAGTTTTACGGGTAGTTCATTCCGTGAATTGATTTAGCCAACAGGTCAAAATTGTCAAATTTGCCCACTTCTTTTCACCCAATCCCATCAACTTTTATACATCAGTCACCTTGCTGCATCAGAAGTCAAACAAGCAAAGGACTGACACAGAACAAAGCAGATAATCCCGCACGTGGGAAGAGCGAGCAAAGAATATGGATATTACAAATCGACACAATCTTGGGAATACAGAATAATCGGCAAGAGGCCCTTGAAACAGCCTGCTTTGACCCAATTGTCTCGGCTGCATATATTCGGTGAAGAAAAGTAGAGAGTCCTGGTCGCAGTCGCAGCATCTACCGTCCGGCCCTACCGCGGGCGAGGGGCTAACGCACACAAAGAGATGAGTCATGGTCGCCGTCGTAGCATCGATGCTTCCAGCGAGCGGCCTCACCGAACTGTCGCTCCTGCCGGCGAGGGGGCGGCTTGCCTGTGCGACGGACCACACATAGAGCGCCCCACTCGAGCGAGGCGAGGAACGGCCCGGGACGGTCGATGGCGGCACTGTCGTCATTCAAACATATGATGGAGGCGAGCCAGAGGTTGGCGGCGCCGGGCGCAGCCAACGGCCGGCGAACTCGGAGGCGCCCCACGCGAGCGAGGCGAGGGACGGCCCGGGACAGTCGATGGCGGTGCTTCCATCTCATGGCCAAGGGAAAAAAGAAAGACTGAGAGAGGTAGGCGAAGGAAGAGAGAAAGGAGGGAGAAGGAGGCGGCCATGCGCATACGCACGGAAGGTGGATATGGCGCTCGCTGAGGATCTGGATCGAGAGAGTCTGCGGGGCCTTGAAGGAGCGGCAGCTCAGAAGATAAGGTTGGAGGGATAGTAGAGAGCCGGTGTACGTGGACTATGGAGCCATACAACACGCGTCGCCCGCGCAAGACGCTGGTGGAATCGTTGTCTACACCCGGATGAAAGCCATACCGGGCTAGACACGGGAGCACTCACGAGTAGGTAGATTGAGGAATGAAGAACTATCTAGGAAGAGGGACACACGCTCCTTTACCCGTCAAATCAGTTGATTTTTCCCGAGTTGCCGTGCATGCCATTTTTTGCTTCTCCAAATCTACATGCACACAATTGTCATGTCCACTTCTACATTTTTTCCTTGAAGTTGGATTTGCATCTGTTTTTGACGTTCTTCTACTGACTACACAGGTCAACACACACATAGCGAAAACATATATGCATGGACGCTCAATGAAGTAAATATATAAATTATCCTCATATGTTGATAATTTGAGTTTATGTAAGTGCATAATAAACCATCGGCGTCAATAGATAGGCATTTGCATGTCATGACCATAGAGTATTTAATTATTCTCAATAAAGTTGTTGTTCCGGATAAATAAGAAGGTGCCATGCTTGATGTCCCTGCAGATGATCCTGTGAAAGATAGTACGGAGGAACGAGGCAACCACCTTATACATCATTTTGACCCGAACATTGACGCTATGAAGAAACTTTCCTTTATTGCATCAGCCCACACCCAATCATGTTTCCTTCCACGATTCGGGCCGATGGATGCAAAATATTTTGCTGCACACATGTCTCTATATCATCCTCTTGACATATCATTCTTTCGGAATCACGCCGCACCAGACCTTCGCCATTCCCTAGGCCACCCGCTAGATTCCGCTTCCCGAGCCTCGCTTCTCCGCTGTCGCGGCCGTCTCCTCCTAGCTCACGGTCACCATGCTGCGGCCCTTCGTCGATGCCATTTGCACCGAAGAGGCTGATGCCTCCACCACATCGACCTCGCTTGCTGCAAGAATCACACTCGCCTCACTAGGATTTTGCGCTAGGGTTCCACGGATCGGTAGCGGTTTCGAGGCAGCGGAGAAGGGGGGCCTATGATTGGCGGCCTGGTGAGCGCTGGCTTTGTTGTGTTCGACCGGCAGCAACTGCACGACCATGCCCTCGCGTCCCGCTCTAAAGCCATCAGACACAATCTTCGCGCATTGGAGGACCGCATTGGATGCGCACTCGACTCCCCCGGTCGCCCCGAGCTCTCCATCAACATCTCACGCTCAAGCAACCATAACCTATTGTCGATGTCGATGTGCCAAGGAGAGACGAAGGGAAGACAAGCATCATGACAAAGACTAGAAGCAAAAAAGTTTTCCCTATTTGATTGAGACAGAGAACCTAGCATGTCGATTAGATAGGAAGACCCTTCCAGACTACTGGATATGAAATCCCCTCAAAGTTAGTGGATAAGAAGCTCCATGTATGTGTCTATTCTCTTTCTTTGGTTCTGGCTGGAGTCGAGCATATCACTTTTGGCATACCAGTCCCACGATCATGGGTCAATCAACTTTGTTGTTCAATTATTTTAAGTACACACTATTTAGGTTTGAAGCAAATCAGTGTCCGCCATGATCGGATAGCCAGGTTTGCCGTCCCCAACGTGGTTTCAGTTCAAGGCCATCACTGTTTTGCTAAAACAGAAAATTCCTCTAATATTGGATTCATCAGAAAGCTCTAAATTAAACGGCTTGATCCCTAATGTATTGTCACATAAAACTGAAAGGCATGTCGTTTGCTGCTCATGAGATATGAAACTTTTGGTTTACTTTTTTTCAATGTTCAAGAAATCGTTAACTGGTAGCTGCTCGGTCGGTTTAGGAGTAGCGATTAATCGGTGAATCGGCCTATTAACTGGATTAATCGGTCGACCATTAATCGGTAGATTGAATAGGAACTTGCCAACATATATCAAGATTTTTTATGTATTATACCATACTCCCAAGATCACAGGTAGGTAGTATACTAAAACATGCTTCCTTAGACATATGAAAATCATAGAGAGGAGGTACAATTATTAATCCTAGCTATTAAGGAGTGGGATGGGGATGGAAGGGGTTACGGGTCAAAAATTTGGGCTTTGTTTGCCCGCCCATTAATGAACCGGCAGGGATTAATCGGCATGACAACTGATTAATCGGTCTAACTGGCCAATTAATCGGCCCGACAAGTTAACTCGATGAATAGGTGTTATTCGATTCGGCCATGCGGTGAGTAGCGATTAACTGGCCCGTTAACTGATTAATCGGGTGAATTCTTGAACAGTGCTTTTTTTACAAAAATAGAAAAATGTGGAGGACGTGCAAGATAACCAGGTGGAAACCAGTGCACTTAATTCGTTTAAGGTTGTTCTTGGCTGTTCTCTTTATTCTTTTTCAGATGTACTGTTTCTACATTGATCTCGGTGAAATTGGGATCTGGACCTTTATCAGTATGACGATTTGTGTTTTTTTCATGAAGTAGGGTAGATATGATGGATTTTATGATGAAACTAAATATATAGATGTTGTATTTCCTATAATAGGTATAGTTTTTTTTGTGTTTCTTATAATTTAATGCATAATAAAATCAATATATCTTATCGCCGAAAACAGAAGAGAAGGAAATTCACGGTCTTACGCCTAGATTTGGAGCTTATGGATTTCTTCGCAATGTGGAACCGTTTAACATTTTTGAGCTTTTGAATTAGTGTTCACATCATCCATCTCAAATGTAAGAACATGTTAACATGAATTGGTACAAAGATGTTTGAAACATAGACCTTTTAGTTGAGTTTTCTATATAGGTGCAACCTCACTTCATTCATCAAATAGTGTTACATCATGTTGAGTCGTTCATGTGTATCTCCTGGTACGATGATGGATACGACGCTTTTGGTCTTTTGAACTATCTTCATGTGAAAGAATAATAAGCTATATAATTCTTATTGCGCAAAATATATACAAAGTGTTATGTTTTATTTGCATGATGAAATATCTTGAGATTATTGTAGTACCTCTAAGAAAAAGTGTTTCAAATTATTTGAATTTAGATGATAATTTAGTTCACCAATTATTACATAAGTGTGCAAGTACCGTATTCGCTAATAACAAAGCCGGTAGCTTACACGTGTGTTTTATTGTCCTCTAATTTATGGTTTGGTTTGTTGACTTCCACTTTTCATTTCAAAACATTTATTCTAGGCCAGTCATTTAAAATGTTATATAACTATGTTTGCGTGTATCACTCCATAATAGTTTGGCAATTAAATTCAATGTGTACAAAACCCCAATTTTATCAATAGCAGTAATTGGTTTTAATTCCGAAATTTCATTTTTTTAGTGGCGACATTCCTTTAAGATTTAGGTTGTGCAAAGTTATTTTTTTTCAAATTTATAAATGTAGTCACTCAGGATTTGTTTCTCCCGTTGCAACGCACGGGCACATTTGCTAGTCTACTATATGATTCACGCTCGACCTTTCGGTCTTCAGTGTTCCAAGGCCATATCTGCATATGCTAGCCTCGTCAAGTTTAACCCGAGTATTCTGCGTGTGCAAAACTGGCTTGCACCCGTTGTATGTGAACGTAGAGCTTATCACACCTGATCGTCACGTGGTGTCTCGGAACAACGAACTTTCACAACGGTGCATACTCAGGGAGAACACTTATACCTTAAAATTTACTGAGAGATCATCTTATAATGCTACCGTCGATCTAAGAAAAATAAGATACATAAAAGATAAACATCACATGCAATAAATATAAGTGATATGATATGGCCATCATCTTGTGCCTTTGATCTTCATCTCCAAAGCACCGCCATGAGCACCATCGTCACCGGCGCGACACATTGATCTCCATCGTAGCATCGTTGTCGTCTCGCCAACTATTGCTTCTACGACTATCGCTACCGCTCAGTGATAAAGTAAAGCAATTACATGGCAATTGCATTTCATACAATAAAGCGACAACCATATCGCTCCTGCCAGTTGCCGATAACCCTGTTACAAAACATGATCATCTCATACAATAAAATTTAGCATCATGTCTTGACCATATCACATCACAATATGCCCTGCAAAAACAAGTTAGACGTCTTCTACTTTGTTGTTGCAAGTTTTACGTGGCTGCTATGGGCTAAGCAAGAACCGTTCTTACCTACGCATCAAAACCACAACGATATTTCGTCAAGTATGTATTGTTTTAACCTTCACAAGGACCGGGCGTAGCCACACTAGATTCAATTAAAGTTGGAGAAACTGTCACCTGCCAGCCACCTGTGTGCGAAGCACGTCGGTAGAACCAGTCTCACGTAAGCGTACGCGTAATGTCGGTCCGGGCCGCTTCATCCAACAATACCGCCGAATCAAAGTATGACATGCTGGTAAGCAGTATGACTAGTATCGCCCACAACTCACTTGTATTCTACTCGTGCATATAACATCCACGCATAAACCTGGCTCATGATGCCACTGTTGGGGAACATATTATTTAAAAAAAATTCCTACGCACACGCAAGATCATGGTGATGCATATCAACGAGAGGTGTTATGACCGTAAGCGGAAGTGTTATGACAACGCGGTTGATGTAGTCGTACGTCTTCACGATCGACCGATCCTAGTACCGAACGTACGGCACGTCCGCGATCTACACATGTTCAGCTCGGTGACGTCCCACGAACTCACGATCCAGTAGAGCTTCGAGGGAGAGATCCATCAGCACGACGGCATGATGACGGTGATGATGAAGTAACGACGTAGGGCTTTGCCTAATCACCACTACGATATGACCGAGGTGGATAATGGTGGATGGGGGCACCGCACACGGCTAAAAGATCGATGATCAACTTGTCTGTCCTAGGGTGCCCCCCTGCCCCCGTATATAAAGGAACAAGGGGAGGAGGCCGGTCGGCCCTATAGGGCGCACCAAGGAGTAGGTTTCCTACTCCTAGTAGGAGTAGGCATCCCTCTTTCCTATTCCTACTAGGAGTCGGAAAAGAAGAAGGAAGGGAGAAGGAAAGAGAGGGAGAGGGAGAGGGAAAGAGGGGCCGCGCCCACCTCCCCTAGTCCAATTCGGACTCCCCATGGGAGGGGGCACGCCACCTCCTGGGCTGCTGCCCTCTCTCTTTGCCAAAGCCCACCAAGGCCCAATAGGTCCCCCGGGGGTTCGGATAACCCCCTGGCACTCCGATAAATATCCAATGACCCTCGGAACTCATCCGGTGTCTGAATATAGTCGTCCAATATATCAATCTTTATGTCTCGGACATCCGAGACTCCTCGTCGTATCCTTGATCTCATCTGGGACTCCGAACTACCTTCAGTACATCAAAACTCATAAACTCATAATACCGATCGTCACCGAACGTTAAGCGTGCGGACCCTACTGGTTCGAAAACTATGTAGACATGAGCGAGACTCATCTCCAGTCAATAACCAATATCGGAACCTGGATGCTCATATTGGTTCCTACATATTCTACGAAGATCTTTATCGATCAAACTGCATAACAACATACATTGTTCCCGTTGTCATCGGTATGTTACTTGCCCGAGATTCGATCATCGGTATCATCATACCTAGTTCAATCTCGTTGCCGGCAAGTCTCTTTACTCGTTATATAATGCATCATACGTCACTAACTCATTAATCATTTGTTTGCAAAATGACAGATTTTGGACTGACCTTAGAAACGGTGCCGGTGCGGCGCGTCCGCGGGCTCGTGGCCACCCACGAGTGGTCCTGCGCGCCAGGCATGGATGGCAATCATCAACCCAGTGAATCCCCGGGATGGCGATGCGCAAGCGCAACCAAGATGGCGAGCGCTTTGAGGGCGACGCAAGCTGGCCCGGCCGCCACCCGCAAGTCGTTAGTCATCACGTGCACGTTAGTTATAGTGGATCAAGAAAAGACATGTTGTTACAGAAACACATGCACAATTATTACGTTAACGTGCATCATTCTACTGTAGACTGGTAATCTGGCAGTGACGTTTACAAGTCGACTTGTGCTCCTGTCAAGAACTTCATGATAGGTTAAACATGTATCATTCCCTGCAAAAAAAAAAAAGATAAACATGTATCGTATCTCCGGCCTCAGGTGTTTTTCGACTCTTTTTTTTTGACAATTTTTGGAATGTGTGTTTTCCCCTTGCACTCGAAAAATGCGCAGGGGCACGCGAGTGCGAGGGCACTCATCTGCCAAGACCTATCGCCCGCTCGTTTTGCCTTGCGGTTTACATAGTAGTTCAATCCCGTACGAGGGCATGGTAAGAAAAGCATTAAAAAAGTTTCAACGATGAAACTTACGTTTTTTTCATCAAAACTACCAGGTTTTAACCAGTTTCAAAGATATAATTTCAAGCAATTTTTTCTATTGGTCATAGACATAAAATAATTGATTTTTATCGGCCGCTCGTACAAAGTTTCAACATTGAACTTAACATATATTCTTAAATGTCGTCAAAATATATTCAAAGTGTGAATATCCAATTCGGAGCCCGGGCTCATTTGCACCCGGTCAGGAAATAATTCATAAAAAATTAAAAAATGTAATTTTTTGTGCATGATAGATAATTTGGTGCATGGGGTGCGCTCCAAATTTCAGAGCATTTGAACATTTGATTAGCTCTCAGCAAAAAGGACAAATTGGGTCAGAACAGTACATGAACAGTGCACTATTTAACAGACCCTAAATTTATCTTTTTTACCGAGAGCTACTCAGATGTTCAAATGATTTGAAATTTGGACCGGACATCACGCACCAAATTATCTATCATGCCAAATAAATTGGATTTTTTTTTTATTTTTTCTAGTATTTGCTTTAAAAAAATTATCAGCGCAGGTGCATATGCTCCTGGGAGGACCTTATTTGAAAGCGTTGATCATGGGAAACACAAATATGAAAACAATCCTTAATTTAAAATTTTCATTTAAAAGATATTAAAATTTAAAAATCAGAAACCAAACTAAAAAAAGGCCCCAAGGACATGCGTGCTTGCCACAAATCCTCGTCTGCACCCGAAAATGGTCCGAGAAATTAAAATGTGAACTACCATGGCACCAGTTTTAAATTAAAGTGTGAACCATGGTCCAGGAAAGGCAACATGAAAGTGCTAAGGGCATCTCCAACACTGACTTCCAAGTTTGTCCCATCATCCGTTCGCGGAAATAGGGATCAGTCCGCAAATACTGATGCAGGAGCCGGCCAACGAAGTTGACACATACATTACAACCACTGTTTGAACTAACCGGACGAAATTCATTCATACATGATGAATTCCATCAAAATTTGAATAGAAAATAGCACAAATCATCCATACATAGCATGCAAATAAGTTTAGTACAACAATAGTTCAAATTCAACGAGACTAACCGGATGTTTCAACAAGTTTTTCGTGAACGGAACCTGACATCCCACGCATACTGCCTTTTCAGCTTCATCCAACATTATATGTACCTAAAAGGCCATACATCTATCTTGCGATACATCATGACAACGCATACGGGCTACACAATGTGTAGAGAAACATTGAGTGAGTAAATGATCCAATCGATAAGTTGAGCAACAAGAAGCAAAACCTACGATCTCCTCCTCTGTCCTGCACAATGGACTCATGCCTCTAGCCGACCAACTGCGTCACAAAACTTGGTGACGGAGGTCCAAATGATGTACCAACGATATCCCAATGACCTCACATTGTGTTGTTGGATGATGTGCATGTCGTACGCCGCAAGCTTTCGCGTGTGAAACAAAAATGCATGCACTGCTAGAAGGGACCCCCTCTGCTGCTACATACAAAATCCGTGGACACAGCCAACCACGCATCGCACAACAACTCATCCTCCATGGTCGATGACCCCGCCATCCTTCGTACTCTAAAAAACTACATGGCATTCGAAAATAAGTTCAATGGCATTTCACCGAACACCTACCGGGTGTGGTGACCACCATGGACGACGTCGACATGGGGCAGAGTGTACATGCCTATCGATGGGTCCCGGGTGGACAACACTGTCATAAAAGGCGAGCAGGCGCGTTGGTGCTGGTTGCGGAGGTTCAGCAGTGCATGTGTGCCGGACGGAGAGGTACCGTTGTGGTGTCGGGGGAGAAAAGTCAGATGTAAAGCAAAGGGGAGAAGGCGTGGATTCAAGAAAATGGGAGCGGAGGGGGTTTTGTGTGGGGTGTTGGTTCTAAATCCGGCATATCTCATATTAGGGGTCCTAAGCTAGGCATCTTGGAGCGATGGTAACATGGACACATGATTTTACCCAGGTTCGGACTCTCACGAAGAGATAATACCCTACATCCTGCTTTTGATTGTATTCATATGAGGGATAGTACATAGTACATGTATCTACCACGAGATTGTTCTAATAAATATGCTATCATTTATTTACTAGCGTGGCCTCGGTTTATATAATGCATCAGAGGCCTAGGATTTAGAAGAGTCCTTGACTTGTGCGCCAAGTCTTGTGGAGTCTTCCTTTTATGCGTCATGGGCCGCCCAAAGTGGCACAATAGTGAACCGTCATGGGGTCCTCGACCCAATCCACCTAGCCGGGAGACGACATGGTGAGTACCCCCTAGTCCAGGACACCGTTAGTAGCCCCCTGAACCTGTCTTCAAGTTGGGGACACTCCTTGGTTCTTCCGAATTGTTCTTCGTCTTTGGTCGTCGGTCTTGAAAGCTAGTTCAATGGATATTTCCATCTCCGATCTTGAGGATGGCCTAGGTGAATCCGAAGAGTTTACACGTCGGTCATCCGAGGAGCCCTCTTAAGTTATCGACTTCAATCAATGCCTTGTTATTTTTTATGTCGCACTTTGAGTTCAAAGTTATTCTGTGCAGCTGTTTCCTATTGCGTCCGAGCTCCAACACCGGACTGCATCTAAGGTGTCTTTTTGCAGCCTAGCTCCAACGTCGGTCGGCATCCGAGGTGTTATAGATTACCTTGGTCTTTGAAAAAGTTAGGATTTCAACCGAGCTTTAATGCCGGAGAGGTCCTTTATGGAGCCCGCCACTCAGATCCAAGCTTTATGCCAGACTGCCTCCGAGGTGGTGCACCACCTCGGTCTTGGGCTGATTTTTGCTGAATTTGTTCCGATTGGCGCAATTTACTTTCTGCCGAGATGTATAACCAGTAGCCCTCAAGGTGTGTGTCGGCCTAAAATCTGAGATGCGCCTAAAGGATAAAATAAAACTGATGATCCCAGTAGCCTCTGAGAATCAGGTTGATTTTCGTAATCGGAGTGAGGATCGATTCCTTGCTTGGCAGCATACTTTTGGGCATAGAAGCACGGTGTGCAGTAGCCCGCGAGACTCAGGTTGGGTGCGTCCGACCAACTTGGGGATCGTAATCTCCTCGGAAACTATTTATCAATTTGAATTTTCTGCATTAAATAGGCAATGCAGTAGCCCCCGAGCCATTGGCCGGATGACAACAACAAAACAGGGGATCGATGTACCCCTTTATTGGCTTTTAATTGGGAATCGCGAAGCCCAATAGCACCCGAGCCTTAATTCGGGCATGGGTGGCCGACTTAAGGATCGATATCCAGAGTAAATTGAGTTTAATCACAATTTATGTGTAATGATTCTATGTACAAGTACTCCCTCCGTCCCATAATGTAAGACGTTTTTGACACTACACTAGTGTGAAAAAAGGTCTTACATTATGGGACGGAGGGAGTACTTTACATCATTGATCCTCGGATCTACTTTGTACAAAACTTTGTTGACCGACCATCGTCTTTAACCTCCTCGACTAGTAGCCGGGGAGTGTTTGTCCTACTTTCTAAAGCCTATGAGGGCAAAGATTTATGGCAAACAAGGCAATCCATTCATACCGTTTTATAAACAAAGATAGACGAAGAGATATGTTATATTACTATTTAACGTAAGAAATATCTTCTGGGAAAATAGTTCATTTATAAGTTTCTTTTCCCAATCTGTCATGTTGACCATGATCATGAAACCTCATCTCCCATCAATGTGGGAGGAAAATAGTGAGGATTTAGTTTGGGGAAAGTTCCCGAACTCTATGGTTCTAATGAACCTCAATTTTCACTTCTGTCGTTGCTGACCAATTATATTCTTACGATGGCTAGATTTAGGCTTCACCTAGTCCGAGGTACTAACCCGGATGACCCGGAAGTAACAATCACAGAGGTGCTCCCTTTAGCCCTAGCTGAACTATAGGGAACGTAGGGGGTAAGCACAGGGGCCAGGTAATCTAGCTTGGCCAAAATCGTAAGTAAAATTTGATGCATATTTATGTCTTCATAACAATGATTATGGAAGGCAGCGCTCATATATTGAATACACACGCTAATGATATGTTGGGCTCTCCAGGAGTCCAAATGTAACTGTGTCGAGATGACTCAAGGGGCCCTTGGCACATGTTATGATAGTCAACTTTTAAGATGTATTTGCAACTTTATGCTATATGTTATTTTGACTCCGTTGAGACTATTTATAATCTGAAAGTGGCCCGTCATTAGCTTCCACCCCTTTGTAGATGCTACGAAGGCTCTTTTCGTACTAACAAGACAACCCTTAGCCGACGTCTCGGTGTCCCGAGGCGGTTGTGTTAGCGGAAATGAGACAATTAGATATGCGTGAAGGAAATATGCCCTAGAGGCAATAATAAAGTTATTATTTATATTTCCTTATATATCATGATAAATGTCTTTTATTCATGCTAGAATTGTATTAACCAGAAACTTGATACATGTGTGAATACATAGACAAAACAGAGTGTCCCTAGTATGCCTCTACTAGACTAGCTCGTTAATCAAAGATGGTTAAGTTTCCTAACCATAGACATGTGTTGTCATTTGATGAACGGGTTCACATCATTAGGAGAATTATGTGATGGACATGAACCATCTTTTAGCTTAGCATAATGATCGTTTAGTTTTATTGCTATTGCTTTCTTCATGACTTATACATGTTCCTATGACTATGAGATTATGCAACTCCCAAATACCAGAGGAACACCTTGTGTGCTATCAAGCGTCACAACGTAACTGGGTGATTATAAAGATGCTCTACAAGTGTCTCCAAAGGTGTTTGTGGTGTCGGCATAGATCGAGAATAGGATTTGTCACTCCGAGTGTCGGAGAGGTATCTCTGGGCCCTCTCGGTAATACACATCATAATAAGCCTTGCAAGCAAATGACTAATGAGTTAGTCACGAGATGATGTATTACGGAATGAGTAAAGAGACTTGCCGGTAACGAGATTGAACTAGGTATGATGATACCGACGATCGAATCTCGGGCAAGTAACATATCGATAAAAAAGGGAACAACGTATGTTGTTATGCGGTTTGACCGATAAAGATCTTCGTAGAATATGTAGGAGCCAATATGAGCATCCAGGTTCCGCTATTGGTTATTGACCAGAGATGTGTCTCGGTCATGTCCACATAGTTCTCGAACCCGTAGGGTCCGCACGCTTAACGTTCGATGATGATTTGTATTATGAGTTATGTGATTTGATGATCGAAGTTTGTTTGGAGTCCCAGATGAGATCAAGGACATTACGAGGAGTCTCGAAATGGTCGAGACATAAAGATTCATATATTGGAAGGTTATATTCGAACACCGGAAGGGTTCTGGGGGTCATCGGATAAATACCGGAGTACCGGTGAGTTACCGGAACCCCCGGGGGGGGGGGTCAATGGGCCTTCATGGGCCTTAGTGAAAATAGAGGCAGCAAGGGAGGTGTGGGGTGCGCCCCCTAGGCCGAAACCGATTTGATTTAGGGCTTGAGCGGCCGGCCCCCTCTTTCCTTCTCCCCTCCTCCTCGTTCCTTCCCCTCCTAGTTGGACTAGGAAACGGGGAACCTACTGCTATTAGGAGTAGGATTCCCCCCTTGGGCGCACCCTATGAGGCCGACCGGCCCCCTCCCCTTGCTCCTTTATATACGTGGCTAGGGGGCACCCATAGACACACAAGTTGACAAATGTTTTAGCTGTGCGCGGTGCCCCCCTCCACTATTACACACCTCGGTCATATTGTCGCAATGCTTAGGCGAAGCCCTGCGCCGATAACTTCATCAACACCGTCACCACGCCGTCGTGCTGACGAAACTCTCCCTCAGCCTCATCTGGATGAAGAGTTCGAGGGACGTCACCGAGATGAACGTGTGCAGATCGCGGAGGTGCCGTGCGTTCGGTGCTTGATCGGTTGGATCACGAAGACGTTTGACTACATCAACCGCGTTACTAAACGCTTCCGCTTTCGGTCTATGAGGGTACGTGGACACACTCTTCCCGCTCGTTGCTATTCTTCTCCTAGATAGATCTTGCGTGATCGTAGAATTTTTTTGAAATACTACGTTCCCCAACAATGGCATCATGAGCCAGGTCTATGCGTAGATGATATGCACGAGTAGAACACAATGAGTTGTGGGCGATAATAGTCATACTGCTTACCAGCATGTCATACTTTGATTCGGCAGTATTGTGAGATGAAGCGGCCCGGATCGACATTAAGCATACGCTTACTCGAGAATGATTTCATCGTTACGAGCACTCGTTGCTTAAAGGTGACCTACGAGTGTATGTCTCTCTCACTTTAGTTGAACCGAGTGTGACGACGCCCGGTCCTTGTGAAGGTTAAAACATCACGGTTGACGAAAAATCGTTGTGGTTTTGATGCATAGGTAAGAACAGTGTTTGCTAAGCCCGTAGCAGCCACGTAAAACTTGCAACAAACAAAGTAGAGGACATCTAACTTATTTTTGCAGGGCATGTTGTGATGTGATATGGTCAAGACGTGATGAGTTATACATTATTGTGTGAGATGATCATGTTTTGTAAATTATCAACAACCGACAGGAGCCTTATGGTTGTCTCTTTATTGTATGAATTGTGAAAGCCATGTAATTGCTTTACTTTATCACTATGAGTTAGCGATAGTAGTAGTAGTAATAGTTAGCGAGACGGCCACGATGCTACGTTGAAGATCATGGTGTCAAGCCGGTGACGATGGAGATCATGACGATGCTTTGGATATGGAGATCTGAAGCAAAAGATGATGATGTGTTGGGGAACGTAGTATTTTAAAAAATTTCCTAAGATCAAGCAAGATCTATCTACTAGAAGCATAGCAACGAGATGGGGGAGTGTGTCTATGTACCCTCATAGATCGAAAGCGGAAGCGTATAGTGACGCGGTTGATGTAGTCGAACGTCTTCGCGATTCAACCGATCCAAGCACCGAACATACGGCACCTTCGCATTCAGCACACGTTCAGCTCGATGACGTTCCACGAGCTCTTGATCCAGTTGAGCTTCACGGGGGAGTTTCGTAAGCACGACGGCGTGGTGACGGAGATGATGAAGCTACCGGCGCAGGGCTTCGCCTAAGCACTGCAACGATATCACCGAGGTGTGTTTCTGTGGAGGGGGGCACCACACATGGCTAAAACAATGTTTCTTGTGTGTTCTTGGGTGCCCCCTGCCCACGTATATGAAGGAGCAAGGGGGGAGGGCCGGCCGGCCATTTATGGCGCGCCAGGAATAGGATTCCTACTCCTAGTAGGAGTAGGAATCCCCTTTCCTATTCCTACTAGGAGTAGGAAAGGAAGAAGGAGAGGAGAAGGAAGGAGAGGGGCGCCTCCCCCCACTCCTAGCCCAACTAGGATTCCTAGGGGGGTGCAGCCAGCCCTATGGGCTGCCTCTCTCTCTTCCCTCAAGGCCCACTATGGCCCATACTCCCCTGGGGGGTTCCGGTAACCCCCTCCGACACTCCGGTTTTATCCGATAACACCCGGAACACTTCTGGTGTCCGAATATAGTCGTCCAATATATCAATCTTTATGTCTCGGACATTCCGAGACTCCTCGTCATGTCCGTGATCTCATCCGGGACTCCGAACTACCTTCGGTACATCAAAACTCATAAACTCATAATACTGATTGTCATTGAACGTTAAGCGTGCGGACCCTACGGGTTCGAGAACTATGTAGCCATGACTGAGACTCATCTCTGGTTAATAACCAATAACGGAACCTGGATGCTCATATTGGCTCCTACATATTCTACGAAGATCTTTATCGGTCAAACCGCATAACAACATACGTTGTTCCCTTTGTCATCGGTATGTCACTTGCCCTAGATTCGATCGTCCGTATCTCAATACCATGTTCAATCTCATTACCGGCAAGTCTGTTTACTTGTTCCGTAATACATCATCTAGTGACTAACTCATTAGTCATTTGCTTGCAAGGCTTATTATGATGTGTATTACCGAGAGGGCCCAGAGATACATCTCCGACACTCGGAGTGACAAATCCTATTCTCGATCTATGCCAACACCACAAACACCTTCGAAGACACCTGTAGAGCATCTTTATAATCACCCAGTTACGTTGTGACGGTTGATAGCACACAAGGTATTCTTCCGGTATTCGGGAGTTGCACAATCTCATAGTCAGATGAACATGTATAAGTTATGAAGAAAGCAATAGTAGTAAAATTGAACGATCAAGGTGCTAAGCTAATGGATGGGTATTGTCCATCACATCATTCTCCTAATGATGTGATCTCGTTAATAAAATGACAACTTATGTCTATGGCTAGGAAACATAACCATATTTGATCAATGAGCTAGTCTAGTAGAGGCATAGTAGGGACACTCTGTTTTGTCTATGTATTCACACATGTACTAAGTTTCCGGTTAATATAATTCTAGTATGAATAATAAATATTTATCATGATATAAGGAAATAAAAATAACAACTTTATTATTGCCTCTAGGGCATATTTCCTCAGTCTCCCACTTGAACTAGAGTCAATAATCTAGTTCACATCGCCATATGATTTAATACCGATAGTTCACATCGTTATGTGAATAACACCCATAGTTCACATCGCCATGTGACTAATACCCAAAAGGTTTACTGGAGTCAACAATCTAGTTCACATCGCCATGTGATTAACACCCAAAAGAGCACTACGGTGTGATCTTGGTTTGCTTCGTGAGAGAAGTTTAGTCAGCGGGTCTGTTACAGTCAGATCCGTATGTATTTCGCAAATTTCTATGTCTTCAATGCTCTGCATGGAGCTACTCTAGATTATTGCTCCCACTTTCAATATGCATCCAGATTGATACTTAGAGTCCTCTGGATTAGTGTAAAGCTTGCATCGGCGTAACTCTTTACGATGAACTCTTTATCACTTCCATAATCGAGAAACATTTCCTTAGTCATCCAGTAACTAAGGATAATTTTTGACCATTGTCCAGTGATATACTCCTGGATCACTATTGTACTTCCTTGCCAAACTTATGGAAAGATACACAACAAGTTTGGTACATAGCATGGCATACTTTATAGAACCTATGGCTGAGGCATAGGCAATGACTTTTATTCTTTCTCTATCTTTTTCCGTGGTCGGGTTTTTAGTCTTACTCAACTTCATACCTTACAAATCAGGAAAGAACTCCTTCTTTGACTGATCCATTTTGAACTCTTTCAAAATCTTATTAAGGTATGTACTCATTGAAAATCTTATCACGCGTCTTAATCTATCTCTATAGATCTTGGTGCCCAATATGTAAGAAGCTTCATCGAGGTCTTTTATTGAAAACTCCTTTTGAACGATCCTTTATGCTTTCCAAAACATTCTACATCATTTTCGATGACAATATGTCATTCACATATATTTATAAAAAAGGTTGTAGTGCTCCCACTCACGTTCTTGTAAATTGAGGCTTCACCGCAAGTCTGTATAAAACCATATGCTTTGATCACACTATCAAAGAATATATTCCAACTCCGAGAGGCTTGCACCAGTCCATCAATGGATCGCTAGAGCTCGAACACTTTGTTCGCACCTTTAGGATCGACAAAACCTTCTGGTTGCATCATATACAACTCTTCTGTAAGGAAACCATAAGGAATGTAGTTTTGACATCCATTTGCCAGATTTCATAAAATGCGGCAATTGCTAACATGATTCGGACAGACTTAAGCATCGCTACAGGTGAGAAAGTATCATCGTAGTCAACTCCTTGAACTTGTCGAAAACCTTTCGCAACAAGTCGAGCTTTGTAGATAGTAATATTACCATTGGTGTCGGTCTTCCTCTTGAAGATCCATTTATTTTCAATGGCTTCCTGATCATCGGGTAAGTCAACCAAAGTCCACACTTTGTTCTAATACATGGATCCCATCTCAGATTTCATGGCCTCAAGCCATTTTGCGGAATCTGGGCTCATCATCGCTTCCTCATAGTTCATAGGTTCATCATGGTCTAGCAACATGACTTCTAGAACTGGGTTTCCGTACCACTGTGGTGCGGAACGTACTCTGGTTGACCTACGAAGTTCGGTAGTAACTTGATCCGAAGTTTCATGATCATCATCATTAGCTTCCTCACTAATTGGTGTAGGAATCACTGGAACTACTTTCTGTGATGTACTACTTTCCAATTCGGGAGAAGGCACAATTACCTCTTCAAGTTCTACTTTCCTGCCACTCACTTCTTTGGAGATAAACTCCTTCTCTAGAAAGGATCCATTCTTAGCAATGAATATCTTGCCTTAGGATCTGTGATAGAAGGTGTACCCAACAGTCTCATTTGGGTATCCTATGAAGACACATTTCTCCGACTTGGGTTCGAGCTTATCAGGTTGAAGCTTTTTCACATAAGCATCGCAACCCCAAACTTTAAGAAACAACAACTTTGGTTTCTTGCCAAACCATAGTTCATAAGGCGTCATCTCAATGGATTTAGATGGTGCCCTTATTTAACGTGAATGCATCTGTCTCTAATGCATAACCCAGAACGATAGTGGTAAATCGGTAAGAGATATCATAGATCGCACGATATCTAATAAAGTACGGTTACGACGTTCGGACACACCATTATGCTATGGTGTTCCGGGTGGCATGAGCGGTGAAACTATTCCACATTGTTTTAAATGAAGACTAAACTCGTAACTCAAATATTTGCCTCCACGATCAGATCGTAGAAACTTAATTTTCTTGTTACGATGGTTCTCTACTTCACTCTGAAATTCTTTGAACTTTTCAAATGTTTCAGACTTGTGTTTCATCAAGTAGATATAACCATATCTGCTTAAATCATCAATGAAGGTTAGAAAATAATGATACCCGCCGCGAGCCTCAACACTCATCGGTCCATATACATCAGTATGTATGATTTCCAACAAATCTGTTGCTCGCTCCATTGTTTCGGAGAAAGGAGTCTTAGTCATCTTGCCCACGAGGCATGGTTCGCAAGAACCAAGTGATTCATAATCAAGTGATTCCAAAAGCCCATCACCATGGAGTTTCTTCATGCGCTTTACACCAATATGACTTAAACGGCAGTGCCACAAATAAGTTGCACTATCATTATTAACTTTGCATCTTTTGGCTTCAATATTATGAATATGTGTATTACTACGATCGAGATCCAACAAACTATTTTCATTGGGTGTATGACCATCGAAGGTTTTATTCATGTAAACAAAATGACAATTGTTCTATGACTTTAAATGAATAACCGTATTGCAACGAACATGATCGAATCATATTCATGCTCAACGCAAATGCCAAATAACATTTATTTAGGTTCTACACTAATCTCGAAAGTATTGGGAGTGTGCGATGATGATCATATCAATCTTGGAACCACTTCCAACACACATCGTCACTTCACCTTTAACTAGTCTCTGTTCATTCTGCAACTGTCGTTTTGAGTTACTACTCTTAGCAACTGTACCAGTATCAAATACCGAGGGGTTGCTATGAACACTAGTAAAGTACACATCAATAATCTGTATATCAAATATACCTTTATTCACTTTGCTATCCTTCTTATCTGCCAAGTATCTAGGGCAGTTCCACTTCCAGTGACCATTTCCTTTGCAGCAAAAGCACTTAGTTTCCGGCTTGAGTTTAGCTTTGGGTTTCTTCATGGGAGTGACAACTTGCTTGTCATTCTTCTTGAAGTTCCCCTTCTATCCCTTTGCCCTTTTCTTGAAACAAGTGGTCTTGTTAACCATCAACACTTGATGCTCTTTCTTGATTTCTACCTTCGTTGATGTCAGCATCGCGAAGAGCTCTGGAATTACCTTCGTCATCCCTTGCATATTATAGTTCATCACGAAGTTCTACTAACTTGGTGATAGTGACTAGAGAACTTTGTCAATTACTATCTAATCTGGAAGATTAACTCCCACTTGATTCAAGCAATTGAAGTACCTAGACAATCTGAGCACATGCTCACTGGTTGAGCTATTCTCCTCCATCTTGTAGGCAAACTACTGTCAGAGGTCTCATACCTCTCGACACGGGCATGAGTATGAAATACTAATTTCAACTCTTGGAACATCTTATATGCTCCGTGGCGTTCAAAATGTTTTTGAAGTCCCGGTTATAAGCCATAAAGCATGGTGCACTAAACTATTAAGTAGACATTATTTTGAGCTTTGCCAAATGTTCATAACATTTGCAACTGCTCCTGCAATAGATCGGTCACCTAGCGGGGCATCAAGGACATAATACTTCTGTGCAGCAATGAGGATAATCCTAAGATCACGCACCTAGTCCGCATTATTGCTACTAACATCTTTCAACTTAGTTTTCTCTTGGAACATATCAAAAACATAGGGGAGCTATAACGCGAGCTATTAATCTACAACATAATTTGCAAATACTATCAGGACTAAGTTCATGATAAATTAAAGTTGAATTTAAACATATTACTTAAGAACTCCCACTTAGATAGACATCCCTCAAGTCATCTAAATGATCACGTGATCCATATGAACTAAACCATGTCCGATCATCACGTGAGATGGTGTAGTTTTCAATGGTGAACATCTTATGTTGATCATATCTACTATATGATTCACGCTCGACCTTTCGGTCTCAAGTGTTCCGAGGCCATGTCTGTACATGCTAGGCTCGTCAAGTTTAACACGAGTATTCTGCATGTGCAAAACTGTCTTACACCCATTGTATTTGAATGTAGAGCTTATCACACCCGATCATCAAGTGGTGTCTCGGCACGACGAACTTTTGCAACAGTGCATACTCGGGGAGAACACTTGTACCTTGAAATTTTGTAAGGGATCATCTTATAATGCTACCGTCGTACTAAGCATAATAAGAAGCATAACAAGATAAACATCACATGCAATCAAAATATGTGACATGATATGGCCATCATCATCTTGTGCTTTTGATCTCCATCTCCAAAGCATTGTCATGATCTCCATCATCACCGGCTAGCCACCATGATCTTCATCGTAGCATCGTGGTCGTCTCGCCAACTATTGCTACTACTACTATCGCTAACTCATTGTGATAAAGTAAAGCAATTACATGGCCTTCGCAATTCATACAATAAAGAGACAACCATAAGGCTCCTGCTGGTTGCCGATAAATTTACAAAACATGATCATCTAATACAATAATGTATAACTCATCACGTCTTGACCATATCACATCACAACATGCCCTGCAAAAACAAGTTAGACGTCTTCTACTTTGTTGTTGCAAGTTTTACGTGGCTGCTCTGGGCTTAGCAAGAACCGCTCTTACGTATGCATACAAAACCATAACGATTTTTCGTCAAGAATGTGATGTTTTAACCTTCACAAGGACCGGGTGTAGCCACACTCGATTCAACTAAAGTGAGAGAGACAGACACCCGACGGTCACCTTTAAGCAACGAGTGATCATAACGGTGAAACCAGTCTCGCGTAAGCGTACACGTAATGTCGGTGCGGGTCGCTTCATCTCACAATACCACCGAATCAAAGTATGACATGATGATAAACAGTATGACTATTATCGCCTATGACTCATTGTGTTCTACTCGTGCATATCATCTACGCATAGACCTGGCTCATGATGCCACTGTTGGGGAACATAGTATTTCAAAAAATTCCTACGATCACGCAAGATCTTTCTACTAGAAGCATAGCAACGAGAGGGGAGAGTGTGTCTACGTACCCTCGTAGACCAAAAGCGAAAGCATCTAGTGACACGGTTGATGTAGTCGAACGTCTTCGCGATTCAACCGATCCAAGCACCGAACGTACGGCACCTTCGCGTTCATCACATGTTCAGCTCGATGACGTCCCATGAGCTCTAGATCCATTTGAGCTTCACGAGAGAGTTTCGTCAGCACGACGGCGTGGTGACGGAGATGATGAAGCTACCGGCGCAGGGCTTCACCTAAGCACTGCAACGATATGACCAAGGTGTGTTTATGTGGAGGGGGGCACCGCACATGCTAAAACAATGTTTCTTGTGTGTTCTTGGGTGCCCCCTGGCCCCGTATATAAAGGACCAAGGGGGGAGGGCTGGGCCGCCATGTATGGCGCGCCAGGAATAGGATTCCTACTCCTAGTAGGAGTAGGAATCCCCTTTTCTATTCCTACTAGGAGTAGGAAAGGAAGAAGGAGAGGAGAAGGAACGAGAGGGGCGCCTCTCCCCACTCCTAGTCCAACTAGGATTCCTAGGGGGTGCGGCCAGCCCTATGGGCTGCCTCTCTCTCTTCCCTCAAGGCCCACTATGGCCCATACTCCCCCCGGGGGGGGGGGAGGGGCTCTGGTAACCCCCTCCGACACTCAGGTTTTTTCCGATAACACCCGGAACACTTCCGGTGTCCGAATATAGTCATCCAATATATCAATCTTTATGTCTCGGACATTCCGAGATTCCTCGTCATGTCTGTGATCTCATCCGTGACTCCTAACTATCTTTGGTACATCAAAACTCATAATACCGATCGTCATTGAGCGTTAAGCGTGCGGACCCTACGGGTTCGAGAACTATGTAGACATGACCGAGACTCATCTCCGGTCAATAACAAATAGCGGAACCTGGATGCTCATATTGGCTCCTACATATTCGACGGAGATCTTTATCGGTCAAACCGCATAACAACATACGTTGTTCCCTTTGTCATCGGTATGTTACTTGCCCGAGATTCGGTCGTCGGTATCTCAATACCTAGTTCAATCTCGTTACAGGCAAGTCTCTTTACTCATTCCGTAATACATCATCTCGTGACTAACTCATTAGTCATTTGCTTGCAAGGCTTGTTATGACATGTATTACCGAGAGGGCCCAGAGATACCTCTCCGACACTCGGAGTGACAAATCCTATTCTTGATCTATGACAACACCACAAACACCTTCGGAGACACCTGTAGAGCATCTTTATAATCACCCAGTTACGTTGTGACGTTTGATAGCACACAAGGTGTTCCTCCGGTATTCGGGAGTTGCACAATCTCATAGTCATAGGAACATGTATAAGTTATGAAGAAAGCAATAGCAGTAAAACTAAACGATCAAGGTGCTAAGCTAACTGATGGGTCTTGTCCATCACATCATTCTCCTAATGATGTGATCCCGTTGATCAAATGACAACTCATGTCTATGGCTTGGAAACATAACCATCTTTGATCAATGAGCTAGTCTAGTAGAGGCATAGTAGGGACACTATGTTTTGTCTATGTATTCACACATGTACTATGTTTCCGGTTAATACAATTCTAGCATGAATAATAAACATTTATCATGATATAAGGAAATACAAATAACAACTTTAGTATTGCCTCTAGGGCATATTTCCTTCATGATGGCCATATCATGTCGCATATTTTGATTGCATGTGATGGTTATCTTATTAAGCTTCTTATTTTGCTTAGTACGACGGTAGCATTGTAAGATGATCCCTTACAAAATTTCAAGGTACAAGTGTTCTACCTGAGTATGCACCATTGCGATAGTTCGTCGTGCCGAGACACCACGTGATGATCCGGTGTGATAAGCTCTACGTTCAAATACAACGGGTGTAAGACAGTTTTGCACATGCAGAATACTCGGGTTAAACTTGACGAGCCTAGCATGTACACACATGGCCTCGGAACACTAGAGACCGAAAGGTCGACCGTGAATCATATAATAGATATGATCAACATAAGATGTTCATCGTTGAAAACTACTCCATCTCACGTGATGATCAGACATGGTTTAGTTGATATGGATCACGTGATCATTTAGATGACTCGAGGGATGGCTATCTAAGTGGGATTCTTAAGTAATATGATTAATTGAACTTATTTTATCATGAAATTAGTCCTGGTAGTATTTGCAAATTATGTTGTAGATCAATAGCTCACATTATAGCTCCCCTATGTTTTTGATATGTTCCTTGAGAAAACAAAGTTGAAAGATGTTGTAGCAATGATGCAGACTAGGTCCGTGATCTGAGGATTATCCTCATTGCTGCACAGAAGTATTATGTCCTTGATGCACCACTAGGTGACAAACCTATTGCAGGAGCAGATGCAGACGTTATGAACGTTTGACAAGCTCGGTATGATGACTACTTGATAGTTTAGTGCACCATTCTTTACGGCTTATAACCGGGACTTCAAAAACGTTTTGGACTCCACGGAGCATATGAGATGTTTAAAGAGTTGAAAATAGTATTTTAGACTCATGCCCGTGTCAAGAGGTACGAGACCTCTGACAAGTACTTTGCCTAGAAGATGGAGGAGAATAGGTCAACTAATGAGCATGTGCTCAGAATGTCTGAGTACTACAACCGCTTGAATCAAGTGGGAGTTAATCTTCCAGATAAGATCATGATTGATAGAGTTCTCTAGTCACTATCACCAAGTTACTAGAACTTCGTGATGAACTATAATATGAAAGGGATGACGAAAATGATTCCCGGGCTCTTCGTGATGCTGAAATCAACGAAGGTTGAAATCAAGAAAGAGCATCAATTGTAGATGGTTAACAAGACCACTATTTCAAGGTAAGTGAAAGGGGAAGAAAGGGAACTTCAAGAAGAATGTCAAGCAAGTTGTCACTCCCGTGAAGAAGCCCAAAGTTGGACCTAAGCCTGAAACCGAGTGCTTCTAACTACAAAGGAAATGATCACTGGAAGTGGAAGTTCCCCGAATATTTGGCGGATAAGAAGGATGGCAAAGTGAACAAAGGCATACTTGATATACATATTGATAATGTGTACCTCACTAGTGTTCATAGTAGCCCCTGGGTATTTGATACTTGTTCGGTTGCTAAGATTAGTAACTCGAAACAGGAGTTGTAGAATAAAAGGAGACTAGTTGAGGGTGAGGTGACGATGTGTGTTGAAAGTAGTTACAATATTGATATGATCATCATAGCACACTCCTTGTACTTTCGGGATTAGTGTTAAACCTAAATAAATGTTATTTGGTGTTTGTGTTGAGCATGAACAAGAATGGATCATGTTTATTGCAATACGGTTATTCATTTAAGTGGGAGAATAATTGTTATTCTGTTTACATGAATAAAACCTTCTATGGCCATACACCCAAGGTGAATGGTTTATTGAATCTCGATCGTAGTAAATACACATATTCATAATATTGAAGCCAAAAGATGCAGAGTTGATAATGATAGTGCAACATACTTGTGGCACTGTCGTTTAGGTTATATTGGTGTAAAGCACATGAAGAAACTCCATGCTGATGGACTTTTGGAATCACTTGATTATGAATCATTTGATGCTTGCGAACCATGCCTCATGGGCAAGATGACTAAAACTCCGTTCTCCAGAACAATGGAGCGAGCAAGTGACTTATTGGAAATAATACATACTGATGTATGCAGACCAATGAGTGTTGATGCTCGCGGCGAGTTGATGACCCACAAGTGTAGGGGATCTATCGTAGTCCTTTCGATAAGTAAGAGTGTCGAACCCAATGAGGAGCAGAAGGAAATGATAGGCAGATTTCAGTAAGGTATTTTCTGCAAGCACTGAAATTATAGGTAACAGATAGTTTTGTGATAAGGTAATTGGTAGCAAGTGACAAGAGGTAAAAGTAAATAAGGTGCAGCAAGGTGGCCCAATCCTTTTTGTAGCAAAGGACAAGCCTGGACAAACTATTATATAAAGGAAAGTGCTCCCGAGGACACATGGGAATTATCGTCAAGCTAGTTTTCATCACGATCATCTGATTCGCGTTCGGTACTTTGATAATTTGGTATGTGGGTGGACCGGTGCTTGGGTGATGTCCTTACTTGGACAAGCCTCCCACTTATGATTAACCTCTAATGCAAGCATCCACAACTACAAAAGAAGTATTAAGGTAAACCTAACCATAGCCTGAAACATATGGATCCAAATCAACCCCTTACGAAGCAACGCATAAACTAGGGTTTAAGCTTCTGTCACTCTAGCAACCCATCATCTACTTATTACTTCCCAATGGCTTCCTCTAGGCCCAAATAATGGTGAAGTTTCATGTAGTCAACGTTCACATGACACCACTAGAGGAGAGACAACATACATCTCATCAAAATATCGAACGAAGACAAAACTCACATGACTACTAATAGCAAGACTTCTCCCATGTCCTCAGGAACAAAAGTAACTACTCACAAGACATAATATTGTTCATGATCAGAGGGGTATTTATATGCATAATGGATCTGAACATATGATCTTCCACCAAATAAACCAACTAGCATCAACTACAAGGAGTAATCAACACTACTAGCAACCCACATGTACCAATCCGAGGTTTGGGTACAAAGATTGGATACAAGAGATGAACTAGGGTTTGAGAGGAGATGGTGTTGGTGAAGATATTGATGAAGATATGTGACGCCCGGATAATTACGCTACAGTAATTCCGCGCTAATGATGCCACATCACCACGATAACTGTTGCTAATCTCGTGTTAGTTCGAACCCGATCCAAATTAAAAATTGAGTTAAAAGAAAACAACAAAAGATTTCAAATATCAAACTAAAATGTTCAAGTTGTGTCAAATAAATCTTAAGTAAATATGGTGGGGAAACCACTCCTTCATAAAATAATTAAATACTATTAGGTGAAGAAATCAGTAGCAAAAACAATTAGTTAAATGATTATAAAAGAATAAACAATTACAAACTATTTTATACTAGGTACCAAGTTAATTGAGTTAGTGGCATAATTAATAATAGTGTTTTGGGTACAAATTGGGCATTTCTTAAAAACTGAAAAATTAATAAATCAAAAAAGAAGAAATAAAAGAAAGACGAAATAGAAAACAGTAAATAAACAAAAACTAAAGAAAGAATAAACCCCCCTCACACCTACTAGGCCACGGCCCTACAGGCCACTCGGCCCAGTAGGCCGGCCCAGCCGACCCCGCTCTGCCTATATGGCCTCCCCACCCGCAACCTAAACCCACCGACACCCCCCACATCCCCCCACATCTTCCTCTCGCCCCCCTGATCTGGATCGGGGGCACCCGAGCCCACCGCCCCGTCGCGACCCCGACCGCGCCTCTGCCCCGACGGCAGCCAGCGCCCCCGTCGCCGCGTCGCAGCACGCCGTTGCCCACGCCCCCGGTGAACGTCGCCCGCACTCCCGACGAACGTCGCAGCCCCAGCGCCCGTCGCTTCCCCCTCCTTCCCGACACCCCGGCTCGGCCCCGCCATCGCCGAGCACCGTCACCGCCGGAACGCACCACGGCGCCTCCTCGTCTCGTCCACAACGGACCACCCCGAGCCTCACCGCCCCTCTTCTCACGTCGCCCGTGAGCCACCTCTCCTCTCCCCCTCTCCTTCCTCCCGTTCTTGCTCGTCGTCGACCGCACCGTCCGTGCCTGCACGCCGTTCGCTCCGCCATGGCCTCGCCCCGCCTAGCACGCCCGCACGCCCGCGCGCCCGAGCCCCGCCTCACTCTGCCGCGCCTGGCCGCCGCTCGCGCCCCACTTACCCCGAAGCCGCTGCTCCTCCCTCGCATACCGCCGGCCACCTCCCCTTCGCCGGCCTGCCCCGCTCACCGCTTCACCGCCGCGCCCCGCTACTGCCTCCGCGGCCACTTGCCGTAGCTGCAATGGCTACGGCCACGGCCGCGCCGGTCGGCTGCGTCGGCCATGCCTGCTCGCACCCCCCTCCGCTCTGGTCTACGCCCAGGACCCCGCCCGCCGACGACCACCTCCCCTCGCTGCCTCGTGCCTGCGCAGCTTGCCCCGGCTGCCGGTGCCCCGGCCCTCCTCGCCCCGGCGATCTGGGCGAACGCCTAGTCGGGCGCCGCAACGCCCGACCCGCCCCGTAGTGCCCAGCGCCCGATAGGCCCCCTGGGCCACTGACCAAATGGCCCCACGGCCCAGACCGTTTTAAAAAAGAATTAAAAAAATAGTATGAAAAAATAATTTAAAACAATAATAAATAATAAAGTTTTAATTAATTAATTACTTAATTAACTTAATTAATTTTGTTTAGAATAACCTAAACTCTAATTAACTTAATTAACTGTTAATTATCTAAACAGTCTATGACCGATGGGTCCCACACATCAGTTTGACCAGTCAACACCCATGTTGACTGCTGACGTCATGCTGACGTCAGCATACATTATTCTGGATAATGTTGAAATAAAATAATTAAATAAATTCTAAAAATGATTAAATCTTTTAAAATTAATATAAAATAAACTGTAACTCGGACGACAATACTTTGTATACGAAAGTTGCTCAGAATTTTGAGACGCATCCGAGTACGCAGACCGTTCGTCAACCACACGTCCCTAGCATACCGAACCTGCAACTTTCCCCCTCTGTTTCATCCGCCCAAAAACGTGAAACACCGGGAATACTTTCCCGGATGTTTCCCCCCTTCGTCGGTATCACCTCCTACCGCGATAGGTCACACGTAGCACCGCGTTTTGCCATGTTATGCTTTGTGGTGTGATGTTTGCTTTATATTTATTGTTTCTCCCCCCTCTTCTCTCCGATAGACATCGGGACTGAGACTGCTGACGGTGCCACTATGATCGACTGCGTCGACGACGACCCCTCCTTGCCAGAGCAACCAGGCAAGCCAACCCCCCTTGATCACCAGATATCGCCCATTCTCTTCTCTCTTATTCTTGCATTAGATTTGCTACTGTTGATGATTCGATAGCTCCTATTCTGTTGCATAGCCTGTCATTGTTGCTATTACTGTCGATACCTTTACATGCTATCCTAAATGCTTAGTATTGGATGCTAGCATTCCATCAGTGGCCCCATATCCTTGTCCATCTTCCATGCTATACTATCGGGCCATGATCACCTCGGGTGGTGATCACGGGTATATACTATATACATACTTTACATGATACATGATGTGACTAAAGTCGGGTCGGCTCATTGAGTACCCGCAAGTGATTCCGATATGGGGGCTAAAAGGACAGGTGGCTCCATCCAGGTAGTGGTGGGCCTGAGTTCCCGACGGCCCCAGAGTGGATCTTTGTGGCGGAGCGACAGGGCAGGTTGAGACACCCAGTGGAGAGGTGGCCTGTCCCTGGTCGTTGTCCGTGGTGATTTCATAATAACACGCTTAACGAGTTTGTATATTTGATCTGAGTCTGGCCGTTGGCCTATTCGCACTAACCAGCTACGTGGGAATAGTTATGGGTACTCGACGTCGTGGTATCAGCCGAAGCCTTCTTGACGTTAGCGACTGAGCGGCGCGCGCCGGATTGGACTGCGTAACGTAACTTCCTTAGTAATGGAGGTTGCTAGGTCTGCTCACCGGCCGCGTACGCAACGTGCAGGTGTGCATTGGGCGATGGGCCCGGACCCCTGCGCGCCTAGGACTTAGACCGGCATGCTGACCTCTCTGTTGTGCTTAGGTAGGGCTGCGACGTGTTGATCTTCTGAGGTCGGGCATGACCCTGGAAAGTGTGTCCGGCCAAATGGGATCGAGCGTGCTGGGTTATGTGGTGCACCCCTGCAAGGAAGTTAATCTATTCGAATAGCCGTGTCCCTCGGTAAAAGGACGACCCGGAGTTGTACTCCGACCTCATGACAACTAGAATCGGATACTTAATAAAACACACCCTTACAAGTGCCAGATATAACTCGGTGGTTGCTCTCTCACAGGGTGATGTGCGGGAGGATCACCGGGTAGGATTATGCTATATGGTGTTACTTGGTGAACTTACCATCTATTCTATTCTACTGCTGCAAGACGGAGGCTGCAAGAAGCGAGGTTACTTGTTACTTTCCAGCTACGCTCATCTACTGCTGTAAGATGAAGGTGGCTAGAAGCGTAGTCTTCGATTGGATTAGCTATCCCCCTCTTATTCTGGCATTCTGCAGTTTAACCCCCATATATTACCCCCTTTACACAGATATCATTGCATATGTAGTGTAGATCCTTGCTTGCGAGTACTTTGGATGAGTACTCACGGTTGCTTTGCTCCCCCTTTTCCCCTTTTGTCTCTTCTTCTCGGATGATGCAACCAGATGGTGGAGTCCAGGACCCAGAAGATGCCGAGGATGTTTCTACATGGAGTTCGGCTTCGAGGAGTTGTTAGGAGCTCCCAGGAAGGAGGCCTTGCCTTTTCGATCATTGTTATATTTGTGCTAGCCTTCTTAAGGCAAACTTGTTTAACTTATGTCTATACTCAGATATTGTTGCTTCCGCTGACTCTTGTGTTTCCGAGCTTTTGTATTCGAACCCTCGAGGCCCCTGGCTTGTAATATAAAGCTTGTATTATTTTAATTTGTGTCTAGAGTTGTGTTGTGATATCTTCCAATGAGTCCTTGATCTTGGTCGTATACATTTGTGTGCATGATTAGTGTACGGTCAAATCGGGGGCGTCACAAGATAGCCCTCCCCAAGATGGGAGAGTTGTTGGTGATGACGGCAGTGATGATTTCCCCCTCCCGGAGGGGGAGAACAGCTCTGCCGGAGCCCTAGATTGGTTTCCGCCTCGGTTCCGCCTCGAGACTGCGGCGTCTGGTCCCGAAAGCCTCCTTATGATTTTTTCCAGGTCAAAACACCTCATATAGGATAAGATGGGCATCGGGGGCCTTCCGGCTGGCCCACGAGGCAGGGGCGCGCCCTGAGAAGGGGGGCGCGCCCCCACCCTCGTGAATAGCCGGTGGCCCCCCTAGTGGACTTCTTTCGCCAGATATTTTTTATATTTTCTGAAACGAAGTTTTGTTGAGTTTCAGGGCTTTTGGAGTTGTGCAGAATAGGTTTCCAGAGTTTGCTCCTTTTCCAGCCCAGATTCCAGCTGTAGACATTCTCCCTCTTCATGTAAACCTTGTAAAATAAGAGAGAAAATGCATAAGTATTGTGACAAAACATATAATGACAGCCCATAATGCAATAAATATCAACATATAAGCATGATGCAAAATGGACGTATCAACTCCCCCAAGCTTAGACCTCGCTTGTCCTCAAGCGAAAGCTGATATCGAAAAATATGTCCACATGCTTTAGAGATAGAGGTGTCGATAAAAACAAAATACGGACATGAGGGCATCATGATCATTCTCATAACAACAACTTATATATATATATATATATGGTCATATGATTCTTATGCTAAAGTAACAATTCATCCACAATATCAAGTATGAATCATAAACTTCATTGGAAACTTACAAACTTTGATCTCGGTCATTGAAGCAATTGCAATTTATCGTAACATCGGAAAGAGTCAATATAAGAGCTTTTCAGCAAGCCTTCATACTCAACTATCATATAGTCTTTCACAATTGCTCACACTCACGCAATACTTATGGTTATGGAGTTTTAATCAGACACAGAGAAAGATAAGGGCTTATGGTGTTGCCTCCCAACCTTTTACCTCAAGGGTAATGTCAACAGTAATAGATCATGAAAACTTACATCCAAGTGGGTATATATCTCAGGATCTTTCCAACACAATGTGCTTTCCAAAGGATAAAATGTAAAAAAGAAAGGTGAATTTCACCTTGACTCTTATAAGGCAAGAATAATAGATAGGCCCTTCCCAGAGGGAAGCAGAGGTTGTCATGTGTTTTTATGGTTAGATGCACAAAGTCTTAGCATATAAGAACTTCACTTTATATTGCCACTTGTGATAAGGACCTTTATTATGCAGTCCATCGCTTTTATTACTTCCATATCACAAGATCGTATAAAGCTAATTTCTCCCACACTAATAAATCATACATATTTTAGCGAGTTTGCGACATGACAACTTACTTGGAAGGATCTTTCTCAATCCATAGATAGGTATGGTGGACTCTCATGGCAAAAATGGGTTTAAGGATATATGGAAGCACAAGTAGTATCTCTACTTGGTGCGAGGAGTTTTGGCTAGCATGAGGGGGAAAGGCAAGCTCAACATGTTGGATGATCCATGACAATATACTTTATTTCAGATATAAGAAGACATAACCCATTATGTTGTCTTCCTTGTACAACATCGACTCTTTAGCATGTCATACTTTAATGAGTGCTCACAATCATAAAAGATGTCCAAGATAGTATATTTGTATGTGGAGCCTATCTTCTTTTATTACTTCCTATTAATTGCAACGATGACAAAAACTATGTTTGTCAACTCCCAACAACTTGTATTTATCATACTCTTATATATGAAGTCATTACTTCCCATAAGATCAATATGATCTCTTTGGTACTTTTTATGTTTTCTTTCTTTTATCCTGACCCAAGTGAGGAAATCAAGCCCTTGACTCAACACTAATCTTTATTATATAGCTCACGGACTCGATTACTAAGGGTAAAGCTCACAAAGCAAAAGCTCACAACTAGATCATGCTAACTTTATTCTACTAGATCAAGATACTACCAAAAGGATCAAACTAAGTAAAACGGTAAAGATAGGAGTGATGGTGATACGATACCGGGGTCACTCCCCCAAGCTTGGCAGTTGCCAAGGGGAGTGCCCATACCCATATGATTATGTCTCCTTCTTCGGGGGTGGTGATGATGGCTTCTTCCTTAACTTGCACTTAAGGATGGAATTTTGCTCCTTCAGATCATTGATCCCTTGCTCAAGATTTAATACCTTCTTGCATAGTGCCTGCTTGTTTTCCTGCAAGAGGTTAAAAGGGAAAAAATCGATCTTAGGTTTCTTTACTCTGTCGGTGAGGCTTGACTTTTTGAACTCCACGTGCATGTCTCTAGGTTGAGGTAGTGGGACTTCGTCTTCATCTGAGCTAGTCCAATCCTTCCTCTTGGAATCATGGTCTTCTTCTTCTTCCGTGGTCCAACCATAATGCTCCCAGTCCCAGTAGACCTTAGGGTCGGCGATGGAATCAGCCACATAGCTTTCTCCCTCCGAATCCTGGGACGACATGTAGCTTTTATCTGCGACAGAAACAGCTCGAAACAAAAACAGAGAATTTTTGTGTGATACATAGGTCAAAACCTTTGAGAGTATATATAATGAATTTTTACTGACCAGAAGGAGTAACCCACAAGAAAAGGGAGTCCGAGGGACACACAGGGTGCCCACGAGGCGGGGGGCATGCCCTGGGAAGGGGGCGCGCCCTCCACCCTCGTGGACGCCTCGTGTCCCCTCCGGACTGTTTCTTATTTTTATATTTTTCTAAATATTCCAAAACGAAGAAAAATTGCCTTTAGAACTGTTTTGGAGTCGGTTTACTTACCGTATCACATACCTCTTCCTTTTCGGAGGATGAATTGTTCTGGAAAGTGTCCCTTATGTATTCCTCCGGGGTTATGGTTTCAATAATATTTGTTTCAACATTTATAGGATTACCTGAGATATAATGTTTAATTCTTTGATCGTTCACCACCTTTGGATTTGTGCCTTCGAAGTTGTTGATTTTTATGGCACCGGAACGATAGACCTCCTCGATAACGTAGGGTCCTTCCCACTTGGAGAGAAGTTTTCCTGCAAAAAATATTAAACGAGAGTTGTATAGCAAGACATAATCACCTACGTTAAACTCATGCTTTTGTATCCTTTTGTCATGCCATCTTTAACTTTTTCTTTAAACAGTTTGGCATTCTCATAGGCCTGGGTTCTCCATTCATCGAGACAGCTAATTTCAAATAGCCTCTTTTCACCGGCAAGTTTGAAATCATAATTGAGCTCTTTCATAGCCCAATATGCCTTATGTTCTAGCTCAAGAGGTAAGTGACAAGCTTTTCCATATACCATCTTATATAGAGACATACCCATAGGATTTTTGTATGCAGTTCTATAGGCCCACAATGCATCATCAAGTTTCTTGGACCAATTCTTCCTAGACCTATTAACTGTCTTTTGCAAGATTAATTTCAACTCCCTATTACTTAGTTCTACTTGACCACTAGTCTGTGGGTGATAGGGGGATGCAATTATATGGTTGACATCATACTTAGCAAGCATCTTATAGAAAGCACCATGAATAAAGTGTGAACTACCATCAATTATTAGATATCTAGGGACTCCAAACCTCGGAAATATAACTTCTTTAAGCATCTTAATAGAGGTATTGTGATCAGCACTACTAGTTGGAATAGCTTCTACCCAGTTAGTAACGTAATCAACAACAACTAGAATGTGTGTGTACCCATTAGAGGCAGGAAACGGTCCCATATAATCGAAGCCCCAAACATCAAATGGTTCAATAACAAGCAAGTAATTCATAGGCATTTCTTGACGTCTACTGATATTACTAATTCTTTGACATTCATCACAAGATAAGACAAACTTACGGGCATCCTTGAAGAGAGTAGGCCAATAAAAACCGGATTGTAATACCTTATATGCAGTTCTATCTCCCGCATGGTCTCCTCCATAAGCTTCGGAGTGGAACTTGTGTAGGATCTGTTCCTGTTCATGCTCAGGTACACAACGTATGATAATACCATCTACCCCTTCTTTATAAAGATGTGTGTCATCCCAGAAGTAATGTCTCAAATCATAGAAGAACTTTTTCTTTTGCTGGTATGTGAAGCTAGGAGGTATAAACTTAGCAACAATATAATTAGCATAATCAGCATACCATGGAGCAGTACGAGAAGTATTTATGACAGCTAGTTGTTCATCAAGAAAGCTATCATCAATAGGTTGTGGGTCATCAAGTATATTCTCTAACCTAGACAAGTTATCTGCTACGGGGTTCTCAGCTCCCTTTCTATCAATAATATGCAAGTCAAATTCTTGCAGCAAGAGAACCCATCTAATAAGTCTAGGTTTAGCATCTTTCTTTTCCATAAGGTATTTGATAGCAGCATGATCAGTGTGAATAGTTACTTTAGAATCAAAAATATAGGGTCTAAACTTATCACAAGCAAATACAACTGCTAAAAATTCTTTTTCAGTAGTGGCATAATTTCTTTGGGCACTATCTAGAGTTTTACTAGCATATTGGATAACATTCAATTTCTTATTAACTCTTTGCCCTAAACAACACCTACAGCATAATCACTAGCATCGCACATAATCTCAAAAGCTAAATTCCAGTCAGGAGGCTGGACAATAGGTGCAGAGATCAATGCTTTCTTAAGTATTTCAAATGCTTGTAGAAAATCATCATTAAAGACAAAAGGAATATCTTTTTGTAAGAGATTAGTCAAAGGCCTGGAGATTTTGGAGAAGTCCTTTATGAACCTCATATAAAACCCGGTATGACCAAGGAAACTTCGTATACCTTTGATGTCCTTGGGGCATGGCATCTTTTCAATAGCATCAACTTTAGCTTTGTCAACTTCAATACCTCTTTCAGAAATTTTATGCCCCAAGACAATGCCTTCATTAACCATAAAGTGGCACTTCTCCCAATTCAAGACAAGGTTAGTGTCTTCACATCTCTGCAAAACTCGATCAAGGTTGCTTAAGCCATCATCAAAAGAAGTTCCGCAAACGGAGAAATCATCCATGAACACCTCAACAATCTTTTCACAAAAATCAGAGAATATAGCCATCATGCATCTTTGAAAGGTAGCAGGTGCATTACATAAACCAAAAGGCATACGTCTATAAGCAAAGGTACCGAAAGGACAAGTAAAAGTGGTCTTTTCTTGATCCCCTTTTGACACAGGTATTTGAGAGAAACCAGAATAACCATCTAGAAAGCAAAAATGAGTATGTTTGGATAGCCTTTCTAGAATTTGATCAATAAATGGCAACGGGTAATGATCTTTCTTAGTAACTTTAATTAACTTACGGAAATCCATTACCATCCTATAACCTGTAACTATTCTTTGCGGGATCAATTCATCTTTATCATCAGGGACGACAGTCATACCTCGTTTCTTAGGAACACAATGGACATGACTTACCCATTGGCTATGAGCAACTGGATAGATAATACCTGCCTCTAAAAGCTTTAGTTTTTCCTTCCTCACCACTTCTTTCATCTAGGATTTAATCGTCGCTGATGATCAATAACCGGCTTAACATTTTCTTCCAATTTTATCTTGTGTTGGCATATAGTGGGACTAATGCCCTTAAGATCATTCAGAGTATATCCAATAGCAGCTCGGTGCTTCTTTAGAGTTTTCAATAATTTTTCTTCTTCCTGCTCTGAAAGGTTAGCACTAATAATAACAGGATATATCTTATTTTCATCAAGATAAACATACTTAAGATTATCAGGCAAAGGTTTAAGTTCAAACACGGGATCACCCTTGGGTGGAGGAGGATCCCCTAGGATTTCAACAGGCAAGTTGTTTTTCAATACGGGTCCCTATTTAAGGAATATTTCATCTATTTCCCTTCTCTCATTCATATGCATATCATTTTCATGGTCCAGCAAGTATTGTTCTAAAGGATCATTAGGTGGCACGGCAATAGAAGCAAGACCAATAATTTCATCCTTACTGGGTGGTGCCTTTTCAAGGGGTTGTCTACGGAATTTAGCAAAGTTAAAATCATGAGACATATCCCCTAATCCAACAGTGACAATATCTTTCACGCAGTCTATCTTGGCATTAACAGTATTCAAGAAGGGTCTACCAAATATAATGGGACACAATTCATCTTGAGGGGAACTAAGAACAAGAAAATCAGCAGGGTATTTAACCTTCCCACACGAGACTTCAATATCTCTAACAATCCCAACTGTTGAAATGGTGTCTCTATTAGCAAGCTTAATAGTAACATCAATCCCTTCTAACTCAAAGGGTGTAATATCATGCATAATTTCATTATACAAATCAAGAGGGATGATACTCGCACTAGCACCTATATCACATAAACCATGATAGAAATGATCTGTTATCTTAACAGAGATAACAAACAAGCCTACAACCGGTCTATGTCTATTTCTAGCATTGGGTTTGGCTATTCTAGCACACTCTTCTTGGAGGGAAATAACATGTCCATCTAAATCTTCTACCAAGAGATCTTTAACCATAGCAACACTAGGTTCAACTTTAATTTGCTCAGAGGGTGTAGGGGTTCTAGTATTACTCTTATGGACTACATTTGAAGCTTGAGCATGATCCTTTATCCTAACAGGGAAAGGTGGTTTCTCAACATAAGCGGTAGGAATAACATGATCAACATTATAAGTGATAGTATTTTCTTCAACTTTAATAGGTTCAACTACTTTTACTTCAATAGGGGCATGGTATTTAAACCACTTCTCCTTGGGGAGATCAACATGAGTAGCAAATGATTCACAAAAAGAAGCTACTATCTCAGAGTCAAGTCCATATCTAGTGCTAAACTCACGGAAAACATCAGTATCCATAAAAGATTTAACTCAATCAAACTTAGGGGTCATACCTGACTCCTTCCCTTCGTCTAGATCCCAATCTTCAGAGTTGCATTTAATTCTTTCCAATAAATCCCATTTGAATTCAATAGTCTTCATCATATAAGAGCCAGAACAAGAAGTATCGAGCAAGGAGCGATTATTAAGAGAAAGCCGAGCATAAATTTTTTGAATGATCATTTCTCTTGAGACCTCATGATTGGGGCATGAATATAACATTGATTTCAGCCTCCCCCAAGCTTGACCGATGCTTTCTCCTTCGCGAGGCCAGAAACTATAAATATAATTATGATCACGATGAACCTGGTGCATAGGGTAGAACTTTTGATGAAATTCCAACTTCAGACGATTATAGTTTCATGATCCCATATCATCGCATAGCCTAAACCATGTCAATGCATCTCCCTTCAAAGATAAAGGGAAGACCTTCTTCTTGATAACATCCTCGGGCATACCTGCAAGCTTAAATAATACAAAAACTTCATCCACATAGATTAGATGTAAATCGAGATGCAGTGTTCCGTCTCCTGTAAAGGGATTTTCAAGCAGTTTCTCTATCATACCTGAAGGAATCTCAAAGCAAACATTTTCAATAGGTGCAGTAGGTTGAGGAGCAACTCTTTGCTCTTCTGATCGGGGTGAAGATACCCCGAACAAGCCCCTCAAAGGATTTTGAGCCATAGTAACAAGTGACCATAAATTCAACACACTATATAATTTTTTCCTTACCAAAGGCGCTTCACTCCCCGGCAATGGCGCCAGAAAAGAGTCTTGATGACCCACAAGTGTAGGGGATCTGTCGTAGTCCTTTCGATTAGTAAGAGTGTCGAACCCAACAAGGAGCAGAAGGAAATGATAGGCAGTTTTCAGTAAGGTATTTTCTGCAAGCACTGAAATTATAGGTAACAGATAGTTTTGTGATAAGGTAATTGGTAGCAAGTGACAAGAGGTAAAAGTAAATAAGGTGCAGCAAGGTGGCCCAATTCTTTTTGTAGCAAAGGACAAGCCTGGACAAACTCTTATATAAAGGAAAGTGCTCCCGAGGACACATGGGAATTACCGTCAAGCTAGTTTTCATCACGATCATCTGATTCGCGTTCGGTACTTTGATAATTTGGTATGTTGGTGGACCGGTGCATGGGTGTTGTCCTTACTTGGACAAGCCTCCCACTTATGATTAACCTCTAATGCAAGCATCCACAACTACAAAAGAAGTATTAAGGTAAACCTAACCATGGCCTGAAACATATAGATCCAAATCAGCCCCTTACGAAGCAACGCATAAACTAGGGTTTAAGCTTCTATCACTCTAGCAACCCATCATCTACTTATTACTTCCCAATGCCTTCCTCTAGGCCCAAATAATGGTGAAGTGTCATGTAGTCGACATTCAAATGACACCACTAGAGGAGAGACAACATACATCTCATCAAAATATCGAACGAAGACCAAACTCACATGACTACTAATAGCAAGACTTCTCCCATGTCCTCGGGAACAAAAGTAACTACTCACAAGACATAATATTGTTCATGATCAGAGGGGAATTAATATGCATAATGGATCTGAACATATGATCTTCCCAAATAAACCAACTAGCATCAACTACAAGGAGTAATCAACACTACTAGCAACCCACAGGTACCAATCTGAGGTTTGGGTACAAAGATTGGATACAAGAGATGAACTAGGGTTTGAGAGGAGATGGTGCTGGTGAAGATGTTGATGTAGATAGCCCTTTCCAAGATGGGAGAGTTGTTGGTGATGACGACGGTGACGATTTCCCCCTCTCGGAGGGAAGTATCCCCGGCAGAACAGCTCTGCCGGAGCCCTAGATTGGTTTCCGCCCCGGTTCCGCCTCGAGACGGCGGCGTCTGGTCCCGAAAGCCTCCTTATGATATTTTCCTGGTCAAAACACCTCATATAGGAGAAGATGGGGATCGGGGGTCTTCCAGCTGGCCCACGAGGCAGGGGCGCGCCCTGGGAAGGGGGGCGTGCCCCCCACCCTCATGGATAGCCGGTATTTTTTATATTTTCTGAAACGAAGTTCTGTTGAGTTTCAGGGCTTTTGGAGTTGTGCAGAATAGGTTTCCAGAATTTGCTCCTTTTCCAGCCCAGAATTCCAGCTGCCGGCATTCTCCCTCTTCATGTAAACCTTATAAAATAAGAGAGAAAATGCATAAGTATTGTGACAAAACATATAATAACATCCCATAATGCAATAAATATCAACATATAAGCATGATGCAAAATGGACGTATCACGGGTATCGTTATTTTCTCACCTTCACTGATAATTTGAGCAGATATGGGTATATCTACTTGATGAAGCACAAGTCTGAAACATTTGAAAAGTTCAAAGAATTTCAGAGTGAAGTAGAGAATCACCGTAACAAGAAAATATAGTTTCTACGATCTGATCGCGGAGGCGAATATTGGAGTTATGAGTTTGGTCTTCATTTAATGTAGAATAGTTTCATAGTTCACGCCACCTGGAACACCACAGCGTAATGGTGTGGCTGAACGTCATAACCGTACTTTATTAGATATGGTGCGATCTATGGCGTCTCTTACCAATTTACCACTATCGTTTTGGGGTTATGCATTAGAGACAGTTGCATTCACGTTAAATAGGGCACCATCTAAATCCGTTTAGACGACACCATATGAACTGTGGTTTGGCAAGAAACCAAAGTTTTCGTTTCTTAAAGTTTGGGGTTGTGATGCTTATGTGCAAGAGCTTCAGCCTGATAAGCTCGAACCCAAATTGGAGAAATGCATCTTCATAGGATACCCAAAAGAAACTATTGGGTACACCTTCTATCACAAATCTGAAGGAAAGACTTGTGTTGCTAAGAATGGATCCTTTCTAGAGAAGGAGTTTCTCTCTAAAGAAGTGAGTGGGAGGAAAGTAGAACTTGATGAGGTAATTGTACCTTCTTTAGAATTGGGGAATAGCACATCACAGAAAATTGTTCCTTTGATGCCTACATCAATTAATGAGGAAGCTAATGACGATGATCATGAAACTTTGGATCAAGTAAACTACCAAACCTCGTAGGTCAACCAGAGTACGTTCTGCACCAGAGTGGTACAGTAACCCAGTTCTGAAAGTCATGTTACTAGACCATGACGAACCTGCAAACTATGAGGAAGCGGTGATGAGCCCAGGTTCCGTGAAATGGCTTGAAGCCATGAAATCTGAGATGGGATCCATGTATGAGAACAAAGTGTGGACTTTGGTTGACTTGCCCGATGATCGGCAAGCCATAGAAACTAAATGGATCTTTAAGAAGAAGACTGACGCTGATGGTAATGTGACCTTCTACAAAGCTCGACTTGTTGCGGAAAGGTTTTCGACAAGTTCAAGGAGTTGACTACGATGAGACCTTCTCACCTGTAGTGATGCTTAAGTCTGTCCGAATCATGTTAGAAAATTGCTGCATTTTATGATTATGAAATCTAGCAATGGATGTCAAAACTGCATTCCTTAATGGATATCTCAAAGAAGAGTTGTATATGATGCAACCAGATGGTTTTGTCGATCCTAAAATTGCTAACAAAGTGTGCAAGCTCCAGCAATCCATCTATGGACTAGTGCAAGTATCTCGGAGTTGGAATATACGCTTTGATGAGGTGATCAAAGCATATGGTTTTATACAGACTTACGATGAAGCCTATATTTTCAAGAAAGTGATTGAAAGCACTACAACATTTCTGATAAGTATATGTGAATGACATATTGTTGATCGGAAATGATGTAGAATTTTCTGGAAAGCATAACGAATTGTTTAAAAGGAGTTTTTCAATAAAAGACCTCGGTGAAGCTTCTTACATATGGGGCACCAAGATATATATATATAGATAGATTAAGATGCTTGATAAGATTTTCAATGAGTACATACCTTAATAAGATTTTGAAGGATTTCAAAATGGATCAGTCAAAGAAGGAGTTCTTGCCTGAGTTGTAAGGTATGAAGTTGAGTAAGACTCAAAACCCGATCACAGCAGAAGATATAGGTAGAAGAAAGTCATTCCCTATGCCTCAGCCACAGGTTCTATAAAGTATGCCATGCTATGTACCAAACATGTTGTGTACCTTGCCATGAGTTTGGCAAGGAGGTACAATAGTGATCCAGGAATAGATCACTGGACAACGGTCAAAATTATCCTTAGTTACTGGATGACTAAGGAAATGTTTCTTGATTATGGAGGTGATAAAGAGTTCGTTGTATAGAGTTATGCCGATGCAAGGTTTGACACTAATCCAGATGACTCTAAGTATCAATCTGGATGCGTATTGAAAGTGGGAGCAATTAGCTAGAGTAGCTACATGCAGAGCATTTTAGACAAAAAATATGCGAAATACATACGGATCTGAATGTAATAGACCCGCTGACTAAACTTCTCTCACGAAGCAAAACATGATCACACCTTAGTACTCTTTGCGTGTTAATCACATGGTGATGTGAACTAGATTATTGACTCTAGTAAACCTATTCGGTGTTGGTCACATGGCGATGTGAACTATGGGTGTTATTCACATAACAATGTGAACTATCAGTATTAAATCACATGGCGACGTGAAATAGATTATTAACTCTAGTGCAAGTGGCAGACTGAAGGAAATATGCCCTTGAGGCAATAATAAAGTTGGTATTTATATTTACTTATATATCATGATAAATGTCTTTTATTCATGCTATAATTGTATTAACAGAGTGAATAAATAGAGAAAACAGAGTGTCCCTAGTATGCCTCTACTAGACTAGCTCGTTAATCAAAGATAGTTAGTTTCCTAACCATAGACATGTGTTGTCATTTGATGAATGGGATCACATCATTAGGAGAATGATGTGATAGACATGACCCATCCATTATTTTAGCATACTGATCTTTTAGTTTTATTGCTATTGCTTTCTTCATGACTTATACATGTTCCTCCGACTATGAGATTATGCAACTCCCGAATACCGAAGGAACACCTTGTGTGCTATCAAATGTCACAACATAACTGGGTGATTATAAAGATGCTCTACGGGTGTCTCCGAAGGTGTTTGTGGTGTTGGTATAGATCGAGAATAGGATTTGTCACTCCGAGTGTCGGAGAGGTATCTCTGGGCCCTCTCGGTAATACACATCATAATAAGCCTTGCAAGCAAATGACTAATGAGTTAGTCACGAGATGATGTATTACGGAATGAGTAAAGAGACTTGCTGGTAACGAGATTGAACTAAGTATGATCATACCACGATCGAATATCAGGGAAGTAACATACCGATGACAAAGGGAGCAACGTATGTTGTTATGCGGTTTAACCGATAAAGATCTTCATAGAATATGTAGGAGCCAATATTAGCATCCAGGTTCCGCTATTAGTTATTGATCGAAGATGTGTCTCAGTCATGTCTACATAGTTCTCGAACCCGTAGGGTCCGCACAGTTAACGTTCGATGATGATTTGTATTATGTGTTATGTGATTTGATGACCGAAGTTTGTTCAGAGTTCCGGATGAGATCACTGCTACCTCTTGAGCATGCGTTTGTTTTCCATTGAAGAGGAAAGGGTGATGCAGAAAAGTAGCGTAAGTATTTCCCTCAGCTTTTGAGAACCAAGATATCAATCCTCTAGGAGACTACATGCAAGTCACCTAGTACCTGCACAAACAATCAAGAACCTTGCAACCAACGCGATAAAGGGGTTGTCAACCCTTCACGGCCACTTGCAAAAGTGAGATCTGATAAAGATAATAAGATAAGTATTTTTGGTATTTTTGTTGTATAGATTTGAAAATAAAGATTGAAAAATAAATAGTAAACTAGAATTGTAGAGGGATATCCATCATGCATCTAGAGTATTAAGTTCATAAGAACGGAGTAACACCTTAAGCAAGATGACATGATGTAGAGGGATAAACTCAAGCAATATGATATAAACCCCATATTTTTATCCTCGATGGAAACAATACTATATGTGTTGGTTCCCTTTCTGTCACTGGGATCGAGCACCGCAAGATTGAACCCAAAGCTAAGCACTTCTCCCATTGTAAGAAAGATCAATCTAGTAGGCCAAACCAAACTGATAATTCGAACAGACTTGCAAAGATATTAAATCATGTATATAAGAATTCAGAGAAGAACCAAATATTGTTCATAGATAATCTTGATCATAAACCCACAATTCATTGGATCTCGACAAACACACCGCAAAAAGAATTACATCGAATAGATCTCCAAGAACATCGAGGAGAACTTTGTATTGAGAACCAAAGAGAGAGAAGAAGCCATCTAGCTAATAACTATGGATCCGAAGGTCTGTGGTAAACTACTCACACATCATCGGAGAGGCTATGGTGTTGATGTAGAAGCCTCAGTGATCGAATCCCCGTCCGGCGGAGTGCCGGAAAAGGCCCCAAGATGGGATATCACGAGTACTGAAGGTTACGGCGGTGGAAAAGTGGTTTCGTGGCTCCCTTGGATGTTTTCAGGGTGTAAGAGTATCTATAGGTGAAAGAAGTAGGTCGGTGGAGCTACGAGGGGCCCACGAGGGTGGGGACGTGCCTACCCCCTGGGCGCACCCTCCTACCTCGTGGCCGCCTCGTGGCGTTCCAGACTTCAACTCCAAGTCTCCTGATTTGCTTTCGGTCCAAGACAGATTCTCGCAAAGGTTTCATTCCGTTTGGACTCGATTTGGTATTCCTTTTCTCCAAAACACTGAAATAGGCAAAAACAACATGAATTGGCACTGGGCCTTCGGTTAATAGGTTAGTCCCAAATATAATATAAAAGAGCATAATAAAGCCCATTAAACATCCAAAACAGATAATATAATATCATGGAACAATAAAAAATGATAGATATGTTGGAGATATATCAAGCATCCCCAAGCTTAATTTTTGCTCGTCCTTGAGTAGGTAAATGATAAAAACAAAATTTTTGATGTGGAATGCTACCTAACATATTTATCAATGCAATTTTCTCTATTGTGGCATGAATATTCAGATCCGAAAGATTCAAGACAAAAGTCTAATATTGACATAAAAATAATAATACTTCAAGCATACTAACAAAGCAATTATGTCTTCTCAAAATAACATGGCCAAAGAAAGTTCATCCCTACAAAATCATATAGTTTGGGCATGCTCCATCTTTGTCACACAAAATATTCAAATCATGCACAACCCCGGTTTCAGCCAAGCAATTGTTTCATACTTTAGTATTCTCAAACTTTTTCAACTTTCATGCAATACATGAGCGTGAGCCATGTATATAGCACTATAGGTGGAGTAGAGTGGTGGTTGTGGAGAAGACAAAAAGGAGGAAGATGGCCTCACATCAACTAGGTGTATTAATGGGCTATGGAGATGCCCATTAATAGATATCAGTGTGAGTGAGTAGGGATTGCCATGCAACGGATGCACTAGAGCTATAAATGTATGAAAGCTCAACAAAGAAACTAAGTGCGTGTGCATCAACCTTGCTTGCTCACGAAGACCTAGGGCATTTGAGGAAGCCCATCGTTGGAATATACTCCCTCCGTCCCAAAATAAGTGACTCAAAAGTGACTTAACTTTGTACTAAGTTAGTACAAAGTTGAGTCACTTTTGAGTCACTTATTTTGGGACGGAGGGAGTACAAGCCAAGTTCTAAATTCCCACTAGTATATGAAAGTGACAAAACAGGAGACTCTCTATCATGAAGATCATGGTGCTACTTTAAAGGACAAGTGTGGAAAAAGGATAGTAGCATTCATTGGTGCGCGTCGGTCCTAAACAAAAGGTTTTTTTACCCCTTTCCGCAACGGCATTTGGAACCGTCGCCAAGTGTGTGTGCGATAGGGTGTCCTTCTCACATGACCCAGAAATCATAGGGGATAGGCCCTCCTGGGACCCAGGCTGGGGCCATGTGCGATCGAGTGAGGCATGGAAACCCTATCATTTCCATAGGTATGTACATCCCACACGGTAATCCGAGAGAATCATTTCCGTAGGTATGTACATCCCACACGGAAATCCGAGAAAATCATTTCTGTAGGTATGCACATCCCACACGGTGAATCCCAGAAAAACATTTCCGTTCGTATGTATATCGCACACAGTCAATCCAAGGAATACGTTTCCATTCTTATGTACATCCCACACAGTCAATCCAGGGAAAACGTTTTCGTTCGGACGTAAATCCCACACAGTTTTATGTGTAGGCTCGTGTGTAAAAGGTGTAACTATCACACCCGGTCTTCCTTGGTTAACTGTTTGCTTTTATCAACTATATCACACACGATTTGATGAAGAAAATTGTGTGGAATCGGGCTATCCATCGCAAGCGCTTTTACTGCTAGAACCGTTTGCAAAGGTCCATGACACATTTAGCAGGTCTATTAGTTTACAATTAATAATTCCAGTATTACGCAAATTCACATTTCATATCGAATAGCTGTTTGCCAATTTCATATCAGGCACATAAATATATTATAACATCACAGTACGGTAACTACATGAAAACAACACAATACAACATATAGCTAGTTCAACTTCATAAGAACAACATATTCATTTCCCTAATCGAGATCACCCAGGCTCGTCTTATCCACCTATGCTTTTAGTTCAGTAAGAACCTGTTTTGCACGGGCCAACGAGGAAAGTGCCCCCTCCTTCGCCAACACCATCTTAGCAAAGTCTGATTTAAAAAATCTGAGCTCATTCTCCACCTTCAACTTTTATCCCGCATCTTGACATATGCTTCAACGTTGACAAGACTTTCTCTAAACCTACGTGTGTTCACTTCCTCATACATGCTCCATAGCTTCGTTAGGCACATCTTCAAAGACTTTGGCCACTCTTGATCAACCCACTCCAAGTAAGAACACTTCCGTTCATCCTACAATATTTAAAACTAGATCAGTAACAATTGTAGGGGAAATGGGTTTATAGAAACATAGAAAATCACCAATACTTATTTTGAAAAATTGAAGAAACATGTTAATTATGACATATCTTCTCCAAAAGATCAATGTGCAAATGAAATAATTGGTGCTGAGACAACAACCAAATTCTGGAACATCATAAGCTATAATTAACTACAACGACGCTAGAAGTTCTTACTCATCTACAATAAATAACAAATTGAATATTTTATGAGGAAGGTAAATATAACTGCAACAACATAGCGATAGTGTTTGGATGAAAGCAAATTGATACTAACAGGTGTGTACATGCAAAAATTTAGTAACATATAACTAGTAGCACTAAGGCCGTCCACTATGTATGCCAAAACTGGTGTAAAGACAACTGTTGCTACATCTCACACCGGTGCCCTGAACTGGCGAGCCAATGCAGCGGAAAAAAAATCAGGGACCTAGACTCCGGAGCACGTAGTTGCTCCGATGCCCAGTTTCTTCATGCCATAAAGATTTAGTATTTTACTGCTTGGCTGCTCAGATGTGTGAACCAAAGTTGGCTACACAAACTGTTGAAGCGGTGCCAAATAATTTTCTAATGGCACCGCTGATGAGATGGCAGCAATTTAAGATACTAGGTACAAACTGTGACACTGTCTTAGGATGCGTTTGGTTGAAGGTGTGGTATGAATGGGTTGGGACCTGATACGTCCAAAACGTATCTATAATTTCTGCTTGCTCCATGCCTCTTTTGGGTGATATTGCTATGTTATTTATACAATTCCATACACTTTTGATCATATTCGGACTAACCTATTAACTCAGTGCACCCCAGTGCCAGTTTCTGTTTTCGGCTGTTTTTGTATTTCAGGTTTTCACATTACGAGAACTGCCAGAAAAAATCCAGAAAAATTATATTAAAAAATCAGCGTTCGAGAAGCTACCATGCGGCCAAAGTAGGGCCGGAGGGGACCCACAGGGGCTCCAGGCGGCCTGCCCAGGCGGCCCACCCCTAGGCCGCGCCGGGGGGGGG
>LR738710.1:653827527-653838458 GCA_902687465.1 Secale cereale
GGGGGGGGGGGGGGGAGGGGGCGCTTGGGCACCCCTGACCTCCTCCGATGCCCCCCTTTGGCATATATTTAAAACGTGTCGCGGAAACCCTGATTCCGGACCCCTTTTCTCCAGACGCGATTCCGATCTCCGCCGCCATCGCCATCAAGCTTCGGGGGACCAGAATTCCTGCGCCGGCACCCTGTCGGGACGGGGAAGTGCCCCCGGATTCATCTCCATCGACGTTGCTTCCTCCCTCCATGATGCGGGAGTAGTTCCTCCTCGGGGCTGAGGTTCTTACCAGTAGCTATGTGGTCAATTCTCTCTCCCATGATGTGATCTTCATTGTGATCATAGGCTATGTTAATCTAGGGTGATCCCATGATATTTCCCCTTCTTCTATGTATTGGATTGATGTACCCACTTGTCTTTATCTAGTATAATCCCCGAGATCAAGGTGACAGCGGTCTATTGGACATGGGTTAGAAGAATAATTTCATGAGTGATTTCCTTTTTGTGTGTTGATTGAAGATTGAGAGGTTCTTGGTGCTTGTCTTTGACTATCCTTTAGATATGTTGTGGTGATTGTGGGACTCTCTTTGGATGGCCGCGGTGACATTGGGAAATCCTTAGATTGAGAACTATGAACTTTGAGGTGTGCTTTTGTAGCCCTACATAATTCTCGTCCTCTCTTGACCACGAAGGAATGACCTTCGAGTGCGTCCCCTTTGCATGTTTTATGGGGAATATCATGTGATTCGATTATGTTAATGTTGTTGCGAGTTGCCACTAGTGAAAGTATGAAGCCTAGGCCTTGTTTCCACCATTGCAATACCATTTGTGCTCACGTTTACCACTTGTTTGCTTGCTGCACTTTTTATTACAGATTTATATTACTTTGTTTTGCCATCCATATCACTTGCTATTTAACATCTCTTCGCCGAACTAGTGCACCTATACATCTGACAAGTGTATTAGGTGTGTTGGGGACACAAGAGACTTCTTGTATCTTAGTTGCAGGGTTGCTTGAGAGAGACCATCTTCAACCTCTACTTCCCTGAGTTCGATAAACCTTAGGTCATCCACTTGAGGGAAATTACTGCTGTCCTACAAACCTCTGCGCTTGGAGGCCCAACATAGTCTACAAGAGTAGAAGCGTGTGTAGACATCAAGCTATTTCTGGCGCCGTTGCCGGGGAGGTGAGCGCTTGAAGGTATATCTTTAGATCTTGCAATTAAATCTTTTTGTTTCTTGTTTTTATTTCACTAGTTATGCTTATGGACAACCTTGCTATTGGATCGTTGCTTGCGGGAAGACGCCCCACACCTGTGGTGGTTGCTCCTCCCCCTACTGAAATTGTGCCCTATAAAATACCAGCTGGTATTATCGATTATGTTTTGGCTGATCGTTATGCAGGAGACAGACATCCCGGTGAACACTTGCTATATCTGTCACAACTATGTTCATTATTTAAGCTTGTAGGTGTATCAAGGGAGTTTGTCATGAGGAAATTATTTGCCTTGTCACTGAAAGGAAAAGCATTGAAATGGTATAGGCTACTAAATGACTCTCACCTGCTGGAGTGGGAAGAGATCCAGTCTCTATTTTACTCCAAGTTTTATCCTCTTCATGAAGTCCATGAGAATAGGAATTATGTTTATAATTTTTATCCTCATGACGGAGAGAGCATAGCTCAAGCTTGGGGGAGACTGAAAACGTTAATGCTAAAATCTCCTAACCATGGGCTCCCCAAAGATATGATTATTACTAATTTCTATGCGGGGCTTTCTCGACAGGATAAAGATTTGCTCGACGCTTCCTCTATGGGTTCTTTCACAAACAAAAAGATTGATGCTAAATGGGAACTCCTTGAAAGAATTCAACGCAACACTGAAGATTGGGAGATCGACAAAGGTAAAGAGTCAGGTATAATTTATGAGTATGATTGCATTAAGTCCTTTGTTGAAACTACAAGTTTTAATAAGTTTAGTGCTAAGTTTGGGCTTGATTCTCAACTCCTTGTTGATTTCCTCAAATCTTTTGCTTCACATCTTAATATGCCTAAGGAGGATTGGATCAAGTATCATAAACCTTTTAAAGAGACTTGCAAAGAAAATGAAATTGTTCATGATGATTGCAACATGCATGATCCAATTCCTAAAAATGAAGTTTTATATAAGCATGTTAATTTTTGTGGAGTGGATAGACCTTGTGAAAGGCCTTTGATTGAAGAAGAGATGTATTTTAAGCAACATAAGCATGAAAGAACAATCACTTGGGTCAGAGATTTAAATGAAATTGCTAGAGAATTGTGTGACCTTTATCCTTTTACTTGTGAACTTTGCCGTATAGAGGGTCACTTTAATCTTCAATGCATGAACTTTCAAAACATAACTGTTAACCGGTTGTGTGATAACATGATCACCTCTGATCTTTATGATGAGCTTATGTTATTTTTGATATGTGAAGAGTTATCTGAAAAGACTTCATGGCTAGATGTTAATGCCATAGGAATAAAAAACACTTTGCAAAATTGCCATCTCTATTGTGTTGTTAATTGCCATGAAAATGATTACATAGGTAAGATTATAAAGGAGGGAACTTTACCAAAGTATAAAAATGTCTCTTATATTTCTGCTAATAAAAAGGAGAGTTTCTCCCAAGTTTCTCCTATTGTTTCTAATGATAAACCAGGATATGTGGAGAAGCTTCATCTCCAACCACTCCCTCCTAAGGTTAAGAAGAAGAAAAAGAAGAGGAGGAGGAAGAGGAGCAAGAAAGAATAAGAATGGGTATCAACCTGGCCTGAGCATATTCCTCCCATCAACTTTTATCCTAACGATTGTAAGTTTAAAGAAGAAGGTGAAGTTTATTACCTTAATTATCATCTTGATGATACGTCCGTAGGTACTATTGAAGATGATTTTGATTATGATATGCATGTTACTTATTGTGATTGGGAAAATGATGATAATGCTACTTATGATCTTGAAAATCTTTCTGGTACCAACTCTGAAAGTGATGATATGGGAAGCTCTAAGCTTGGGGATGATAGGATTGCAAATCCTTTACCCACTAGTGATGTGATAATTGATAATTCTTTTGCTAGTAAGAATAAAGACAACATGATTACAAATATAGTTGCTAGCAATGATAATGCTCTTCTCTACTATGATGATGTCATAACTCCAACCTATAGTGATTATAAAGGTACCTATGACATAAGGAGAAATTATCCTTATGAAACTTGTAATAATCATGGAGGGAATTACTCCCTTGTTGAACACCACCCTCCTAATACACAATTAATCTATAGTGTTCAAGTTGTTTATGATAGTCCTACTCCCACTATTACCAATGAGAAAGATTATGCTTATGTGGAGAGTAAGAGTACCTTTTTGCATGTGGATCATGGTAACAATGCTTTATGTGATGCTTATATTGTTGAGTTCATCCATGATGCCACTGAAATTTATAATGAGAGAGGGAGACTTGGTTCTAAATATCTTAATAATAAGAAGTTTCCTCTCTTTATGGTGAATATTTTGAAGTTATGCTTGTTTTGCCTTCCTATGCTAGTTGCTTTGTGCTTCAATGAATTATTCTATTGCAATATTCCTATGCATAGGAAGCATGTTAGGCTTAAATGTGTTTGGTATTTGCTTCTTGATGCTCTCTTTTGTTCTTCAGCTCTTATTCCTACGAGAGCATCATTAAAGTCTTAAGCCTATCTTTATGGCTATAAAGAAAGAGCTCTAGGGAGACAACCCTTGTTATGTTTACTTTCAGTTTTAGTGGTCTTGATGTTTGTTACTACTGTAGCAACATCATTGTATCTTTACTTTTCAGCTTTGTGGCGAGTGTAGCCTCTGATTGCAAGAAAGTTCAAAAGTTGTGACGTGTTGTCCAGGAAACAGATTCTGTCCTTGGACAGAAAAATTCGTATAAGATCACCAGATCATCTTTTTGGTCTAAATTTTTTCGACAGCGTGATCTATATAATTGTCTTTCGTGCGTCTGTTTTGTGTTTTTTGATTAGAGTTGCAGAAGTGCCCCGAACAAATCATTTACCACCTGCTGTTCTGTTTTTCACAGATTCTGTCCTGTTTTGCCTTTCCTTCATTTTGCAAACCTTGAGCTTGCTTTTTCTTTGCAAAAACCTTTTGGCAATCTTGAGAAACAGTAGACCTTCAAGAATATCCTTATTTGCAGAAAGGAACAATTATTTTATTAAGGGTACTAACCTCGCTAATCAGATTATGATGAGTTATGTATGAAGGGAGTTTTCAAGTGTGCGAGGGAAGATGATAAAAAGATTCAGGAGTGTCAAACGCTCAAGCTTGGGGATGCCCCCATGCACCCCCAAGAAATATTCAAGAAGACTCAAGCGTCTAAGCTTGGGGATGCCCCCGTGCATCCCCTTCTCCATCAACATTATCAGTTCGTCTTTCGTTCCACTATATTTTTATCACTTCATGTGTTATGTGCTATGCTTGGAGCGTCTTGCTTTTAGTTTCCTTTTTAGTTTTCTTTAGTTTTTCATAACGAGTCGGAACTCAGCTTTCTTTATGTGGGAGAGAAACACGCTCCACTTCTACCTAGAACATAACATAGAATTTTCATGTCTATCCTTGCTGTGTGTGTTCTTTGTCTTTTAATAGCTACTATCATGTTCAGCTCTTAGCTTTCATGCTTATCTTTTCAAAGAGCTTTTGTTTAGTTGGTTGCTTGAACTCTCTTTAATTACCATGCTCACCTTATTAAGAGAGTTTGCTTCAGTTGCATTGGTTGATATGTCTATGATAAAGATGCTACGTGCATGATGGCGCTTAGTAGTTCATGTTTTCTTATGGTTAGTCTCAAATAGCTGGGGGGTTCCCAATGTGTTATTGGAATACCAACATGATTTGTTTGCCTATGATGTGGTATCGTTTAGTAATATCTTCCTTCGAGAATTTATTTTGATTGACTTGGCGTATGCTCACACATATTTAAGACTGTAAAGAAAGTCTGTCAAGCCTTGATGATCTTTTGTTTCTGAGTAGCGATATAACTACCATGCCTGATTCAATGTTGCTTTGTCGCTTTGCATGATTATGACCGTCATTGCTCTCTTAGTTGGTCGCTCCCAGTCTTTTGCTAACCTTCGCCTGTACTAAGCGGACTGACTGCTTGTGCATCCACATCCTTTAATCCAGTTATGCCATATGAGTCCACCATACCTTCCTACATGGTATTTACCTGCCATTCCTAACGGAGACTTGCATGTGCCATCTCGAAATTATTCAAAGAAAAAGCATTCTTATTTTGTGCCTCTGTTGTAAGTTCATGAGGAAGTAGTGGTTAATTCATGACCTTTTTAAGTTGGACAAGCTTCACCCCGGGATTGCATGTATAATGTGCAAACCCATAATACGAGAAGGAACTGGCATTGAGTGCGCCCGGCTCAAAAAGATAATATAACAAACAAACCCTCCTTCACGCTTTGTTCATGAGAAATCAGAAAACTTTGGCAGTGATAAACAAAGGAGATTAAGAGGATGTGATCGTCCTCATTCGGGAGCCGTTCCTCGAAACTTGTCCATCTCAAGAAGTGATTGAGTTATCTGCTAGCATTCGTTGACGGAACATGCATAATCAAAAAAATAATTATTACCTCTGTTTTTAAAACCAAGAGCTCTGGTACATGTTTTGTCTTTGCTTCCGACTACGGGTTTTCAACCTTGCCAACAAAAGCCACGGTTCGAGAGTCTCCACCTTCTTTTAAAAGCACCAACTACTGAGAGCATGATTGTCATTCTGAGTGTAATGTGCATTGTCCCAAAGTAGCATTGTCTTTTGCATGATTGTGATATCGTTTATTTTGAAATCATTGTATCTAGTCATCACTTAAACCTTGGAGGTGCCCCTGCATTTATGTTTTGCTTCACTAAAGGGGGCAAGCTAGATATCACTTTATCATATTTGCACATCATGTTCATTACAAATCTATTTGATGTTTCAATATCATATTGTAAAACTTTCAGTTCTTTGTGATTTTCTCATGAGGCAACTTAATTACTATAGATTCATTGTCTCAGTAAGCTTTTGTCATATGACTATGAAAAAGTCCTATATGGTTAATAGCATGTCACCACAGAAATTATTCTTGTTATCATTTACCTACTCGAGGACGAGCAGGAATTAAGCTTGGGGATGTTGATACGTCCAAAACGTATCTATAATTTCTACTTGCTCCATGCCTCTTTTGGGTGATATTGCTATGTTATTTATACACTTCCATACACTTTTGATCATATTTGGACTAACCTATTAACTCAGTGCACCCCAGTGCTAGTTTCTGTTTTCGGCTGTTTTTGCATTTCAGGTTTTCACATTACGAGAACTGCCAGAAAAAATCCAGAAAAATTATATAAAAAATCAGCGTTCCAGAAGCTACCATGCGGCCAAAGTAGGGCCGGAGGGGACCCACAGGGGCTCCAGGCGGCCTGCCCAGGCGGCCCACCCCTAGGCCGCGCCGGGGGGGGGGGGGGGGCGCCTGGGCACCCCTGACCTCCTCCGATGCCCCCCTTTGGCATATATTTAAAGCGTGTCGCGGAAACCCTGATTCCGGACCCCTTTTCTCCAGACGCGATTCTGATCTCCGCCGCCATCGCCATCAAGCTTCGGGGGACCAGAATTCCTGTGCCAGCACCCTGCTGGGACGGGGAAGTGCCCCCGGATTCATCTCCATTGACGTTGCTTCCTCCCTCCATGATGCGGGAGTAGTTCGTCCTCGGGGCTGAGGTTCTTACCAGTAGCTATGTGGTCAATTCTCTCTCCCATGATGTGATCTTCGTTGTGATCATAGGCTATGTTAATCTAGGGTGATCCCATGATATTTCCCCTTCCTCTATGTATTGGATTGATGTACCCACTAGTCTTTATCTAGTATAATCCCCGAGATCAAGGTGACAGTGGTCTATTGGACATGGATTAGAAGAATAATTTCATGAGTGATTTCCTTTTTGTGTGTTGATTGAAGATTGAGAGTCTCTTGGTGCTTGTCTTTGACTATCCTTTAGATATGTTGTGGTGATTGTGGGACTCTCTTTGGATGGCCGCGGTGACATTGGGAAATCCTTAGATTGAGAACTACGAACTTTGAGGTGTGCTTTTGTAGCCCTACATAATTCTCGTCCTCTCTTGACCATGAAGGAATGACCTCCGAGTGCATCCCCTTTGCATGTTTTATGGGAAATATCATGTGATTCGATTATGTTAATGTTGTTGGGAGTTGCCACTAGTGAAAGTATGAATCCTAGGCCTTGTTTCCACCATTGCAATACCATTTGTGCTCACGTTTACCACTTGTTTGCTTGCTGCACTTTTTATTACAGATTTATATTACTTCGTTTTGCCATCCATATCACTTGCCATTTAACATCTCTTCGCCGAACTAGTGCACCTATACATCTGACAAGTGTATTAGGTGTGTTGGGGACACAAGAGACTTCTTGTATCTTAGTTGCAGGGTTGCTTGAGAGAGACCATCTTCAACCTCTACTTCCCTGAGTTTGATAAACCTTAGGTCATCCACTTGAGGGAAATTGCTGCTGTCCTACAAACCTCTGCGCTTGGAGGCCCAACATAGTCTACAAGAGTAGAAGCGTGTGTAGACATCAGGACCGTGACAGTGTCTGAATCACATCTAACAAATGATTTGTAACAATGGTAGAGGGTCTAACCTTGTCTGCACATGCCAGAAACTTCCTCCCAGTGTCCACGGAATCAAATGCAAGTAGCTTCATGCATGGAGATTGATGGTGACAACGAGCAGATAGCTCTTCAGCCACCCCGCTCCATTCGTTGCCACTGATGGTCTTAGGGAGCCACAAGAGGAAGAAATGACTCAAATTGACCTCCGGGTAAAAATCCTTATTTCCAAGTCATAGCCCGAGAGAGAGAAGACATGCATACTCGAGTGGTGAAGGAGTAGTCGCCGGAGGAGGAACCGTTGAAGATGTCTTTGAAGAAGACCATGGCGACCCCGACGGTAGGATGCGAGACGGCGAGAGCGAGGAAGCGGCTATAGCTTAGCAAGGAAGGAAGGAAGGAAGGAGGAAACAGGGGAAATGTGACTTGTGGTCGGGGAGAAAAGGGGGTGGGGAAGGGGGGAAGGGGGGCGGGGGTAGATATTTTGGCGGTAGGCCAAAATTTTGGAAATGTGGAGGGAAACTTTGCACGCGGTGCCGCCGGACCATTCACTTTGAACGATTGTGTGCATCGCAAACGATTCTTCTACTTTCTAATACGTCTCCAACATATCTATAATTTTTTTATTATCCCATGCTATTATATATTCTGTTTTGGAAGTTTAATGGGCTTTATTATACACGTTTATACTATTTTTGGGACTAACCTACTATCCCAAGGCCCAGTGCAAATTGCTGTTTTTTTGCCTATTTCAGTGTTTCGCAGAAAAGGAATATCAAACGGAGTCTAAATGGAATGAAACCTTCGGGAGAGTTATTTTTGGAACCGTATCTACCCAGAAGACATGGAGTACACGTGAGGGAACGAGAGAGGCAGCCACGAGGGTCCAGGGCACGCCTAGGGGGCAGGTGCGACCCCCACCCTCGTGGGCCCCCTCTGGCTCCCCCGATGCCCTCGTTCCTCCTATATATATATATATATATATATATATATATATATATATATATATATATATATATATATATATATATATATATATATATATATATATATATCCATGTACCCTGAAAACATCGAGGCAACATAGAAAACCCTAATTCCAACGCCGTAACCTTCTGTTCCCGTGAGATCCCATCTTGGGGCCTGTTCCGGAGCTCCGCCGGAGGGGGGATCCATCACGGAGTGCTTCTACATCAACACCATAGCCTCACCAATGAGTTGTGAGTAGATTACCACAAACCTTCGGGTCCACAGTTATTAGCTAGATGGCTCCTTCTCTCTTTTTGGATCTCAATACAAAGTTCTCCCTGACCTTCGAGGAGATCTATTCGATGTAATCTTTTTGCGGTGTGTTTGTCGAGAACCGATGAATTGTGGGTTTATGATCAAGATTATCTATGAACAATATTTGATTCTTTTCTGAAATCTTTTATGTATGATTATAATATCCTTGCAAGTCTCGTCGAATTATTGGTTTGGTTTGGCCTACTAGATCTATAGTTCTTGCAATGGGAGAAGTGCTTGGCTTTGGGTTCAATCTTGCGGTGTCCTTTCCCAGTGACAACAGGGGCAGCAAGGCACATATTGTATTGATGCCATCAAGGATAAAAAATGGGGTTTATATCATAATGCTTGAGTTTATCCCTCTACATCATGTCATCTTGCTTAAAGCATTACTCTGTTCCTATGAACTTAATACTCTAGATGCATGCGGGATAGCGGTCGATGTGTGGAGTAATAGTAGTAGATGCAGAATCGTTTCGGTCTACTTGTCATGGAGGTGATGCCTATATATAATGATCATGCCTAGATATTCTCATAACTATGGGCTTTTCTATCAATTGCTCAACAGTAATTTGTTTACCCACCATAGAATTCTGCTATCATGAGAGAAGCCACTAGTGAAACCTATGGCCCCCGGGTCTATTCTCAACATATTAATCTTCCATCTACTTTACTTTGCTTTATTTACTTTCTGTTCTTATAACAAAAATACCAAAAATATTATACTATCCTATCTATCAGATCTCACTTTCGTAAGTGACCTAAAGGGATTGACAACCCCTTATCGCGTTGGCTGCGAAGTTCTTATTTTTTTGTGCAGGCGCGGGGGACTCGTGCGTGGTCTCCTACTGGATTGATACCTTGGTTCTCAAAAATCGAGGGAAATACTTATGCTACAGTGCTGCATCAGCCTTTCCTCTTTGAGGGAATACAACGTAAGCTCGAGAAGTAGCACTTTACGCGCATGGGATGTGTTTGATAATTCAAATTTTGGTCTAAAGGCATGGGCACATTCACTTTGAACGCGTGCGGTGCTGTCGGACCATTCACTTTGAACGGCTGTGTGCATTGCAAACGATTCTTCTGCTTTGCGTGCATGGGATGAGTTTGATAATTGAAATTTTTGTGGAAATTTCCCTGGGTACGGCATTGCATAATTTAACATCGCTTGCTAATTTGGGCACACAAAAGAGCGTAGAGCAGACATACCACACTTACTGAATCAAGCAATTTTAGTAATTACACAGAGCAAGTTGACCTAAACATTGCTCTAACAAAAGACCAGCATTAAAAACAAAGCCTAAGTACGCATAATAAAAAATCCGCCGCCGCACCGGCCTATGCATCGCCGGTGTGAGATGAGACGTCGATGACTTGTCCTGGCAACATGCTGCCATTGGTGGACTCCGCGTCGCCCCTGCTGAAGTCAACCACGTCCTCGTCCTCGTCGCCGCCCTCAAGGTTGTAGTACTCGTAGTAGTGGCTGCGCCAGAGCTCGCGTTGGTACTCCACCGCCGATTCCTCAACGGACAGACTCTTCTCTACCTCGACCTTGGCCATGCGCAACTCCTCCTCCCAGCGCTCCTCGATCTCCTCCGCCTCCTACATCTCCAGCTCCCGCTCGGTGACCTCATGAGGAAGTAGGTGCTCCATGGCCACGACCGCCTTTTCAGACGTGGGTTGCATGTTGGAGTCCAAGGTGGCCTAGAATATCTTGGTGTGTGCATCCTCGATCTTGGCGTGGATGGCCTCGACCCGGGCCAGGGCGACATCAGCGGCACGGACGGCAGCTCGAGCGCTCTCGGCGTTTGCAGCCGTCGTCGCAGCGGCGGCTGCAGCCGTCTCGGCTGCTGCAGCTGCCCTGTCGGCTGCCGCAGACGCCCTCTCGAGGAAGCGGCCACGCTCAATGCGGATGCAGCAGCACTTTCGGCGTAGGCGGCCGCGCTCTCGGCGCAGGCTGCGGCGCTCGGGGG
>LR738710.1:653843478-653856296 GCA_902687465.1 Secale cereale
CTCCTCCCCAACCACTGGCCGCACCAGTGCCGCTGCGCTAGATGGACGACGCCACGACGTCCCCGAATGGCGCACCTCCCCTCCGCCACCCACGGCGTCGTGCACAGGCGACGATGCCACCTCCAAGCCACCCTCCCCCGACCTGCCGCCAGATGGGATTTGGTCTGCCCGACGCGTCCAACAAGCCACCTCGCATCTCTGGCTAGATCCATCGCCGGGTAAGACAAAAATCCCCCTCCTACTCCCCTCCCACCCCCTGCCACTTTCTCTGCCTCACCCTCCAAGGCACCAGGAGAGCCGACAGCCGGTGGGCAGCCGCTAAGCACCACTGCCCAGGGACTGACCCAAATGTGCAGCTGCAGTTCGGTGGCCATGGCGTGCATTTTGAACTCATAGCATTCTTGGTGCGATGTGGCTTGCAGTTCATGACGCGTGGCGCTGCAGCTCCCTTTTCTGTTTTTTTTAAAGAAATTGTTTTCGTGCAGATGGGATTCGGCGAAGGCTTGCAGGGTCAGATGGGCGTCTGGTTCTGCAGGGCAGTCGACCACTACATCCACCACTCTGGTCCCTACGTGCGTCGTCAAGCACCACGGCGGCCAGATCTCACCGGGTCCTCCAGCAGCTGTCGCCACATGCAGTGCACTATCGGTCCCCTTGACAGCGCCGCCTCCAACCGCCTACTCCTCCCGTTCATCATCTCCGATTATTGGGGGTGTCGATGCAGTTTATTTTCCTCTGCGTGTAGTTCTTTTTTTGTTTTTCATTTTCAGGAAAAATTCGTCTCGCAGGCACTTCACTGCTAATGAATTTGGTTTGTAAAAAAATGTTGAAACAGATGCATTTTATTTGTCAAAAGTGACCAATGAGTAGTTCATTTGTATTTTAGAGGTTTGCTTTCCGGCCAACATGCAGTTCGTCGCCGCCGGCAAATCAAGTTGCCAGGCTGCTTCCTGGGGACTCGCTTGCATCTTTTTTTGCAGTTCGTCGGGCACCCCCTCGCAGCTCTCTCCACCCCAACATGTAGTTCGCCGATGACCCCATCACGGCGCATTTCACTGCAGTTTTGCGTTGCTCGGGATATGAAGCTCTTGTGAAAAAAATCATTAGCACGACGCTTGCAGCTCGGTGGTTAAGTTCTCTAAAGGTGGTTCTGTGATGCAAAAACAAGAGCAAAAAAATGTTTGAAGAGATGAAAAATGTTATAGAAAATTTAGAAAGTAGGTCCTTGGCAGTGCACTTTGTAACACAGAAATAACTCATGCGGTTCACTTTCGGGGTTGTCGCGGTTTACATACTCACAACGTGAAGGCAGAAAATAATGTTACGGAAATGACAAAAAAGTAATGCGGTTCACTTCTCGATAGTGTTGCGGTTCACTTACACGAGATGTGACGCGCACTTCAAATCCTCTTCCGAGAAAAATCACGTCTGACAAAAAGAAACGATGTAGTGCACTTGACTATCTTATGAAGTGTGATTTTTTGTCTGAAGCAGTGCGTTCTTCTGTCTGATGCAGTACACTCGTCGATTTTGGTGTCGCAAAAAACAGAGTGTTCGTGTTTCGGTATTTTTAAAATTACTCTTAAACCATAAGGAATTAGAGACCGTGTTCTACATGAAAAAGTTGCGCCTCGTCGATATATTTCCGACGGTGTATCACTTGAATCATTCCGACGAGCGGCTTGGAAAAATTCCATGAAAACATGGCCGCTGCTACTCATCGTCCGCCGCACGATTTTCAAAATTAACTAAAAACCGTAAGGAATCTCAAAAATATTTGAACATATGAAAGTTGCGCCTCGTTCGTAGCTTTCCAACGGTGTATCACTCGCCTCGTTTCGACGAACGATTCAAAAGCTGAAGCAAAAATAGTATGGAAACTGAATTTTTTTCGAAAAAACTTAATTCGGCGATTTGATAAATTTAAAACTGCTATTAGGCCGTAACGAATTAGAGAAAACAATAGATATGAAAAAGATGCGCCTCGACGATATCTATCCAAGGGTATATCATTTGATTCAATCCAGCGAGCGATTTAGAAGAAAACGCGAAAAAACGCTCGTTGTCATTCGTTGTGAGCCGCACGATTTTCGAAACTACTCTTAAACTGTAATGAATTTTGAAAAGTGTTCAACATGGCGAAGTTGCGTCTACTCCACAGCTTCTCAACGGTATATTAAACGCATAATTCCGATAAATGGTTAAAAAACTAGAGCGAAAAAGGTACCAAAAACAACACGTATAGTTTTTTCGAGACGAAGTTCACCGGTCGGTGTGTTGCAGTGCCTCAGCTACTAAGAGTGCAGTGCTCTCGCGTTGTGCGTGCAGTGCGGAAGTGTTATGAGAATATTATTCTCATAATATTATGAAAATAGACCGGCTGTATATATATATATATATATATATATATATATATACCGAATAATAAAGAAAATTGGGTTTCTTTCTCGTCCGTCATGGCATTTTTCAAAAAAGTCCCTCTACTTGAGAGAATTCAACCCGCAGTCCTATTTTAAATTAAAACGAATCGTTTTTGGTAGTTTACACAAAAGTTCCAGTGTTTTCTTGAAATCAACCCGCGGTCCGGATTTAAGTCATACCCGAACCATTATTTTACATTTTTTTGAAAACACCCCTTATGTTTTAGGTAATTCATCCACGGATCATATTTAAGTCAAATAAATGTTTTTTTTAAATCATCCATATATGTCAAACCGTAACTCCGATTTGAACATGTTATATATGAAATTTGATTAGAAAAATATGTAGATTATGAATATGAGATTATTTTTACCTATTAATTATTTTAGAATATATTTAAGTCAAACAAATGATTTTCTAAATTATACGTATCTTTTAAACCGTAACTTTGATTTTAACATATTGTATATGAAACTTTATTAAAAAAATGTGTAGAATCCAAATATAATGTTAATTTTACCTGTTAAATATTTTTAATATATTGTTTTGGAAGCAAATTTATAATTTATAGCGCAAGATCTCTTTTTTCTTTCGTACCGGTGGTGATCCGGATTGCAAATAAACACCCCAATATAACCATATAGGAAAAAGAAAACATTGATAACTACACATGCATACCTCTGAAAAATGTCGTAAGGGAAAACAACAGATTTCTCATCGCGAGAGTGAGAGAAAGCGAGAGAGAGAGAGAGAGAGAGAGAGAGAGAGAGAGAGAGAGAGAGAGAGAGGGAGAGAGAGAGACGCCTTAGGATTAACCATATTTAAACACATTTTTTTGCTTTGTTTTGTGTGAACACTGAGGCCATCGCCGGCGAGGGTGAGAAGGAGGATAAGCGGCAACACAAATATGATGCCTCGCAAAAATAAAGCAGATGGGCCTATTGTGGTCTTGAGTGATGATTGTTGGGTTAAGAGCATGTGTTATGTTTTCTCTCCCGGTGCAACGCACGGGCTCTTTTGCTACTATATATATATATATATATATATATATATATATATATATATATATATATATATATATTATGAATTCCATTTTCTATCTGTTTGTGTATACTAATTTGAATCTAGCTGTTATCATCCACATATACATAATGGAAAGCATTTATACACACATTAAAACAGAACATGTAGAATGGAAAACAGAGTACACACATTGAAACAGATCAATAAACAGAGCAATACTATAATTGATGTGAATACATATCTATCCACGTCGAAACAACTTTCCAAAATAAAACACGTCCATGAGACCAAGACCAGCATCCCTTGCCTAGGGTAACTCTTGGATCTGCCTGAACTCGTGCAGGCGTTCGTCCAAGAGGTCGACACACTCGCGGTACATCTGGAGCGCGATCTCGAGCTCCAAGTTTGATATTTCATCGGAGATCACCAGCTCAAGGATGTGACGGCGATGTTCCTCTACTGCGCCCAGGTGGACACCTGGGCCAAGGAGGCGGTCGAGCCTACGGACCAGCGCGTTGGCATCCAGCGGGCCGCCGACGAGGCGAACGGCGGCACCCGCGCGAACGGCACGACGGGCGTCCGGTGCAAGTATGGCGCGGCCGGCCTCTGAGGCAAGTATGGTGGTGAGGGCCTCTACCCACTCCAAGCGAGGAATAGGGGTACTAACGGGACGTGTACCCAACTACGACGCCATGTCGACAGCAGGCAAGTGTCGATGGATCCGCTGTTGCTATGCGGCGCGCCACGCCTCTCGCTCTGCGGCGCTCCAACAGTCTGGCCGTGTGGCGAGCCGCAGCCTATCGGCGTGGATGCGCCTAGCTTGCTCTGCGGTGCGCCATCGATCATGTTGTGCGGCGAGCTGCAGCCTGTCGGTGCTGACATGCCTATCTTGGTCCCCGACACTCAAGCGCCATGCGCCAAATGTCTGCTCAACCCTGGCGATGACACGCGTCACGACGTCGTCCATCACTTTGCCGGGAGCGCCTCGGCCTCGACGGGCCGTGACGCCTGCTCGTTTTCCTCGTAGACAAGGTTGATGGCAGAAGTGGCGCTTTGGTGGGTTGGCATGCTTGGTAAAGGTGGATGTGCTACAGGTTGCGCTTGTCGCCTCTGTGCGTCGCGCACCCCCTTTGCGCAATATAGCAGGGTGGTAGGAAACGGGTGTGGAAATGGCGGGAAACGGTGGCGTGTTCATAAAACGCCATCAATTAATGTAAACTTTGCATCGAGATAGCACAAGTCGTAGATGATGATCAGATGAACACGGACCACACTAGGGAACCCATCGGTGATGAATTCATCAATCCCAAACGGTTGAATACTAGCAAGCGTTTGCCCACAACACACACGGCCTATTCCATCAAAAATAGGCCGGATGGATCAACTGTATGCCACATATCGCACATTGTCAAAAACTAATGCGGTAGACCTTCTTTAATTAACATCTGTTAAAAAATAAAATACAAGGACTTCGAGGTTAAATTAGCTGAGAGAATGGGGCAATTCGGTAAATATTAGCTGAGGGAATGGGGCATTTCATTCATTTGACCGAAATGACCCATCCCGTCAGCTAATTTAACATCGACACAACTTCCCATCCAGTCACCCATCTGATGGCTGCTCCAGCTTGAGCACACTAAACTTGATAATTTTCTTACATGAGCTACTGGTGGAACAACTAGTCCTTGCTGAAAGATGTTGTGTAGACAGAGCATACCACATACGCCTTATTAGAAGCAATCGTCTGCGTTGTAATCGCTCTTCGCACACATTTCTGATTATAGGCATGTTTGTCGCGTATCACACACATCTTGTTATATTGAACCGTTTCTGTTCTCTTGACTAATCACAAACAGTTCATCCGAGTGAACCGTATGCTGTGTATCGCACACGCCTTCATCTGGCTGCCCATTTCTTTTGTTCCTCCTCATCGCAAACAATAAATTGAACTGAACCGTATGCCCTTCATCGCACACGTAACTAAAACCTGAACCTTGTTTGATGCATCCGTCACTTCAAACGTTTTATACAGTTCTGATGGTTTTCATACACCACCGTTTGCGATTATGGCATCGCACACAGTTTCTCGAAGGGTCTTTGATTGTAGTGTCGCGTTAGCAGCATCCTGCAGTAGTGATTGTCCCTTCTCTCTTTTTCTCTCATTTGTTTTGGAGACTCCTCTTTTTTTGGAGACTCTTTCTCTTTTTTTATTTGGCCTTTCTATTTTTTTGGCCTTTCTTTTTTTCCTTTTTTTCTCACACGGGATAATACTCTAATAATGATGATCATCACACTTCTATTTATTTACAACTCAATGATTACAACTCGATACTAGAACAAAATATGACTCTATATGAGTGCCTCCGACGGTGTACCGGTATGTGCAATGAATCAAGAGTGACATGTATGAAAGAATTATGCATGGTGGCCTTGCCACAAATACGATGTCAACTACATGATCATGGAAGGCAATAGGACAATGATGAAGCGTGTCATAATAAACGGAACGGTGGAAAGTTGCATGGCAGTATATCTTGGAATGACTATGGAAATGTCATAATAGGCAGGTATGGTGGTTGTTTTGAGGAAGATATACAGATGTTTATGTGTGATAGAGCGTATCATATCACGGGGTTTGGATGTACCGGCGAAGTTTGCACCAACTCTCGAGGTGAGAAAGGGCAATGCACGGTACCGAAGAGGCTAGCAATGATGGAAGGGAGAGAGTCTGTATAATCCATGGACTCCACATTAGTCATAAATAACTCACATACTTATTGCAAAAATCTACAAGTCATCAAAATCAAGCACTACACGCATGCTCCTAGGGAAAGGGTTGGTAGGAGTTAACCATCGCGCGATCCCGATCTCCACACAAAGGAAGACAATCAAAGAAATACCTCATGCTTCAAATTTGTTACACAACGGTTACCATACGTGCATGCTACGGGACTTGCAAACCTCAACACAAGTATTTCTCAAATTCGCAATTACTCTACTAGCATGACTCTAATATCACCATCTTCATATCTCAAAACAATCATCAAGTATCAAACTTATCATAGTATTCAATGCACTCTATATGGAAGTTTTTATTATACCCATCTTGGATGCCCAACATATTAGGACTAGTTTTATAGTGAAAGCAAATTACCATGTTGTTCTAAAAGACTCTCAAGATAATATAAGTGAATCATGAGAGATCAATAATTTCTATAAAATAAAACCACCACCGTGCTCTAAAAGATATAAGTGAAGCACTAGAGCAAAATTTATCTAGCTCAAAAGATATAAGTGAAGCACATAGAGTATTCTAATAAATTCTAAATCATATTTATCTCTCTCAAAAGGAGTGTCCAGCAAGGATGATTGTGGAAAACTAAAAAGCAAAGACTCAAATCATACATGACGCTCCAAGCAAAACACATATCATGTGGTGAATAAAAATATAGTCTCAAGTAAAGTTACCGATAGACGAGGACGAAAGAGGGGATGCCTTCCTGGGGCATCCCCATGCTTAGGCTTTTGGTTGTCCTTGAATTTTACCTTGGGGTGCCTTGGGCATCCCCAATCTTAGGCTCTTGCCACTCTTTGTTCCCTTGTCCATCAAAGCCATACTCAAAACTTGAAAACTTCACAACACAAAACTTAGCCAAAAATCTCGTGAGCTCCGTTTGTATAAGAAAACAAACCACCACTCAAAGGTACTATAATGAACGCATTCTTTATTTATTATGTTGTTAAACCTACTGTATCCCAACCTCTCTATGATTCATACCCCCCCCCCGATACTACTCATAGATTCATCAAAATAAGCAAACAACACACAAAAAACTGAATCTGTCAAAAACAGAACAGTCTGTAGTAATCTATAACTTTCGAATACTTCTGTACCTCTAAAAATTCTGAAATAAATTGGTGGAATTGTGGAATTTGTCTATTAATCATCTGCAAAAATAATCAACCTAAAAGCTCTCTCCAGTAAAAAATGGAAGCTAATCTCGTGAGCGCAAAAGTTTCTGTTTTTTACAGCAAGATCGCAAAGACTTAACCCAAGTCTTCCCAATGGTTCTACTTGGCACAAACACTAATTAAAACATAAAACCACATCTAAACAGAAGATAGATGACTGATTTATTACTAAACAGAAGCAAAAAGCAAAGAACAAAAATAGAATTGGGTTGCCTCCCAACAAGCTCTTTCTTTATAGCCATTAAGATAGGCTTGAGAATTCAATGATGCTCACATGAAAGATGAGAATTGAAGCACAAAGAGAGCATCATATAGCATGTGAAAATCACATCTAAGTCTAACATACTTCCTATGCATAGGCATTTTATAGGAAAACAATTTAGAAAGACAAGCAAGATCTAGCATATGCATGGAAGAAGAAAGAAACAATAGCAATCTCAACATAACGAGAGGTAATTTAGTAACATAAAAATTTCTACAACCATATTTTCCTCTCTCATAATAATTGCATGTAGGATCATAAGAAAATTCAATAGTATAGCTATCACATAACATATTCTCAACATGATCGATATGCATGCGAAGTTGACAATCTTCCAAAATAGTGGGATTAACATTAACTAAAGTCATGACCTCTCCAAACCCACTTTTATCAAAAAATTCATAAGATTGAACATTCTCCAAATATGTGGGATCTAAAGTTGAAACTTTTCCAAACCCACTTTCAATATTATTGCAAACATTATTATCAATTTCATATATATCATGAGGCTTAAATTAGTTTTCAAGATCATAAGAAGCATCACACCAATCATGATTATTGCAACAAGTAGTGGGCATAGCAAAATAAGCATCCCCAAACTTAGGGTTTTGCATATCATTAGCACAATTTACATTAATAGAATTTATAATAACATCATTGCAATCATGCTTTTAATTCAAGGAGCTATCGTGATTCACTTTATAATCTTCTTCTTTCAACACTTCATCACAATTTTCGGACTCATGAATTTCAAGCAAAACCTCATAAAGTTAATCTAGTGCACGCAACTCACTAGCAATTGGTTCATCATAATTGGATATCTTAAAAAGATTAGCAAGTGGATGAGGATCCATAATTTAGCAAGCGAAGATGCAAGCTAATAGAGGGCACATACCAACACAGGCAAACCGAAAGGCGAACGGAAGAGGGGCGAAGAAGAGGCAGAAGACAAAGGTTTTCGAAAATCGTTTTAGAAGTGGGGGAGAGGAAAACGAGAGGCGAATGGCAAATAATTTAATACGAAGGAGAAGAGTTTATGATGGGTACTTGGTATGTCTTGACTTGAGCGTAGATCTCCCCGGCAACGGCGCCAGAAATCCTTCTTGCTACCTCTTGAGCATGCGTAGGTTTTCCCTTGAAGAGGAAAGGGTGATGCAGCAAAGTAGCGTAAGTATTTTCCTCAGTTTTTGAGAAGCAAGGTATCAATCCAGTAGGAGACTACACAAAAGTCGCCTAGTACCTGCACAAACTATCAAGAACCTTGCAACCAATGCAATAAAGGGGTTGTCAATCCCTTCACGGCCACTTGCAAAAGTGAGATCTGATAAAGATAATAAGATAAGTATTTTTGGTATTTTTGTTGTATAGATTGGAAAATAAAGATTGCAAAATAAATAGTAAACTAGAATTATAGATCGGAAACTTATATGATGTAAAGTAGATCTGGGGGCCATAGGTTTCACTAGTGGCTTCTCTCAAGATAGCACATATTACGGTGGGTGAATAAATTACTGCCGAGCAATTGATTGAAAAGTGCATAGTTATGAGAATATCTAGGCATGATCATGAACATAGGCATCACGTCCGTGTCAATAGACCGAAACAATTTTGCATCTACTACTATTACTCCACACATCGAGCGCTATCCAACATGCATCTAGAGTATTAATTTCATAAGAACAGAGTAACGCCTTAAGCAAGATGACATGATGTAGAGGGATAAACTCAAGCAATATGATATAAACCCCATCTTTCTTATCCTCGATGGCAACAATACAATACTTGTCGGTTCCCTTTCTGTCACTGGGATCGATTACCGCAAGATTGAAGCCAGCGCTAAGCACTTCTCCCATTGCAAGAAAGATCAATCTAGTAGGCCAAACCAAACTGATAATTCGAAGAGACTTGCAAATATATTAAATCATGCATATAAGAATTCAAAGAAGAACCAATATTGTTCATAGATAATCTTGATCATAAACCCACAATTCATCGGATCTTGACAAACACACCGCAAAAAGAATTACATCGAATAAATCTCCAAGAACATCGAGGAGAACTTTGTATTGAGAACCAAAGGGAGAGAAGAAGCCATCTAGCTAATAACTATGGACCCGAAGGTCTGTGGTAAACTACTCACACATCATCAGAGAGGCTATGGTGTTGATGTAGAAGCCCTCCGTGATCGAATCCCCGTCCTACGGAGTGCCGGGAAAGGCCCCAAGATGGGATCTCATGGGTACAGAAGGTTGTGGCGGTGGAAAAGTGGTTTCGTGGCTCCCCTGGATGTTTTCAGGGTATAAGAGTATATATAGGCGAAAGAAGTAGGTCGGTGGAGCTACGAGGGGCCCACGAGGGTGGGGGTGCGCCTACCCCCCTGGGCGCGCCCTCCTACCTCGTGACCGACTCGTGGCGTTCCAGACTTCAACTCCAAGTCTTTTGGTTTGCTTTTGGTCCAAGAAAGATCCTTGCGAAGGTTTCATTCCGTTTGGACTCCGTTTGGTATTCCTTTTATGTAAAACACTGAAATAGGAAAAAAAAATAGGAATTGGCATTGGGCCTTCGGTTAATAGGTTAGTCCCAAAAATAATATAAAAGAGCATAATAAAGCCCATTAAACATCCAAAACAGATAATATAATAGCATGGAACAATAAAAAATTATAGATATGTTGGAGACGTATCAAGCATCCCCATTATAATACCGGAATACCGGGGAGTTACCGATACCCCTCGGGGGGTCAATGGGCCTTCATGGGCCTTAGTGAAAATAGAGGGCAACAAGGGAGGTTTGGGGTGAGCCCCCTAGGCCCAAACCGAATTGGTTTAGGGCTTTGGGGGTGGGCCCCTCTTTCCTTCTCCCCTCCTCCTCTTTCCTTCCCCTCCTCGTCGGACTAGGAAAGGGGGGACCTACTCCTAGTAGGAGTAGGATTCCCCCCTTGGGGCGCACCCTATGAGGCCGGCCGACCCCCTCCCTTTGCTCCTTTATATACGTGGCCAGGGGCACCCCATAGACACACAAGTTGACAATTGTTTTAGCCATGTGCGGTGCCCCCCTCCACTGTTACACACCTCGGTCATATTGTCGCAGTGCTTAGGCAAAGTCCTGCGCCAGTAACTTCATCAACACCGTCACCACGCCATCGTGCTGATAAACCTCTCCCTCAGCCTCAACTAGATCAAGAGTTCGATGGACGTCACCGAGCTGAACGTGTGCAGATCACAGAGGTGCCGTGCATTCGGTTGGATCGCGAAGACGTTCGACTACATCAACTGTGTTACTAAACGCTTCCGCTTTCGGTCTACGAGGGTACGTGGACACACTCTCCCCGACGCTTTGATATGCTTCTCCTAGATAGATCTTGCGTGAACGTAGGAAATTTTTGAAATACTACATTCCCCAACAATGCAGGCCTTCACTTAGTCTTAGGAGCTTTAAATTGGAAGGCCAATTACTAGCCCCTGGTTAGTGTTCAGCGTTTGCTGAGGCCAAGCCATTAACACCCCGGGCAATTTTATGAAAGGCATGTCGTTTAACATGGGGTAACCTCTATCAATCGATAGTTCAACACGTTCATCGGATCACTGACTAGTTTACGCTCATTGCAGCAGTTAGTTTTCGGCTTTCTCCACTGAGGTACTTGACCAGTTAAACTGGAAGTACAATCACATTGGTTCCCCATTTATCCTTAGCCGAACAATCAGGAACGTAAGGAATAAAAATAGGAGCCGGGCTACCCAACTATTGACCAAATACACAATTCGAAACCGATGCATATAAAGCAATATCCGAGAAACTTTTTCCGAGGACTCGATGGAGTACCTTGGCTTTTGGTGGGTTCGACTCTTGCTGCAACCCCCCTGTTGATATTGATAATGCTTTAAAGGCATCTCGCATTGCACTATGAGAGTTATTCCGGAGACACACAAATAGGTTAAAAGTGCCATAAGATTGGAGAACCATAAAAACTTACATAAAAATTTAATGTCTAAATTAAAGTTTTTGGTGCCAATCCGAGATTGGTGTTTAAAATAAATTTGTGCTTCCATCGTGCTTTATCATGACACATCCGATCTCTAGACTTCAAGTAGGTCAGCCTTCGGCTTCAACCTCCTTATCCAGAAGGTGCAGTGCTTCTTGAAGGCCAATTTGACGAACTAAACTCGAGCGGCTTTAGATAGAAACTAGGCTATCCGGTAATTGACCACACACTCGAGTCGAGAAAGACTTTGCAATGACTCAGAAGAAATAATTTATTATGAAATGACTCATATAAATTTAACAGCCTCTAGTTAACATGGAAAAAATGAGTGTTTTTAACAAACATCTTTTTTGTTTAAGACAAAAATATAGCGCTTAGTTGAACCAAATGAAAATTTTGAAAACATTTGAGCATGAAAGCGGCATAGCTAGTTCACATGTTCGGTGTTGATGACGTGGTCCATGTTGGGTAACGTAGTATTTCAAAAAAATTCCTACGATCATGCAAGATCTATTTGGAGAAGCATAGCAACGAGCGGGGAGAGTGTGTGCTACGTACACTCATAGACCGAAAGAGGAAGCATCTAGTGACGCGGTTGATGTAGTCGAACGTCTTCGCGATCCAATCGATCCAAGCACTGAACGTATGGCACCTCCGCGTTCAGCACACGTTCAGCTCGATGACGTCCCACGAACTCTTCATCCAATCGAGCGTCGCGTGAGAGTTTCGTCAGCTCGACGGCACGGTGACGGTGATGATGAAGTTACTGGCGTAGGGATTCCCTAAGCACTGCTACGATATGACCGAGGTGTGTAACTATGGAGGGGGGCATCGCACACGGCTAAAACTGATGTTAACTTGTGTGTCCTAGGGTGCCCCCGTATATAAAGGAGCAAGGGGGAGGCCGGCCGGCCCTATAGGCGCGCCCAAGGAGGGCTACTCCTACTAGGAATAGGAATCCTATTCCTAGTAGGAGTCCACCAAGAGGGAAAAAGGGGGAAGGAAGGAGAGGGAGAGGGAGAAGGAAGGGGGCGCCACCCCCCCTTCCTTGTCCAATTCGGACCAAGGGGGAGGGGCGGGCGGCCCAGCCCTAGCCGGCCCTCTCTCCCTCCACTAAGGGCCCAAGTGGCCCATTAGTTCCCGCGGGGGGGGGGGGGG
>LR738710.1:653856372-653914245 GCA_902687465.1 Secale cereale
GGTACCGATACCCCTCCGACACTCCGGTTTAATCCAAAACTTCTTTGGAACACTTCCGGTGTTCGAATATAGTCGTCCAATATATCAATCTTTACTTCTCGACCATTTCGAGACTCCTCATCATGTCCGTGATCACATCCAGGACTCCGAACTACCTTCGGTGCATCAAAACACATAAACTCAAAATACCGATCGTCATTGAACGTTAAAGGTGCGGACCCTACGGGTTCGAGAACTATGTAGACATGACTGAGACTCATCTCCGGTCAATAACCAATAGCGGAACCTGGATGCTCATATTGGTTCCTACGTATTCTACGAAGATCTTTATCGGTCAAACCGCATAACAACATACGTTGTTCCCTTTGTCATCGGTATGTTACTTGCCCGAGATTCGATTGTCGTTATAATCATACCTAGTTCAATCTCGTTACCGGCAAGTCTCTTTACTTGTTCCGTAATACATCATATCGTGACTAACTCATTGGTCATTTGCTTGCAAGGCTTATTATGATGTGTATTACCGAGAGGGCCCAGAGATACCTCTCCGACACTCGGAGTGACAAATCCTATTCTCGATCTATACCAACACCACAAATACATTCGGAGACACCTATAGAGCATCTTTATAACCACCCGGTTACGTTTTGACGTTTTATAGCACACAAGGTGTTCCTCCTGTATTCGGGAGGTGCATAATCTCATAGTCATAGGAACATGTATAAGTCATGAAGAAAGCAATAGCAGTAAAACTAAACGATCAAGTTGCTAAGCTAACGGATGGGTCTTGTCCATCACATCATTCTCCTAATGATGTGATCCCATTGATCAAATGACAACTCATGTCTATGGTCAGGAAACATAACCATCTTTGATTAACGAGCTAGTCTAGTAGAGGCATACTAGGGACACTATGTTTCGTCTATGTATTCACACATGTACTAAGTTTCCGGTTAATACAACTCTAGCATGAATAATAAACATTCATCATGATATAAGGAAATACAAATAACAACTTTATTATTGCCTCTAGGGCATAATTCCTTCGGTCTCCCACTTGAACTAGAGTCAATAATCTAGATTACATAGTAATGATTCTGACAGCCATGGAGACTTGGTGCTGATCATGTTTTGCTCGTGGAAAAGGTTAGTCAACGGGTCTGCGACATTCAGATCCGTATGTATCTTGCAAATTTTTTTGTCTCCCTCCTTGACTTGATCGCGGATGGAATTGAAGCGTCTCTTGATGTGCTTGGTTCTCTTGTGAAACCTGTATTCCTTCGCCAAGGCTATTGCTCCAGTGTTGTCACAAAAGATTTTCATTGGACCCGATGCACTAGGTATTACACCTAGATCGGATATGAACTCCATCATTAGCTGCTTCCGAAGCAGCTATGTACTCCGCTTCACACGTAGATCCCGCCACGACGCTCTGTTTGGAACTGCACCAACTAATAGCTCCACCGTTCAATAAAAATACATATCCAGTTTGTGACTTAGAGTCATCCGGATCAGTGTCAAAGCTTGAATTAACGTAACCGTTTACGACGAGCTCTTTTTCACCTCCATAAATGAGAAACATATCCTTTGTCCTTTTCAGGTACTTCAGGATGTTCTTGACCGTTGTGCAGTGATCCACTCCTAGATTACTTTGGTACCTCCCTGCTAAACTTATAGCAAGGCACACATCAGGTTTGGTACACGGCATTGCATACATGATAGATCCTATGGCTAAGGCATAGGGAATGACTTTCATGTTCTCTCTATCTTCTGCAGTGGTCGGGCATTGAGTCTTTCTCAACTTCACACCTTGTAACACATGCAAGAACCCTTTCTTTGACTGATCCATTTTGAACTTCGTCAAAACTTTATCAAGGTATGAGCTTTGTGAAAGTCCAATTAAGCGTCTTGATCTATCTCTATAGATCTTGATGCCTAATATATAAGCAGCTTCACCGAGGTCTTTCATTAAAAAATTCTTATTCAAGTATCCCTTTATGCCATCCAGAAATTCTATATCATTTCCAATCAACAATATGTCATCCACATATAATATGAGAAATGCTACAGAGCTCCCGCTCACTTTCTTGTAAGTACATGCTTCTCCAAAAGTTTGTATAAACCCATATGCTTTGATCACCTTATCAAAGCGTATATTCCAACTCCGAGATGCTTGCACCAATCCATAGATGGATCGCTGGAGTTTGCACACTTTGTTAGCACCTTTAGGGTCGACAAAACCTTCTGGTTGCATCAGGTACAACTCCTCTTTAAAGTATCCATTAAGGAATGCAGTTTTGACTTCCATTTTCCATATTTTATAATCATAAAATGCGGCAATTGCTAACATGATTCAGACAGACTTAAGCATCGCTATGGGTGAGAATGTCTCATCATAGTCAACTCCTTGAACTCGTCGAAAACCTTTCGCAACAAGTCGAGCTTTGTAGACAGTAACATTACCATTGGCGTCAGTCTTCCTCTTAAAGATCCATTTATTTTCAATGGCTTGCCGATCATCGGGCAAGTCAACCAAAGTTCACACTTTGTACTCATACATGGATCCCATCTCAGAATTCATGGCCTCAAGCCATTTTATGGAATCTGGGCTCATCGTCGCTTCCTCATAGTTTGTAGGTTCATCATGGTCTAGTAACATGACTTCCAGAACCGGGTTATCGTACCACTCTAGCACGGAATGTACTCTGGTTGACCTACGAGGTTCAGTAGTAACTTGATCCGAAGTTTCATGATCATCATCATTAGCTTACTCGCTGATTGGTGTAGGAATCACTGGAACTAGTTTCTGTGATGTACTACTTTCCAATTCGGGAGAATATACAATTACCTCATCAAGTTCCACTTTCCTCCCACTCACTTCTTTCGAGAGAAACTCCTTCTCCAAAAAGGATCCATTCTTAGCAACGAATATCTTGCCTTCGGATCTGTGATAGAAGGTGTACCCAACAGTTTCCTTTGGGTATCCTATGAAGACACATTTCTCCGACTTGGGTTCGAGCTTATCAGGTTGAAGTTTTCTCACATAAGCATCACATCCCCAAACTTTAAGAAACGACAACTTTGGTTTCTTGCCAAACCACAGTTCATAAGGTGTCGTCTCAATGGATTTAGATGGTGCCCTATTTAACGTGAATGCAGCTGTCTCTAAATCATAACCCCAAAACGATAGTGGTAAATCGGTAAGAGACATCATAGATCGCACCATATCTAAAAAAGTGCGGTTACGACGTTCGGACACACCATTACGCAGTGGAGTTCCGGGTGGCGTGAGCTGTGAAACTATTCCACATTGTTTCAAATGAAGACCAAACTCATAACTCAAATATTCACCTCCGCGATCAGATCATAGAAACTTTATTTTCTTGTTACGATGATTCTCTACTTCGCTCTGTAATTCTTTGAACTTTTCAAATATTTCAGACTTGTGCTTTCATCAAGTAGATATACCCATATCTGCTCAAATCATCAGTGAAGGTCAGAAAATAATGATACCCGCCGCAAGCCTCAACACTCGTCGGTCCACATAAATCAGTATGTATGATTTCCAACAAATCTGTTGCTCGCTCCATTGTTCTGGGGAACAGAGTTTTAGTCATCTTGCCCATGAGGCATGGTTTGCAAGCACCAAGTGATTCGTAATCGAGTGATTCCAAAAGTCCATGAGCATGGAGTTTCTTCATGTGCTTTACACCAATATGACCTAAATGGCAGTGCCACAAATAAGTTGCACTATCATTATCAACCTTGCATCTTTTGGCTTCAATATAAGGAATATGTGTATAACTACGATCGAGATCCAACAAGAATAGACCACTCTTCAAGGGTGCATGACCATAAAATATATTACTCAAAAAAATAGAACAACCATTATTCTATTATTTAAATGAATAACCGTCTCGCAACAAACAAGATCCAAATATAATGTTCATGCTCAACGCTGGCACCAAATAACAATTATTTAGGTCTAAAACTAATCCCAATGGTAGATGTAGAGGTAGCATGCCGACGGCAATCACATCGACTTTGGAACCATTTCCCACGCGCATCGTCACCTCATCCTTAGATAATCTTCGTTTAATCCGTAGCCCCTATTTCGAGTTACAAATATTAGCAACCGATCAGTATCAAATACCAAGGTGCTACTATGAGCTTTAGTAAGGTACACATCAATAACATGTATATCAAATATACCTTTGTTGACCTTGCCATCCTTCTTATCCGCCAAATACTTGGGGCAGTTCCGCTTCCAGTGTCCATTCCCTTTACAGTAAAAGCACTTAGTTTCAGGCTTGGCTCCAGACTTGGGTTTCTTCGTAGGAGTAGCAATTGTCTTGCTATTCTTCTTGAATTTCCCCTTATTTCCCTTGCCCTTTTTCTTGAAACTAGTGGTCTTGTTAACCATCGATGTCAAAACAGACGGATCTCAGGTAGGGGGTCCCGAACTATGCGTCTGAGGATCGATGGTAACATGAGACTGGGGACACGATGCTTACCTAGGTTCGGGCCTGTAGGATCGAAAGTATGTCTAGAGGGGGGGTGATTACACTACTTGACCAAATAAAAATCTATCATTTTCCCAATTTTAATTCTTGGCAGATTTTCGCAACTTAGCACAAGTCAAGCAATCAACCTACACATGCAATTCTAAGAGTATAGCAACAGAATGTAAAACAATTGCATATGAAGGTAAAGGGAGGAGTTTGAGGGAGAAAACGCAATGTAGACATGGAGATTTTTTACACGTGGTTCCGATAGGTGGTGCTATCGTACATCCACGTTGATGGAGACTTCAACCCATGAAGGGTAACGGCTGCGCGAGTCCACGGAGGGCTCCACCCACGAAGGGTCCACAAAGAAGCAACCTTGTCTATCCCACCATGGCCATCGCCCACGAAGGACTTACCTCACTAGGGTAGATCTTCACAAAGTAGGCGATCTCCTTGCCCGTACAAACTCCTTGGTTCAACTCCACAATCATGTCGGAGGCTCCCAAATGACACCTAACCAATCTAGGAGACACCACTCTCCAAAAGGTAATAGATGGTGTGTTGATGATGAACTCCTTGCTCAAATGCTTCAAATGACAGTCTCCCCAACACTCAACTCTCTCTCTCTCTCTCTATCTCACACACACAGATTTGGATTTGGTGGAAAGATGATTTGAGTGGAAAGCAACTTGGGGAAGGCTAGAGATCAAGATTCATATGGTATGAATGGAGTATCTTTGTCTCAACACATGAGTAGGTGGTTCTCTCTTAGAAAGTGTATGTTGGAAGTGTAGGTATGTTCCTCATGGCTCTCTCCACGAATGAAGAGTGGGTGGAGTGGTATATATAGCCTCCACACAAAATCTTACCATTACACACAATTTACCAAACTCGATGGGTCCGAATCAGACAACTCGGTCAGACCGATTTAGTTCATAATGTGACCGTTAGGCATTTCGGTGGGACCGATATGATCAACTCGGTCGGACCGATTTCATTAGGGTTAGGGAATAACGTAATCTCGGTGAGACCGTTTACACAAACTCGGTCGGACCAATTTCATTAGGGTTAGGGCATAACGTAATCTCGGTGAGTCTGATTACACAAACTCGGTAGGACCGATTTTGGTAACAAGATAACTAGAGAGTTAGTCAGGCAAACTCGATGGGACCGATTCGCCATTTCGGTTGGACCAAAACTCATGAATTTATAATGTGCTTTCCTTTTGTCAGACTGACTTGAACCGGAAAAACTCTGAAGTGACTGAGCTCCGGGATACTTTGAAGTTGCAAGAAACTGCTGCTCTCAAAGTCAAAGACCAGCTAACCGTTGCTTTAGCAAACGTAGAAAAGCTGAAGAAAGACTTTGAACATGAGCGGTCAGATTGGGATGCCGAGAAAGCTGTCTTGGAGAAGAGGGCCACTGATGCAGAGGCTGCTCTTAATCCGGTGACAGAGGAATTGTCCGGATTAAAGCAGTAGATAAATGCCATGATGACTGCCATCATTGGTAAGTACTATTAACATAGCCCTGAACATTGCAGTCCTGTATCGGTTCAGTTTAACTCATATTTTTTAATGCAGGAAGATGCATTGCTCATCTTGGCGATGATATGCGAAGGAAATTGAAGGCCGCGTATACCCTGATAGAGCAATTATATTCCGGTGCCCAGAGGATAGTCTGTGCTGCCTCGCACAACAAACCGGTTCCCACAACAATCAAAGGTACTTTGGAAAAGCTGTCCATTCTACTTGCCCGCCTCGTGGAGCTTAAGAAGTCATCTGCAAGGGCAGGTGCTCTGATGGCTTTAACTCGAGTGAAAGCTTGGGTGCCTGATTTTGATCCGATAGAGGCGATGAACGGCTACCCAAGCATGAAGGAAGACGGATCAACCTTCTCCAACGATGACTTGCGTGCGTTAACCAAGGAAATGTGGCCTTTGGCTAGCAAATTAGCTAATGAGGCTGATCTGTCTCGATATCACCCGGGATATGACGCTGAGAACGTGCGGGCAGAGCTTCTGGCTTATGAGATTGAAAATCTTATTCCGCCCGTCCGTAAGCACACTTTTGCTCCTGACATTGATCCGTCAGACCTCGTGAATGATGAAGTTTATTTCTGAGCACTGACCAAGATTGACTGGACCACTACTGACTTCCAGCAGCTGGAAGAGACCGTCGAAGAACCGGAGCGGGTTGATCCTCAACCTTCACGTCAGGCTGACGCAGAGTCTTAAACCAGTGCCGGTTTAAATTTTATGTCCCAGTACTTGAGAATAACTGATATCCTTTTGGGCTCTCTAGTGCCTTGTAATAGGATAGCTGAGATACTTTATGTTGTCACATACTATCCTTTGTATGAGATTGCTTCAGTTGGCATCTTCTTGATTATTTCTTGCTTATAATGCCTTTGACGGTTTATTTTACCTGTTTCTGCATAAAACAATGTTTAAAGTGTCCTGGCGGTTTTATTGCCGGACGGGTCATAATGCCCAAACACATGGTCTTAGTTTATAACTTGAACTGTGTATAAAATATAAAGTATGTATCATACCTGTGATTAAGTGTATCATGATGAACCTTAATCCATAATCGATAACAAAAAATAATGATCCAAGATGCAAGTATTGATGACTCTCTTGATCATTTTCCGGTTTATCATGAAACCGAACCGGATTATGATAATCTCCGGTTTAAATGTACTCAATACTGGTGTTTGTATAATCAACCTAGACTAAGCTTTTGTAAAACGTAGGTGTAGTGGCAACTTATAGTCATCCACTCCCTGGGCCAATGGACTTGTATGAACACCAATGACCTTAAAGATAAAACATATATGAAAAATTAAAAAGAAATTTTTGGGCAAATAAGACCATGTAGTCGAGGATTTTTACGAGCTGCCAGGCTCCAAATTCGAGGCTTTTTATGAGCTGCCAGGCTACTTTCATTAACCATTTTACAAAGCCTGTTAAGATGGTCCTCAGTCCTGAACCAAATCATCAAAGTCAATGTTACCAAGTGCAGGGTCTGTAAAGATTGACTTGTGTAAATACTTGATGATCGTCAATTTAACATTACCAAGTTCAGGGTCTGTAAAGATTGACTTGTGTATACGTTTGATGGGTCGTACCAGGTTTACCTGGGCGGAGTGACTTACTTAATGCAGGCAGGCTAATCCGGGGTTTTAGGTGTATACACCAGGCTTCCAAGCCATGGCTTGATAGCCTACTACAAGGGTTGTCAACTCGTTGATGCTATGCATCAGGAGCCCCCAGGTAGCATTTGAGCTATGCTCGTCGGGGCCTATGTTTGAGTTGTGCTAGGCATCAAAACTCTCTTTTGACCCTCATCATCATGTGGGAATTGCCGAAGCAATCAGAGCTATGCTCTTATGATGGTCTTGACGTGGTCGCCGGTTTGAGAGGCCATAGGAACTCCCTTGCACACAGAAGCCCCCATGTGACAAACTCTTATGAAAAAAGGTGGTTGATACCCCACTTTATTGGGGGCGCCAGTTTATTATATTGATCATAATATATACATTGTAAAGATATGTACATAAAACGGAGCCTATGGCTCGGGTGTAGTAAGGTCGAAGAAGAGTGATGTTCCACGGCCATCTGGTCTCCTTCGCCGTACGTGAGTCCTTATGTTCTCGAACGTCAACGAGGTTGTCGTGGAATTAGCACGGCAGATGTCCGGTTTAACGGACTTAGTGATGGAACCATCGCACGGGTTAGCTTGAAGGGGTTAAAAGCACGTAAAGGACACAGAGGGTTTATACTAGTTCGGCCCCTTCGATGAAGGTAAAAGCCTACGTCTAGTTTGGTTTGGTATTGCTTGGGCATCGATGAACAGGGAGCTGATTGCTTGCCTGCGTCTCGACGGGTTGTTTCTTCGCCCTTGAACCGTCGCCGGGTCGTCCCTTTATATAGGAGGCAACGCCCGGTCCGGTTTACAGAGTCCCGAGGCCGGCTCATAATCGTGTCCGCCTCGGTCTCTATTCTCTTTCCTTGTGTCTCAAGTTTACATGATAGGACGGTTTACAAACCGTAACCTTTACACCTGGGCCCTAAGCCCTCATGGGCCGTAATCTCTACTGAGCTTACAATTATACAACTATATCACCATAATCCGGTTTAACCTAGCCGGTTTACACCTGCTAGTAATATCCCTGACATTAGGCCCCAGAATGATTTGAACTTGTTCATGTCAGTCTCCTAAATCTTGCATAAACTTCTTTCTTGTATCTTCTCTGTTTTTGTAAACCGGCTATGACGTCATCCCTGGAAATCGTTTGATTCGATCATGACATCACTTCCGCATTTACTGCGCACAGCTGTTGGTTACCTTTGTATAAAGGTCATCCCGAGAATCGAGGCGTCAGGAGAATCTTTATCCAATCTCTTTCTTCCTCAAATCCCGCGCTTGCCGTTTCATATCTCCACCTTTATAAATACGGCCGCGTCCTTACTTTTCTTCCTTCCGCTCATCTTCCTCCTCTGTCGCCCGAAGCTTCTCCGCTGCGCTCGAGCTCGTCGCCGTCGTCGACCAGGCCGCTGCATCAACCTGAATCGCATCCAGAGCCACTCCGCCGCCGTTTCCTTCTGCCTCAGGTATCCCTTTTTCCCTCGCTGTAGATCTGTAGCTTAGGGTTTCACCATTGATTCGGCCATGAGACCTCGAAGCTCTATCTGTTCATCCCTTACGCTGTTTCTGCGGTATATTCAATCTCAGATTACCTTTGAGATCTGCTCCTGCTCCGCTGCTTTATGCTTAGACTTGGTATTTTTAGATTAAATCCTTAGATTCATCCGCTCTGTATAAGACCCCCGCAGTTCTTCTGTAATAGACCTGCATAAATTTCCTCTTTTTCTTACCGCTTAGATCTGTTTTACCTTAGCCTCTTGTAGAAACCTGTTTCTTCATCCTCATAGATCTGCAAGATACTCGCCGGTTTAGTCAATCATGCATTGTTTCTGCAACGTATCAACCATGAACCCGACGGTTTAGCTTCTTTCTTTTTTGTTGTCATAAACCGGTAGCAGCTCGTTTCCCGCTTGCTTCCGGGTTGTCAATGCCATTAGTCCCTTGTCTAAACCGTCGTTGTGATTTTGCATATGTGATCCGGTTTATGCCTCTGTACTTGAATAATCCGGATTTTATACTTCACCTTTTCAGCACTTTCCTTCTGCTAATATGTCTGCCAAGCAGTTCGTTTCTTGCGACTGGGTTCCTTCCATCATTATGGAAGAAGACTTAGCTAATGCTGCTGCAATTGGCACTCTGGGCCCTCAAGCAGTTCTGAAATGGCGGGCCCCAGGAAATGAATGCCCCCTACTCCCAAAGAAGTAGAAGTTATTGTTTTTTGATCATATAGCCCGGGGCTTTAGTCCTCCCGGTTCAAAGTTCTCCCGGGACGTGCTTGCCGCCTTTCAGCTTCATCCTCAGGACATAGGTCCAAATTCCATATCAAACATCTGCGATTTCCAAGTTTTCTCCGAGGTGTATCTTCAAGAGGAGCCATCAGTCGACTTGTTCCGGGATTTTTTCCATTTGAACCAGCGAACAGAGTTTACTGGCGGACCTCATCAAGAACTGGGTGGGGTTAGCATTCAGAAGAGAAGAGACGCGGTCTTTCCTCACGCTGCTCTCCATACACACCCCAAGGATTGGAACAAATCTTGGTTCTATTGCCACGATACTTCACCTGAAGGAGAGAACCCACTGCCGGGTTATCGCGAACATCGTCTTCCTGAAGATCATCCATTTCCGCAGCGTCTCAGCTCTTCAGAACGGCCCCGGTTCGCCTCTCAACTCGCCAAACTCAAAGCCTTTATGGCCAACGGATTGATTGGAGTTGATTTTATGCGTTGCTGACTTGCCTGGAGTATCCTCCCTCTGAGCCGGCGCTCCAGTTTAATGTATCAGTATACCGGAAAGCCGGATGATCCTCAGCGGTTTTCCGACGTAACACTTCCTGAAAAGGAAGTTATTGAATCTGCCAAGAAAATGCTCAACATCTCCTTGGAGGAATGTAGCAAAACCGGATTGGCTCCATATTATAGGAAGAACAAACTGCCAGCGGTAAGCCTTAATCTCTTCTGTTTGTTTCTAATCCGTCCATTTAAATTATCTTCCATTTATCTCTCATCTCCTACACAGGCCGACGATCCTTTCTGGAAAAGGAAACCTCATGATAAGTCAGGAAAACAGCCACGCCGGAAAACCTTCGCTGTTAAGAAGAAAAAGGCGGCTGCTGGCTCCGGTTCACATGTTGAAGAAGATGATCCGGATTCTGAGGTATGAGTTAATCCTGATATGCTTTGTTGTCTTTTATCCCGATTTATATTAACAGTGTCTTTTCACAGGATTTGGCTGAAGCTGATAAAGCGGCCGAAACTGAGGTAATCATTCTTTCTTCAGATTCTGAACCGTCGATGCCCAAGATTCGTAAGGCATCTCGGAAGTATCCTTTTTCTCATCCTTACGCTCAACTGGACCCCAATTTTCTTTTGAAGAAACAACAACATGAAGCTCGCCGGGCTACACGCCATAGTGGCCTTGTAGTCGAGTCTTCCGGAATATCTCTGAGAGATGCTCGGAGGCGCCGCTCTGAGGTTTTACTTTCTCCAACTCTTCTTCATCCCAAGGCCGGACTTATACGCAAACCACTTAAACCGTCTGATCCTAATTATCAGGAGACACCTTTATCATCTTCCGGCGAATCAACTGCCACACATGTCCCAACTCTGAAGACTGTCCCTGGGTAAGTTCTTTATCCCATCCGGTTTACCTTTGTATTTTCTTTTGTGATTCTGATTTCTTTTCTAATTTCCTTCAGCAAGCCTAAGCCTAGCAAAAAGGCAAAGGCCAGTAAAACGGCTGCTGAAACTGCCACTGATGACCCGTCGGCTGATCCGGATACAGTCATCCCTCCGCAAAATGAGCCTACAGTTCAGCTTGACGATCCTACTCCCATGGATCATGATTACACTGCTGCTCCTGAAGGTGCAAATACTGAAGATGTTCTTGAACCGGTAAATCCTGTCCGGGCTAGCCCTCCTCGGAATAGCCCGGCTCCTGCTAGTCCGGTTCATACTGCTGCTCCACAACCGGCCGCTGCCTCTTCTTCGGATATTCAAATAACCGGCACAGGTTTTACCGCTCTTGCTGAGCCTATCATTTTAGCCAAGCATACTGCTAAAGCGGAGAAGCTTCAGCAAGAGAAAGGCAAATGGAGCACCGATTTATCCAATTATGCTGATCTGAGTGCCCAGGAGCTTTATTCCGGATATTTGAACCGGCTTCATACCAGTCGGGACTATGACGTGGGCTTGGTCAATCTGATGAAGGATAAATACGAGGTATCTTACTTGTCTTTTGCTTTTGCCTTCTTTGTATTTCTGTCTATATCATGGTAGCCCCAAGTTCCGGTTTAGCTTTGTTGAAAGGTGAACCGGAACTTTCAAATGTGAGCAAATAAACTGACATTAGCCCCCAAGTGCCAGGGGCATAACTCGGTTTATGTGTCTGGGACTTGTCTGAATCTTTCTTTGGATGTTTCAACTGCCCATTAGCCCCCAAGTGTCAAGTAAACAATTTGCTTGTATGCTTGAGACTTGTCTTTAATTGTCACTCTTTGATACTTCAATTGCTCTTTAGCCCCCAAGTGTCAAGTGGATAACTTGGTTATGTGCTTGAGACTTGTCTGAAGTTTGTCATTTATTCCACTTGATTTCCTTTGCAGGCTGATTTGACCTGGAGAGCTGAAGAAATAACTGAACTCCGGAATAGACTTGCTAAAACTGAATCTGCTGCTGCCAAGGCCAAAAAAGATCTGGCGCTGAGCTTAACCACTGCGGAACAATTGAAGAAATATTTTGAATCGGAGCGGACAACCTGAGAAGTGCAGAAAAATGCTCTTGAAAAGAGAGCGAAGGATGCTGAGGAAGCTTTTAACCCGGTGACAGAAGAGCTGTCCGGTTTAAAGCGGCAAATAGAGCTTATGACTTCTGCCGTATATGGTAAATACTTAACTTGCATGTGTTTCTACTTCTATAATCTTTAGTCCGTTCCGGCTTAATTGTGATAACCCTATGTAGGGCGACGCGTCACCCATCTTGGGGATGACCTCCGGAAGAAACTCAAGGCCTCTTATACTCTGGTTGAGCAGCTATATTCCGGCGCTCAAAGTATTATAAGTGCGATGTCTTTTAATAAACCGGCCCCCACCACTATCCAAGGCACTCTGGAGAAGCTTTCTATCTTGCCTGTACGCTTGGAAGAGGTGAAGAAGTCTGCTGCCCGGGCCGGTTCTCTTGTGGCGCTAACCAGAGCCAAGGCATGGGTTCCAGATTTTGATCCGGAAGAAGCCATGAACGGGTATCCCGGCACCAAGGAAGATGGATCGGCCTTCTCTGAAAAAGATCTTCATGCTTTGACTAAGGAGATGCGTCCGCTTGCCAGCAAGCTTGCTGATGAATCGGATCTGTCTAGGTATCATCCGACATACGACTTAAAGAATGAACGGGTGGATCGGCCGGTTTATGATACCGAAAATCTAATCCCACCAGTACGCCCCCATACTTTCGCCCCAAATGTTGATCCGTCGAATCTCATTACTGAAGAGATGTACTTACGTGCCTTATCCAAGATCGATTGGCGCGCCCCTGATTTTCAGCCGCTTCAAGAGGATGAAGAGACTCCGGAACAAGTTGATCCTCAGCCTTCGCAGCAGGAAGAAGCATAAGCCATTCAGTTTATCTTTCAGCTGCTGCATTACTTTGTCAAGAAATACTTTAATCCGTTCAGGCTTGCTATGCCTTGTAATAGGATAGCTTGAAATATTGTCCGTCTTGATCCGGATGTCAGATGTTTGATTGGGCCTTTGACAAATCTTAATTGCTTGTCTGTTATGGCTGATCTTTATATTATCTGTATCTGCATAGATAACACTTGAAAGATGTCCTAGCGGTTTACCGCCGGACCGATTAAAACGCTCTTATAAATATATCAAACAAGTGTCTGTTTTATACCAGAAATAACTTCATACCTATGATTAAGTATGCTTGATATCTTTAATCCGGCGAACATTGTTGTTTCTGAGGAAGCTCTTGGCTCCGTTGGGGCGTACCCAATTATTCCGGGTTTGTAAAAACTACCGGTTTAAATAATGCTGGAGCTCTGTGTCCAGACTTTTTAAGATATGTGGTCAATTTTGAAATTGTCCAGCTCCGGATTAAAAAACCGTAGAAACACATGAGAACACAAACACAAAAAACACAGGTTTGCAAATAAGACCATGTAGTCGAGGCTTTTTGCAAGCTGCCATGCTCCAAATCGAGGCTTCTGATTTGAATACGATCAGTAAACCGGACCAAAGGGGTTAAGCTAGGATTCGAATACGACCGTGTAGCCCCCAGTGGCCTTGAAACTTTAGCCAATCAATGGATTCGAATACGATCCAAGGAGTGTATGATTCGAATACGATCATATAAACCGGACCACAAGGGGTTAAGCTAGGATTCGAATATGATCCGTAGCCCCCTAGTGACCGTGAAATTTTAGCCAATCAATGGATTCGAATATGATCCAAGGAGCTTATGATTCGAATACGATCATATAAACTGGACCACAAGGGGTTAAGCTAGGATTCGAATACGATACGTAGCTCCCTAGTGACTGTGAAATTTTGTCGATCAGTGGATTCGAATACGATCCAAGTCGGATCCAAAAGGGGTTAAGCTATGATTCGAATACGATCAAGAAGCCCCCTAGTGAGTTTGGCTATGTTCTCTTTGGTTCGAATACGACCTATGTTTGAACAGGAAGCCTCCTAGTGAATTTGGCTATGTTCTCTTTGGTTCGAATACGACCTATGTTTGAACAGGAAGCCCCCTAGGGAGTTTGGCTATGTTCTCTTTGGTTCGAATACGACCTATGTTTGAACAGGAAGCCCCCTAGGGAATGTAGAAGCATGGTACCTATATGGGAGTTGCACTGTGCGGCCAACCTTCTTTGGCCCCTTAATAAATGGTTGTCCTGTATATCAACATAGATAGATCAATGCATCTTGTCTTCTTAATGAAAATGATATATATATCAAGAGGAATAAACTTTACATGGATATCACCTGAGTGAATTTCCAAAAGATACTTATATTTGAAGAAAAAAGGCTGATCCCCCGGTTTACCGAGGGCGCCGGTTTATTCATTAATCATAATATATACATAGGATACAGCAGAGCTCATGGCTCACGTATAGTAGGGCCGTAGGAGAGCGATATTCCACGGCCTCCTTGTCTCTTCTTCTGATGTCCGTGAGTCTTTGTGCTCTCGAACGTCCACCAGGTAATATGAACCATTGTGTAGATTCTTGCTGACCACAAAGGGCCCTTCCCAAGGCGGGGATAGTTTGTGCATGTCTGTTTGGTATTGGATGAGCCGGAGTACCAAATCTCCCTCCTGGAACGTCCTGGTTTTGACCCGGCGGCTGTGATATCTGCGCAAGTCCTGTTGATAAATCGCGGACCGTGCTGCTGCTATGTCACGCTCTTCATCTAGCCGGTCCAAACTATCCTGTCTTGCCTGCTCATTGGCCGCTTCAACATAAGCCGTCACCCGTGGTGAATCATGACGGATATCACTTGGAAGGACCGCTTCAGCACCGTACACCATGAAGAAAGGTGTATAACCTGTGGACCGGTTCGGCGTAGTATTGATGCTCCAGAGGACAGAAGGTAACTCCTCAACCCAGCACCCTGGTGTTCTTTGCAAGGGAGTCATAAGCCGGGGCTTGATACCTCGCAAAATCTCCTGATTAGCCCTTTCAGCTTGACCATTGGATTGAGGGTGAGCTACAGAAGACACATCTAGGCGAATATGCTCCCGTTGACAAAACTCTTCCATCTCTCCTTTAGATAAATTGGTGCCGTTGTCTGTGATGATGTTGTGTGGAAAGCCAAACCGGAAAATTACCTTTTTAATGAATTTAACCGCTGTTGCCGCATCACACTTGCTCACAGGCTCTGCCTCAATCCACTTTGTAAACTTGTCCACAGCAACCAGCAGATGAGTTTTTTGATCTTGGGATCGTTTAAAAGGTCCAACCATATCAAGCCCCCAAGTCGCAAACGGCCAAGTAATTGGTATCATCCGCAACTCCTGCGCTGGAACAAGAGCACGCCGTGAAAATTTCTGACAAGCATCGCACCTCCGGACTAGATCCTCCGCATCAGCATAGGCCGTCAGCCAATAGAACCCGTGTCGGAAAGCTTTGGCCACCAAGGATTTTGAACCGGCGTGATGGCCACAATCCCCTTCATGGATCTCTCGAAGGATGTCACAGCCTTCCTCGGATGATACACACCGCTGAAATGCTCCGGAAACACTACGATGGTGAAGTTCCCCGTTTACAATCGTCATGGACTTGGACCGCCGGATTATCTTTCTTGCTTCGATCTCGTCGTCCGGCAACTCTCCACGTCTTAGAAACGCCAAGTATGGGAGCGTCCAATCCGGAATAACATGAAGTGCCGCAACTAGCTGTGCTTCCGGATCAGGAACGGCCAGGTCTTTTTTCCGATGGTACCTGAACTGATGGACTGTGTAGCTCATCCAAAAAAGTATTTGGTGGCACCGGTTTACGCTGAGAACCCAGCCGGCTTAGAGAATCAGCTGCTTCATTCCTTCGCCGGTCTATGTGATCCACCTGATACCCTTTGAAATATCCTGCGACTGCTTCAACTTCTCGCCTGTAAGCTGCCATGAGAGGGTCTTTAGAATCCCACTTGCCGGATACTTGCTGTGCCACTAAATCTGAATCGCCAAAACACTTGACCCGACTCAAGTTCATCTCCTTAGCCATCCGCAGGCCATGAAGCAATGCCTCATATTCTGCTGCATTGTTAGTACAAGGAAACATTAGACGGAGGACATAACAAAACTTGTCACCTCACGGGGAAGTTAACACAACTCCAGCCCCCGAGCCTTCTAATTGCCTTGAACCGTCAAAGTGACTAGTCCAGTATGTAAGATCCGGCTTCTCCTCTGGTGCTTGCAGTTCTGTCCAATCATTGATGAAATCTACCAATGCTTGGGATTTGATAGCGGTGCGTGGCACATACTTTAATCCGTGTGGGCTAAGCTCAATGGCCCACTTCGCCACTCTGCCAGTGGCTTCCCTGTTCTGGATTATATCCCCCAATGGAGCTGAACTGACAACAGTTATTGGGTGGCCCTGGAAATAATGTTTCAACTTTCGGTTTGCCATGAACACACCATATACCAGCTTCTGCCAATGCGGGTATCTTTGTTTGGATTCAGTGAGAACCTCGCTGACATAATAAACCGGACGTTGAACCGGAAACTCCTTTCCTGCTTCCTTGCGCTCGACCATGATTGCCACGCTAACTGCTCGTGCATTGGCAGCGACGTATAACAGCAGCGACTCCTTATCAATGGGGGCAGCAAGGACCGGTGGTTCTGCCAACTGCCGCTTCAAATCCTCAAATGCAGCGTTTGCCTCATCACTCCATATAAACCGGTCTGCCTTTTTCAACATCTGATAAAGCAGAATTGCCTTCTCTCCCAGGCGACTGATGAATCGGCTCAACGCCGTAATCCGGCCAGTGATACACTGAACATCATTGATGCAAGCCAGTTTAGTCAAAGACGTGATTGCCTTGATCTTCTCTGGATTGGCTTCTATTCCTCTGTTTGACACCAAAAATCCAAGGAGCTTGCCCGCCGGGACACCGAAAGCACACTTCTCCGGATTAAGCATCATTTTATAGGTCCGAAGGTTGTCAAAGGTCTCCTTGAGGTCCTCTATCAGTGTCTCCTCCTTCCTTGACTTCACCACGATATCATCCACATAGGCATGAACATTTCTCCCTATCTGCCCCTTAAGACAATTCTGTACACAACGTTGGTAGGTGGCTTGGGCACTTTTGAGCCCAAAAGGCATAGACACATAGCAAAAAGCACCAAAAGGAGTTATGAAGGCTGTCTTCTCCTGATCTTTAACTGCCATCTTCATCTGATGATAACCTGAATATGCATCCAAAAAACTTAGCCGCTCACATCCTGCCGTAGCATCAATGATCTGATCAATACGGGGGAGAGCAAAAGGATCGGTCGGACAAGCTTTGTTTAGGTCTGTGTAATCCACACACATTCTCCACTTTCCATTTTTCTTTAACACCAGCACCGACTTAGCCAACCACTCCGGGTGGAACACTTCAACTATGAACCCTGCAGCCAACAGCCTGGCCACTTCTTCACCTATAGCCTTGCGCCTTTCTTCGTTGAAGCGGCGCAGATATTGCTTGACTGGTTTAAACTTTGGATCAATGTTAAGACTGTGCTCAGCGAGTTCCCTTGGTATACCTGGCATGTCAGAAGGTTTCCATGCAAAGATATCCCGGTTCTCACGGATGAACTCGATGAGCGCGCTTTCCTATTTAGGATCAAGGTTAGCGCTGATAGTGAACTTCTTGGATGAATCGCCTGGCACAAAGTCAACTTGCTTGGTTTCCTCTGCGGATTTGAACTTCAACGCCGGATCATGCTCTGTAGTTGGCTTCTTCAACGGGGACATATCCGCCAGATCAACATTGTCTTTGTAAAATTTCAATTCCTCTGTAGCACATACTGCCTCTGCATAAGCAGCGTCTCCTTCCTCGCACTCCAAAGCAATTTTGCGACTTCCATGAACCGTGATAGTTCCTTTCTGACCTGGCATCTTGAGCTGCAGATAAACATAGCACAGCCTAGCCATAAACTTGGCGTAAACCGGCCGTCCAAACAGGGCATGATATGGGCTCCGGATCTTTACCACCTCTGACCTGGAATCTTGTTCATCTCCAAAGGTAACTTCTAGGTCAATTTTCCCAACCGGGTAATCTGATTTACCTGGCACTACTCCATGAAACACCGTGTTTGGCTGTCTTAGCTTCTTATCCGTCAGCCCCATGCGGCGGAAGGTCTCATAATACAAGATGTTGATGCTGCTGCCGCCGTCCATGAGAACTTTGGTGAATCTGTAGCCACCCACCTGTGGTGCTACCACTAAGGCCAATTGGCCCGGATTATCAACTCGCGGCGGGTGATCCTCTCTGCTCCACACAATAGGTTGCTCTGACCAGCGCAGGAACCGTGGTGCTGCCGGTTCAACCGCGTGGACCGCCCGCTTTAAGACTTTTTGATCCCGTTTGCACAAACTCGTAGTGAACACATGATACTGTCCACTACTCAGCTCCTTTGGATTACTCTGATATCCGGATTGCTGCTGCTGTTGACGCTGCTGATTGCCCTGATTGTTGTTATTACCCTGGCCTTGCTGTTGGTTGTTCTGGCTATTGTAACCGCCCTGACCATACTGATGGTTGCCTTGGTTATTGTAACCGCCCTGACCATACTGATGATTGCCTTGGTTATTGTAGCCATTGTTATTGCCATGATATCCTGATCCGGAACCATTACCTTGATGACCCGGACCATGAAACCCGGGGCCTGAACCGCCGCCTGGTGGCCCGTTGTTAGATCTGGCCCGGTTCATGGCCTCCATCATGACCCGGCATTCTCCCTAGGTATGTTTAGCTGGATGTTCCTTTGTTCCATGTTTTGGGCAAGGCTCGTTCAATTGTCGCTCCCAATTAATGAACCCCCCGCCGTTTTGTGAAGGCGGTTTACCCTTGTTGCGTTGAAAGCTCCCTTGAACTTTGGTATTGGCCACGAAATCAGAGCCACCCTCTGCCTTTTGCTTACCAAAGAAGCTTGTTCCGACCGGATTAGCCTGCGCCGGTTTACCAGGTTTGTTTGCTTTTCCGGATTTATCTCCATCAGCTTCCGGGTACTTAGTGTTGTCGGAGTCCCCATACTTTACCAAAGCGCTCATGAGAGTTCCCATGTCATTACAATCCCGTTTGAGCCTCCCAGCTTCAACTTCAGAGACTCAAACCGGCAATTGTTTTCCAGTGTTACTATCACCGTACTGGGGCTGATACCGTTCGAAGAGTGCAAGATTTCTGACACTCGCCGCACCCATGCACTCGCAGGCTCCTGCTCTCCTTGTATGCATGCCGCTAGGTCCACCACTGACATTGGCTGTTTGCACGTGTCCTTGAAATTTTTGATAAACTGGAGGCGCAGCTCCCCCCATGATCCGATGGAGTTAGGAGGTAAACCCTTTAGCCAGGTCCGGGCTGTACCCTCAAGCATCATGGTAAAATATTTTGCGCAAGCCGCTTCATCCACATCCAGCATCTCCATAGCCATCTCATAGCTCTCAATCCAAGCCTCTAGAGCTAGATCTGCTGTGTAATTAGGCACCTTACGCGGACCCTTGAAATCCTTGGGTAACCTCACGCTTCGTAAAGTGGGAATAAGACACTGCACCCCAAAGGAACTCATCGTGCCTCCCGTCTCTGCTGTGGTTGTGTGAACCGGTGTCGTTTGGCGAATATCTTCGCGGGCCGCGGGTCTGGCCCGGTTTACCGCCTCCTGGGCTTGCGCCTCTGCGTCCGCCGGATTATCCTGCCTAGGACGGTGTCGCCTCCGCTCACTACTGGACACCTTCGGTTCATCCCAATGCCTAGTATAACTTCGGCTGTGGCAGGGTGTTGAGTGAAGTCTCTCCCTGCTGTAGGAGTATGCCTGCTGCTGCGTCAATGCCGTGTTGAGCAAATCCTTGACCCTGCGTGCTTCCATTGCCACAGGGGATGTCGCCTCAATGGGTAAAGCGGCCAGGCGTGAAGCGGCGGCGACAATGTTATCCATGGGGTTGGAGTAGTGACCCGGAGGAGTGGGGATGTGAGGCGTGGACATAATCCGTCGATCTTGCTCCGCAGTGGGCTGCTGAACCGGTTCGCCTGTCACTGGGGCCCCCCTCCGGTTTACCTCCGGATTATTGCTGGTTCCCGCTCCTGGCGCCCGGAAGAGATCCATCGCCTCATAGACCGGCGGTAGACGAGACTGGTATCTTTGATTCCTTACTCCCTGCGCAGAGGCCTGTTCCATCCTCAGCTGGAAAGCCTGAGATTCCAGGTCTGCCTGCCTTGTCGCTATCATAGCTTTCTCTGCATTCAGATCCTCTCTTGCTTGCTCGATCCGGCCCCTCAGCTGAAGGAGTTCTGCATCGTGTTGCGCCTTGTCTGCTGGGGCCACCACTGCTACTGCCCGGGTTGTCAACTCCTCTACCAAGGCGGATAGAGCATCAGAGGGCGAGGGGGCATGGGCGCTCCCCCTTGTACCAGCTTCTGCAGCCCCGTTCATCGTGGCCTGCGGCGTAGGTTGTGATCCGGCCATAAAGACAGCCACCCGGTTTGGCGGATCAAAGGGGTCCGGAATACTGTCTCCATCGGACATACCCTCGGATCGGCCGTCCCGCAATAGATACAAGGATTCAGTCTCTCCGGATGAGGATTCATCATCGGAATAGACAACCGTCTCGCCACCAGAATCCGATCCGTCCTCGGCTTGGACTCCTTGTATTGCTCCAACAAAAACACGCTTCGTGGCAGGCTGAATCCGGGCCGATCTCGCACGCTGAGCCGGCTCGATGATGTCGGAGAAGATGTCCGGCTCAGGTCCCGGTTCACCAATCTTGCTGATGAAGACGTGGATGCCGCCGAAGGGAACCCGGTACCCGTATTTGATTGAATCGGCCTCCGGGCCCCAGCCAGCGTCGTCGATGTAGATCTGGCCGCGGCGACTCTTGGCCATCCGGCCGACCGCGTAGCCCTTGAGTCCTTCAAAGCTGCCCTTCAAGAACTCGAAACCATCGTGTGGAGGCCCCACGGTGGGCGCCTTAACGGACTTAGTGATGGAACCATCGCACGGGTTAGCTTGAAGGGGTTAAAAGCACGTAAAGGACACAGAGGGTTTATACTAGTTCGGCCCCTTCGATGAAGGTAAAAGCCTACGTCTAGTTTGGTCTGGTATTGCTTGGGCGTCGATGAACAGGGAGCTGATTGCTTGCCTGCGTCTCGACGGGTTGTTTCTTCGCCCTTGAACCGTCGCCGGGTCGTCCCTTTATATAGGAGGCAACGCCCGGTCCGGTTTACAGAGTCCCGAGGCCGGCTCATAATCGTGTCCGCCTCGGTCTCTATTCTCTTTCCTTGTGTCTCAAGTTTACATGATAGGACGGTTTACAAACCATAACCTTTACACCTGGGCCCTAAGCCTTCATGGGCCGTAATCTCTACTGAGCTTACAATTATACAACTATATCACCATAATCCGGTTTAACCTAGCCGGTTTACACCTGCTAGTAATATCCCTGACAGAGGTAGTATGATCCGTTGTGCAGGTTCTTGCTGACCACAAAAGGTCCTTCCCAAGGCGGGGACAACTTGTGCATGTCTGTCTGGTCTTGGATGAGCCAGAGCACGAGATCTCCTTCTTGAAACGTTCTGGTTTTAACCCAGCGACTGTGGTACCGGCGCAAATCTTGCCGATAAATCACTGATCAAGCTGCTGTCGTGTCCCGCTCCTCACCCAGCCGGTCTAATGCATCTTGCTGTGCTTCTCCGGTCTAATCATGACGGATATCACTAGGGAGGACCGCTTCAGCTCCATATACCATGAAGAAAGGCATGTACCCTGTAGATCTGTTAGGTGTAGTGTTGATGCTCCATAATACAAAGGGTAATTCCTCCACCCAACAACCCGGTGTCCTCTGCAAAGGGACCACAAGCCGTGGTTTAATGCCTCTAAGATCTCTTGATTGGCTCTTTCAGCTTGACCATTAGACTGAGGGTTAGCTACTGATGATACATCAAGGCGGATGTGCTCTCGTTGACAGAATTCCTCCATGGACCCCTTGGATAGATTGGTACCATTATCAGTTATAATGCTGTGTGGAAAGCCAAACCGGAATATCACCTTTTTTATGAACTGAACCGCCGTTGCCGCATCACACTTGCTAACTAGTTCCGCCTCAACCCATTTGGTGAACTTATCCACCGCCACCAAAAGGTGGGTCTTCTTATCCGGGGATCTCTTGAAGGGTCCGACCATGTCAAGCCCCCAAGTCGCAAACGGCCAAGTAATTGGAATCATCCTCAATTCCTGAGCAGGTATATGAGCGCGCCGTGAGAATTTCTGGCAAGCATCACATTTTCTGACCAAGTCCTCTGCGTCGGCATGAGCCGTCAACTAGTAGAACCCATGACGAAAAGCTTTAGCCACCAAAGATTTTGAACCGGCATGATGACCACAATTTCCTTCGTGGATCACTTTAAGAATATCACGGCCTTCATCCGGTGACACACACCGCTGAAACGCCCCAGAGATGCTTCGATGATGTAGTTCTCCACTGACGATAGTCATTGACTTGGAACGCTGGATTATCTGTCTAGCCAAGACTTCATCCTCTGGTAACTCACCTCGGTTCATATATGCCAAGTAGGGAAGCATCCAATCTGGAATAACATGAAGCGCCGCCACCAATTGAGCCTCCGGATCAGGAACGGTCAAGTCCTCTTCTGAAAGTAACTTTACCGACGGATTATGTAATACATCCAGGAAGGTATTGGGTGGCACCAGTTTACGTTGAGAACCCAGCCGGCTTAACGCATCGGCCGCTTCATTTTTTCGCCGGTGTATTTGATCCACCTGATAGCCCTTAAGGTATCCAGCAACAACATCTACCTCTCGTTGATATGCTGCCATGAGTGGATCTTTTGAATCCCACTTACCAGACACCTGTTGAGCCACCAGGTCTGAATCTCCAAAGCATTTAACTCGGCTTAGATTCATCTCCTTAGCCATCCACAGACCATGGAGGAGAGCTTCATACTTAGCTGAATTGTTAGTGCAAGTGAATATTAAACGGAGGACATAACAGAATTTATCACCTCGTGGGGAAGTTAATACAACTCCAGCCCCCGAGCCCTCCAATTGCCTGGAACCATCAAAGTGAATAGGCCAATATGTGTGATCCGGCTTTTCCTCTGGTGCTTGCAACTCTGTCCAATCGTTGATGAAATCCACCAATGCCTGGGATTTTATCGCAGTACGGGGCACATACTTCAATCCGTGCGGGCTAAGCTCAATGGCCCACTCTGCAACCCGACCAGTAGCATCTCTGTTCTGGATTATATCCCCCAAAGGAGCTGAACTGACCACAGTGATTGGATGGCCCTGAAAGTACTGCTTTTGCTTCCGGTTTGCCATGAAGACTCCATACACCAATTTCTGCCAATGGGGGTATCTCTGTTTTGATTCAATGAGCACCTCACTCATGTAGTAAACCGGCCGTTGAACAGGATATTCCTTGCCTGTCTCCTTGCGCTCTACTACAATGGCGACGCTCACTAGACGGGCGTTAGCAGCCACATATAACAACAGCGGCTCATTATCAACTGGGGCGGCAAGGACCGGCGGCTCTGCCAATTGCTTCTTCAAGTCTTCAAACGCAGCATCAGCAGCATCACTCCAGACGAAACGGTCTGTCTTTTTCATCATCTGATAAAGTGGGATGGCTTTCTCTCCCAAACGGCTGATAAACCGGCTGAGCGCCGCAATGCGGCCCGCCAAGCGTTGGACATCGTTGATGCACACCGGTTTAGCCAAGGATGTAATCGCCTTGATCTTCTACGGATTAGCTTCAGTTCCCCTGTTTGATACCAAGAACCCCAGGAGCTTGCCTGCCGGAACACCAAAAACACACTTATCCGTATTAAGCATCATTTTATAAATCCGGAGATTATGAAAGGTTTATTTCAAGTCTGTTATTAATGTTTCCTCCTTCCTGGATTTCACCACAATGTCATCCACATATGCATGAACATTCCGCCCAATCTGCCCATGAAGGCAGTTCTGCACACAATGCTGATAGGTCGCCTGGGCACTCTTTAGCCCAAATGGCATAGATACATAGCAGAAGGCTCCAAAGGGAGTTATAAAGGCCATATTCTCCTAGTCCTTAACTGCCATTTTGATCTGATGATAGGCTAAATATGCGTCCAAAAAACTTAGTCGCTCACAACCTGTCGTAGCATCAATGATCTGATCAATACGGGGGAGGGCAAAGGGATCAGCTGGGCAAGCTTTGTTCAGATCTGTGTAATCAACACACATTCGCCAAGTGCCATTTTTCTTAAGCACCAGCATTGGATTAGCCAACCACTCTGGATGAAACACCTCAATTATAAAGCCTGCCGCCAAGAGCCTAGCCACTTCTTCACCAATAGCCTTGCACCTTTCTTCATTGAAGCGGCGCATAAATTGCTTAATCGGTTTAAACTTAGGATCAATGTTGAGAGTGTGCTCAGCGAGTTCCCTCGGTACACCTGGCATGTCAGAAGGTTTCCATGCAAAAATGTCCCGATTCTCATGGATGAACTCGATGAGCGCGCTTTCCAATTTTGGATCTAGGTTAGCACTGATGGTAAACTGCTTGGACGAATCGCCAGGAACAAAGTCAACCTATTTAGTCTCTTCAGCTGATTTGAATTTCAAGGCCGGATCATGCTCTGTGGTTGGATTTTTCAACGGAGACATATCTGCCGGATCAACATTATCTTTATAAAACTTCAGCTCCTCAGTTGCACAAACTGCCTCGGCATACGCTGCATCACCTTCCTCGCACTCCAATGCAATCTTGCGACTCCCATGGACCGTAATGGTTCCCTTATGGCCCAGCATCTTGAGCTGTAGATAAACATAACACAGCCTCGCCATGAACTTAGCGTAAACCGGCCGCCCGAGCAGGGCGTGATATGGGCTGTTGATCTTTACCACTTCAAAGGTCAAAGCCTCAGACCTGGAATCATGCTCATCTCCAAAAGTGACCTCCAAGTCTATCTTACCAACTGGATATGCCGACTTACCAGGCACCACACCATGGAAAACTGTGTTGGATTGCCGAAGCTTATTATCTGTCAGCCCCATACGCCGAAAAGTCTCATAGTATAGAATGTTGATGCTGCTGCCTCCGTCCATAAGCACCTTGGTAAACTTGTAGCCACGCACCTGAGGTGCCACAACTTGAGCCAGCTGACCCGGATTGTCAACCCGGGGTGGATGATCCTCTCGGCTCCACACAATGGGCTGTTCTGACCAACGCAGGTAGCATGGCACCGCCGGTTCAACATAATGTACTGCCCTATTGTAAACTTTCTGATCACGTTTACATAAGCTCATGGTGAAGATATGATACTTCTCACTGCTCAACTGCTTCGGATTATTCTGATATCCGGACTGCTGCTGCTGTTGGCGTTGTTGACTTCCCTGATTGTTATATCCGCCCTGCCCGTGCTGTTGGCTATGCTGATTGTGCTCGTTGTGGTTGCTGTTATTACCTTGGAACCCTGAACCGGATCCACCGCCTTGATAACCCGGCCTGTGAAAACCGGGGCCTGATCCGCCGGATGGTCCATGATCGTACTGAGACCAGTTCATGATTTCCTGCATAATGAAACAGTCCTTCCAAAGGTGTGTAGCTGGCTTTTCTGCTGTACCGTGCCTTGGGCAAGGTATGTTCATCTGGCGTTCCAGATTAATAGACGGCCTCCCATTTCGTGGGGGCGGTCTACCCTTGCGGCGCTGGCCGTTCTCCTGAGCATTGGCGTTGGCCACAAAATCTGAGTTACTATCCGCTTTACGCTTACCATTATATCATTGATTTGCCGGGTTGGGCTGTGGCGCTTTACCATTCTTTTTCGCCTTCCCTGACTTATCCTCATCAGAATCTGGGTACTTGGCACTATCTGAATCAGCATACTTCACCAAGGCGCCCATGAGCGTCCCCATGTCATCACTATTACGTTTAAGCCGTCCCAACTTCAACTTCAAAGGTTCAAAGCGGCAATTGCCTTCCAAGGTTACAACTGATGTGCTTGAGTTGATGCTGTTGGAGGAATGTAGGATCTCCGACACTCGACGCACCCAATGACTTGTTGATTCGTGCTCTCCTTGAACATAGGCAGCTAGATCAACGACAGACATTGGCTGTTTGCACGTGTCCTTGAAGTTATTGATAAACCGGCGGCACAATTCAGCCCATGATCCGACGGAATTGGGTGGCAAGCCTTTCAGCCAAATGCAAGATGTGCCCTCCAACATCATAGTAAAGTACTTAGCACACGCTGCATCATCTACATCCAGCATCTCCATTGCGATCTCATAGCTTTCGACCCATGTCTTAGGGGATAAATCCGTGGTATAATTGGGCACCTTGCGCGGTCCTTTGAAATCCTTGGGTAGTTTGACGTTGCGTAAAGCGGGAGTAAGACAAGGCACTCCCAAGGAGCTAGACATAACCCCTGGTTCAACTGAGGTGGAAGGACGAATCGGCGTTGACTGACGGGCTTCGTACTGTGCTGCTAGTTCGGCCTCCCGGCGCTGCCTGCCTTGGTCCACCACGTCCTGAGTGTTCGCATATCCTCCTACCGGGTCATCCCTCCACGGCGGGTTACGTCTTCGCGCGCTACTTGACACGGCCGAGTCATCCAGACGCCTAGTGTAACTCCGGCTTGTGCGAGGGGTGGAGTGAACTCTCTCATGGCTGTGAGAATAAGCTTGCTATTGGGTTAGCGCCATTTCCAGGAACTCCCTGGCCCGCCGTGTCTCCACCGCTACGGGGGACGTTCCTTCAATGGGAAGGGTGGCAATTCGTGAAGTGACAGCAACAATGTTATCTAATGGATTGGAGTAGTGACCGGGAGGGGTGGGCACACGCTGGGATGAGATGACCTGGCGGTTTGGCTCCGCGGCTGGTGGCTGGACTGACACTCCTGTGCCCGGCGCTCCTCCCCGGTTTACCTCCGGCTGGTTACTGGTTCCTGCTCCTGGCGTGCTAAAAAGGTTCCTTGCTTCGTAGACCGGCGGTAAGCAAGATCATTGCCTTCTCCTCATTACCTCCTGTGAAGCGGTCTGATCCAACATGAGTCGATAAGCTTGAGCATCAAGCTCAGCCTGCTTCGCAGCCATCCTGGTTTTCTCAGCGGCTAGGTCCAACTTGGCTTGATCTATCCGGCTTTTCACCTGAGCAACTTCCGCATCATGTTGCTCCTTATTGGCCTGGGCTACCTCTGCCGTTAACAACGCTGTCAAAGTATCGACCAAGGCGGACAAAGTTTCGACCGGCGACGGATCAGGACCTCCAGCCCTAGCTCCCATCGTGTCTGATGTCAACGCCGTTGTAGTTGATGACTGTTGCATAGGTTGTGATCCGGCCATGACTTGAGAAAATGCAGTTTGGCTGCCCTGCTGACTTGATTGCCCCTGTGTGAAATTGTTACCTGATTGTGTGCCATAATTTTCCTCTGGCGGACTTGGCATGGAACGTGTCCAGGGACGAGTCATTATTCACTCTGGGGTATCATTGCAGAAATCATGAGAAGAACTGAGCGGCAAAAATAAACCAAGATTTGCAAAAGCAGCAAAACACAAGCTCCAAAGATTTTTAAATAAAAACTAGATTGCGCACGGAGAAGGACTGCTTAGTACACATGTTACACGTGAGTCGTAATTATACATACGTCACTCAGGATGCGCGTACACATTCCTGACATGTTATTTATGCTAGTGCACATCTCCAAGTTCCTACATGATGCGCAAACAGACTACTTCCATTAACCTATTTTACATATAACACATATCATACAAGCGAGCACATCGCGTCGCGGACAGGCGCACTAGTCGGAGATGTTGAAGACTTCCCTCGGCCTGCCGAGGGTAAGGCCCAGTGGTGATGGAAACTCGACTTCCTCCTCACTAATAGGCTCTAGGCGTGGAGTACTGGTACGAGGAGTTGATGCAGGCGCAGCAGGTGGTGCAGCTCTGACTGGGGTAGGAGCAATGACCTGGTCAAACTCCTCAGTGGTAGGTAGGCGGCGAGCGGTGGCTAGGATGGCAGGTGCATAAGATGCTGAGGACGAGACAAATGTCAGTGGTGGTGAAGTATGGAGAAGCTCCCTCCTGTTGGCGGAACCGCTTTGGACTAAGTCCATACGAGCAGCCACCAAGTCGTCCACAAGGTTATCAAAGGCTGCCTCAAGAGCCTTGAGGTACTCAACCAATGATTCGATGGCTTCATCACGTTCTCCCCTTGCGCAAGCAAACACATAGTGGCACGTGTAAGGCACGTGGCATGGGAGGTAACAGTAGCGACGAGTCTTCATTGAAGGAAGAGCATCCCGGAGATGAGCTATCGCCTCACGGGCAGCCATTTGCATGGCATGCCTCTCCGTAGGCATGGCCCTGCCCACAAATCGGAAGCGGCGTGCTTCAGAACGCCCTCCCTTGAATTGCACCGCGGCCTGGTGCATCGACACGTTGTCGCTGATCTTGTGACGGTAGAGAGTAAACTCTGGACGAGTCGATGGCCCGAACGTGACCTTGGTGATGGCGACGAGGAGCTTGATAAACCCCTCAGGAATGTTGGCGAACACTTGTGAATCGCAGTCGCCGCTGGCCATCTACAAAAGTAGACAAAAATTCCGAATAGTCAAGTCATAAATTTATGATGACTAACAGAAAATTGCTAAAAATGCAAAAATGCCGAAATAGCACTTAATACGCTAATAACCGATTAGCGATCGCACCTAGTGGCTTCCTACAGTCAGCCTGGCTCTGGTACCAAGGTTGTCAGGACCGGTTTTTTCAGTAAAATAATTACCGAGAGACCGACCTTTTTATCGAACCAGCACAGAAGAATACTTCTTACTGGTAGACAAATCCTTGATACAGAATTCCAGAGTATTGAATATTATACATGGTTGAGCTGAGGTTGCTCAACAATTTATTACAAGCACGCCGATATAATACATAAGGGCGGATATGACACAATGGTAGGGTGGCATAACTACTAACTCGTAATAAAATGAGGTGATGGATATGTCACAGTGTAGTGGGTGACATGATTCCAATATCTTACAGTTCATCGAGTGTTGGAGTGAAACCCGATGAATTTATTTGGTGGGTGGTGGAAGCGGTATAAAAAAGTGATCAACTCCAGGATCGCAAGAGACTGACTGGGACTCCACTAGACGTCGGACTCGCTATCGAACTCTTCATCCATGAGATCGCCTTCGTCAACATCTGGCCAAATCAACAAGCCAGGTGAGTACTTTGAATGTACTTGCAAGACAGTTCGGACATAAGATATAACAAATGCAAACATGATGCATGAGAGTATTCTAGCAATATATATCCGAATAATGTAATTTGCGCTGCAGGTAGAAATGGAAGTCGGGCGGTAGTCCTCCCGAAATCCATAAGATAAATAAAAGAAAACCAAACGAGTGTCTGAGCGACGCCTCGTGAGGAAAAATGAATAAAAACATGCCACAGTCGGACGTCTGTGCGACATCACATAAAGGGCTTGTATCAAAAGTAAATAACAAGAATGCCACAGTCGGACGTCTGAGCGACATCACATAAAGGGCTTATAACAAAAATAAATAACAAGAATGCCACAGTCGGACGTCTGAGCGACATCACATAAAGGGCTTATAACAAAAATAAACAAGAATGCCATAGTCGAACGTCTGAGCGACATCACATAAAGGGCTTATATAATCAATGGTATAATAGAAAAATACTTCAAGAGATTAATCAGTGCAGAGATAACTGGTTAGTTCATCTATACAAAATGAACCTTGACAAAATCACCACTCTTGTTACTATCATAAATTACTAGAGACGGTCACCGGGATTGACACGAGGATTGACTCTAGGCCATAAACATGGCTACTCGGAAGATTTTGACTCTATAGAGCTTGTACTCTTAAATCACAGCCAACGGATTCCACTAGCCACAAGGACTAGTTCCGTCTACGGTGTTTTAGCAGAAACACAACTGACCAGTACACACCCATTTCACATCCTGCTGTCCGGAATCACCCGTGACAACATTCACGAAAAACTTTAAGACGGGGAGGCTACAACCTCGAATAGCATGGGATCAAATTTATATATGCGCGCTCTAAGGGGTGCCCCCCTCTCGGTCCCAACCGGAAACACCCATGCCCCCTGACCGGATGACGGGCTTTAATCCAGGGCCATGGAACCCTCATCCCGGCCCCTCTACTTGGTGTGTACACGGAAAGAGGTTTGCAACTGACTAAACCGTAATCTTAGCAGACGGCATATGACAGTACCAAAAAGGAGACGAACGGAATCATGGCTTGATCCCCGTTGATACTAGAGTTAACCATTGACTGGCATGCTCCAACAATACCAGTACACAACCCATCATGTCACCACATGATCGGGGCGGTTCAATCATCATCATTCGGGCTCACCCGAAGCTTACTTGCATGAAATATAATCATCCAGAAATGCTTATATGACCATGCTATGAAGAAGAACTACTCAAGCAAACATGCTACACACTCATCATATCAAAGGTTCAAACATGCTTGCCTGGTTCAGAGTAGTCGGAGTCTAACTCGGTGAAGTTCGCGGCTCTGTCACGTCCTTCGGTATCTACAGGTTCAAACAAAACGAATACTAACATAAATACCGCGCGTTCATAAAAGTTGTCCCAAATATTTTTCAAATAAATATGACAAAAAACTAGACAGAAAACTAAAGAGGACAGAAAAAGAATCAACTCAAAATCATCATTTGTTTAAAAGTTATTCAAGTTTCTATCTAGGGACTTGTCTGTAATGAAGCATAAAGTTTCCAGGGGCTAGAATATAAAAACAGAAAACGATTTGGTACGCAGTACGCCAGCCCAATAAGGAAAACTTACTTTGCCCGAAGGCGCCTTCCAGGAAAATGTTTCGGAAGAGACTGAGAGGTTGACGGGGGGGGGGGGGGGGGGGTCCCACTCCTCAGGTTTGAAAACAGAACAGAGTCGCACCGGTGCCAGAGAGCAGCGGCGGTCGCCGGCGCCGATCCACGGTGAGGTAGAGGGAGGGAGTGGTACCTACGGGTTCCTGGTGTTCTTCTGTGTCGGTGGGTGGTGGAGTTGAGCGTCGGCGAGCCCCACGTCGACAGTGACCCTATCTCCGGCGGACGGCGGCTCGGGTGGTCGTGGGCCTCGTCGGAGAGAGTTGTTGGGGTCAAATTGGAGTGGGGGTTAGTCTCCTAGAGGTGTCAGGAGGCTACGAACGAGTCCAGGGCGGTGGAGGATCTCTCACCAGAGAGAACGTTGCTGGAACCCGAGGCGGACGGAGGTGGCCGGAGTTGAGGAAGAAGGGCCCCTCGAGGCTCTTCCAGTGGCTGGGCGGGGTGTGGTGAGATGGCGGAGATGTGCGAGGTCGAGAGCGAGCTCGGTGCCGCTATTTATAGCCGGCCTGAGGCGGTTGCCGTGAACGGGATAAGTCCGGCCATCGATTACGGCGGCGCTGTGGCTGGACGGTTGGTTTAGGTGCTTGAGCATCGACTAGGAGGTGCACTGATTCCATTCCGGTGCCTAACTGAGCAAGGCAGGGGCGGTTACTGCGTGTCCCTAACCAATGTAATCAGTGCCCTGGCGACGGTGCTGCAGGCATGCACTGGCAAGGAGAGGTCCACGCGGAGCTTCCAGGCGACTTGGGCGGTGCCGAATGGCGTTGTGTCGCAGGGTGCCTCCTGTCGGCCGCCACGGGTGGCTCTGCCGCTGCGGAAGACGTCGGCGCAGGCGGGCCAGGGTGCCACCGACGCCAGGAACCAGCCAAGCGCGCGTGTGGCGCTCTGGATAAGAGCGAGGTGCAGTGTAGCAACGATCCAAAGCGGCACTGGTGAGATTGACAAACGCTTTCTGACGAAACTGACGGAGCTGCACTGTCGCCTGTTAACTTCAGTTAACTTTTCCGAACCTGACAGAAATAGTGCACACCAGGTATTTGTTGAAATGATTTTGGCATGTGGAAATTCATTCTGGAGCTGATATTTGGTGGAGTGGTCTCTTGATGCATCTAGAGGCTGCCTGAATTTTCACAGATTTTTAGGAAGAAGAAAAATATGAATTTCACCAAAATTTGCAAATCTGGTCCAAACTTGCAGCAAGTGAAATTTGGAAATTTTTAACTGTGGACCAGTGAAACAAGATGGATCTAGGCTGTGGGTACTAAGGACTATCCAGGGGAGTTGGTTTGGAATCAAATATCAAAATGAACATGGTGGTTCCTTTATAAATCACCAAAGTTCATTTTAAAAGACAGAAATTGTTTTTGGTCTAAGATAAATAGAAGAAAAATCCCAATAAGGTTGAAACCTACTGGAATTGATGAGAGACTTGTTTCAAGGTGCAGAGGAGGTCTTGGAGAGAAATACTTTCATTGGGTGCCATGGCAAGAAAGGTTTGAAAGGGGAAGACAAGTCCAAGATTCTTATATGATGGATATTCATGGAGGGAAAAGAATCAAACAAACCCTATTGAGAAAAAAACTTGTGTTGAGCTAACACAAGAAGAAAACCTTCAAGACTAGAACCAGGCTTGAGAAGAACACACAAACTTTGGTCAGAAAAGATTTTAGAAAGGGGGTTTTAAGAGAAGATCAAATATCCCCCTTCCAAAAGACCAAAAGTTGGAAGAAAACCAAATCCAAAATTTTGGAGTGTTACAAATACTATCACCATCGGAACAGCCCTCGGATCGGCCATCCTGCAACAGGTATAAAGATTTTGTCTCTCCAGAGGACAACTCATCGCCGGAATAGACAACAGTCTCACCGCTAGAGTCTGATCCGTCCTCAGCTTAGACTTCATGAACTGCTCGAACGAAGACGTGCTTCATGGCGGGCTGAATCCGGGCAGGTCTCGGACGCTGAGCCGTCTCGATGATGTTGGGGAAGATGTCCAGCTCAGGGCCCGGTTCGCCGATCTTGCCGATGAAGACGTGGATGCCGCCAAAGGGGACCCGGTACCCGTATTCGATTGAATCGGCCTCGGGGCCCCAGCTTGTGTCGTCGATGTAGATCTTGCCGCGACGACTCTTAGTCATCCGGCCCACTGCGTAGCCCTTGAGTTTTTCAAAGGTGCTCTTTAAGAACTCGAAACCATCGTGCGATAGCTCGACGGTGGGCGCCAACTATCGTGGTTTTGTCACGGCAGATGTCCTTAGTGTCAGGACTTAGTCGCGAGGCCAACACATCAATGTGGTAGCTTGAGAGGGGTTGAGCGGAATAGAGAGACGCAACACAAGATAAGGATTTAGACAGCTTCGGACCCCGGGAAACATCATTCGGTAATAGCCCTACATGCTGTTAGTGGCTAGGTCTCATTATGATCATGAGGGAGTTGACGTAAACCGACTCTTTGTTTCTAACCCTAGAGATTGTTTCTTCTTCCTTGCCCCTCTTTGGGGAGCCCTGCCCCTCTTTATATAAGTTAGAGGGGCGGGTTACATGTGGAGTCCTAGTAGGACTAGGACTAGCCTATCTTCTACTACAAGCCGGATACAAGTTCGGGTCTTGATTCCTTGTAAGGGAAATATTCCTCACACCTTTCTTCTTAAGTCGGCCCACCATCACATGAACCGGCCTACTGGGCCTTGGGGGCCATCTGTGACTCGCCAGGCTCGTGAGTCGTCAGACCAGTAAGCCGCCAGACTCGTAAGTCGCCAAACCTCCGGCGGGTTACCAGTGAAATGCCAAGTCCCAGCCGGGTCATCCATCCGGCCGAGTCATACCGCGGGGTATATCCCCCACAGTTTGCATTGGCGAACTCGGTGGGACCGATCCCTCATCTTTGTTAGACTGAAACGTTACGAAGGGAAACAGAGAGTTTGCAATCCCATCTCGGTGAGACCGATATCGCTATCAGTGAGACCGAAGTAATTAGGGTTTGTGGCAGTGGCTATGTCAACTGAACTCGGTGGCGCCGGATAGAAGATTTCGGTGGGGCCGAGTTTGACTTTGGGTTTGGGACATATGTGGATGTGACAAAGTGGTTGAGGGTTTTGGAGTATATCACTAAGCATTTTGAGCAAGCAAGCCATTAAGCAACACCTCATCCCCTTTTAAAAGTATTGGCTTTCCTATGGACTCAATGTGATCGTGGATCACTAAAATAGAAAATGTAGAGTCTTGAGCTTGAGCCAACATGTGTCCTTAGCATTTTGAGGGGTCCACATTCCTAATACATGCCATGCCAATCATTTAACTTTCCTTAAATATTTATCTTGAGATAACATTAGTTCAATGAGCTATATGTTGTTAGGAATTACCAAAACCACCTAGGGATAGTTGCACTTTCAGGGCCCTCTTGATCAAGGTAATACCCCACTTCCTGCTATATTAATCTGGATGAATATGATTACAAGAGTTGATCTACCTCGAGATCGTAATGGCTAAACCCTAAAGTCTAGACTATGAGGATGTTATGATTCTCTAGACTTTACGGACTAACCCTCCAGTTTATATATGCACCGGAGAGGCCTAGGGTTCGTAAATACGAATAGAGGAGTAATATCCGCGTACAAGAGATGATCTTCAACAATGATCTTCACGGCCCACCAGTCTGGCCCACCACGAGTTATCCAGCCACATGAGGACCCCTCAATCTAGGACTCCCTAAGTAGCCCCTGAACCTGTCTTCGATGACGATGATTTCGGCTTCCATATTGTCTTCGCCATTGCAAGGCGGGTTCCTTCTTTTGAATATATCTTCTACAAAAGGTGTATTGTGTTCGGCTCTGCATGGTTAGTACAACCCTTAGCCTCGAAGGCAAGGCATTGAAAGAAAATGAATAATGTGTCTTTAATGATAACTTTTTGGTGAAGCGTCGCGTCGATCCCACTGATATACCAGACCATTTTATTTGGACCTAGTTTCGTGTTTCGAGGCATAGCCCCCTTTGGCACGTCCTATCAAAGCAGAGATCGTGCCCGCTTACAAGGGGATCCTTATCAATGTGACGTGAGCATCCAAACCGCACATTACGCACGACCGCTTTGGGAACCGGGGAGACGTTCTGTATTCACAATGTTATAAAAGGATACTGATCCCTTTCATCAGCCCCACGCTTTCCTCAAGCTCGAGTTCTCCAATCTCCCTAGCCCCAGCACCCTCATCTCTTGCGCCCGCTGTTCTTCGTTCCTCAACCACTACTTCCTTCCCCAGCAATGGCTGGATCGGGCGCCAGGGGCAAGTGAGAGGCCTCTACGATACTGAGAAAACCTTGGAGGATCTTCGGAGCGTGGGCTATCTCGCTGCTGACATTGTATACCGAGTTCCCGCCAAGGGCTATGTGGTTCCCATCCCAGAGGCGGGTGAGAGAGTCGTGTTTCTCTCGCACTTTGTAAGGGGGCTAGGGTTTCCGCTCCACCCCTTTTTTCGTGGTTTGTGGTTTTTCTACGGGCTAGATTTCCACGATCTAGCCCCGAACTCAATCCTCCATAGCTCCGCTTTTATAGTGGTGTGTGAAGCTTTCCTCCGTGTTCCGCCACACTTCGGCCTATGGCTCAAAACCTTCGACGTGAAGCCGAAGGTGGTGGACGGGCAGCATGCGAAGTGCGGGGGTGCTATGATAAGCAATCTCCCGAATGCAACTTGGCCAAAGGGGTCATTCATGGAGACGAACAAAGTCTGGTAGCAGGAGTGGTTCTATATCACTAAACCCCGTGACGCCAAATGGGCAGCAGAACCTGCTTTCAAATCTAGACCCCCGGAGAGGTTGACCTCCTGGACCGATCAGAGTCCGAACTAGGGGTCTCAGGTTGAGGTGACGGCACTCCAGGGCCGTGTGTCCGGCGTGATTTCCAAGGGCTATCAGATCTCGACCGTGGCCCAGGTAATCTGGCCCGGCTTGTCCTTCCTTGCCAAAGCCGGAACTCCTCCCTATGGGAGATCGATTCGGCAGGAGATCGGCCCCTAAAGCATCTCTTCGGATTTACGCACAAAGAGATCTGGAAGCATCTCTTCAAGAGCCAGAAGGAGTGGCCGAAGGAAACCGAGGACGCGGGCTATAGTACCGCGTTCACCGCTCAAGAGGTAATTAAAATTAGGATCGATATGGTTGACTAGAGGGGGGATGAATAGGCAACTAACACTTTTTAGCTTTTCTTAACCAAATTAAACTTAGCAACAATATAGGTTGTCTAGATATGCAACTAGGTGAGCAACCTATATGATGCAACAATAGTAAGCACACAAGCAAGCACAAGGGACTAACACAATAAAGCTTGCACAAGTAAAGGTTAGAGATAACCAAGAGTGGAGCCGGTGGAGACGAGATGTGTTACTGAAGTTCCTTCCCTTTGAGGGGAAGTACGTCTCTATTGGAGCGGTGTGGAGGCGCAATTCTCCCCAAGAAGACACTCGGGCCACCGTACTCTCCTCACGCCCTCACACAATGCGAGATGCCGTGATTCCACTATTGGTGCCCTTGGAGGCGGCGACCGGACCTTTACAAACAAGGTTGGGGCTCTCTCCACAACTGAATTGGAGGCTCCCAACGAAACCACGGAGCTTCACCACAATGGAATGTGGCTCCAAGGTGACCTCAACCATCTAGAGTGCTCAAACACCCAAGAGTAACAAAATCCACACAAGAAAGTATGGGGGAAGCAAATATCCTTTGGTGGAAGTGTAGATCTAGGTCTCCTCCTTCAATCCCTAGCAAATCAACAGGTTTGAGTGGCTAGGGAGAGAGATCAGGCCAAAGAGCTTGACAAGCATTAATGGTGGAGTGAGAGAGGCAAGAGGTAAGTGTGGTAGGTGGAAGAACCACCCTTATATAGTAAACCCTAACGTTACTGCGAAAATAGCACTGCAGCGGTACAACAACTCCTTGGCCCGGTACAACCGAGACTCATGGGTTACCTACAAAAACCCTACCAAGCGGTACAACCGGACCTGCACGCGGTAGTACTGGTTGCGGAGTACAACCGGAACAACCGCCCAGCCACCGCTCAACCTCCGCATAGAAATAGTAGGGTGTCACCCCTGAGTGCGGTGATCGAGCGGTATAGGTCTGGTGCAACCGCCTGGCCCTGGACACTTGGGTGACTAAGTCCCGAGCGGTAGAACCGCTCAGGGCACTGGTAGTACAGATTTGCGGGGCACAACCGGACAAACCGGGCCACCACCGCCCAAGTACCACATCAAACCAGAAACCTGGCCGGTTGATGAGCGGTACATGGCTAGTACAACCGCTAGAGACACCCACAGTCATTTCTAAGCATGGTGGCGGTACAAGCGCACGGGAGTGGCGGTGCAACCGCTTGGTTATGCCTGGGCTGCTCAACCCTAGGGTATCACCCCTTGGGTGGTGGTTGAGTAAGTGCCAGGAGCCAGCGGTGCAACCGCTCGAACGAGCGGTACAACCGCTGGAAGAACACAGTAAGCAGTAGAAAGAAAGGGAGCTCTCTCTCACACTGAACAAGGAAGGCAATGAGGGGGTAGCATAAGTGTACGTGCAAGAATTCCCCCCAACTCCTTCCAATCTGGATTCCCTCTTAATAGTACGGGTTCCCTACGACAAAAGAGATAAACATGTAGAAAACACCGTCTTCGATCTTTTCCTTCCAGAGAGAATAGCAAACCGATGCAAGCCTAACCATCGAGAACCTGAAGCACTTAGCACAAGATTAGACCACAAAGGGTTATCATCATCATCCAAAACATGAAGAGGGGAAATGCCCTTACAATCTCCCCCTTTTTGGTGGATGATGACAACAACACGATTTGCAAGAGAGAGGTCTAAAGAATATAGACGGGACTCACCCTATGTGTGTGCCCTAGTGTTGGTGTCAAAACTGGCAGATCTCGGGTAGGGGGTCCCAAACTATGCGTCTGAGGATCGATGGTAATAGGATACTGGGGACACAATATTTACCGAGGTTCAGGCCCTCTCGATCGAGGTAAAACCCTACTTCCTGCTTTGTTAATATGGATGAATATGAATACAAGAGTTGATCTACCTCGATATCATAGTGGCTAAACCCTAAAGTCAAGCCTATGAGGATTTGAGATTCTCCGTGTTAGCCTCTACGGACTAAACCCTCCGGTTTATATACACACCGGAGGGGCCTAAGGTTTGTACAAGTCATCTTGCAGAGGAAGGAAAATCTACACCCGAACCTAAAACTTGCCATTACATGAATACAGGAGTCCTATCTGGATATGAGAGATGATCTCTGATTATAATCTTCACGGCCCACCAGTCCGGCCCACCAGGAGTTTATCCGACCACATGAGGACCCCCGATCCAGGACTCCCTTAGTAGCCCCTGAACCTGTCTTCGATGATGATGAGTTCGGCTTCCGTATTGTCTTCGGCATTGGAAGGCGGGTTCCTTCTTCCGGATAGATCTTCTGCAAAAAGGTGTATTGTGTTTGGCTCTGCAAGGTTAGTACAACCCTTAGCCTCGAAGGCAAGGCTCTTAAAAGAGAATGAATAGTGTTTCTCTACTGACAACTTTTGGGTGAAGCGTCACGTCCAACCCACTAACATATCGAACTGTTTTATTTGGTCCCAGTTTCGCGTTTCGAGGTATATCCTCATTGACACGTCTCATCAGAATAGAGATCGTGCCCGCTTATCGTGGGATCCTTATCAATATGACGTGAGCGCCCACGCCGCGCATTACACACGACCTTTTTGGGAACTGGCGAGGTTTATGGCTAAAGTAGGGGGATGTTCTGTATCCGCGGCGTTATAAAAGGACACCAATCCCTTTCATCAGCCCCACGCCTTCCTCAAGCTCGAGCTCTCCAATCTCCCTAGCCCCAGCATTCTCATCTCCTGCGCCCATCGCTCCTCGTCCCTCAACCACTACTCCCCTTCCCAGCAATGGCTAGATCTGGTGCCAGGGGAAAGTCGGAAGCTTCCACGGTCACTGAAAAGACGATGGAGGATCTACGGAGCGCGGGCTATCTCGCCGCCAACATCGCGCACCGAGTCCCTTCCAAGGGTTAGGTGATTCCCGTCCTAGAGGCGGGTGAGAGCGTAGTATTTACCTCCCACTTTGTTAGGGGGCTAGGGATTCCACTCCACCCCTTTGTCTGGGGCCTTTTGTTCTTCTACGAGCTAGATTTCCACGATCTAGCCCCGAACTCAATCCTTCACATATCCGCTTTCATAGTGGTATGTGAAGCTTTCCTCCGCATCCCTCCACACTTCGGCCTATGGCTCAAAACCTTAAACATGAAGCCGAAGGTGGTGGACAGACAACACGTGGAGTGCGGGGGGCGCTATGATTAGCAAGCTCCCAAATGCAACTTGGCCCAAGGGCTCATTCGTGGAGTCGAATAAGGTCTAGCTGCAGGAGTGGTTGTACATCACCAAACCCCACGACGCCAAATGGGCGGCGGAGCCTGCTTTCAGATCCGGACCCCAGAGAAGCTGACCTCCTGGACCAAAAAGGGTCTGGACTGGGGGTCTACAACTGAATTGACGAATCTTGTGAGCCATGTGTCCGGTATGATTTCCAAGGGGCACCTTCTCTCCTCCGTGGTCCAGGTGATGCGGACCCGGCTTGTTCTCCCTTGCCAAAGCCGGGAATCCTCCCTATGGGAGTTCGACCCGTCAGGTGACAAGTCGCCGAGCATCTCTTCGGCTTTAAGCACAAGGAGATCTGGAAGCATCTCTTCAAGAGCCAGAAGGAATGGCCTGACGAAACCGAGGATGACGGTTACAGCACTGTGGTCTCAGCCCCAGAGGCAATAGAAATCATTGCCGATCACATACCCTTTCCCTTATTTAATGATAATAGGAATTGGAATTTTTGCGTGATATACATGGCTGGACAAAAAAGGCGACCCGGATCAAGTGTCCGACGCCTTTTCCCGAAGACCCAGCATTGCCTCTACTGACAGCGATGCTGGTTCCGGCGTCGTAGAAGGCGTCGACCAAGAAGCCCAAGAAGATGAAGGGCAAGGGGCCGGAGATATCCCCCATCCTGCGGACAAGAACTCCGAGGACCTCCACATCCTCTCTTTTGACGAGGCAGAGGAAGATGATGAGGAGGAAGAGGAAGGCGAAGAGCCCCCTGCGCAAGGTAGGCGGAAGAACAGGGCTGCCCCTGCTTTCGCAGGCACGGCCGCACCCAAGAGGAAGATGACCCTCGCTACTTATTCAGATTCATCCGAACATAGCTTCGTGGTGAAGCCCAGGGTGAAACACCTGCCCGAATCATAAGTTAATCCGGGTTAAGTGCTGCACCTTCACTTATTTAGTATTTTTTAAACTTACTTAGTGTTTTTATCCTCCTAACCTATAGCCCTCCCGGAGGACACCCCGATGCTTACTCGTCGGAGGGGAACTCTCTGGCGCCCGGAGAAACGGAAAGTGACCCGCCAGTCCGGGCTTCATCGCCCGTGATCGGTGGGGACACCGAAGTGTATTCCCAGCGGGTGCCCTCCGTTCTACGAGAAGAGGGCAGGGCAGGCAACAAGGCAGCCGAGGATAATACCTCGGCGATTGCCGACCATGGGGAGAAAAACCCCATGGAGACCGAAGACGTGGGACCCAAACAGTCCGGGGCCCCACCAAATACTATCCCGGAGCCTAGTGCAGCTCCAGGGTCTGAAGACCCGACTCCCCAAGCGGAGGAGGATACAACGGCGCCTGGAGTCAATTCGGAGGCGCCGACCTCCTTGATGGGGGCACTGCAAAGTGCTTCCATCATGGAGGAGCACCGCACCGTGATGGGTGCGGTGATGAAGAAGATTCAGTCCGTCAAGGGCGGGCTGAATGAAGCCTTCAACAGCCTTTTGACGGGCTTTGAGGTGAACAATGTAGTGCTTTTTATGAAATTTATTATTTTTAATGCACATACATAACCAGTAGCCCCTAATGCTTTGTGTGATTCTGAATAGAATCGGACGAAATATCCATAGTATAGCATACTTATAGAGTTGAACTGTTGTGCAGGCTTCACTAGTTACATCAACTGCGCGAGACGCAGAGGTTGCCGAACTAAATTGGAAGCTCCTGTTGGCCAATGCGGACCTCGGTCGCGTCAATCAGCGTTTAGATGAAACGCAAGGTATGCAGGTTTTTAAGAAATTGAAATGTCAAGAAGACTTAATTTAGTATTGATTGAGTATGTTTATAAACTCTAATGTGATATTCGGTATAAAATAGTAGGTGCCACTGAGCTCGAGGCCCTCAAGGGCGAGGTTGCCATGGCCAAGAAGGAGGCCGAGGCGAACAAGGTGGCTGTTGACAAAGCGACTGCCGATTTAGAGGCCGAAAAGGCAGAGTGCGAGAAGCACCGGGCTCGGGTGTTCGAAGTCGAGGTCGAGCTCAAAGATGCCATCCTTAAATGTGAGGCATTGGAGAAAAAGACTTTGGAGCAAGCAACCAAGTTGTCTACGGCAGTGAAAACTGCCGAGGATGCGCGAGGCGAGTCACGTAGCGCCCGTCAGGAAATCGAGCAGGCACGACAGCTAGCATCTGGTAAGATATTTCTCTTACAGAGCATCTTCGGAGGGCAGAAGTACATTGGGCTAACAAGATGATGGAGTACTCCAGGTGTGTTTGTTGACCTTCCGAGGAGCAACGCTGACGCCGCCCTGTACTTCCAAGCCCCGGAGGGGAACAACACGGAGAAGCTGTTTGGTCGCAGTTCTATGTGCCAAAAAATCCGGTGCCCCTCAACGACCAGATGAAGGAGCTGGTCGAGCTGCACAACATGGTGGGTTCGGCCATGAAGGACTTAATAGTCCGGTTATGCCCGTTGAGCCAATCCCAAGTAGCTACTTCGAATTGGTGAAGCGGCTCGTCGAGGCGAGTCCGTGGGTCGACGCACTAACGCGTTCGGCCTGCATAGAAGATGCTCGGATGGCCTTCGCTCATGTCAAAGTGCACTGGGCGAAGATGAATGCGGGGCATATAGCTACTGCTGGCCCGCCCGCAGGCAAGGAGCACCGCAAGCCGGAGAAGTACTTTGAGGACGTCATCGAGGGCGCCCGCCTTGTAGAAGGCCAGTGTTCGAAGGATGTTGTATTCAAGTGATTGTATCCGGATGTAAAGACTATGCTTATGAATCCGATGTATATAACTTTTGCGCTATTATAATATCAGCATCTTTTACCTCCTGTGTGACTGTTTATTTAAATCTGAAAGTTTCCAGTCGTCGGCTTCAGCCCCCAAGTACATAGTACTGTGGTGTTCTGTCATATGCATGTACACTCTTTATCCAACGTCTTGGTCTGCATAGGAGGTGTATGCGGAGCGAACCAGGCAATCGGACTATGCGGCGTTATTGCTTTCACTTAGTCGTAGGAGCTTGACATTTGGGGCTAGGTACTAGCCCCTGATGCGGATATGATATTCCTTTACTTAAGGTATCCGCTTGCACCTGGCTGGGCAAAAACCAACCCTTCGTATAACACGGGGTAGATCTCTATCGATCGTATTATAAAATTAAGTCACTGGATTGCAGACCAGGTTCTCGCTTATCATGACAGTCAATTTTCAGCTTTCTCTACTGAGGCACTTGACAGGACTAGCCAGAAGTACAATCGCAGTAGTTCTCCCTTTACACCCTAGCCAAACAATCGGGAACGTAGGGGTAAGCACAGGAGCCGGGCAACCCAACTATTGACCCAAGACATGATTCAGAACTAATGCATATAAGGCAAACATCCAGGATGACGAACACTCCCTATAGGTGTTCGGTCTTTTCAATGTATACCGGGCTGAATACAGCCCCTGGTAATAGACCCTTATTGACAAGGCACATATGGCAATCTTAGTGCGGGAAGAGAACATTTTATGGTGAGTGAATAAAACTCCAAGCATAATGCGAATAAAGTTGTTCTATTAATATCCCTCTATGGTACGTCGAGCCGTAATCTTACAGATAATGCCAAAAACCTTTTTTGGACATTTTAGTATATAACAAGAAAAAGAAAAAAAGGTTTACACAGGGTCTTAATCTAAAAAGAAACCTTAGTGCGGGTCCCTGCTGCACGTCTGCGTTGTTTCCTCCTGTGTAATGTGTCCTTGAAGGGGTAAGTGTGATGGCCTTCTGAAAAAGGGGAAAATAGAAAATAAACTCGGAAAAAGGAAAATTCAGTCCGGTTCGGCCATAACAAGGTTGGTTTGTTTAATGAACCTAAAAAGTTTAGAGTCCGAATAGGGTCTAGCCGAACTATGGACTATGTGTAGGTGCCCCCGGTCGTCGCCCAAGGAATTTTTAAGGCATAATTATGTACTCGAGGCACATATGCTATCACCTTATGGGACAGTCGACGGGGGCGTAGCTGTCAATCTTGCTCAGGTTTATCCGAGATGCCGCACTGAGGCGTGTGCCGGACACGTTTAGTTGTGTCCGCTATTGATAGATTATCCGGCTTGAATAGGCCGTTTTGGACTTTGGTCACTACGACCGCGGTATCCTCCTCCGTACGGAGGGAGAGCTCCATATTTCCATTGATCGTGATAATGCCACATGGTCCAGGCATCTTAAGCTTTAAATAGGCATAATGCGGGACTGCATTAAAGTGGGCGAAGGCCGTTCTTCCGAGTAGAGCGTGATAGACACTTCAGAACAGAGCTATATCAAAGATTAATTCTTCGCTTTGAAAGTTGTCGGGAGAGCCGAATACAACTCCCAACGTTAAAGAGCCTGTGCAGCGGGTTTCTACGCCCGGTATCACTCCTTTAAAGGTCGTGTTGCTTGGCTTCATTCTTGATGGGTCGATCCCCATCTTGCGGATAGTGTCCTGATATATCAGATTGAGACTGCTGCCGCCATCCATAAGGACTCGGGTTAGATGGTATCCATCGATTAGGGTCTAGCACTAAGGCAGCCGAACCCCCATGGCGAATACTAGTCGGATGATCCCTGCGATCAAAGGTGATTGGACAGGCTGACCATGGGTTGAATTTGGGGGTGACAGGCTCAATGGCGTAGACATCTCAGAGTGCGCGCTTGCGCTCTCTCTTTGTGATATGAGTGGCGCATATCATGTTCACAGTTTTAACCTCCGATGGAAATTTCTTCTGTCCCCCTATATTTGGCCGGCGAGGCTCGTCCTCTTCTTCTCTCTGAGGTTCCTTCCCCTTATTTTCGGCATTGAGCTTGCCAGCCTGCTTAAAGACCCACCAGTTACGGTTGGTGTGGTTGGAAGGTTTCTCAGGGGTGCCATGGATTTGGCAAGGCCTGTCTAATATTTTGTCCAGACTGGATGTACCATCTTTGTTGCTTTTAAATGGCTTCTTCTATTGACCGGGTCTGGAGCCACTGAATCCGGCGTTTATCGCTATATCATCTGGGCTTCCAGCATTGTTTCGACGTTTGTTTTTGTTACGTCGTGGATTTCCATTGCCATCCCTGACTTCAGATGTTCCAGGGTCACTGGTACTACTACGAGCTAACCAGCTATCCTCACCCGCGCAAAAGCGAGTCATGAGTGTAGTTAAGGCTGCCATTATCCTCGGCTTTTCCTGTCCAAGGTGCCTGGATAGCCATTCGTCCTGGATACTGTGCTTGAATGCCGCTAAGGCTTCAGTATCCGGATAGTCGACGATTTGGTTCTTCTTGGTGAGAAACCGATTCCAAAGGTTGCGGGCTGACTCCCCGGGTTGTTGGATTATGTTACTTAGATCGTCAGCGTCCGGGGGCCGGACATAAGTCCCTTGAAAATTGGCCCAAAAAGCATCCTCAAGTTCTTCCCAACTCCCAATGGAGTTCTTTGGGAGGCTGTTTAGCCAGTGCCGAGCTGGTCCTTTCAGTTTGAGGGGTAAATACTTAATGGCGTGGAGATCATCTCCTAAAGACATGTGGATGTGTAGAATAAAGTCTTCTATCCAGACGGCGGGATCTGTCGTTCCATCGTACCCTTCGATGTTCACGGGTTTAAACCCTTCTGGGAAATCATGACCTAGTACCTCATCGGTGAAGCTCAGAGGGTGTGCAGCTCCTCTGTATCTTGCTGTATTGTGACATATGTCCAATGGTTGTGATGTTCGGTATTGACCCCGAACTGGTATGTCACCGGCACGATTGGCTTGATAGCCACCGTCCCGTGCGGGAGCCCGTTCCCTAGGTCTGTAGATAGACCTAGTCTTGCTAGCTTTTTTGTTCAAGTCCTCACGCAGATCATGTTTTCGGACTTGAGCCGCACCCTCTTTACCTTTACGGGGTGGGGGTGCGGGCTTGTGTACCATTGCTAGCGACTCTGTCCCGTCCGCGAGGTGGTCAGTCCGGCTTGTCGGTGGTGTTATTCTTCGCCAGGACGGGCACGGCGGCCTCGTCGTCGAATTTGGGCAGCAGTTTACACTTGGGATAGCCTTTGGTTTGGCTGCTATAGCCATGTTTCTGTTCAGCTTCTAGCACCTCATTCCATCTATCATTGAGTATGTCATGTGCGGCTCGAAGCCGTCTCTGCTGGTTTTTCAGGCTCCTTGCGATGGCAATAAGCCTCCGATGGAAGCGCTTTTGTTCTGAGGGTTCTTCTGGGATGATGAATTCGTCGTCGCCCAGGCTAACCTCTTCTTCAGAGACAGGTTAATAATTACTATCTTCGGCATCGCTGTCATTGGACTGCGGCTTTGGACTCTGTTCGCCGTCCTCTTGCTCCACCTGCTCCATCGCTGGGTCTGCAGGGTCTTCGGCTTGTTCCGGAATATCGCCGTCGGTAGTCACAGTGTTGCTATCCTTTCCTTTACGGGATTTAGTTCGGCGTTTTGGACGCTGACGTTTGGGAGGTTCTTTGGCAGGCTTGTCCTCTACGAGATTGTTTTTGCCATCGCCCTCCGCCTCTTTGGGTGTTTCCACCATGTACACGTCGTACGAAGACGTAGCTGTCCACCGCTCTGTTACGGGCCGGCCTGGATCTAGATCCGCTTTAGTTTCGAGGTCCATCCCTTCGAAGTCTTCGGAAGCATAGTCAAGTAGATCGGTTAGATCTTCAACCGTGGCTATCAAGTGGGTGGTGGGTGGGGAACAAAATCCTCCATCAGCCTCCAGTTCGAACCGGATACAATGCGGCTGTGTGTCCTCTTCTAGGGAGGGGTATCTTAATGACTTTAATATGTCACCAAAGGGTGAGTGCTGGAAGATATCTGCAACACTGAATTCGGCGATAGACGCCTGATCGGGTTTAAAGGGCGCGGATGCGCGTGATTCGGAATCTGAGGTTGGAGTTGAGTCTAGGGTTCCGGTAACACAGACCCCGCTCATAGTTGGCCGTGTGCGGCTCCAACGCCATAGAGTCTACGGCTTCCGTGGCGGGGTTGAGCTTCCCGTCCTCGGGTGACGCGGTATGTTCTGGATCTAGGGCCAGAACTGCTACAGGTGCTATTTCCTGATCTGATGACATAGTTAGGTCATGCTCATCGTGGTGGCAGTGAGAGGTTGCCGCTGGTTCGAATCCGGCGAAGATCAAGTCTCCGCTGAAAGTGCAACTATCACTACAAAAAAATACACTTCCGTGATGGTACATGTTTGTCACAGTAGGTCACGTTTTCTGTCATGCACCTACATCCATGACAAATTTATGACAGTATCAAGATAGTCATACATGTGCTGTCGTAGAAGTGTTCCATGAAATTACTAAAATTATCATCATGGAAGTGTCCACTTCCATGACGATAAATCGCGCGTTACATAAGTGCTTTCGTCAAGGGTGACCGACACGTGGCATCCACCGTACCGGAACGCCGTTAAGCTACCGGGTCTGGTTTTGGATCCGATAACCCATTAGCAGCCCCAACCAATGGGGGATTTCCACGTGTAAAATCATCATTGGCTGGAGGAAACACGTGTCAGCTCACCGTTGGGACAGATGTCATCCACTCATTGGACCCAAAGCGCCTATGATACGTAGACACGTGGCACGGCCCAACAGAGGCCCATTCCTGTGAAAAGGCCGGCCCATTTGACTTGGTCAAAAGGTGGCGGGCCGGCCCACGGCAAGCCTGTTAACGGCATGTTCGCATATAGCCCATTTACAGCCCGCTAACCCAGGACCCATTTACGGCCTATCCGAATTAGGCCCAGTAGGTTCATCTGGGCTGTCCAATATAATTCCAGCCCGCTTAACTTCCGGCCCATGTATGGCACATGACGTCTCTTTGCCCATATGAGGCCCTTAGTAACCCTCGGCCCATTATGGCCCGTGGTAAAACTGGCCCGTAATGAACAGTGTATCACTATATACCCATTAACGGCCCATTATTCCGTTGGGCCGTTTCCAGGCCATGTTATCTTTCGGCCTTCTAAGGGCCCATTTATTCTTGGGCTCATTTCCAGCATTCGTTTACTTTAGGCCCGTTACTGTCATTTTCTGCTTGTGGGCCAAATACAGCCCGTGGTTACAGTCGGCCCGTTTGTGGCCCGTTAATACATTGGGCCGTTTTCATAGCGTCTTCAAATACGGCCTATTAACGACGGCCCGTTATGGTCGGCACATGAACGGACGATTTCAATTCTAGCCCATTTACGGCCATATTGTGGTCCGTTATTGGCCCATGTTTGGCCAACTGATCATACGACCCGTAGAAGGCCCATTGATGATACGGCCCGTAGAAGGCCCATTGTGTCTACGCCTCGTAGAAGGCGCATTGTTTCTACGGCCCTTAGAAGGCCCATTGTTTCTTCGGCCCGTCGGAGGCCCATGTTAACTACAGTAAATATGTAGCCCATTGTTAATATGGCCTAGTTTAAAAAAATAGGTTATTCCGGCCACTAGCAAACCGCGGAAAAAGAACTGCACTGACTACAAGAAAACAAATAAACAAGACAATGGAAATAAATAAGCAAGCAACTTACGCTAGGCTATCATGGCTATTACACATATTACATTCACTGGGCATCAAAGTTCACCACAAGTGCAAATTTAGGGAACAAAGCAGCATATATATAAACGCCGCAGCAAAAGAAGTCCAGAACTGAAACCACTTCAGAAGAGCTCAAGAAACAATATCCTGGGTACCCATAATGCTGGCAAGATGCTTAGTAAGCTTATTAACTTTCTCTTGTTTGCCGCTTAAATCCTCCAGCACTTGCTATTGCACCAGAAAGTATGCATCTGAATTCAGCAAGGACTTCCTCGGTCCTTCGGCTTCCTATCGCATAACATCTGATCGATATCTTTCAACTTGAAGTTGAGACTCAAGAAGCCGAACTGATTCAGGCAGCGAGTTAGAAGAGCTGGTGCCAGCAGTAGTAGCCAGTAACTCAAACACTACATCAAGACAGGGCTTTGGGGTTGTCTCATTGTCTTCAATATAGTTTTTATCAGCTTTCTTGGAGAACAACATGGATGTCTCACTATCTTGAACCTGATCTGAATTACTTCCTTTACCATTGCATAACGGGGTACTCTTCTCCAATATTTTATCCGCGTTCTAAAGGAGAAACAAACAAACACATCACATGTTTACAATGTAGTATATGAAACTCAATTTGGTAAACCAGTTCAGTAGTAAGGTGGACAGGATAACAGCATGAAACAAACATATATCTATGTAGTATGGTCACTGTATGGTCTATATCATTCTAGTTTATGTTGCCAAATCAAGATAGATACAGTTCGAATCATATCTATTTAAGACAAAGCAGCATAGACAGAATATAAGTGTGGGAAACTACACAGCAATAACAACACTTGTAATGTGCATGGCATGAGAACATAACTGTTTATTCAATTGAAACTGAAATCAACATAGAGCAAGTTACAACAGCAAACACGTCAAAGAAATAGGTTTAAAACATACCTGTTGCGCCATTGGAGTTTCAATTGCATCCTTCAAATTTGAAATTAGTTGGTATGAGTAAATACAGTGATGCAAGGGCAAAGTAGTATGAACTATAGCTACGGAACTTGACTTGAGAACAATTCTTCTTCTGCTTTAAGCGTTGACTTGGGGTTCGGAGTGGTGGTCCTCGTGCTTTGGGCACTGCAGTTGCCTTACTAACTGCTCGTGTTTGGGCGCTCTATGGTGGAGACGGTGCTGTGTCAACGGGAACTGGGTTACTATCTGCCAGGGTTGGGGTTAGAAGGGGTGTAGCTTGTTCTGTGTCTAACCGGGTAGGGGTACAATCTGCATGAGTCTGGGTTATGTGTGGTGGGGCTGGTTCTTGGGAAAGTACAATCGTGGTTCTATCTCCATCGACAGGTAGCACGATCTTTTCTGAAGACCGTGTTTTTACTCCCACGGATACTGCCATCACCCCCTCCAATTGAAATGGTTGATAAACAAGAAAAGTAATTGAATGTACAAACATTGTAAGATAGACAGATGCAATCGATAGTAGGGAAGAAAACATGGCATGAAATAATTCACATTTATGTTGTCTAACCAAACAGAATAGCAGGACATAATTTCAAATATATGATGGCTAATTAAACAGGATAGCATGACACAATTTCACATGTATGATGGCTAACTAAACATGATAGAATGACATAATTCAAAATATGATGACTATGTGAACATGATGAGATGATATAACTATATTATGTCTTTAGAAAATGAGTTGGCATGCCATAATTCAGATACATGCTGTCTATGTAAACATCATGGCATGATATAATTCAAATATATGATTTATATACTAAGGAAGTGAGCAGAGGGCAATCACATATATGATGTGTCAACTAAGAAGATGGCATTCAATATCGTGTATATGATGTAAAAAATAAGCATTGCAATACAACATATGCATGATATGAGTAATATAACCCTGCCAAGTTTGAGCATACACCTCAGGGGGATAATAGGACTGGTCATCTGCCTCTGAATCCTCCTCTGAAGAGCTATCTGTAACCAGCAACATATCTGCTTCACCAGGTAGCATTGTCTTCTCTGAAGACCTTGTTTTATCTCCATATTTCTCCATCACCAATTCGAATGGCTGAAGCACAGGAAGAGCAGTTGAATATACAAACATTGTTGACAAAAGCAATGAGAAATACAAAAAAAGGACGGCATGATATAATTCACATATATGACGCTTGGCTAAACAGCATGGCATTGCATAATTCACATATATAATGCCTTGTAATAAGATAGCATTGCATAATTCACATATATAATGTCTTGCAAAAAGATGGCATTGCATAATTCACATATATGGTAATTAGACACTAAACAGGTGCCATTCACACAAACCATGTCTAAACTAAGCAAATGACATAGCAATGCAAGATACCATACGCACGATATGAGCAACATAACCCTGCCAAGTTAGAGCATGCACCTCGGGGGGGGGGGATAGGACTGGTCATCTGTCTCTGAATCCTCCTCTGAGGAGCTATCTGTAACCAGCAAGACATGTGCTTTGTTAGATAGCATTGTCTGCTCTGAAGACCTTGTTTCCACTCCAGATTTTTCCATGACCGTGTCGAATGGCTGATGCATAGGAAGAGTACTTGAATGTACTAAAATTGTTGACAAATTTAACACATAATAAAAAATGATGTCAGGATATAATTCACATATAAGATGACTGGCTAACCAGGGTGGCATTGCAAAATTCACATATATGATGCCTGGCTAAACAAGATGGCATTGCATGATTCACATATACGATAAAGAAACTAAACAGATGGCATTGACACAAAGCATGTCTAAACTAAGAAGATGACATCTTTGATGTATACAGTAAGCAATGCAAGGCACCATATGCATGATATTACCAACATCAGCATGCCAAGTTAGAGCGAAGACCTCATGGGGTAAATAGGAGTGGTCTTCTACTTCTGAATCCCCCTCAGAACAGTTATCTTCCTCTTGATGACGATCCGAAATGGGTAGAGGGGGGCTGCCTTTGCGCCCACCATGGAGCGACGTCTGCATGAAATTTTATTGCCACACAAGGCTCGTCTCTTTTGCTCTACATGTGCAGTTCCATTTTGTACAATAACTAACAAGCATGGGAATAAAACATAGTGAGATTATGTAAGGGGCAAATTTGATATTTTGCCACACCTTACTTTGCCATTTGATGATTTGCCCTCCCCCTGAGAATGACAGGCGGGGCCCGGGTCCACCCGTCATTGAGACAATCCGGGGCAAATCATCAAATGGCAAAGTAAGGTGTGGCAAATCATCAAATCCCCCTATGTAAGGAGTGCATGCACAAATCTAGAGTGAAGGTAGCAAACTGTGGATAGACCCAAAACCAATGATAGCAGGCAGATAATAGCTTTAGTTAAAAAAATACAGATAATGGCTCCTTTAATGTTTGTTTGCACCCAACATGAAACTCATAGTAGACACCCGAGATTAACCAGATAGTAGATAGATAGTATTGTTTGCTGCCCCAATATGTACCCCACAACCATTTAAAAACTCAAGTTTCAGCATAAGTTTGGACCTGAGTCGGAGTCTAATAGGTGAACACGATGATAAAGTAGCATGTCATCATATTAAGTGATGCATAATGTAAGCAGATACGGAAGAGTGTGACCTCTCTTGCGGACCCGTGTAGTCCTTAAGGTCATCTGCTCAATTGATGATGGTAATGCAGTTGTCGTGGCTGCCGGCGGTGGGGAAGAAGATCTGAGGCGGCGAAACACAGTCTGGAGAGCCGATCCCCGCTGTGGTGAACCCTTCCGTCGTTGGAGTAGCTGAGCTGGGGTGGAACATAGCACCGCAGGAGCAGGACAAAGTACACAAGGTTTTCTTTGACACATATCTATAACAGAAGTAATTGTGTAAGGTCTTGTTTGAATTTGAGGATTCTAACAATTCACGGATAGGAAATAGAGAGGAATAGGATAGGAATGCACGTGCAAAACTGAGAATTTAAAAACACAGGATTTCTGCCAATCTGGGTGTTTGGTTGACAAGAATTGGAAGATCACAGGATGCAAAGAAGCATGGTGAGATTAAGTCAAGCCGCAAGAAGTGTACAACCTCTTTGGCGAAGCCATGTCGATCTCAGCGTGATTGGGTTGGCCGGTGAGGATGCTCCGGCTGACTTGGCTGTCGGAGGAGGGGAAGAAGATCTTAGGCGTCTAGAGATGGAGCCCGAGGTACTGCTCTGCTGTGATTGGGGGTTTCGTCGTTGGAGCAGCTCGGGTGAGTTGTACGACACTGAGGCTGAAGCAGGACAAGAGAGACAACATTAACCTGAGTGGAATTCTAATAGCATCTCCAATAGATGACGTAAAATACACAACCACAAAGTGCTAGATGTATACATCAGCCACTCATCTCTGAACTTAACTGTCAAAACTGAATTTAACTGTCGAAACTGAACTTAACTGTCGAAACTGAATTTTGCTGTCAAAACTGAATTTTACTGTCGAAACTGAACACACTAGAGGTGAGGCTACAAGTGAGTTGACTGAATTTTTCATCTCTGGTCAGTCGATTTTGCAGTCGTTGGATATGAAATCAATGGCCTGCAATTCATCTTCAACCTCCACCCCCCTAGCCGCCAGCCACCACCGGCCAAACAGCCACCCCCTGCTGCCCACGGCCGGCGGTGCACCGCCCCCTGCCGCCCACGGCCGACAGTGCGCCGCCCCGCCCGCCCCGAAAACACTCCCCACCGTCAGTCCGCCGCCGCCCCGGCCATCCCAGTAGGCCCCCCTGTGCCGAGTTTTTTCTTCGGCGATCCCCATGCCACCGCCCCACCACCACCGGCGACCATCGCCCCCATGCTGAACCCTAAGATAGATAGTAGGGTACCTCTCCGGCGAGCCCCCCTCCCCGCTGCGGCTGGTTCTTCGTTAAGTCCGGCGAGCCCCCCCCCCTGAAAATCGACTGACCCAAAAGTCGATTCAGTCGACTGAAGTGTAGCTAAATCGGAGCAGCATCGCAAGTAAGAGCAAGAGCAAGAGCGAGAGCAGCAGCAAGAGCAAGAGCAAACCAGGCAGGGGACTGAGAGCAAGAGCAGAGCAGCAGCGCGAGCGAGAGCTAAAGCAGCAGCAGCTCCTACTGATGTGGATGTCGCCGCCGAGGGAGCGACACCGTGGAGGAAGTGGCCGGCGACGTCGGCGTGGATGGAGCCGCGCCGTGTCGGCTCGGGACCGATGCCGGCTGCACCTGAGATCGAATCAAGAAGAACATGCGGCGATTAATGTACAACCTCTTTGGTGGCGCCGATTAGGCCGCAGCTTCATCCGACGAAACGGTGATGATGATGCTCTTCCGGTGGTGTAGGTGAAGACGGCGATGTGGGAATGGAGTGGCGCGAAAGACGAGGGGAACGTCGGGGTAGCTCCTTGGAGGTGGAGGACGGGGTGGCTGAACCGGCGGGATGACCAGATCAACGACGGATCCTCATCCGGTACGGTGGATGAGGGACGTCGAGGTGTTGCTGTGGACGATGTCGTCGGGGAAGGGGCTCCGGTTGGGTGGCGAACGGAGGAGGGTGTGGGGCTTCGCGGGTTTTGCCAGCCTTGGTGTACGAATGGGTGGGCGGATGGAATGGGAGTGGGGAACCATGGCTTAGGGACGCGCTTGTCCGAAATGTGGGGTAAGTTACGAAAGTACTCCCACCGATTTGAGGCGGTTCTTTCGGTTCAAGGGTATCACGGGAATTTCGCGTGTCGGGATTTCACAGGAGGTGGGAGTTTTCGCGCGCGTTGTAATTTTGGAATAGCAAGGCGCTGGTTGAGATGGAGGGAGTTGTCGGAGCACAACGAGACAAAGATATATCTTAAATATTTCGGGCTAACAAGGCGCGGGTTGAAATTTCCGGACAAGCCTAACATGTACTGTACCAAATCAATTCGCACTACAAATGTCATTCAAAACTTTGAATTCATGTTATGTTCAATTAAAATATTTCGCTACGTGTATAATGCATGCAACCTAGTACTCAAATGAACGTTTTAGTGCATTCCAAACATATATACTACCGCTTCAATATGAACTAAATTTGAATTCGTTTCTCTATTTGAATAAGATCTACAATAATGATTGTTGTGAAGTCAAAGCATTTGAATTCGTTTCTCTGTTTTAATAAGATCTACAATCATCATTATTGTCAAGTTAAACCATATTTTGTGTATTATCTTCACAGCACACCACATGATTAGCCTCGAGTTACATATGAACTATGTGTACTATATGAACTTGAACTCGATTTTTTTGAATCCACTTTATGTTGATTTCAAATCATAGTACATTTCAAGCTCTAGATAGATCTTCACAAACTAAACCATGTCTCATATATACATTGTGTTTATCACATTATGTATGGTGCCCCGCCCCTTACGCCTACAAGTATTTAGATGTAAGTTGCAAACACCACACATTACTACAAATTCAAATAAAATGTGAGAATGTTCGATATATAGTATTGTTTAGATTGTTTGATATTTAGTTGTAAGCTGCAAACGCCACACATTATCACAAATTCAAATAAAATGTGAGATTGTTTGATGTATAGTATGGTTTAGATTGTTCGACATTTAGCTGTGAGTTGCAAACGCCATGCATTGTCACATTATGGTATAACATGTGCAAAACTGCAACACGCGTATCACCGCTATATTCATGCATGCATATGCTTAAAACACTATGATCTCCTATTCAAATATATGAATCCACTTTCATATCAAATTATGATCTTTGTTAGTCTCTTACACCCACACAATCAGCTAACCTTTGTAGCTACCACTAACTTTATCTTGTGCATGCACACGCCCTCCTCGCCCTCCCCCTCCCTCAGCATTCTATCCATCGTGCACATTCATTTTATTTTATTTAGGTCGTTCTCCCACAGTCTCCACAACTCCTTTCCGACACACAGCGATCGATAAACCTCTCCAACGATGTCTGCCTACAACAAACACACGCACCTTCAATCTCCTCCTTTATGTGTCCTTGCCTCGTGTCTCTCATACGGTCCCACACACGTGTAAACTCTCGCCCCTCTTTTCATCGATCTCACAACCGCACACTCCTCCCCCTATCTAGCCAGTAGTTGGGCCTCTCGCCACCACCTCCTAGCTCCATTATCTCTGTTTATCCGTCTCACCGGGCCTTATTTGCCTCTAACAAATGGACGTACACCGATCGATCTCCCGCTATACATATAGCTAGCTGGGTCCTTATAACTCATTTTTTCCCCACGCGTCGATCGATCTACCTCATTAGTTATGTCTCTCCCTTCCTCCGACAAACAACAATTGATCTACCGATCTAGTTAGGTTTGCATACCAAACACATGGTTCCCCTTCATCATCCTTGGATGTGTCCCCACAGATCTATCACGCACAGGCACACACAGAAACACATCCCCACTCTTATTGATAATATTGTAGTTCCACCCTTAGTTTGTCTAGTAGGCCTCTCCCACCATCGTCGAGAAGCAACTCCATCACCCAAAGAGCACTCTACCCCTCTCCCTCCCTCTCTCTCTCCTCTCTCTCTCTCTCTCTCTCTCTCTCTCTCTCTGTCCCATCCTATTTCCCGTCCTTCGGTTATGTATGGATGTCGACCGATCTCCCTCAAGACATAGCTGGGTCTCTCCTTCTCAACACATATACGAGTCGTCCTACCTCTATAGTTAGGCCTCTGCCTACCCCTCCCCCCAACCCCTCCCACACACACACACCGATACATCGAGCGCTCTAGTCATGTTTCCCTGCCACACACAAACTTGACATGTGCCCTCTGACGTTCCGGTAGCTAGGTCAGTCGCCCTATATCTTTGACTTGCACACACACACAATTTCGATGGCTCTCTTCATCGATATCGCACCCACCCACTTGATCCTCTCTTCGACTCTATCGATATCTATGACCCATCCCTCTCTTCTTGTGGATCGCCCGACCCTCTATATATGATATGGATAGGCCTCCATTTCACACACATTGCATGCAAAATTTTGTTTGAGATGTCATCGACACATATTCCCACAAATACATTCACGAAATCAACCTCCCCCCCAAAACAAAAAACACTCACGAACGCACAAGCAATTTGTCTAGGTTTGTATCTCTCACACACACACGTAGGCGGGGGACATACACGAAGAGAAGAGGTGCACGCGCGTCGCATGTACTCCCGTCTCTTTCCCAACCACACCCGCGCGGGTACATGGTGGAGCTCATTTCTGTATGAAAAGGCAGCCCACATGGTAACTTGACACGTGTACTAGTTGTCCACTAGATGGAGGGAGGATCGTCTACCACGGGTGAACAAACAAATTGTGACTTGACGTGTTATGTTAAAAAAGAGGCAAACCATGTGGTGCCTACCTTAGAGGCAAGGCTCTATACACTGGAGTACTTTTGATGTGTCCCATCAACTCGCAGAATGAGGAGAAGCTTGCTTAGTACGCTGTCTCCCCTACCCACGGGTGCGGTGCCTCGCAGGATGAGGAGAAGCTTGCTTACTACGCCTTACGCCCGCTCCCTCGCCCACGCGCGCGGTCGCTCGCAGGACGAGGAGAAAATTGTACTACTCCCTCCATTTACTCCTCGTCCTTACTACCTTGGTTAGAGAGATTATCATATTGTTTGGAATATATATGTCCTTTAGTAGATTTCAATATGAACTAGTAGTACATACTCCAAATACTGATGTATATAGACGTATTTTAGAGTGTAGATTCACTCATTTTGCTCCATATGTAGCATAAAGTTGAGACACTTATTTTGGAACGAAGGGAGTACATATTTGCTATGATCTGTCAATCATTGAGATGCAATAGCATGCATGTTAGTCTCCTTTGTATTTGATGAAATTTTGCAACGGGCAACCTTGGACGCAAGATACATGTAACAGAAGCTCGAAGCTTCATGGCATTGTACTATCTCGCTGATAAATTACAGTACGTACTGTACAAGTACTTCCTCCGTTCCTAAATATAAGTTTTTGTAGAGATTTCACCATGAACCACATATGGATGTATATCGATGCATTTTAAGTGTAGATTCATTCATTTCGTTATGTATGTAGTCCACCTAGTGGAATCTCTACAAAGACTTATATTTAGGAATGGAGGGAGTACTATGTAAAGAGTTAGGTCTCGCACGATGTCCAGAAAATGTGGTGATAGTGTGAGGTGGTCCATGTAATCACTGAGCTTGCGTGTTTTCACCGCTCTTGCACTCCTCCGCCATAAGAATGGAGAAAATTGTAATCTAGTAGTACCTCCTTTCGCCGAAAGCGTGGGACATCTAGCAGTGCTACCACCTCAGTAATAATGACCAATGAGCCGTCAAATCACATAGACCCAGCAGTAAGTTGGACGTACGAAGCAACCTTCACTCTTGAATCCGCTTCTCCCTTCAACGCAGGCGCCAGAGAGAGGTCGTGTCCGCTCTGCCCGGGCATGAATGCGGCGCCGATTCTTTGGAGCGGCGCTGACCATTTCGGGCGGGAAGCACGCACGGGCGATGGCTGGGCTTTGGGTGGGCCAGGCTGGTCGGGAGCGGTCGTGGCAGCTGTCTGCCTGTTCCTACTGGACGCGCGGAATCGAGAGGATGCACCGACTCTCGCGGCTAAAATCGTACACTACACACCATCTCTCTGTAGGAGTAGGTCGATCTGTCGCTCTCTCTAACACAGACATGATGTTAAACACACACACACACACACACACA
>LR738710.1:653914307-653966397 GCA_902687465.1 Secale cereale
GCACAGGTTCATAGAATAGGAAAATCGTGCGAGTGCGAAGCCACATGAAGTGAGATACAAATGGAGTATGTACAAGAAGAGAAGAGGTGACGAATATTCCATCAAATCTGGATTGAGGAGTAGTACTCCTTCCGTGTAGGTGTTAAGTCATCCTACGGAAATCAGATATTCCCAAAATGTTTAGGCGTCGTCCATTAACTTCGCATCTCAATCCCCTCCCGGCCTTGTTGCTAGCGAGCATTGTTTCTTAGGGAGCGTTTGGATCCTTAGCAAGAACAGCTTATAGCATAGCCAGGCAAGGTTAGGCATTTGGAACTGTTAAAATATTATAGCTTTTGTGGGCCAGCTAGCTTGGGTGGGCAAGAAAAACCTTGCTAGCTCAGGAGAGCCAGATCAGCTCGCTTCCGACGAATAACTTCGCGTAGTAGTAACATAGACTAGCAACATATGCATGTTGTACTAGTCCAAGTTACTCACCACTATGACCAGCCTAAGCAATGTAACCAAACGCTCCTTACTCTGCCTTGTTATCTCCCCCGGAAACCCAATGCATGGAGCGCAACTACGCGTTGATCAGTCAAGAAATCAAAGTCAGCTTGCATGCGAGTTAATACGCGGCCCTGCATGGTAGCTAAAACGACATCTCTTAGTTGTTTAGATTAATTGTTGCGTTTAGAGACAGAAATCAGGGCTTTGATTTGAGGAATGACCGGTCAAGTTTCTCCTTCTCCAGTCTACTTGCACCTTGGTCCCGCTGCACCTTCTAACGTGACTTATTACACCTAGACGGAGGGAGTCGTACGAGATACGGTGGCACACTAACTTAGGTCGAATACAAGTGCCCAAATTTGTGTGCATGTCATAATAATGATTCACTTAATATAGTACGTGAGCGAACAGAGGGATCAATTGGACAGTGTTCCCGAGCAGTAGTGAGATGTGTGAGGTAAGATACACCGCTGGCGCTTTTAATTTTTCTTATTAATTTGTTTGTTTCACCCTCTGACTGGTGGGACCCAACGTACTACGTGGAGAGAGGTAAGGTGACTAAGGCTGCATTATTTCTGCACCACTATGGATAGTATTACCACCAAAGCCACATGACACGATTATGGTTTAAATCCCAATGACTCCCACACACAAAAAAATATGGCATGCTTTTCACACGAATGCAGGATTGTATAAAAGGTTATTTTCCTCTCGTTGAACATAACGGGAGGGTTGTGTAGCTGGCTAGCCAATTTTCTCATCAAACTTGAGGTCTCGAGTTCGATAACTACACTTGAGCATAATTCGTGCCAGGAGGATTATTTGACTGAGCAAAATGGATGGATACGGAGCTATACGATCTCGTAGTGACCGTATAACCAGCTCATCACATATAAGCTATAGCCTCGACACTTGTTTTCTAGGGTTTGCACTCTTGACACTCTCTCCAGTATATATATACACGTTGGAGCCTCAGCGCTTGTAGTTGCTCTCTTCACACTCTCTCACCCTCTCCAGATCTAAACAAGATTTCGTTGGCCTCTCTCTCCCCCCTCACTGCTGGTCTGCTTGTAGTTGCTATCTTCACACTCTCTCACCCTCTCTAGATCTAAACAGGACTTCGTTGGTTTCTCTCTCTCTCCCCTCACTGCCGGTGAAAGAGCCGGTAGGATCCGTCCGCCGGGAAGGAAAGGAGGCTTAACGCTGTCGCCGTCGGCGAGGGAGGGAATCCACTACTGGCGCAGCTGTTCACTTTCACCCAGCGATGGCACGGGAGGGCCTCCGACCCCTTCTTCTTCGCCGCCGTACATAGTGTGGGTCGAACGGCCTCCGGTCGCCCACCGAACTACACCCCAAGAACCTTAAGGTATAATTTACTTATTCCACAGGCATTGCTCTAGCTGCATGTGGGCTTTTTCCGCTTCTGCACTTGAATCTAGGTGTTGGATCAAACAGGAAAGTAGTGGGGAAAGTTGTATACCATGAATCTAGGACGTGGTTCAAAGAGGAATGAAATGGGGGAAAGTAGTGGGAAAAGTTGTATACCATGAATCTAGGACATGTTTGAAAAAGGAAAGGAAGGGGGAAAGTAGTGGGGAAAGTTGTATTGCATGAATCTAAGATGTGGTTCAAAGAGGACAGGAATGGGGGAAAGTAGTGGGGAAAGTTGTATATCATAAATCTAGGACGTGGTTCACAGAGGAAAGGAATTGGGGAAATTACTAGTACAGACTGGCTATCCAGCACTGTCAGGCCCAAGATGCGATTCTATCCCGATCACGTGACACTTACGTGATTGGGGCACAACCGCATTTCGGGCGCTTAGCAAGATGGATATCATTACATCGTACCATTACATACATACATGGGGGATACAACAATACATACAAGTCACATGAATACAACAACAATACAATACAAGGCATCCGACTACTGATGCAAACATGAAAAACACAGGACATCCATTTGCTATCCCAGGCTGCCAACCCGGAACCTAACCCAAGACTGAAGAAGAAGAAGAAAGAACTCCAAACAACGATCATCGCTCTCACGTCAAGACATTGGAAACCTGCACCTACAACTGTTGTTGTAGTATCTGTGAGCCACGAGGACTCAGCAATCCCATAACCATGGGTAACAAGACTATCAAAGCTTAATAGGTAGGAAGAGGCAAAGTGGTGAGGTTGCAGCAGCGGCTAAGCAAATATATGATGGCTAACTTACGAGTACAAGAATAAGATGAGCATCTACGCAAACGGTCGCAAACTAGCAGTGATCGCTAAAGATCCTGAACTACTTACGAGTCAAACATAACCCCACCGTGTTCTCTTCTCAAAATGAAAAGAGACAGTCACGGTTACTCACACAGTTGTGTGTTTTACTTCGGATCCTTTGTCAAGTTTTCTACAACCGGACATTAACAAATTCAAATCTGCCACATAACCGCGGGCACGGCTTTCGAAAGTTCATAACCCTGCAGGGGTGTCCCAACTTAGCCCATCACAAGCTCTCACGATTAGCTGAAGTGATAAATATAATATCATCACCCCTTATCTTAGGGAAAACCGATCAGGCTCGGCATCCCGGTGCACAAGACATTTCGACAATGGTAAAACAAGTCCAGCAAGACCTCCCGGCGTGCCGACACCCTGATAGTAGCCGCGCGTATCTCGTCTCAGGCCACAACCGGATGGGACAAGCTACGAGTAAAACCAGCCCTCGGGTTTCCCCAAGGTGGCCCCGCAGGTTGCCCGTTTGGGACCAACACCATCAGCACTGGCCCCCCATGCTATGTAGAAGAATCCTCGGGTAGCACGAACTCCCTATGCAATTTAATTAATTAATTAAGTTGTTATTATGAGCAAATTAAAACCAATGTTGGGCCTTGCTGGAGCAGTAATATTCAAAGACGAACTGTCAAGGGGTCCCCATATACCCATCGTGTAAGGAACACAAAATCAAGGAACATAATACCGGTTTATCGGCGCCTAAGGTGGCATGAGTGGAACAAAACATCGAGCAAAAGGCCAAGCCTTCCACCCATGCCCAGTATATAGGTGTGTTATTATATATATAACATATTGTGATATTCCAACAACAAGTTCCCTCCTGGAACGATCTTCATCTTCACCTGCAACTAATAATGCTATAAGAGGGGCTGAGCAAGCGGGTAACTTAGCCAAACAATGGTTTAGCTAGGAAGGTTTCAAAGGTTAGAGGTTTCATGGCAACAGGGAGAGGCTGACATTAATGATGGGCAGCGCGACATATAATGATAGCATTGAGACACTAAGCATGGCAATGATAGTAAGGGTATCCAAGGGTATGATCATCTTGCCTGAGATCCCGCAAGGAAGAAGAACGAATCCATGAAGAAGACGAAGAAGAAGCCTTGAAGAAGAACCACGGGTAGACGAACGAATCCTTACGAACGCAACGAATCAAGCACTAACGAGAAGAAGCAAGCAATGCGGTAAATAAACCACTCAAGAAAATGACAATATGCACTACCAAGTAGGATGCACCACAAGTCTACATATGATGCACAGCAAGTCTATACAGGAAGCAAAACATGGCAAGGTATGATGCATGACAAGTATTTACAGGAAGCAATACATGGCAAGGTATGATGCATGACAAGTCTATACAGGAAGCACATCAAGTCTATACAGGAAGCGTTAGATGACAATGTAGGAAGCACAGAAAACAACACAAGTTTATATATGATGCATTACATGGCAAGGTATGATGCATGACAAATCTATACAGGAAGCACAACATGGCAAGGTAGGAAGCACAACATGACAAGGAAGGAAGCACAACATGGCAATGTAGGAAGCACAGAAAACAACACAAGTTTATATATGATGCATTACATGGCAAAGTATGATGCATGACAAATCTATACAAGAAGCACAACATGGCAAGGTAGGAAGCACAACATGACAAGGTAGGAAGCACAACATGGCAATGTATGATGTAATACATGGCAACGGTGCAAGATGCACCCAAACATCAAGGAAACACACTCCAAACATGAAAACAATATGATATTATGATTCTACTTGCAAAATCACTCAAGTTTCATATAAGGAACACCCCAAACGGAGCAACGGGCTAAAAGATACACATGAAACAAGATATAACAACAAGCTGAAATTAACAGCCACATAGCAACTTTGGAGCAAGATATATATATGCTACAGCACTCAAACATGATAACAAGAAACATGGGCATGAAGTAAACATATCCTACAGCAAACAAGTCCATTGGAGCATCTCCATAGGAGGCATGGATCAATAGCAACAAGCTACAACATTTTGATCATGACACTAAAAACCTGACAGCAACATTTTATAGCAACTTGGGAGCAAGAAATAAATAAGCTACAGCAAGTCAAATGAGCAAGTGAGGACATGAATGGGTAGGCAACAACATATACAACAAGGAATGATCAATGGCCACCCCAAAACTAACATGGATTTTCCTAGGGCATCAAGCGAACATAGCATCAGGATATGACAGATTCCAGACTTAGTGAAATTTCACTAAGTGTTAAAACATCAATAACAACATGGCATGCTTGTGAGCATGTTTAAGTCAACACAAGGCATATCATGGAAAGTTAAATGCACCACATCAAAGAGCACATCATGGAGATTCTAAAACATCTATGCATGTGACAAGGGGACAAACACATCAATAGCAACGAGCTCCTCAACTAGGCATCTCGCAACAAGTTTCAGAACATAACAGCCAAATACACTTTTGCAACAGGGATAAACATGGCAATATGAACTCAGACAAACATGTTATAGCAACCAACATATAGAGCATCTCATGAGAACATATGGACATATCATTTGCTTCATTTGGGATAAACATGCACCAAGTTATCATATATCAAACATGGCATGAAAACAACTAATAGCAGCAGTTTATGACAAGTAGCACTCTTCCCATGAAGATTAAGACATCTAGAAGGACTCAAACATGCATGACACAATGGAACAAAACATAGTACATGTCACCACGATCATTTTGACATATCATACGCACAAAACGGACAAGCACAGTAAAAGTTATCTTCATCACAAAAATGCATCAGACACTGATAATCTAAACACTTAGAAGAAAAAAAACGAGGGACAACCTGCGCGGGTCGGGTCCTGGTCAACTGGGTCGGAGCGGTTCGCGGGTCAACCGGGTCGCGGGGTCAAACGGGTCTGGAACCGCCCGTTACGGTTCCCAGGCGCCTGATGTCTACACACGCTTCTACTCTTGTAGACTATGTTGGGCCTCCAAGCGCAGAGGTTTGTAGGACAGTAGCAATTTCCCTCAAGTGGATGACCTAAGGTTTATCGAACTCAGGGAAGTAGAGGTTGAAGATGGTCTCTCTCAAGCAACCCTGCAACTAAGATACAAGAAGTCTCTTGTGTCCCCAACACACCTAATACACTTGTTAGATGTATAGGTGCACTAGTTCGGCGAAGAGATGTTAAATGACAAGTAATATGGATGGCAAAACAAAGTAATATAATTCTGTAATAAAAAGTGTAGCAAGCAAACAAGTGGTAAACGTGAGCACAAATGGTATTGCAATGGTGGAAACAAGGCCTAGGGTTCATACTTTCACTAGTGGCAACTCCCAACAACATTAACATAATCGAATCACATGATATTTCCCATAAAACATGCAAAGGGGACACACTCGGAGGTCATTCCTTCGTGGTCAAGAGAGGACGAGAATTATGTAGGGCTACAAAAGCACACCTCAAAGTTCGTAGTTCTCAATCTAAGGATTTCCCAATGTCACCGCGGCCATCCAAAGAGAGTCCCACAATCACCACAACATATCTAAAGGATAGTCAAAGACAAGCACCAAGAGACTCTCAATCTTCAATCAACACACAAGAGAGGAAATCACTCATGAAAATACTTTTCTAATCCATGTCCAATAGACCGCTGTCACCTTGGTCTCGGGGATTATACTAGATAAAGACAAGTGAGTACATCAATCTAATACATAGAGGAAGGGGAAATATCATGGGATCACCCTAGATTAACATAGCCTATGATCACAACAAAGATCACATCATGGGAGAGAGAATTGACCACATAGCTACTAGTAAGAACCTCAGCCCCGAGGAGGAACTACTCCCGCATCATGGAGGGAGGAAGCAACGTCGATGGAGATGAATCCGGGGGCACTTCCCCGTCCCGGCAGGGTGCCGGCGCAGGAATTCTGGTCCCCCGAAGCTTGATGGCGATGGCGGCGGAGATCGGAATCGCGTCTGGAGAAAAGGGGTCCGGAATCAGGGTTTTCTTGATGGACCTTAAATATATGCCAAAGGGGGTCACCAGGGGAGTCCTGGGGGGGCCCAGGCGCCCCCCCGGCGCGGCCTAGGGGTGGGCCGCCTGGGCAGACCGCCTGGAGCCCCTGTGGGTCCCCCCGGCTGTACTTTGGCTGCACGGTAGCTCCTGGAACGCTGATTTTTTATATATTTTTTCTGGATTTTTCCTGGCAGTTCTCGTAATGTGAAAACCTGAAATACAAAAACAGCCGAAACAGAAACTGGCACTGGGGTGCACTGAGTTAATAGGTTAGTCCAAATATGATCAAAAGTGTATGGAAGTGTATGAATATCATAGAAATATCACCCAAAAGAGGCATGGAGCAAGCAGAAATTATAGATACGTTTTGGACGTATCAGCGCCCAGATCGGGCTCCCGATCGAATCAGGGCCGGCGGCTCCCTTCGATCCCGCCGGTGGGAAGGCCCCCGCAGTGGCCTGCGCGGCCCCTGGCAACCGGCGGCGAGGAGGCGCGCCCGGCGGCGGCCTGACGGCGAGGGGCCGAGGCTCGCGGCGGAGGGTCGCTACAAGGTGGTGGCGGCTGCGCAGATCCGGCGGGGCGAGGAGGAACGGCGGCGGGGTCGGAGCTCGGGGCGACGGCGGGCTCCCGGCTGCAACGCCCTACGGCACGGCGGCGGCGGCCGGCTACGGAGGGGAAGAAGACGAAGGGGCGGCACGGCGTAGGACTCGGCCCAGATCTGCGGCGGCGGTGGGCCGGCGCTGGGCCCCGCGGGCCCACGCGGTGGGAGCGGCGGCGGTGGAAGCACTGTGCGGCGGTGGTGGAAGCACTAGGGTTTTGTAGCAAAATTGGAGGGGGTGGACGTTTATATAGGCACAAGGAGCTAGGAGAGTCCAAATGAGGAGCGGGTTTCGACCACGATATCACAATTGAACGGCCGAGATGATGGGAAGGGTTTGAGCTGGGTTGTTGGGCTGTGAGAAAGGGGTGCTGGGCCAAAAGACAAAAGGCCTCCGGCGGTTAACATGGTTAACCGTTGGGCTATCAAACGAGCTCCGAATGCGATGAAATTTGGCTGGCGGTCTGTCTATACTATAATAAGACCACATGCCAAGTTTCAACCCATTCCGAGAATGTTTTTCGGCCACTTATAAAATAAATATTTGGAGGCACCACGGGCGCGTGCAAGTGTGTCTGGGCTCAGAACGGACAACAGAGAGGACGAGGGAACTCGGACGGATTCAAGTTTGAAAACATGCTGATGCAAGCACACATGATGACATGGCAAGATGCAACACGCAAGCAGATGACGTGGCACTGACAACGAATAACTGGCTGACACCTGGCGCACCGGTCTTGGGGTGTCACAACACTCCCCTACTAACAAGAGATCTCGTCCCGAGATCTTAGGAACGAGACGGGAGAGAAAAAGGAAGAACAAAGTTCTTCGAGGACAAAAGAGTGAAACCAGAGAACCTTGAGAGGATGAACAACTTCGAAAGAAAGAATATAATGGAGATGAGTGAGAAAGAGAAGCTCCATTACAAAAGAGGAACAAGGAACACACGAGAACCAATTAGGTTGGAAGGCATGAAGCAAGAGCTGAATGAACAAGAATGAATTCAGAACCACTCCGGTTAAGACTGAAAGAAATAGCACACCGGTTGGACATGAATGGAATGGAACAAGAACCTGAGGAGATGGAATGATACTCGACGAGAGTAACAACACAAAGCCTCCGTAAGAATTAAAGGATGGAATGAAAAGAATGGAGAAGAAGATGACAACTTCCATCACGAATGAATTTAAAATAGCATCCTCAAAGAAGGACTTGAATGGAGTTGTTGAGAAAATCAATCAACAAGAATAAGTTTGTCGTGGACTTATTTAAACATCTCAAAACTTGAGGTGAATTATGCCGCAACCAAAAGATGGATTAGCTGAGAATGAAGAAATGCAAAACTCCCTTCAAAAGAATACGGAGAATTATTTGCGCTCGAGAGGCAAGAATAAGAATGCTTGAGCTGCTCCAGAAGAATTAGACGAATATTTGAAAGAATGAATTAAATGATGAAGAACCACCATGAAGAACTCCGGTAACGAAAGGATAATGATTTAGAAGAGTTTCCAACGAGATGGCCGAGAAAACTTTGAACTCCGGGGAAGAAAAGAATAAAACACCTGGAACTAGAATTTATTCATCAAGAATAGACTCCGAAGGAAGGGATTAATCAACTTGATGGAAAAGAATAAGAATTATGTTATGCTTCTCCTCCATCAAATAAATTGATGAAAGCAATGGATTCGCATATCACTTATTGTCGATGAAATTGATTTATAGAAGAATATATCGCGAACTTGCGAAAAATCTTCATGAAACACCGGTAGGCTAGGAATGAACGAATGAATTGATATGAAAACGCCGGAAAAGAATTTTTGAGCGAACCACCGTAAGAATTGAAACCGACTGAAGAAAAATGAACGAACCACCGAAAGAATTAATCGAATGATGAAAAGAACAAACCACCGAGAAGAATTACAATCGAGTGAAGAACGAGATTGACCACCGTAAGGAATGAAATTGAATGATGCAAGGGGATAAGCCACCGTGAAGAACTGAGATTGAGTGAATACAAGAGAATGAATCGCCGGGAAGAATAAAGCACTTGCGGAAAAATTAGAATGACGAGCATGAAGAGATCGTGAACTGATTAAAGAATACTTGAACGAAGCACCGGAAGAATGTGAGACGAACGAAGAGGCATCAATGAAGAATATTTTGAGGACGAAGTTGAAAACTGAGAATGAAGAAATCTTCTGAAATGATGCCTTCGGAGGAACACAAAGAAAAGAATTCAAGAAATACTTCGGATGAAGAAAAGAAGAAAGATTGAACCAACGATGAAAAGAATTGAAAGCGATGTTGGAGAAGGCATATGACTGATGGGATCCATACTTACGTCACACTTGAAAAGAACTTGGAACACTCCGGGAAATTAGAGGAGTCAGGTAAGATCCTGGGAAAGACCTGTGGGTTATGAGCCCACCTAAGAGACAACACCGTTGGGAGGAATCGAAAGAAGATGATGCACCGGACTGATTGAATGAATCGAATGAGGTGACAACCTCGAATGAATTAGAACACAGATGAATATCCTGAGATTTCTTCGAAACTCCGGAATAATTAAATGACAAAAGACAAACGCGCAAGAGGAAACATCTGAACCGAGGGAAAAGAATATGAACAACACCGAATACTTGAGTTGAATCCACCGGAAAAGAAGAAGAGGTGAAGAATGACGAACTAGAAGAGGAATCACCAGTTGAAATAACTGAGGAAAAATGCAGAGGATCACACGAGTAGGAAGGATACTCGATTAAGGACTCCGGCTCCGAGAAGCAAAAGGGTGGGCGGGTGAGAAAAAGAAAGACCACAACGGACGGGAAAAATAACACCGGTTAAAAAGAACTGAGGGTTGAACATGCAAAGAAGAAGAGGGTTGAATCCACTTGACGAGAAATGCACCAGATGACAAGAACTAACAAAGCAACGAACGAAAACTAACCACGCGATCCTAAAAAAATTTGAAGGGGAAGAGGAGCAATTCAAAACACCTACGTCAAGATTCCTCACCAGAGCGACGAAGGGGCAGGGGAGTAAAAAGAATTCCTACCCTCCGATATAACTAGATTCCGAAAAAGTTTTCTGCTAGACTCAACCACGGCCAAGCTAAGATCAATCAAGGGGGATCCTAAGGTCGGTCGAGGCTCTGATACCAACTTGTCAGGCCCAAGATGCGATTCTATCCCGATCACGTGACACTTACGTGATTGGGGCACAACCGCTATTCGGGCGCTTAGCAAGATGGATATCATTACATCGTACGATTACATACATACATGGGGGATACAACAATATATACAAGTCACATGAATACAACAACAATACAATACAAGGCATCCGACTACGGATGCAAACATGAAAAACACACGACATCCATCTGCTATCCCAGGCTGCCGACCCGGAACCTAACCCAAGACTGAAGAAGAAGAAGAAAGAACTCCAAACAACGATCATCACTCTCACGTCAAGACATTGGAAACCTACACCTGCAACTGTTGTTGTAGTATCTGTGAGCCACGAGGACTCAGCAATCCCATAAGCATGGGTAACAAAACTATCAAAGCTTAATAGGTAGGAAGAGGTAAAGTGGTGAGGTTGCAGCAGCGGCTAAGCAAATATATGATGGCTAACTTACGAGCATAAGAATAAGATGAGCATCTACGCAAACGGTCGCAAACTAGTAGTGATCGCTAAAGATCCTGAACTACTTACGAGTCAAACATAACCCCACCGTGTTCTCTTCTCAAAATGAAAAGGGACAGTCACGGTTACTCACACAGTTGTGTGTTTTACTTCGGATCCTCTATCAAGTTTTCTACAACCGGACATTAACAAATTCCAATCTACCACATAACCGCGGGCACGGCTTTCGAAAGTTCATAACCCTGCAGGGGTGTCCCAACTTAGCCCATCACAAGCTCTCACGATTAGCTGAAGTGATAAATATAATATCATCACCCCTTATCTTAGGTAAAACCGATCAGGCTCGGCATCCCGGTGCACAAGACATTTCGACAATGGTAAAACAAGTCCAGCAAGACCTCCCGGCGTGCCGACACCCTGATAGTAGCCGCGCGTATCTCATCTCAGGCCATAACCGGATGGGACAAGCTACAAGTAAAACCAGCCCTCGGGTTTCCCCAAGGTGGCCCCGCAGGTTGCCCGTTCGGGACCAACACCATCAGCACTGCCCCCCCTGCTATGTACAAGAATCCTCGGTAGCGCTAACTCCCTATGCAATTTAATTAATTAATTAAGTTGTTATTATGAGCAAATTAAAACCAATGTTGGGCCTTGCTGGAGGAGTTTTATTCAAAGACGAACTGTCAAGGGGTCCCCATATACCCATCGTGTAAGGAACGCAAAATCAAGGAACATAATGCCGGTTTATCGGCGCCTAAGGTGGCATGAGTGGAACATAACACCGAGCAAAAGGCCAAGCCTTCCACCCATGCCCAGTATATAGGTGTGTTATTATATATATAACATATTGTGATATCCAACAACAAGTTCCCTCCTGGAACGATCTTCATCTTCACCTGCAACTAACAACGCTATAAGAGGGGCTGAGCAAGCGGGTAACCTAGCCAAACAATGGTTTAGCTAGGAAGGTTTCAAAGGTTAGAGGTTTCATGGCAACAAGGAGAGGCTGACATTAATGATGGGTAGCGCGACATATAACGATAGCATCGAGACACTAAGCATGGCAATGATAGTAAGGGTATCCAAGAGTATGATCATCTTGCCTGAGATCCCACAAGGAAGAAGAACGGATCCATGAAGAGGACGAAGAAGAAGCCTTGAAGAAGAACCACGGGTAGACGAACAAATCCTCACGAACGCAACGGAACAAGAACTAACAAGAAGAAGTAAGCAATGCGGTAAACAAACCACTCAAGAACATGACAATATGCACTACCAAGTAGGATGCACCACAAGTCTACATATGATGCACAACAAGTCTATACAGGAAGCAAAACATGGCAAGGTATGATGCATGACAAGTATTTACAGGAAGCAATACATGGCAAGGTATGATGCATTACAAGTCTATACAGGAAGCACAACAAGTCTATACAGGAAGCATTACATGGCAATGTAGGAAGCACAGAAAACAACACAAGTTTATATATGATGCATTACATGGCAAGGTATGATGCATGACAAATCTATACAGGAAGCACAACATGGCAAGGTAGGAAGCACAACATGACAAGGTAGGAAGCACAACATGGCAAGGTATGATGCAATACATGGCAACGATGCAAGATGCACCCAAACATCAAGCAAACACACTCCAAACATGAAAACAATATGATATTATGATTCTACTTGCAAAATCACTCAAGTTTCATATCAGGAACACCCCAAACGGAGCAACGGGCTAAAAGATACACATGAAACAAGATATAACAACAAGCTGAAATTAACAGCCACATAGCAATATATATATATATATATATATATATATATATATATATATATATATATATATATATATATATATATATATATATATATATATATATATGCTACAGCACTCAAACATGATAACAAGAAGCATGGGCATGAAGTAGACATATCCTACAGCAAACAAGTCCATTGGAGCATCTCCATAGGAGGCATGGATCAATAGCAACAAGCTACAACATTTTGATCATGACACTAAAAACCTGACAGCAACATTTTATAGCAACTTGGGAGCAAGAAATAAATAATCTACAGCAAGTCAAATGAGCAAGTGAGGACATGAATGGGTAGGCAACAACATATACAACAAGGAATGATCAATGGCCACCCCAAAACTAACATGGATTTTCCTAGGGCATCAAGCGAACATAGCATCAGGATATTACAGATTCCAGACTTAGTGAAATTTCACTAAGTGTTAAAACAGCAATAACAACATGGCATGTTTGTGAGCATGTTTAAGTCAACACAAGGCATATCATGGAAAGTTAAATGCACCACATCAAAGAGCACATCATGGAGATTCTAAAACATCTAGGCATGTGACAAGGGGACAAACACTACAATAGCAACGAGCTCCTCAACTAGGCATCTCGCAACAAGTTTCAGAACATAACAGGCAAATACACTTTTGCAACAGGGATAAACATGGCAGTATGAACTCAAACAAGCATGCTATAGCAACCAACATATAGAGCATCTCATGAGAACATGTGGACATATCATTTGCTTCATTTGGGATAAACATGCACCAAGTTATCATATATCAAACATGGCATGAAAACAACTTATAGCAGCAGTTTATGACAAGTAGCACTCTTCCCATGAAGATTAAGACATCTAGAAGGACTCAAACATGCATGACACAATGGAACAAAACATAGTACATGTCACCACGATCATTTTGACATATCATACGCACAAAACGGACAAGCATAGTAAAAGTTATGCTAATCACAAAAATGCATCAGACACTGAAAATCTAAACACTTAGAAGAAGAAAAAAACGGGGGACAACCTGCGCGGGTCGGGTCCTGGTCAACTGAGTCGGAGCGGTTCGCGGGTCATCCGAGTCGCGTGGTCAAACGGGTCTGGAATCGCCCGTTAGGGTTCCCAGGCGCCCAGATCGGGCTCCCGATCGGATTGGGGCCGGCGGCTCCCTTCGATCCCGCCGGCGGGAAGGCCCCAGCGGTAGCCTGCGCGGCCCCTGGCAACCGGCGGCGAAGAGGCCCGCCCAGCGGCGGCCTAGCAGCAAGGGGCCGAGGCTCGCGGCGGCGGGGCGCTACAAGGTGGCGGCGGCTGCGCAGATCCGGCGGGGCGAGGAGGAACGGAGGCGGGGTCGGAGCTCGGGGCGACGGCGGGCTCCCGGCGGCGACGCCCTACGGCGCGGCGGCGGCGACCGGCTACGGAGGGGAAGAAGATGAAGGGGCGGCACGGCATAGGATTCGGCCCAGATCTGCGGCGGCGGCGGGCCGGCGGTGGGCCCCGCGGGCCCACGTGGTGTGAGCGGCGGCGATGGAAGCACTGTGCGGCGGCGGTGGAAGCACTAGGATTTTGGACGCAAAATTGGAGGGGGTGGATGTTTATATAGGCACAAGGAGCTAGGCGAGTCCAAATGAGGAGCGGGTTTCGACCACGAGATAACAATTGAACGGCCGAGATGATGGGAAGGGTTTGAGCTGGTTTGTTGGGCTGTGAGAAAGGGGTGTTGGGCCAAAAGACAAAAGGCCTCAGGCGGTTAACATGGTTAACCGTTGGGCTATCAAACGAGCTCCGAATGCGATGAAATTTGGCAGGCGGCCTGTCTATACTATAATAAGACCACATGCCAAGTTTCAACCCATTCCGAGAATGTTTTTCAACCACTTATAAAATTAATATTCGGAGGGACCGCGGGCGTGTGCAAGTGTGTCTGGGCTCAGAACGGACAACGGAGAGGACGAGGGAACTCGGACGGATGCAAGTTTGAAAACATGCTGATGCAAGCACACATGATGACATGGCAAGATGCAACACGCAAGCAGATGACATGGCACTGACAACGAATAATTGGCTGACACCTGGCGCACCGCTCTCGGGGTGTCACAAGCACCTGAAGGAAATATGCCCTAGAGGCAATAATAAAGTTGTTATTTATATTTCCTTATATCATGATAAATGTTTATTATTCATGCTAGAATTGTATTAACCGGAAACTTAGTACATGTGTGAATACATAGACAAAACAGTATGTCCCTAGTATGCCTGTACTAGACTAGCTCATTGATCAAAGATGATTATGTTTCCTAGCCATAGACATGAGTTGTCATTTGATCAACGGGATCACATCATTAGGAGAATGATGTGATGGACAATACCCATCCGTTAGCATAGCACTATGATCGTTTAGTTTTTTCTGCTATTGCTTTCTTCATGACTTATACATGTTCCTATGACTATGAGATTATGCAACTCCCGAATACCGTAGGAACACCTTGTGTGCTATCAAACGTCACAACGTAACTGGGTGATCATAAAGATGCTCTACAGGTGTCTCCGAAAGTATTCATGGTGTTGGCATAGATCAAGATTAGGATTTGTCACTCCGAGTGTCGGAGAGGTATCTCTGGGCCCTCTCGGTAACACACATCACAATAAGCCTTGCAAGCAAAAGACTAATGAGTTAGTCACGAGATGATGTGTTACGGAACGAGTAAAGAGACTTGCCGGTAACGAGATTGAACTAGGTATGGAGATACCGACGATCGAATCTCGGGCAAGTAACATACCGTTTGACAAAAGGAACAACGTATGTTGTCATGCGGTTCTGACCGATAAAAGATCTTCGTAGAATATGTAGGAGCCAATATGAACATCCAGGTTCCGCTATTGGTTATTGACCGGAGATGAGTCTCGGTCATGTCTACATAGTTCTCGAACCCGTAGGGTCCGCACGCTTAACGTTTGATGACGATCGGTATTATGAGTTTATGAGTATTGATGTACCGAAGGTAGTTCGGAGTCCCGGATGAGATCACGGACATGACGAGGAGTCTCGGAATGTCCGAGACATAAAGATTGATATATTGGATGACTATATTCGGACACCGGAAGTGTTCCGAAAAAGTTTCGGATTTATCGGGATTGCCGGAGGGGGTTACCGGAACCCCCTACGAGAGGGGATGGTCCATAGTGGGCCTAAAGGGAAAGAGAGAGGCAGCCCATAGGGCTGGCCGGCACCCCCACCTAGGGTTCCTAGTTGGACTAGGATTGGGGGGGGGGGGGCGCCACCTCTCCTATTCCTTTCCCCCTTCCTTCTTTTGGTGAATCCTACTAGGAATAGGATTGCAATCATATTCCTAGTAGGAGTCCACTCCCTAGCCGCACCAGGAAGGGCCGGCCGGCCTCCCCCCTTGCTCCTTTATATACGGGGGCAGGGGGGCACCCAAAGACACACAAGTTGAATTGTTTTAGCCGTGTGCGGTGCCCCCCTCCACAGAATCACACCTCGGTCATACCGTCGCGGAGCTTAGCGAAGCCCTGCGCCGGTGAACACATCATATCCGTCACCACGCCGTCGTGCTGACGGAACTCTCCCGTGAAGCTCAACTGGATCAAGAGCTCGTGGGACGTCATCAAGCTGAACGTGTGCTGAACGCGGAGGTGTCGTACGTTCGGTGCTTGATCGGTTGGATCGCGAAGAAGTTCGACAACATCAACCGCGTCACTTGACGCTTCCGCTCTCGGTCTACGAGGGTACATAGACACACTCTTCCCTCTCGTTGCTATGCATCTGGTAGATAGATCTTGCGTGATCGTAGGAAAATTTTAAAATACTATGATCCCCAACAGTGGCATCATGAGCCAGGTCTATGCGTAGATGATATGCACGAGTAGAACACAATGAGTTGTGGGCGATACTAGTCATACTGCTTACCAGCATGTCATACTTTGCTTCGGCGGTATTGTGAGATGAAGCGGCCCGGACCGACATTACGCGTATGCTTACGCGAGACTGGTTTCACCGTTACGAGCACTCGTTGCTTAAAGGTGACTGGCGGGTGTCTGTCTCTCTTACTTTAGCTGAATCAAGTGTGGCTACGCCCGGTCCTTGTGAAGGTTAAAACAGCACATACTTGACGAAACATCGTTGTGGTTTTGTATGCGTAGGTAAGAACGGTACTTGCTAAAGCCCGTAGCAGCCACGTAAAACTTGCAACAATAAAGTAGAGGACGTCTAACTTGTTTTTGCAGGGCATGTTGTGATGTGATATGGTCAAGACATGATGAGTTATAAGGTTTTGTATGAGATGATCATGTTTTGTAAAGTTATCGGCAACTGGCAGGAGCCATATGGTTGTCTCTTTATTGTATGAAATGCAATCGCCATGTAATTGCTTTACTTTATCACTAAGCGGTAGCGATAGTCGTAGAAGCAATAGTTGGCGAGACGACAACGATGCTGCGATGGAGATCAAGGTGTCACGCCAGTGACGAAGGTGATCATGACGGTGCTTTGGAGATGGAGATCAAAAGCACAAGATGATGATGCCCATATCATGTCACATATTTTGATTGCATGTGATGTTTATCTTATTATGCTTAGAACGACGGTAGCATTATAAGATGATCCCTTACTAAATTTCAAGGTATAAGTGTTCTCCCTGAGTATGCACCGTTGCGAAAGTTCGTCGTGCCGAGACACCACGTGATGATCGGGTGTGATAAGCTCTACGTTCAAATACAACGGGTGTAAGCCAGTTTTGCACACGCAGAATACTCGGGTTAAACTTGACGAGCCTAGCATATGCAGATATGGCCTCGGAACACTGGAGACCGAAAGGTCGAGCGTGAATCATATAGTAGATATGATCAACATAAGATGTTCACCATTGAAACTACTCCATCTCACGTGATGATCGGACATGGTTTAGTTGATTTGGATCACGTGATCATTTAGATGACCGGAGGGATGTCTATCTAAGTGGGAGTTCTTAAGTAATATGATTAATTGAACTTTAATTTATCATGAACTTAGTCCTAGTAGTATTAGCATATCTATGTTGTAGATCAATAGCTCGCGATGTTGCTCCCCGTTTATTTTTCATATGTTCCTAGAGAAAACCAAGTTGAAAGATGTTAGTAGCAATGATGCGGAATTGTTCCGTGATCTGAGGATTATCCTCATTGCTACACAGAAGAATTATGTCCTTGATGCACCGCTAGGTGACAGACCTATTGCAGGAGCAGATGTAGACGTTATGAACGTTTTTGACAAAAGCTCGATATGATGACTACTTGATAGTTTAGTGCACCATGCTTTACGGCTTATCACCGGGACTTCAAAAACGTTTTGAAACGCCACGGAGCATATGAGATGTTCCAAGAGTTGAAATTAGTATTTCATACTCATGCCCGTGTCGAGAGGTATAAGACCTCTGACAGTACTTTGCCTACAAGATGGAGGAGAATAGCTCAACCAGTGAGCATGTGCTCAGATTGTCTGGGTAGTACAATTGCTTGAATCAAGTGGGAGTTAATCTTCCAGATGAGATAGTAATTGACAAAGTTTTCTAGACACTATCACCAAGTTAGTAGAACTTCGTGATGAACTATAATATGCAAGGGATGACGAAAGTAATTCCCGAGCTCTTCACGATGTTGAAATCGGTGAAGGTAGAAATCAAGAAAGAGCATCAAGTGTTGATGGTTAACCAGACCACTTGTTTCAAGTAAAGGGAAAAGGGATAGAAGGGGAACTTCAAGAAGAATGACAAGCAAGTTGTCACTCCCGTGAAGAAACCCAAAGCTAAACTCAAGCCTGAAACAAGTGCTTCTACTGCAAAGGAAATGGTCACTAGAAGTGGAACTGCCCTAGATATTTGGCGAATAAGAAGGATGGCAAAGTGAACAAAGGTATATTTGATATACAGATTATTGATGTGTATTTTACTAGTGTTCATAGCAACCCCTCGGTATGTGATACTGGTTCAGTTGCTAAAGAGTAGTAACTCGAAATGGGAGTTGCATAATGGACAGAAACTAGTTAAAGGATGAAGTGACGATGTGTATTGGAAGTAGTTCCAAGATTGATATAATCATCATCGCACACTCCCTATACTTTCGGGATTAGTGTTGAACCTAAATAAGTGTTATTTGGTGTTTGTGTTGAACATGAATATGATTTGATCATGTTTATTGCAATACGGTTATTCATGTAAGTTAGAGAATAATTGTTGTTCTGTTTACATGAATAAAACCTTCTATGGTCATACACCCAATGAAAATGGTTTGTTGGATCTCGATCGTGTGATACACATATTCATAATATTGAAGCCAAAAGATGCAAGGTTAATAATGATAGTGCAACTTATTTGTGGCACTGCCGTTTAAGTCATATTGGTGTAAAGCGCATGAAGAAACTCCATAGTGATGGACTTTTGGAATCACTTGATTATGAATCACTTGGTGCTTGCGAACCATGCCTCATGGGCAAGATGACTAAAACTCCGTTCTCCGGAACTGTGGAGCGAGCAACAGATTTGTTGGAGATCATACATACAGATGTATGTGGACCAATGAGTGTCGAAGCTCGCGGCGGGTATCGTTATTTTCGAACCTTCACTGATGATTTGAGCAGATATGGGTATATCTACTTAATAAAGCACAAGTCTAAAACATTTGAAAAGTTCAAAGAATTTCAGAGTGAAGTGGAGAATCATCGTAACAAGAAAATAAGAGTTTCTACGATATGATCGTAGAGGTAAAATATTTGAGTTAGCGAGTTTGGCCTTCAATAAAAACAATGTGAAATAGTTTCACTACTCACGCCACCTGGAACACCACGGTGTAATGGTGTGTCCGAACGTCATAACCGTACTTTATTAGATATGGTGCGATCGATGATGTCTCTTACCGATCTACCACTATCGCTTTTGGGGTTATGCATTAGAGACAGCTACATTCACATTAAATAGGGCATCATCTAAATCCGTTGATACGACACCTTATGAACTATGGTTTAGCAAGAAACCAAAGTTGTCGTTTCTTAAAGTTTGGGGCTGCGATGCTTATGTGAAAAAGTTTCAACATGATAAGCTCGACCCAAATCGGAGAAGTAAATCTTCATAGGATACCCAAAAGAAACTGTTGGGTACACCTTCTATCACAGATCCGAAGGCAAGATCTTTGTTGCTAAGAGTGGATCCTTTTAGAGAAGGAGTTTCTCTCGAAAGAAGTGAGTGGGAGGAAAGTAGAACTTGATGAGGTAATTGTACCTTCTCCCGGATTGGAAAGTAGTACATCACAGAAAATTGTTCCAGTGATTCCTACACCAATCAGTGAGGAAGTTAATGATGATGATCATGAAACTTCGGATCAAGTTTCTGCTGAACATCGTAGATCAATCAGAGTACGTTCCGCACCAGAGTGGTACGGCAACCCAGTTCTGGAAATCATGTTACTAGACCATGATGAACCTACGAACTATGAGGAAGCGATGATGAGCCCAGATTCCGCAAAAATGGCTTGAGGCCATGAAATCTGAGATGGATCCATGTATAAGAACAAAGTGTGGACTTTGGTTGACTTGTCCGATGATCAGCAAGCCATCGAAAATAAATGGATCTTCAAGAGGAAGACCGACGCTGACGGTAATGTTACTGTTTACAAAGCTCGACTTGTTGCGAAAGGTTTTCGACAAGTTCAAGGAGTTGACTACGATGAGACTTTCTCACCCGTAGCGATGCTTAAGTCTGTCCGAATCATGTTAGCAATTGCCGCATTTATGAAATCTGGCAAATTGATAACAAAACTGCATTCTTTAATGGATTTATTAAATAAGAATTGTATATGATGCAACCAGAAGGTTTTGTCAATCCTAAAAGTGCTAACAAAATGTGCAAGCTCCAGCGATCCATCTATGGACTGGTGCAAGCATCTCAGAGTTGGAATATACGCTTTGATAAGTTGATCAAAACATATAGATTTATACAGACTTGCGGTGAAGCCTGTATTTACAAGAAGTGAGTGGGAGCACTACAACCTTTCTGATAAGTATATGTGAATGACATATTGTCGATCAGAAATGATGTAGAATTTTCTGGAAAGCATAAAGGAGTGTTTGAAAGGAGTTTTTCAAAAGAAAGACCTTGGTGAAGCTGCTTACATATTGGGCATCAAGATCTATAGAGATAGATCAAGACGCTTGATAAGACTTTCGATGAGTACATACCTTGATAAGATTTTGAAGTAGTTCAAAATGGATCAGTCAAAGAAGGAGTTCTTGCCTGACTTGTAAGGTGTAAAGTTGAGTAAGACTCAAAGCCAGACCACGGCAGAAAAATATAGAGAGAATGAAAGTCATTCCCTATGCCTCAGCCATAGGTTCTATAAAGTATGCCATGCTATGTACAAAACACGTTGTGTACCTTGCCATGAGTTTGACAGGGAGGTACAATAGTGATCCAGGAGTAGATCACTGTACAGCGGTCAAAATTATCCTTAGTAATTGGATGACTAAGGAAATATTTCTCGATTATGGAGGTGATAAAGAGTTCGTCGTAAAGGGTTACGCCGATGCAAGCTTTGACACTAAATCCAGATGACTCTAAGTATCAATCTGGATGCGTATTGAAAGTGGGAGCAATTAGCTAGAGTAGCTCCATGCAGAGCATTGTAGACATAGAAATTTGCGAAATACATACGGATCTGAATATGACAGACCCGTTGACTAAACTTCTCTCACAAGCAAAACATGATCACACCTTATTACTCTTGGGTATTAATCACATAGCGATGTGAACTAGATTATTGACTCTAGTAAACCCTTTGGGTGTTGGTCACATGGTGATGTGAACTATGGGTGTTATTCACATAACGATGTGAACTATCGGTATTAAATCACATGGCGATGTGAGCTAGATTATTGACTCTAGTGCAAGTGGGAGACTGAAGGAAATATGCCCTAGAGGCAATAATAAAGTTGTTATTTATATTTCCTTATATCATGATAAATGTTTATTATTCATGCTAGAATTGTATTAACCGGAAACTTAGTACATGTGTGAATACATAGACAAAACAGTATGTCCCTAGTATGCCTCTACTAGACTAGCTCATTGATCAACGATGATTATGTTTCCTAGCCATAGACATGAGTTGTCATTTGATCAACGGGATCACATCATTAGGAGAATGATGTGATGGACAAGACCCATCCGTTAGCATAGCACTATGATCGTTTAGTTTTTTCTGCTATTGCTTTCTTCATGACTTATACATGTTCCTATGACTATGAGATTATGCAACTCCCGAATACCGTAGGAACACCTTGTGTGCTATCAAACGTCACAACGTAACTGGGTGATCATAAAGATGCTCTACAGGTGTCTCCGAAAGTATTCGTGGTGTTGGCATAGATCAAGATTAGGATTTGTCACTCCGAGTTTCGGAGAGGTATCTCTGGGCCCTCTCGGTAACACACATCACAATAAGCCTTGCAAGCAAAAGACTAATGAGTTAGTCACGAGATGATGTGTCACGGAACGAGTAAAGAGACTTGCCGGTAACGAGATTGAACTAGGTATGGAGATACCGACGATCGAATCTCGGGCAAGTAACATACCGTTTGACAAAAGGAGTAATGTATGTTGTTATGCGGTTCTGACCGATAAAAGATCTTCGTAGAATATGTAGGAGCCAATATGAACATCCAGGTTCTGCTATTGGTTATTGACCGGAGATGAGTCTCGGTCATGTCTACATAGTTCTCGAACCCGTAGGGTCCGCACGCTTAACATTTGATGACGATCGGTATTATGAGTTTATGAGTATTGATGTACCGAAGGTAGTTCGGAGTCCCGGATGAGATCACGGACATGACGAGGAGTCTCGGAATGTCCGAGACATAAAGATTGATATATTGGACGACTATATTCGGACACCGGAAGTGTTCCGGAAAAGTTTCGGATTTATCGGGATTGCCGGAGGGGGTTACCGGAACCCCCTACGAGAGGGGATGATCCATAGTGGGCCTAAAGGGAAAGAGAGAGGCAGCCCATAGGGCTGGCCGGCGCCCCCACCTAGGGTTCCTAGTTGGACTAGGATTGGGGGGGGGGCGCCACCTCTCCTATTCCTTTCCCCCTTCCTTCTTTTGGTGAATCCTACTAGGAATAGGATTGCAATCCTATTCCTAGTAGGAGTCCACTCCCTTGCCGCACCAGGAAGGGCCGGCCGGCCTCCCCCCTTGCTCCTTTATATACGGGGGCAGGGGGGCACCCAAAGACACACAAGTTGAATTGTTTTAGCCATGTGCGGTGCCCCCCTCGACAGAATCACACCTCGGTCATACCGTCGCGGAGCTTAGCGAAGCCCTGCGCCGGTGAACACATCATATCCGTCACCACGCCGTCGTGCTGACGGAACTCTCCCGTGAAGCTCAACTGGATCAAGAGCTCGTGGGACGTCATCAAGCTGAACGTGTGCTGAACGCGGAGGTGCCGTACGTTCGGTGCTTGATCGGTTGGATTGCGAAGAAGTTCGACAACATCAACCGCGTCACTTGACGCTTCCGCTCCCGGTCTACGAGGGTACGTAGACACACTCTTCCCTCTCGTTGCTATGCATCTGGTAGATAGATCTTGCGTGATCGTAGGAAAATTTTAAAATACTACGTTCCCCAACAGCACCTACGTTGGTCGAAAAGGGAAAACAATGACAAACGCAGTACACACATCTGTAACGAACTGATATTTTGTTTTGGGGGACAAGGCTGTAGAGTTTGAGCAGGACTAGATTTGCTGCGCTCACATAGGGAAAGGTGTCTAAAGATAACAAAACTAGGACCAACACAAATATGCTCCTTCGTTGTTTGTTCTTTGTTGCAACAGACTTTGCATTACCCTAGTACATCGGTAGATGCACATGGTGCTGGTGCGTCCACTGTCCTGTGCATCTCTTTAGTTGTTGTTAATCTAAGGCCCTCTTTGGTTAAAAACTCCCTAGTCCCTACCTTCTTGGTTCGAGGGACTAAACATGGACTAGAGGTTATTAAATGACATGCTAAAAGACCATGTTACCCCTAGTAATGAACTAATAGAGACAAGGTGTGATGCGTGGCAGGGACAACTGTTGGAAAAAGTCCCAAAAAGACTCTCCCTCGGGGTCTTCTTTCTTTAGTCCCAAATGCCCACTTTTAGTCCGTAAAAGTCCCTCCTATTTGGTTTAGACGGGACTGACACAGAGTTTTTTTAGTCCCTCCACCAGAATGTCCCTGTAAACAAGCACCCTCTAATAATGTCGCTGGAAAATTGATGCAATGCCACAGTTAAAAGAAAATTACATATTTAACAAATTTTATTGTTAATATAGTCTCTCTGTTAATATTAATCAATGCCACCGTTTGAGAAATGCTACTATCTTGCTTTCTTTCCCATTTAGATAAGGTAGATGCTTCTTTTTGTTGGCTTCTGTGTCATCCATCGTTATTGACCACTAGTTGTTTCCTTTGCACCTCTGTGTAAACAGGGTTATCTACTTCACCTCGTTGCCATTGTGACCTTTTGTTGCACTGCACAAAACACTTTTGTTTTAAGAGTGTTATGTGTAGTTCAACCAAAATGTCACACCGACAACGTTGCTTGATTGCTTGATCTTAGTGGAAATGCACAAGAGGAGATCTTACTTCCTATCCGTGTTGGCAAATTTGGTTCAGATCTTCTTTTTGTGAGTTGTTTGAATTCCGTGTCATGAGAGGTCACTACTAGCGTTCTTTCACATGATTCTGCAGTGTGCTTTCATATGTTGTGCTACTTGTACGGTAATGTTGCTTGATTTTAGTGAACTGCACAAATGGAGACAAGACTTCCAATCTGTATGTGCATCGCAATATCCCATTGAGGTAAGATAAGGATATTTCACAACTGTTGGCCTGTATTTTGCCACTTTCATCAGAAAATTAATGTCATTGTTTAGTGCTATACTTGTGCAACCTAATTGACATGTCAAATCTTACATTGAAGGCGAAGCTTGTCTGTTATTGAACCAAGTGAGGAAGGGGAAGAACAAGCAGAAGAAAAACAAAAATCAACTCCTGGTGTTGTAAAGAAGCATTGGAACTGTGATGACACAAGTAATGATATAGTTTTGCATCTTAATTTATTGCTATGGCTAGAATGAGCAATTGTTTTGCCACTGATTTGATGCCACTCTTAATGTAATACGTAATTATCTCGACTTGTGCAAACAGAGATCTTCTTCGAAGATATCATATATTTTAGTGGAACTGCACAAGAAGATGTTGGAAACATTAATCTAATCGAGGAGTATATAGTAAGCATGGCCACCACAATAGATAGCAACAGATGGATCCGGAGAACTGCTTCATCTGTATGCTCTACACAATAAGCCTCCTGACAAAGGTTGGTACTCACCCACTGATTTCATCCATATGATTGAGCTTTGTCATCTCTAATGGTGTTGTGCTACTGTTTATATACTGTCATCAAAAAGTGGTATTGTCCTTGAGAAGTGCTTCATCTGTGTTGTTTTAAATATTTCCTTTCCTTTTTTCGAGCAAACAGGGATGCTAGCATTTAATTATCCTCTTGTCTTTGCACAACAAGATCATCCTCCTCTGAAGAAGAATATGGAGTACGTGAAGTGATGATACGTCCAAAATGCATCACTATTTTGTATCATAATTTATCCTTATTCATTGATATATTTCACGTTACGGTGATGTTCTTATGTTGTTTTGGTCTATTTTACATAGTTTGCAAACTCTCCGATGCCGGAACAGCAGACGCAGGATTCAGCAGTAAAAAGTGGACGCTGAGTTGCTGAAGAAGAATACCTCCAAATTACCTGAAAATTGACGGGAGGTATTTTTCAGATAAATCACGAGGACACGCAAAAGGGGAGCCAGAGGGGGGCCACAGGGTGCCCAGGCGGCCTGGGGGCGCGCCCCCTGGCCGCGCCGGGGGGGGGGGGCGCCTGGAGCCCCTGGCCCACCTCCGGATGCCCCCTCTTGCATATATATTCTCCGTTCTCCGAAAACCCTAAAAACGAGACTTTTTACGGAGTTCCGCCGCCGCTCCGAGGCGGAACCCTACAGAGAAGAAAAGGGCATCTCCGGTGGGCAGATTCCGCCGGGGAGATCACCTCCCGGAAGGGGAGATCGTCGCCATCGTCATCACCATCGTCACGGGTATCATCGAGATCATCATCAACATCATCCCCAACACCAGCACCATCTCCATCTTCATCCAAATCTCATCTTACAATCGCAACTCGTGTTGTAACTCTTACTACCTATCCTCTCTACTCCATCGGTGTTGATTACTACTTTGTGGTGAATGCTATTGAGTTTTGTTGGAGAAATATTATTATGTACAGATTGTTTATCACATATTTATCCCCACTGATCATGATCTCTTTTATGTCTCGTGAGTAGTTACCTTAGTTCTTGAGGATATGGGGAAAGTCTTGTTGTTAGTAGTCATATGCTGTTGAAGTAATATGTGTTGTTTGATACTTAAGTTGCGTTGTCATTCTACTAGTGGTGTTGTGTGAGTCGAACACCCAACACTTCGCCTTATTAAGGACCTAGGAGAATACATTGTGTATAAAGAATGCTTATGGTGGGTTGCCGGAGTGACAGAAACCTGAACCCCAGTTCGCGCGCTTTTGCATAAGGGAATAATGGATCCTCGATCGTATTGCTATGGTTAGGCTTTTGCCTTAAATTCAATCTTGTATTTGCGGATGCTTGCAAGGTGTTTAATCATAAGAGTGCACTCATCTTAGTCTAGAGAGTGTACTAGCATAGATCCACCCACTCAACACTTATCAACACATAACATAGTATCGATACGGAATATGGTGAAAGCACATGACTACCTCTCCCGTGTGTCCTCAAGAACACTTCAGTCTTTATAAGTTCAGTTGCTAGGCCTCTCCTTTGTTAAGAAAGGATTGTGCCACTTGTTACTCTTAGTACCTTTTACATTACTTGCTTTTACTTTCCTGTTGCTTATACCGAGAAAACCCCTAAAAGTTATCTTTCAGTGCTTGCAGTAATTTCTTGCTGAGAATCGCTTATCAATACCTTCTGCTCCTCGTTGGGTTCGACACTCTTACTTATCAAAAACGCTGTAATAGATCCCTTACGGTTGTGGGTCATCAAGTACCGTTTTCTGGTGCCGTTGCCGAGGAGCGTAGCGCTATTGGTAAAGTGAAACTGGTAAGAAAGTTTTTTATAATTCTGTTTTTATTTTTTGCTATTTGCTGCTCCTTGTCCTTATGGACAACCCTATTATTGGATCATTGCTTGCGGGAAGACGCCCCACACCTGTGGTGGTTGATCCTCCCCCTACTGAAATTGTGCCTTATAAAATACCAGCTGGTATTATCGATTATGTTTTGGCTAATCGATACGGAGGAGACAGACATCCCGGTGAACACTTGCTATATCTGTCACAACTATGTTCATTATTTAAGCTTGCAGGTGTATCGAGGGAGTTTGTCATGAGGAAATTGTTTGTCATATCACTTATAGATAAAGCTTCAGATTGGTATGGGCTTCTCGATAACTCACACTTGCTGGACTGGCAGGAGCTTATGTCTCTCTTTTATACTAAGTTTTATCCTCTTCATGAAATTCATCGACACAGGAATTATATCTATAACTTTAGGTCTCGTGACGGAGAAAGCATTGCTCAAGCTTGGGGGAGATTGAAGTCCCTAATGCTCAAATGCCCTATTCATAAGCTTCCCAAGGAAATTATACTTAAAAATTTTTATGCCAGGCTTTCTCGTCAGGATAAGGAGATGCTGGAAGCCTCCTCTAGTGGGGTATTTCAGAAGAAGAGTGTTGAAGAAAGGTGGGATCTCCTTGAAAGAATCCAGAGGAATACCGAAGATTGGGAAATTGATAAAGGTATTGAACCCGCTATAAAATATGAACATGATTATATTGAGAGCTATGTGAAAACTGATTACTTGAATACTTTTTGCTCTAAGATTGGTCTTGATTCCCATCTAGTGATTGATTTGTGTAAGAATTTTGCCTCTCACGTTGATTCTTTTAAAAAGAAGAGAGACCAGCACCATGAACCTTTTAAAGAACCACCTATTGATATTTATGTTGCTGACCCTATTTTGCCTGCAGTTATATATGAAAAGCCTCCTTTTCCCACGAGGATAAGGGAGCACTCTCTTGTGATAGGCATAATAAATAAAAGTGAGAGAAGAGTTGATGAGCCTGAGGACCAGATCAGGGTCGATCCTCAAATTGCATTGATTAAAGACCTTGCTACTAATGATGTTTTGGATTCCAATATAAATTTTTGTGCTGTTTCCACTAACCTTGTCACAGCCAAGAATAAAGGCCCAATTTCAGGTACTCTAGTGGTATCTGTTAAAATAGGAGATCACAATTATTATGGGCTATGCGATTTGGGATCGAGTGCAAGTGCTATCCCCTATTCACTTTATGAAGAAATCATCGGTGAGATTTCCCCTTGTGAACTCGAAGAAGTTGATGTTACTATTCATCTTGCAAATAGAACAACTATCTCTCCTATCGGAATTGTGAGGGACGTTGAAGTCCTATGTGGAAAGGTAAAATACCCTATCGACTTTCTAGTACTTGGTTCAGAGAGGGACAATTTTTGTCCAATTACTTTTGGTAGACCTTTTCTTAGAACTTGTGGAGCTATAATAGATTGCAAGAAAGGTAAAGTTTCTGTTGAATTCAATGGTGAGCCATATGAATTTAATTTTTCTATGTTCTCTAAGCAGCCTCGTGGTACTGATTTACCTAGTGATGATAAAATTATTGAAAGTATTGCCTCTATTGCTATTCCCCCTAATGATCCTTTGCAGCAATACATGGAGGACCACGAAAATGATTTGCATATGCAGGAAAGAAATGAACTAGATGAAATATTCTTGAGGCAGCCTGCTATCCTGAAGCACAACCTTCCGGTTGAACCTTTGGGAATTTTATCAAAACCAAAAGAAGACCCGGTGTTCGATCTTAAACCTCTTCCCGATACGCTCAAGTATGCTTATTTAGATGAAAAGAAAGTATATCCTGTTATTATCAATTCTAACCTTTCAGGATATGAAGAGGAGCGATTATTGGAAGTACTTCGTAAACACCGAGGCGCAATTGGCTACACCCTTGATGACCTTAAGGGGATTAGTCCATCTATCTGTCAACATACTATCAACCTTGAGCCTGATGCTAAACCAGTTGTTGATCATCAACGACGGTTGAACCCGAAGATGATGGATGTCGTGAGAACTGAGATTCTCAAGCTTCTAGCCACATGTATTATCTACCCTATAGCTGATAGTAAGTGGGTAAGTCCGGTACATTGTGTTCCTAAGAAAGGAGGTACAACTGTGGTTCCTAATGATAAAAATGAATTAATACCTCAGAGAATTATTATTGGATATAGAATGTGTATTGATTACAGGAAGTTGAACAAGGCAACTAGGAAGGATCACTATCCGTTGCCATTCATCGACCAAATGCTTGAAAGGTTATCCAAAAATACCCACTTTTGTTATCTCGATGGTTATTCTGGCTTCTCTCAAATTCATGTTAACACTGTTGATCAAGAGAAGACCACTTTTACTTGTCCCTTTGGTACTTATGCTTACAGGCGTATGCCTTTTGGTTTATGTAATGCCCCTGCTACTTTTCAAAGGTGTATGTCTGCTATCTTTCATGGTTTCTGCGGGGATATTATGGAAGTCTTCATGGACGATTTCTCCGTCTATGGAACTTCTTTTGACCATTGTCTTCACAACCTTAATAAAGTTTTGCAGAGATGCGAGGAGACAAATTTGGTACTCAATTGGGAAAAGTGCCACTTTATGGTTAATGAAGGAATTGTTCTTGGTCACAAGATTTCCGAAAGGGGAATTGAAGTGGACAAGGCCAAGATCGAAGCTATTGAGAGGATGCCCTATCCAAGGGACATCAAAGGTATTCGCAGTTTTCTCGGTCATGCAGGTTTTTATAGAAGATTTATTAAAGACTTTTCTAAAACCTCGAGACCCCTCACTAATCTTCTCCAGAAGGATGTTCCTTTTGTATTTGATGAAAATTGTAAGGAAGCTTTTGAAGTCCTTAAGAAAGCTTTAATAACTGCTCCTATAGTACAACCACGTGACTGGAATTTACCTTTTGAGATTATGTGTGATGCAAGTGATTTTGCTGTTGGAGCTGTTTTAGGACAAAGAGTTGATAAGAAATTGAATGTTATACATTATGCTAGTAAAACCCTTGATAGTGCCCAAAGAAATTATGCTACTACTGAGAAGGAATTCTTAGCTGTAGTTTTTGCTTGTGATAAGTTTAGGCAGTATATTGTTGATTCAAAAGTTTTTATTCATACTGATCATGCTGCCATTAAGTATCTTATGACAAAGAAGGATGCCAAGCCATGGCTTATCATATGGGTACTCCTTCTTCAAGAATTTGATTTGCAGATTGTTGACAGGAAAGGGGAAGACAATCCGGTGGCAGACAATCTTTCAAGGATGGAAGATATACCGCACGAACCCATCCCAGTTAACGATAGTTTTCCAGACGAGCAACTTGCCGTTGTAAAAGTACAATCTCTTTCCGATCCTTGGTATGCAGATTATGCTAATTTTGTTAATGCAAAGTATTTGCCTCCAGGTCTAACATTTCAGCAAAGGAAGAAGTTCTTTCATGATTTGAGGCACTACTTTTGGGATGACCCACATCTTTTCAAAGAAGGTCCCGACGGGATCGTGAGAAGATGCATTCCGGAACATGAGTAGAAGGACATTCTCAGACGGTGTCATGATAGTCCCTATGGAGGACATCATGCCGGTGAAAGGACTGCACATAAGGTTCTTCAATCAGGTTTTTATTGGCCTACTCTCTTTAAAGATACTAGAAATTATGTTTTAGCCTGTGATAAATGTCAGAGAGTTGGTAACATTAGTAGAAGGAATGAGATGCCTATGAATTACTCACTAGTGATTGAACCTTTCGATTGTTGGGGTTTTGATTTTATGGGTCCTTTTCCTTCTTCGCACAAGTACACTCACATTTTAGTAGCTGTTGATTATGTGACCAAGTGGGTTGAAGCAATCCCCACTGAAATTGCTGATCACAAGACATCTTTGAAAATGCTTAAAGATATAATATTTCCCAGGTTTGGTGTACCAAGGTATCTCATGACTGATGGGGGATCACACTTCATGCACGGAGCTTTTAGAAAAGCTTTGGCCAAATACGATGTTAATCATAGAATTGCTTCACCATATCATCCTCAAACTAGTGGGCAAGTTGAGCTCACCAATAGAGAGATTAAGTTGATCTTGCAGAAAACAGTAAACAGAAATAGGAAGGATTGGTCAAACAAGTTAGGAGATGCTTTGTGGGCATATAGAACTGCTTACAAAAACCCCATGGGCATGTCTCCCTATAAGATGGTGTATGGCAAGGCCGGCCATTTGCCATTAGAGTTAGAGCACAAAGCTTTCTGGGCTGTTAGAGAGCTTAACGCTGACCCAAAACTAGCTGGTGAGAAGCGTCTCATGAACTTGACTTCTCTAGATGAATGGAGAAGTGAAGCTTACGAGAGCGCTAAAATGTTCAAGGAAAAGGTAAAAAAGTGGCATGATAGGAAGATTCTGAAACGTGAATTTAATGTTGGTGATAAAGTTTTGTTGTTTAGATCCCGTTTCAGGTTTTCTCCAGGTAAAGTACTTTCCAGGTGGGAAGGACCATTTCATATTGAAGAAGTTTATCGGTCTGGTGCAATTAAGATTAACAATTTTGAAGGCACCAAACCTCAAGTTGTGAATGGGCAAAGACTTAAGCATTACATAGCAGGAGACCCTGTCAATGTTGATGTGAATATAATATACACAACAACTCACGAAGAACATGTTGCAGCCCTGTTTCAGACGCCAGCAGAAGCAGAATAAATAAAAGGTATGTAATACGGTAAGAAAACACCGCAAACCATCATAAAAGTTCCGTATTATGAGTTTTTGCAAAATTAGTAAAATTCCGAGTCTAAGTGGAGCCAGAGACGACCTCCAGGGAGTCCAGGCGCCCCCCTGGCGCCCCCCCTGGGCCGCGCCGGCAGGCCGACTGGACACCCGGGAGCCCGTCTCCGACCCCGCTTTGGTCCGTTACCTTCCTTTCTGTGCATAAATTTTTCCTATATATTTGCCCGGATTGTTCCGGCAACGTATCTTGCGATTTCGCGTGTTTTCTCTTCGATCTATTTCTGCCAGGGAATCTTTCAGCTGAATTTAGGTGCCATGGCTTCTCCAAGTTCCCCCAAGGACAAGTTCGTCGTCAACGTCATCAACCCTTACCTCGCTGAGGTGAAGAAGCACCCTCAGGTTGTTCGGATGGAGGACGGTGTCCTTCATCAAGAAGATCTGAAGGGACCTATCAAGGAGGGGAGCATCCAGGCCAGGCTGGAAGAAGTGGAGCAAGAAGTCTTCGAGTACAAGAAGATGACCGAGCGTGGTGTCGAAGCTAACTTTGACATCACCAACGAGCTGAAGAACTACTTCCTGAAGGAGATGAAGGAGATGTGGGAAAGAACCACCGCTTCTGAAGAAAGAATTATAGAACTCCAAGGGCAAATTAATGATCTACATAACCAGAACTGTGAGTATGAACTAAGGTTTATGCGCATGAGTATGGGTGCTGAATGCAGGATTCAGGAGATGAGCCTCTCATATGAGACTTTAGCAAGATATCCATGGAAGCGTTTTGCCAAGGACTACGTGATTAACGCCAACAAGTATGGGTGAAATCTCCTGGGGTAATGGCATTCCCTTGGCTTGTTCCAAGCTTGGGGGAGTGCCCGGTATCTTTATCTTTACCTTTTGTCTTTTAGATTCAAGTAGAGTCGTATCATGTCTAGGGAGGTTGTTATATGGGATAGGTGTGTGCATTGAGGTCTATCGCTCCTTCGGTGAGGAATTGTATCCGTGAGTGTGGAGTCGTTTATGATGGAATATTAATGAGAAGTTTATTGGTTCCTTTTGCTGCACTCGGTATTCTCTTCACGCAATCGACCTTATATGATGATTCTTATAGGGAGTATTGACCTTATGTCAGGTATGGCTATGAAACTTTATTTAATCTTGGCAAATATAGCTTTGGTCATAACAACAAGCATGATTTTTCTTAAATTATCAACATAGCCAAAATTTTATGTTATTATGCTTGAAGTGTTATGCTGACAAGGAAGACAACTTGATGTGTTATGCTTATTTCGATGATTCATGCTTTATATTGCTTTGCATCTTAGTCATCATCAATTGTCTGTTCTCTGAAAACCTTTGCTAGCCTAACTCTGTACTAAGCGGTATTCTGCTTGTGCATCCATACCCTTAAGCCAATACCTTCCATATGAGTCCACCATACCTACCTACTCGTGGTATTCCGCTACCACCTACTAAAAGTATATAATTTATGTGTTATCCTCAAATGTTCAAAATCTTTTATTTTGTGCCTCTGTTTTAGCTCATGAGGAAGTAATAGCTAATTCATAGTCTTTTTGAGTTGGACAAGCTTCACCCCGGGATTGCATGTATAATGTGCAAACCCATAATACGAGAAGGAGCTGGCATAGAGTGCGCCCGGCTTAAAAATAATATAACAAACAAACCCTCCTTCACGCTTTGTTCATGAGAAATCAGAAAACTTTGGCAGTGATAAACAAAGGAGAATAAGAGGATGTTATCGTCCTCGTGCGGGAGCCGTTCCTCGAAACTTGTCCAGCTCAAAAAGCAATTGAGTTATCTATTAGCATTCGTTGACAAATCATGCACCCCTAAAAACTTGTTTTCATTCTATTTCTCAAAGAGAGCAGACGTTTGATGTTGATAAGGATTCATTCATATAAAGCTGCATTAAGATTTGTCATATCATATCCGTGTTGACATTATCATTCGATAAGTAAGTTGTTTGTCATGCCCAGCTAAGGCAAACATCTTCCTTTGTGTTAACACTTTCACTTTTTGCCTATTAGCATGTTATGTTCAAAAAGCTTCAATTGATCTCATCAAATATAAGAGCAAAAGTTAAATCTATTGTTGTTCTTTGACAAAAGGACATGTTTGCCATGATATAATGAGTTTCCTTAGCCCTACTTTCGAATATAAGTGTTATCACTCTTTCATAAGGGCCTTATGAGTTGAAGATTGCTGTTGAGGATACTTGAGTTGGTAAAGAAACTATGATGCTTCTTGTCCGTATTCTATTTATCGACACTTCACTCTCTAAACTTGTGGACAGGTTTACCGAGTTCATATTCGCTTGGGGACAAGTGAGGTCTAAGCTTGGGGGTGATGATACGTCCAAAATGCATCACTATTTTGTATCATAATTTATCCTTATTCATTGATATATTTCACGTTACGGTGATGTTCTTATGTTGTTTTGGTCTATTTTACACAGTTTGCAAACTCTCCGATGCCGGAACAGCAGACGCAGGATTCAGCAATAAAAAGTGGACGCTGAGTTGCTGAAGAAGAATACCTCCAAATTACCTGAAAATTGACGGGAGGTATTTTTCAGATAAATCACGAGGACACGCAAAAGGGGAGCCAGAGGGGGGCCACAGGGTGCCCAGGCGGCCTGGGGGCGCGCCCCCCCTGGCCGCGCCGGGGGGCGCATGGAGCCCCTGGCCCACCTCCGGATGCAACCTTTTGCATATATATTCTCCGTTCTCCGAAAACCCTAAAAACGAGACTTTTTACGGAGTTCCGCCGCCGCTCCGAGGCGGAACCCTACAGAGAAGAAAAGGGCATCTCCGGCGGGCAGATTCCGCCGGGGAGATCACCTCCCGGAAGGGGAGATCGTCGCCATCGTCATCACCATCGTCACGGGCATCATCGAGATCATCATCAACATCATCCCCAACACCAGCACCATCTCCATCTTCATCCAAATCTCATCTTACAATCGCAACTCGTGTTGTAACTCGTACTACCTATCCTCTCTACTCCATCGGTGTTGATTACTACTTTGTGGTGAATGCTATTGAGTTTTGTTGGAGAAATATTATTATGTCCAGATTGTTTATGACATATTTATCCCCACTGATCATGATCTCTTTTATGTCTCGTGAGTAGTTACCTTAGTTCTTGAGGACATGGGGAAAGTCTTGTTGTTAGTAGTCATATGTTGTTGAAGTAATATGGGTTGTTTGATACTTAAGTTGCGTTGTCATTCTACTAGTGGTGTTGTGTGAGTCGAACACCCAACACTTCGCCTTATTAAGGACCTAGGAGAATACATTGTGTATAAAGAATGCTTATGGTGGGTTGCTGGAGTGACAGAAACCTGAACCCCAGTTCGCACGCTTTTGCATAAGGGAATAATGGATCCTCGATCATATTGCTATGGTTAGGCTTTTGCCTTAAATTCAATCTTGTATTTGCGGATGCTTGCAAGGTGTTTAATCATAAGAGTGCACTCATCTTAGTCTAGAGAGTGTACTAGCATAGATCTATCCACTCAACACTTATCAACACATAACATAGTATCGATACGGAATATGGTGTAAGCACATGACTACCTCTCCCGTGTGTCCTCAAGAACGCTTCAGTCTTTATAAGTTCAGTTGCTAGGCCTCTCCTTTGTTAAGAAAGGATTGGGCCACTTGTTACTCTCAGTACCTTTTACATTACTTGCTTTTACTTTCCTGTTGCTTATACCGAGAAAACCCCTAAAAGTTATCTTTCAGTGCTTGCAGTAATTTCTTGCTCAGAATCGCTTATCAATACCTTCTGCTCCTCATTGGGTTCGACACTCTTACTTATCGAAAACGCTGTAATAGATCCCTTACGGTTGTGGGTCATCAAGTGACTAGTTCCGATTATGCCAGGATGAAGAAGCTCTATCTATCTTCTCATCAGAAGGAGCAGTTGAAGGATGGTTACATCCCCCCCCACAAGACCAAACTAACTTCAGCTCAGAAGGACTGACATATCTCCATTTTCTTACTGTGATGCGCGAGTACAATGTTTTTTTAGGATTCTTTCTGGTGAGTTCCATTTTTTTAAAGTGTGCTCTACATGGACGATGTAGGTGCCTATTTAAACTCTCAATTCACAGTACAATTTGCTTTATACTAATCACTTTTATGTATTTGTGCAAACAGGGGTGCTCGGCTTGATTTCAATGGGAACTTTACAAAATGTTCATGAATACATCGAATCATTCATTTCCACCACAAGAAAGGAGGTGCCGATAAGTTCAAGGCGTTGCAACATATAAGGGCAAAATCATACAAGCTGCGCGCGAATTTGGTTGATTTTGGTGGAACTGCACAAAAAGCACAACTGGTTTATTTAGCACGAGGTGCCATGTCAATGTCCGAATTGATGGCAAACCCTGCCCATTCCACAATCATAGGCATTTGATATTTTGGAATGGGAAAACCTTGTCAAATTTTGCTCATTGATTTTAGCAAGAAGACATGCGTTTGATATTTTCGAATGGGACGACCTTTGCTGTCAGCAGCGTCGATCCATTTTTTTTCTTTATTCTTTAGTTGTGAAGTAAATATTGGCTCTGACGTGAATCGCTGAGATGCATAATCATTGATTGTTTTGAATGTTCTCTATGAATTGCTAGGCCTGTGTGTTTGATTGCAATGTACATGAATGCTAAAAAGCTGCTCAAACTCTTTGTACTCCTTCTGTTCCTTTTTACTTTGCACATTGTGAAAGTGCATACTTTTTTCTATAAGATTGGTCAAAGTGGAGATACTATGGCAGGCGCAGCAGTTTATATAGCAATGGTGGGTGGCGGAGGCACGGACGTGTGGCACCGGAGTAGCCGCCTTGGCAACCGCGTATCATTAATGTAGGCGGCAGAAGGACGGACGGCACTTGTGTCATTTGAAGGCGGAGCAATCGCATGCACAGGGAAGCGGGGCGGGCGGCACTGACCGTTTCGGGTGGAAAGCGCGCGCGGGCGAGGGAGGCGGTCTGGGTGGGCCAAGGCAGTCACACTCGTGCTTGGCAGCGGGTCGGTCCAGCAGCCGAATATGCTGGCTCGCCAGCTACCTCACCGAGCTGAGCGACGACAATCAGACAATGGACGTAGCTTCCGACCAGGAGCCGGCGCCACTGTCCAAGCCAGTTCATGTCGTGTTCACCGTAGAGCAGGTGCGGCCGCACTTCGACGCCCTAATGGCGGAAGAGCTACCAGCGCAGGAGTACCAGTGCTGCAACCTCCGTCTCCTCAACGAGCACCGGTGAACAAGCGAACGACAATGCCATCCCAGACATGTGGCCCTATGATCCTGGCTTCCCAAATGAGCAGCGGGCGCTGTATCAGTCCATCTGTAGTGCCCGCGAGGCCCTCTCCGTCGTCCTTCGAGTTGTTGCGTTCGCTATGGCGCCACCGTCTCGCGTTGTCAACATGTTCAACGGACATGAGGATGAGGAGATGACTTTACTTGGAGAGGATGACAGTGGGGACCCACCAGGGCAATAGCCGCACGTACGCAAGTGCCTCCTTATTAGTATATAAAACTATAATTTTTTTTGCTTCCTCCTGGTTTCCTGACATCACGGTCCCACACCATTGCCAACCTATGTAGTCAATAAACGAGAGAATTGCACAAGAAGCGGCCGACAGCTGGGACCAAGCAGCTCGAGCAGTATTTGTGTTTTTGAGGTGTGAGCACTGCAGAGTTTTTCTTGAGCAATCTTTAGCCCAGATATTATTTTTTCTCCTCTGAAGAACAACGAAAACATCGCTGCAGCTATGAACTGGGTGGGCTGTGGCCCGTCTAGGACAGGGCAGATATCCAGCCCAGATATTAATTTTCTTCAAGCTGAAAATGACTAGCCCAGCTATACTTGTTTTAGGAATACCCAGGCAAGGTCAAGTTGTTATTCTCCGCCCCGATGGGCTGCAAATCTTTCCTAGGAGGGATGCATTATGCTTAGCAAGAAAATGGGCTTTAAGAAATAATAAATGGGATGTAATTATAAAAACTGGGCAGTAACTATAAAAAATGCACCAAACACGTAATTACTATATAAAATATTATTTTTGGATATTGAAAATTTTAATTTCATTCATTGTTGTGAGCGCAATGTTTCGTTGGATTTTTACATAATATAAATTTATATTGAAATTGCATTTAATCTGACTAGAAATTTCGGGATAAAAATATTTCGGATCCCATCAAAATGTGGGAAATTTTACTGAATTATGTTTTGAACTGTTGGTTGAAATGGGCTGTACTTTTAACAAATTGTAAATGGGCTGTAGTAAATTCCATTAGAATTCAAAAATTGGCTGCACATTCTTACAAATCTCAAATAGGCTATAAGTTCTCTGACACACACTTGTGGCCTTACTAAGTTGACGCGTCCGATCTAAGAAAAGAGAGTTGACGCGTATGCAAGGCTTTGTCAACTTATAGTCAACACACGGTTCTAGCAGCAGAGGCCGTTGGATGTCCATCCAACGGATGCTGTGCTTCTTCTTCAATCTCGGATATTCTAGCTTCACCCGCCCAAAAAATGATTCCTCCCCCTGACATCTGGGGTGCACCATTTCGGAAGCTGACCTGTGGGCCTACTAAGTTGACGCGTACCAAGGGCTTTGTCAACTTAGTCAATATAAACGATTCTAGCTACAGTGACCGTACGATGTCCATCCAACGGCCATCGTGCTTCTTCAACCTCTGGTCTTCTTGCTCCAGCCGCCCAAAGCAGCGCCGGTCGTGCCGCCTGCCCCTGCCTCCCGTGGCCGGCTGTGCTGCCGCGCAGGCCTCACCGCCCCTACTACTCCCATCGCTGGCCAGGCCATCCCTCTACTCACCCACACCCCCTGTTATTCTGCGACGACGGCAGCCTCACACCACAGTCGAACCAATGAACCCTCGTACTCCTCTCCGCGCGGGCTTCCACTGCCGCGTCTTCCCCGTCTCTGCGTCATCCCCTTCCTAGGCCTCACCGTCGTCCATCGCCCTGGTGCTCTCGACGCGGCGTGGTCAACGTGGTCAAGGAACGGCTTCCATTGGACGTGGACTGTACGTGGAGAGGCTGACAGCTGGGTCCACGACGGCAGCAAGGAAGTGCCTCCTTATTACGCGGAGAATATTGATTCCTCCACCTGACAGCAGGGACCCACCGGACGGGCCACCGTATTTTGCGAAAAAACGTTTTCCCCCTAACTGTTGGGACCCATCGGACGGGCCACCATATTGCGCGAAAAAAACGTTCCCCCTGCTGTCAGCTCGGACCCACCAGAAGTGCCTCCTTATTAGCACAAAACAATGAATACTCCCTCTGCTGGTTGGGACCCACCTTGGTGGGAGGCTGACTTGTGGGCCTACTAAGTTGACGGGGACGGAGTGCTTTGTCAACTTAGTCAATATGAACGATCCTAGCTCCAGTGACCGTATGATGTCCATCCAATGGTCGTAGTGCTTCTTTAACCTCTGGTCTTGTTCCTCCAGCCGTCCAAAGCCGGTCGTGCCACATGCTCCTGCCTCCCATGGCCGGCTGTGCTATCGCGGAGGCCTCCCCACCCCTACTATTCCCACCGCTGGCCAGGACATCCCTCTACTCACCCACACCCCATGTTATTCTGCGGCGATGGCAGCCTCACACCACAGCGAACCAGTGAACCCTCGTACTCCTCTACGCATGGGCATCCACTGCCGCATCTTCCCCGGCTTCGCGTCGTCCCCTTCCTAGGCCTCGCCGTCCTCCACCGCCCTGGTGCTCTCGGCGCGGCGTGGTCAACATGGTCAAGGAACAGCTTCCATCGGACGTGGACTGTACGTGGAGAGGCTGACAGCTGGGTCCACAGCCGCAGCAAGGAAGTGCCTCCTTATTACGTGCAAAATAATTATTCCTCCACCTGACAGCGGGGTCCCACCGGACGGGCCATCGTATTTCGCGAAAAAAACGTTTCCCTGTGACTGCTGGGACCCACCAGCTACATCTTCGCACGCAAGGAAGTGCGTCCGGGCAAAAAAACGATTCGCCCACCTGACTATTGGGACCCACCAGCTACATCTTCGCACGCAAGGAAGTGCCTGACAGTCGAGACCCACCTGGTCAAAGCATACGTAGCATTGTCATTCTGGTCGCGAACGTGTACGTACATACTGGTCGATGTAGAGGCGTGCACGTGTCATAGTAGAGGCGTGCACGTAGCATGTACACGTACGTACATCGGCCAGTGTGCAAGAAAGAAAATACGGCCACGTACGTACATACGGGCAGGGTCTCGAATGCCTACTCGCACATACGTATGGCCAGGGCTCGTGTACATGGCTGGGTCAAAACGGAGAAACAGCGTTGTCGTCGTGTTCATGGGGAGCCAACCGACTGGGTCGGAACGGAATGCGTCATCGTGTTCATCGGGAGAGCTTGGATGGAACAACCGATGGAAACGGGTCCTAGCGTACCGCAGAACGGAGGAAACGACCTTGTGTTCGACCGGCCTCGTTGAAACGGGATCCTGTTCATCGGGAGGGGTCTGACGTACCGCAAAACGGAGGAAACGGACCTCCTACGGTCGAAACGGGGGTCCTGTTGATCGGGAGGGGTGTGGCGTACCGCAAAGCGGAGGAAACTGACTTGTGTTGGAGCGCTACGGTCGAAACGGGGGTCTTGTTCATCGGGAGGGGTGTGTCGTACCACAAAACGGGACTCCACGGGATACTGTTCATCTCCACCGTCGACCCCCTCCAGCCTCCACGGGCTACTGTTCATCCACCGTCGACCTCCTCCAGCCTCCACCTGCGACAATTCATCCATGGGCTCCTATTCATCTAGCCTCCACCGCACGCTACTCCACCAGGTACTGTTCAACCAGCCCTCTCCACGGGCTCCTGTTCAATCACCCCTCCACGGGCTACTGTTCATCCAGCCCTCCACCGTCTACTGTTCATCCTGCCCTCCACGGGGTGGTCCTGTTCATCCAGCCATCTACGGGGTCCGGTTCATCCAGCCCCAACCGGCTCGATCGATCGGGGTCCTGTTCATCTAGAGGACACACCACGGAGTCCTGTTCATCCACCCCCACCGGGAACTGTTCATCCAAACCCCCCAGCAACGCTCACTGTTCATCCAGAGGCAGCATCGATTAGCTTCAGTTAGCAGCAGTAGCGAAGGAAACGCTCGATCGGGTTCAGTTAACAGTCATCGATCGGTCGCTCGGGTTCAGTAACGTGTAGCCTACAGTGTAATCGCTCGGTTTCAGTTAGAGCCCAACGCCTCGCTCGGGTTCAGTTATAGCCCAACGCCTTGCACCCACGCGCATGCGTGTACGAGAGAAACATGCATCGCTCGCCCCGACCACCCACCGTAACCGGGAACACCCCGATATTTTCCTCGCCCTCGCTTCTACCACGGTTTTTTCCGTCATGGATGGCCCAAAGAATATCATACAGTTGCGTCTCTGGCCTGCCCAGGACAGAAAGCCCATTTTCTGTCATGATTTTTTGTCATAGAAGTAGGACCCCACCACATCTATGATGATACCGGGTTTGTTCACAATTATCGTCATAGAAGTGTCATAAGTATGATAGAAAAATATTTCGTTCGGCCCAAAATGTCACGGATGTGTCTTTTTTTTGAAGTGTATCCCCACGTGGTTTTGGTAATTACTAACAACATATAGCTCATTGAACTAATACTATATCAATATAATATTTAAGTAAAGTTCAATGTTTGGCATGGCATAGATTAGGATTGTGGACCCCTCAAAATGCTAAGGACAAAGGATTGGCTCAAACTCAAGACTCTGCTTTTTCCATTTTAGTGATCCAAGATCACACTGAGTCCATAGGAAAGCCAATACTATTAAAATGGGGCGAGGTGTTGCTTAATGGGTTCCTTGCTCAAAATGCTTAGTGATATGCTCCAAACCCTCAACCACTCTCTCACAGCCACATATGTCCCAAACCAAAAGTCAAACTCGGCCCCACCGAAAATATCTATATGGCGCCACCGAGTTCATTTGACATAGCCACTGACAGAAACCCTAATCATTTCGGTCTCACCGAAAGGGATCTCGGTCTCACCGAGATGGGATTGCAAACTCTCTATTGCCTGTTGAAATATTTTTGGTCTAACCGAGATGTGCAATCAGTCCCACCGAGTCTGCAATGCAAACTCTCTGTTTCCCTTTGTAACATTTCGGTCTCACCGAAATGAGCGAATCGGTCCCACCGAGTTTGCCTGACCAACTCTCTATAAGCCTATTACCAAAATTGTTCTCACCGAGTTTGCGTAATCGGTCCCACCGAGATTACGTTATGCCCTAACCCTAATGAAATCGGTCCCACCGAGTTGATCATATCGGTCCCACCGAAATACCTAACGGACACATTATGAACTAAATCGGTCTGACCGAGTTCTTGGAATCGGTCCCACTGAGTTTGGTAAATTGTGTGTAACGGTTAGATTTTGTGTGGAGGCTATATATACCCCTCCACCCACTCTTCACTCGTGGAGAGAGCCATCAGAACATACCTACACTTCCATCATTCATGTTTTGAGAGAGAACCACCTACTCAAGTGTTGAGATCAAGATATTCCATTCCTACCATATGAATCTTGTTCTCTAGCCTTCCCAAGTTGCTTTCCACTCAAATCCTTCTTCCACCATATCTAAATCTGTGAGGAACTGTTTGAGTGTTGGGGAGACTATCGTTTGAAGCATTTGAGCAAGGAGTTCATCATCAACACACCGTTTATTACCTTTTGGAGAGTGGTGTCTCCTAGATTGGCTAGGTGTCACTTTGAAGCCTCCGACAAGATTGTGGAGTTGAACCAAGGAGTTTGTAAGGGCAAGGAGATCGCCTACTTCATGAAGATTTACCGCTTGTGAGGCAAGTCCTTCGTGGGCGATGGCCATGGTGGGATAGACAAGGTTGCTTCTTCGTGGACCCTTCGTGGGTGGAGCCCTCCGTGGACTCGCGCAACAGTTACCCTTCGTGGGTTGAAGTCTCCATCAACTTGGATGTACGATAGTACCACCTATCGGAACCAAGACAAAAACATCATTGTCTTCACTTGCGTTTGCTCCTTCTAAACTCCTCCCTTTACCTTCATATGCAATTGTTTACTTTCCGCAGCTACACTCTTAGAATTGCAGGTGTAGGTTGATTGCTTGACTTGTGCTAAGTTGCTAAAATCTGCCATGAATTAAAATTGGGAAAAGCCTAGATTTTGATTGGGTCAAGTAGTCTAATCACCCCCCCCCTCTAGACATACTTTCGATCCTACAAGTGGTATTAGAGCTTTGGTCTCCATTTGCCGTGATTTCCATAGCATTGATGATCATAGCCTTGGTTTCACAACCTAGGAGAGTATGGCGTCTAGCGAGGGAAGTTACCATCATAGAGGTCCTAATTTTGATGGTACTAATTTTGCTAGTTGGAAGCGGAAGATAGAAATGCATATTCTTGGACATAACCCCGCCGTTTGGGCTATTGTGTGTATTGGTTTGCAAGGTGAATTCTTCGATGGGAAGGAACCGAACCGTGAAGCTAGCGCGGAAGAGTTGAAGAGGTTGCAATACAATGCTCAAGCTTGCGATATCCTCTTCAACGGATTGTGCCCCGAAGAATTCAACAAAATTAGTCGTCTTGATAATGCAAAGGAAATTTGGGATACTTTGATTGATATGCACGAAGGTACCAACTCTGTCAAGGAATCAAAGTTGGATGTGCTCCAAAGTCAACTTGACAAGTTCAAGATGAAGGATGGTGAAGGTGTCGCTGAAATGTACTCTAGGCTTTCTCTCATCACAAATGAGATTGCCAGCTTAGGACGTGAAGAGATGACCGACAGATTCATCATCAAGAAGATCCTAAGAGCCTTGGATGGAAAATACGATACCGTTTGTACATTGATCCAAATGATGCCAAATTACAAAGATCTCAAGCCAACGAAAGTCATTGTAAGAATTGTTGCTCATGAGATGTCACTCAAAGATAAAGAAGAATTTCACAACAAGTCTAGTGGTGCTTACAAAGCTTCATGTGACGCTCCTACATCATCAAGTGAGAAACTAGACTTCAATGAAGAATTGAGCTTAATGGTGGAGAACTTCAACAAGTTCTACAAGAGTAGAACCAAAGAGAGAAGTTCCAAGTAAAGGTCCTACAATGACAAGAGATCTTCAAGTCGTGATATGAATTGCTACAATTGTGGAAGACCCGGACAATACTTCAATGAGTGTACGACTCCCCACAAGAGAAGAGAAGACTCACCTAAAAGGAGAAGTAGAAGAGAAGACTCACCACCAAGAGAGAGAAGGAGTAGAGATGATCGTTATGAACGAAGATCTTCTCGGAGAAGCAAAGATTCGGAAAGGAAGGACAAATCATCAAGGAGCTATACAAGACGAAGACATCAAGCTCATGTTGGTCAATGAGCATCCGGTTCCGACTCCGATAACCACTCCGAGAGAAGCTACTACTTAGACTCCGAAGGTACTCAAGATGAAGGCGTCGCTGGAATTGCTCTCATGTTAACAAACTCCTATGACATATTTGATTCACCAAATAAAGGAATTGGAAGATGCTTCGTGGCTAAAGGCCCTAAGGTATCACACCCCGAGTATCTTGATTTCAATAGTGATGAAGATGACTTGCTAGGAGATGATGATTTACTTGTTGGTAGCAATAGTGATGAAACTTTTGATGAAAACTATGATGAAATTGCTATTAATCATGCTAATCAAGATAAAACGAATGACAATGATAAGGAAAAGATTGAGAACTTTTAAAGAACTAAACACTCTTAAGTTATCTCATGAAACTACCTTGGAAGATCATTGAGAACTTTTAAAGACTCATGAGAAGTTACGCTTTGAGAAGCTCAACCTTGAGCAAGAGCATGAGTTCTTAAAAGCAATCAATGATGATCTTCGCAAGAAAAGTTCTTCTTACATTGCCAAGCGTTTACTCTTGTCTACCTACATGCCACAAGTAAAATCTAGCAACAAGAACAAGAAAGATTCTTCCTCTAGTAGTAACAATAATCATGCTAAATCCAATGATGTTGCTTCTAGTTGTTCTCTTGATTCCACTAATGACTCTCTTAGCCAAGTTACACTTGAGCAAGAAAATAGCTTATTGAAGGGAATTATAAAGAAAGGTGTTTACTAGAGTCTTGCCGTGAGTAAACAATTTGAGGAGATTGTACGAAAGCAAGGAAGACACCAGAAGAATCAAGGTGTTGGTTTTGAACGAAAGTTCAATGCCAATGGAGTTGAGTGGGAGGAAGATCAATACCCCAAGACAAAGTTTGTTCCTCAACAAGAGAAGTATGATCCTACTTCTTTTCAAGGGACAGAAGCACAAGATGATCTTCCACCACAAGACCACAAGCTAGAGGGCAAGGATAAGCTTCAAGAAGAGATTGATGCATTTGAAGAAGCTCCTAAGGCCTTGGTCAAGTGGGTACCCAAGACTACATCAAGTTCTACTTCATCAAGTACAACTACAACTCCAAGGATTCCCATCAAGATGGTGTGGATCCCAAATAAGAACTAGGGAGTTCTTGAGCGTGACTCTGCGAACACACTTCACTCATATCTTTTTGGCCAAGGACAAGTGCGAACAACTTTCACATCTTGCACTAGTTCAAGGAGTCACAAACCCTCTTGTTGGTAAGACAAGGGACAAGGTAACCCAATGCTTTCATGGACATCATCATGTGTGCAATTCACTCTATGTCCATGGATATCCTTGTTTGTTCCTTGTTGGACTAACCCGTGTAAGTATTGAAAGTGCAACTCACTCCAATGGATTGCTCCAAATGATCTACATCAACATTGAGCATCTACATCTTCAACACCTACATGAAGTCATCATCGACAAAACCCAAGGTTAGTTCATCCCTCTTAGGGGGGATATCACATCTAGGGGGAGCTTTTCTCTAACTATTGAGCTAAAGAAACTCTAATGATGTGAACACAACAATACTTTATGTAAAAGTGGTAACCCCACTTGCGCTTAAACGATGAGTATGACCTATGATCAAATGTTCTCATTTGACTCCTAACTCAATATACTCATATATAGATGACCTAGTCATCGCCAATTGCTTGATAGATGATAGAATGATTGTGCATGCTTTGCCACATGTTTCATTTGCTATCTTATTGTGTGAGCATGTTGAATGTATATTTTTCTCATTCGAGGACATCCATTTGTTGCTTTGATTGCTTGGCTCTTTTTTCCTTTTGCCAAATGGATGGACAAGAATGCCTAAGAACCCCCTCTAGCTATATATGCTTTTATCGTCTCAAACTCTATTCATGCTACATCACAAAGTTTGATCAAGTCAGATTCGAACCACTATATGTGAGGAGCACTCGGAGTCCACGATTCGTCATAGGCTTAAACATCCAAAACCTCTTTGTGCATTTCGGTATGACCGAGTCATCCAGTTCGATCACACCGAGTTCACTAAGTTGATCAAGGTTTTCGATCTTGGTGCAACCGATTTGAACATTTCGGTCCCACCGAGTCTCAGTAACTGCTAGCAGTTTTGCATCTCGCTGCCACTGAGTTGTTCCACTCGGTCACACCGACAGTGTTAGGTTATATATACTCACGGGCCAAACTTTGGAAAACTTTCCAAACCCCTCAGCCTGTGTGTGACCTGCTCTGCCTCTTCAGGTCTCCGGATCGTCTCCTTGCCGCCAGCGACCTCCCGCCACTGGACTCCGCCACCATCAACGGAAATCTTCACCGCCGTTGCCACCATAGCAAGTCCACCGCCGAGTTAGGGTCTGGACTTGATTCTTTATGCTATTCCTTAACTCTGATTCGTAGCACATTGCATTGCCATGGTCTCTTCCACGTATGAGATCTTCCTATCCAGCAAAAACTCCGTAGAAAGTAGTTTTGATTCGAAGAATTTAGGGTTAAGTCTCCGCCGAACTCATCTCGGACCGACCGAGTTGTAGAATTCGGTCCCACCAATTTGGCTTAGGCCATTGCACAAGTGACTCTCGGTCTGACCGAAAGTTGCAAATCGATGTGACCGAGTTCAATTCTCAGTGAAACCATAGCAATATCGGTGCCACCAAACTGTGACTCGGTCTGACCGAGTTAATTAGTTCAGGCTCCAGAATTGCTTCGGTGTCACCGAGTTTAACAAATCGGTAGCTCCGAAATGCTCTCTGTAGAGAACTAAAACTAAGTTTTTCTTATCATCTGTTTTGCAAAAATTATGTGCTTTGTGATGCTCATCCACTCTACCCCATCTACATCTATTCACAGGGTCTGCTTTCAGTGCCAAGATGTCAGATCAAAGTGATAGCCAGAATGTGTCTGAGGAGCAGGTACACCTGAGTGAGGGCACTAGTCCCTCCAGAAGCTTTGATGAGGGTAGCAGGAGCACACCTAGTGATCTCCCAAAGGCTGCTACCAAGGCAAGAAATAAGAAAACTTCAGATACTGAGGATGAGTACTTTGTGGCAGATGAGGCCACTCCCAAGAAGAAAGTGCTCAGGAAAGAGTATGGCACAGCTAAGGCATCTAAGCCAGGACAGAAAAGGAAAATCTCTGCCAAGAGGATTCCCATGTCTAAGACCAGAGGCTCTACTCAAGAGACTGGTGTTCAAACTTGAATCCAGGGATGATGATCCTGGAGGTACAAAGAAGAGACCTAGGAAGACAACAGCCAGAGTGATTGGCAAGCCATCCATGAGGGATGATGATGAAGCTGAAGCTGAAGAGGAAGAGGTTGATGCACCAACACCCAAATCTCAAACACTTATGGGAGATGCTATCAAGTCTGGGGCTGCTCCTTCTAAGCCCAAGATTTCCCCCAAAATTGCTCAAGCCACCAAGTCTGCACCCAAGAGGAGCACAAGGAACATTCCAGCTTCAGAAAAGAACAAGGCCCCAGTGCCTGAAGTTGCTGAGGAAGCTGAGGCTCAAGTGCTCAGAAAGCTGAAGCCGAAGATCCCTGATCACAATGATGCTCATTTAGTTGCTGAGGACATGAAGCTGAGAAAGGATGCAAGTCTCAGGTTGTGGAGAAAGTCTGATCCATATGCCATAAGGAGAAGGACTGTTGTGGACTACAGGTTTCACCCAAAGGAACGGCAAGACTTCTATTAGACAGTCCTGCTTGATAAGAAGCCCATTGTTTGTGATATGAGAAGAGTGGACTGGGATTTCATTGATGATAATGCAGATTATTTCCCCAATGTGCATGAGAGCTTCAAAGCATGTGGAGTTGACAAGTTTGTGGCTCAAAAGTTGACTAAGTGGAATGATGAACTCATCATGCAATTCTACTCCACAGCTCACTTCTATCCTGATGGTAGGATTGTATGGCTGTCTGCAGGTACAAGGTATCAATCAACTGTTGCTGAGTGGGCCAAGCTAATCAATGCCCCAGAAGATCATGAGGATGATCTAGATGTCTATGCCAAGAAGAAGCAAGACAACAACTCCATGGCAAATATGTACAAGGTGATCCCCGATGATGATCTGGAAACACACAAGTTTGGATCTGTACATCATTTGCAGGCTGGTCTAGCCACCATCAACAAAATCTTGAGGCATACACTGCTGCCAAAATCTGGAGATGCAAAGATGATAAGAGGCCATTCTATCAACATGCTGCATATTTTTGATGTGCCACAGAAATTCAAAGTTATGAGCCTAATTGTAGAGACAATCAAGAGGACTACTGCAGATCAGAAGAGATCATGTGGGTATGCTCCACACATCCATATGCTTATCAACTCTAAAATGGGCGCATGCACTTACTTGTTGGACAAGGAATATCTACCCTTGGTGCCCGACTTTGAGGACAACACAGTTGTCATGGATGATAATGAACCATCTTCAGTGCAAGCTCATGAAAGGAGAGAGAAGGCCAAAGCAGAGAAAGCTGCCAAGATGCCAAGTGCAGAAGAAGCATCTCAAATGACTCTCAAATCCAAGCAAGATCAAATGGCATATCTGATTCAAGCTGCCATGAGGATTGAGAAGGGCTTGGCCACCCTGACTCAGAATCAGGAGAGCTTGGAGAGGATCATCGAGACTAAGTTCTATGATCTTGATCCGAAAGTGACAGAGATCCAATCTGCAGTTGAGAAGCTTCAGGATGAAGCAAAGGAGAGAGGAGGACATGCTACCACAGATGCATTTCAGTGAGTGCCTCGAGGTCAGAGATCTGCTGTAGTGCCAGTTCCAGACACCAGAGCTACTACATCTGCTCCAGCAGCCACATCCTCAGTGCCTCCTCTAGCAGCCACTCCACCAGCTCTAGCTACTTCGTCGGAAGCCTTCGTCCTTGGAGTTCTCTCTACACCGCCTCCCGAAGACCAAGTCTGAGAGACGCATAGCACTATGCCTTTTTGAACTTTTTGGTAACTTGTTGCAAAGGGGGAGAAATTTGTATAGATCATAGGCTTTGAGAGAGTGTTTTGCCTCTTTGGTCTCTCTTGCTTTTGGTTGAACTTTATTGTGCGTTTGTTTCATACTCTTTATCCGTGTGTGAGATACTTGTGTGATCATGTGTTCGATCATATGCTACCTTAATGTTTGCTTGGATGATCCTATCTCTATATTTCCATATGATCATTCACTTTGCTTGGTGATGAGTGCATGTTTTAGTGTATATCATTTTGAGCGCTCCACCAAGATGTATGTGACATGGAACAGTAACCCATGATCCTAATTGATTGTCCATTTGCATTCAAACGCAAATTTTAAATAATGCACAAATTTAGGGGGAGCTCTTGTCTATCACATACTTCTCAAAGCGACGATGTATTTAAATCTTATTATCATTTGTCGAAGCTTTGATCTATATGTTGTCATCAATTACCAAAAAGGGGGGGATTGAAAGTGCAACTATCCCCAGGTGGTTCTGGTAATTACTAACAACATATAGCTCATTGAACTAATGCTATATCAAGATAATATGTCAGGAAAGTTCAATGTTTGGCATGGCATGGATTAGGATTGTGGACCCCTCAAAATACTAAGGACAAAGGATTAGCTCAAACTCAAGACTCTGCTTTTTTCATTTTAGTGATCCAATATCACATTGAGTCCATAGGAAAGCTAATACTATTAAAATGGGATGATGTGTTGCTTAATGGGTTGCTTGCTCAAAATGCTTAGTGATATGCTCCAAACCCTCAACCACTCTCTCACATCCACATATGTCCCAAACCAAAATTCAAACTCGTCCCCATCAAAAATATCTATCTGGCGCCATCGAGTTCATTTGACATAGCCACTGCCGGAAACCCTAATCATTTCGGTCTCACCGAAAGGGATCTCGGTCTCATCGATATGGGATTCCAAACTCTCTGTTGCCTGTTGCAATATTTTCGGTCTAACCGAGATGCGCAATCGGTCCCACCAAGTCTGCAATGCAAACTCTTTGTTTCCCTTCGCAACATTTCGGTCTCACCAAAATGAGCAAATAGGTGCCACCGAGTTTGCCTGACCAACTCTCTGTAAGCCTATTACCAAAATCGGTCCCACCGAGTTTGCGTAATCGGTCCCCTCGAGATTATACGTTATGCCCTAACCCTAATGAAATCGGTCCCACCGAGTTGATCATATCGGTCCCACCGAAATACCTAACGGTCACATTACAAACTAAATCGGTCTGACCGAGTTCTTTGAATCGGTCCCACCGAGTTTGGTAAATTGTGTGTAACGGTTAGATTTTGTTTGGAGGTTATATATACACCTCCACCCACTCTTCACTCGTGGAGAGAGCCATCAGAACATACCTACACTTCCATCATTCAAGTTCTGAGAGAGAACCACCTACTCAAGTGTTGAGATCAAGATATTCCATTCCTACCATATGAATCTTGTTCTCTTGCCTTCCCAAGTTGCTTTCCACTCAAATCCTTCTTCCACCATATCCAAATCTGTGAGGAACTGTTAGAGTGTTGGGGAGACTATCATTTGAAGCATTTGAGCAAGGAGTTCATCATCAACACACCGTTTATTACCTTTTGGAGAGTGGTGTCTCCTAGATTGGTTAGGTGTCACTTGGGAGCCTCCCACAAGATTGTGGAGTTGAACCAAGGAGTTTGTAAGGGCAAGGAGATCGCCTACTTCGTGAAGATCTACCGCAAGTGAGGCAAGTCCTTCGTGGCCGATGGCCATGGTGGGATAGAGAAGGTTGCTTCTTCATGGACCCTTCGTGGGTGGAGCCCTCCATGGACTCGCGCAGCCGTTACCCTTCGTGGGTTGAAGCCTCCATCAACTTGGATGTACGATAGCACCACCTATCGGAACAAAGACAAAAACATCGTTGTCTTCACTTGCGTTTGCTCCCTCCAAACTCCTCAATTGTTTACTTTCCGCTGCTACACTCTTAGAATTGCATGTGTAGGTTGATTGCTTGACTTGTGCTAAGTTGCTAAAATCTGCCAAGAATTAAAATTGGGAAAAGGCTAGATTTTTATTGGGTCAAGTAGTCTAATCACCCCCCCTCTAGACATACTTTCGATCCTACATCCGCGTATATCAGTAACGTAGTTCAAGCTTCCGAATCTGACTTGATGGCCAGGGGCGTAGCTCACGATCTGCTCAAGGTGGCCTTCGGTGTTGGCACTAAGCGCGAAGCCGCCGAAAATGAAAAGTTGGTCAGGAGGGAAAATCCCCTCGGTGTCGCCATTGCGGTTGATGACGCGATCCATTAGTCCTTCCGTCTACGACATAGTGGAACTCTCAATGAAAGCACTAATGTCGATGTCAAAACTGGCGGATCTCGGGTAGGGGGTCCCGAACTATGCATCTGAGGATCGATGGTAACAGGAGACTGGGGACACGATGTTTACCTAGGTTCAGGCCCTCTCGATCGAGGTGAAACCCTACTTACTGCTATATTAATATGGATGAATATGAATACAAGAGTTGATCTACCTCGAGATCGTAGTGGATAAACCCTAAAGTCTAGCCTATGAGGATTTGAGATTCTGTGTGTTAGCCTCTACGGACTAAACCCTTCGGTTTATATACACACCGGAGGGGCCTAGGGTTTGTACAAGTCATCTTGCAGAGGAAGGAAAATCTACACCCGAACCTAAAACTTGCCATTACATGAATACAGGAGTCCTATCCGAATATGAGAGATGATCTTTGATTATTATCTTCACGACCCACTAGTCCAGCCCAGCAGGAGTTTAT
>LR738710.1:653966481-654132756 GCA_902687465.1 Secale cereale
CCCCCCGATCCAGGACTCCCTCACCTAGTTTGATATAGCTGATGGAAAGCAAGTGCACACATTAGGGGCAAGACTCCCCCTAGATTTTATAGACCCACCGCTCCTACTAGACATGCGAGGATAAGCGATAATAACGGATAAATGACAACATTAATGATATTAACGATAATAATGATAATGTTGATAAATAGAGGAGCGCATGTCTCACACCATGCAAGTTGAGATAAGCAACGAGGTCCACAAACTAAAGTTCAACAGGATGCATGAAAGAACAAGACACAAAACCAAGCAAAGCAACAAAATCCATGCCCATGCAAATCCCGAGACCCTAATAGAACTCTCTCCCCCTTTGGCATCAAGACACCAAAAAGGAAAAGAGCGAAGCTAGCGCCCCAGAGCTCAGTCGTCCTCCTCTCACTCCTCGGTCTCATCAGGATCCTCCTCCGCATCAAACTCCTCAGCATCGTCCCGATCCAAGTCCTCCATGATATCGTCGGCAGCACCAAAGGAGGTGGGAGGCTGGCGAGGCGCCTCATCATCAGACCAAGTGTTGTGTGCAGAGATCCATCACGCCTCCGGTGTGATGCTCTTTTTAGAGCCACTCTAAACACGCATGTTGAGGTGCTTCATCATAGCAATCTAACGACGCTTGGCATGCTTCTCATTGACATGGGCCTCATACATCTTCTTCTGAATATCAGTCTGGAGGCAGAAGTGAGCTTGGCCACCCAAGAGGGTTTGGCCCCTGGCTCCAACTCAAAGTCCTCATCCTCTGAAGTGGCATAGACATCCTCCGGATCATTCTCGGGAAAGCGAGGCTCGACATGCTTCTTCTTCTTGAGTTGCTTGACCTCATGAACAGTAAGATTATCTGGAGAAGTGAGGAGCTCTCCAGGACGGCGAACAACCCAAACGGAGTTCATAAAGCACATGACGAACGGAGCATAAATGGGGACCTTTCTGTAGATGACCATGTTGTACATCTCGTGCCACATCCAGTTGGACACGTCAAACATCGCACCAGAGCCCACTTTGGTCTTCATAGCAACCATCAAGTCCACAAGGTAGCCATGAATCTCATCTTGATTGCCCACCTTGGGCAATAGCACATTGTGAAACACTTGATGCATGATGTCATATACCTTCTCAAGATCCTTGGATTATCCAATAATGCCACGGCCCCTAATGTACAGAGGAGCGAGTTTTTCCGTAGGCATGGAATCGGGATGGTCATGAGGACGAATGCCACCCCTTCCTTCAAGACCGGCATCATCATACCCAATAGCATTGCAAAAGGCCCTCCAGGGAACTTGAAAGAGCTCATCGCGACACATGAATGTGAGTGTGCGCGCGTCATCTTCTCCTAAATGAATAGTGGCATAAAACTGATGGATGAGCTGAGTATCAAAGTCACAGTCGACAGACATGAGCTTGACCAAATGAAACTCCTCACAAAGAGCCAAAGCATCACCAAAATACTCCAAGTTGATCCGCCAATGATCAAGATCGATGGGCCATTGCTTGGTATACCTATTCTTGTTGTGCTCAAAAAGTTCATGAACAATCCTCACTTGCATCTCATTCTGGAACTGTATGGTGATCCAACAAGGTGCAATGGGAACCTCATATGGATTCTTCATCCGAAACGCTTCCCAATCCTCGGCTTTCCACAGGTGCAAAGGCATAACCACACGTTTCTTGGCCGTGGCAGACTTCTCACGGCGAGAGGGTTTAGTGGGAATCACAACCTCTTGTTATTCATCAGACTCAGCCGGGCGCTTGCATCTCCTAGCCCTCTTCTTGGTCTTGCAAGGAGCAGAGCGAGAACTAGAGCCATCTGCACACACACACACACACACAACAAGAACACACGAAACCCAGCAAAGATGAGAGGATTGCACACACAAGCAGAGGAATAAATAGATTGCAAAACAGATAAGGCAAAATAGTGCCACGGGGTTCAAAAACCGCGGTTGTACCACTTCTGCGACCGGTAGTACCGCTCCGGCGGTTGTACCGCCCTCAACAAGGTGGTAAAACCGCTGAAAACGGGGTACTAACAGGTGAAGAAGGTGTAAACATGAGATTTGAATCACACTAATGCTATTCCAACTTCTAAGAGATGCAAATTACTCACGAGGCATAAATATATCTCTTCCACCCAATAGTTTGAATAATAAATGTGGAATGTCAAGTAATGCCCAAGAAGAACGGAAGGAATCCTAGAACGAAGAACGAAAGAAACGGGGCATTACCAACATCCATGGGAAGAGATCGGGGAGGAGGGGGCCTCCACGGAGCGGATCCACGAAGAGCCCACGGATCCGGAGCACGACGAGTACCCCGGGGCAGTGGCAATGGTGACCGGCGGCTAGGGCAGGAGAAAGAGGAGTGAATGGGAGGGGAAAAGAAAATCCCTTCAGCCCTGACCCTATATATAAGATCGTAGTCGCGAAGCCGTTGTACCGCATCAAGGGGCGGCTATACCACTACCTAGTACTAGCCGGTGGTTGCAGGCGGTACTTCCGTTGCCTGGAGGGCAGCGGTAGTACCGCATGGAACCGACCGGTAGTACCGGCCAGAAGTGCAGCCTGGGGCGAGCGGTGGAACCACTGACACCCCTAGGAGTCCTCATGGGATGGTACAACACGAGTGCACCAGCGGTTGAACCGCTCATGACACCGGTTGTACCGCCCAGTCAGCATTATCAAATGCCAAGATCAATATGTGTGCAATAGGATTGGATGGTTTTAGGGGAAGGAGAAAGGTTTGTGATCGAGCACAACACTGGAATATAGTGAGATGATTTCTAAGAGAACAAAAAGCAAACAACAAGAGGAAACCCAACTTGGATGTCGGCGTCCTGGGAACCAGGGTACCTAGACTTGCCTGTCTGCGGGCCACGACACGCTCCTGCTACGGCCTAGTACGGCCCAGCTGATCGACCAGCTCCTCAGGACCCTTGCTAGGGGGCTAGACCTCGTGATGAGAACGACATCAAGACCCCCTCAGGAGCGGCCTCGGCTAGGTTGCTCCGGAGGGGCGGAGAATCCAAGGCCAAGCCTGCCATAGGAGGACGCAGTGACGCGAGCAGTGACGCATCGCGCCAGCGGGTGCCAGCGCGTGCCAGCGGCGCAGTTGCCGTTTTGTTGCAAAGAAGATAGCGCAGGCGCAGGTTCACGAGGAGCGGGACAAAGGTTTCCCCTTTGGTGCAACAAGACCGAAGACCGCAAGGACGACAAGGAGGATGTCACCACCGAGCCCACCACCGCGTCACCGCCTGATCCCATTGCAGGCGAAGACCGCTTTTGTTAGGATAGGAACGTCCTTGTGTTCCCGCTCAAAATGGCCGTTGTGGGATCCCTTCCCGCCTAAAAATTTCGAGGGAAGAGGACCCTGGCCGCCTATATAAGTAGCTAGGGTCTCCACTATGAAGGCATTCTGATCAGATCCAGAGACTCCGCCCTCGCACAAAGGAGCAAGAACCCTTGCCTCATGACCCTCCTGACCTCAGGAACCACTGTACTCATTCATACTCAAGCCCTCCCGAGGCTAATCCACCAAAGTAGGAAGTAGGGTTTTACACCACAAGGTGGCCTGAACCTGGGTAAATTCGTGTGTGCTTTACTTGTTGTTTGCTTGAATCTCTTCATCGGACGAGGGCGAGATTCTAGGTAGACGTGAGTGGGAGAGATCTTCGTTCACGCCCTTGTGTTCAAACTTCTTGGTTTGCGGAGCCCATAATCCGACATTTGGCACGCTAGGTAGGAGGTGTGTCGAAGTCTCGCCTCTCCGACGACCTCGTCCCGCTCTCGTTCGTCGACCTCGCTTCGCCGCCATGGTGGACACACGTCGGGCGCACGCCGGCCGCCACGCCGCCAACGTCGCCCAGACGGCGCCCGCGGGCAACGGTGCACCGCTCCGTCCCAACTCGTCGGTCGCCAACGCCACCACCGACCCGGCCGTCCACGAGCAGCAGGACTCGTTGCTGCCATTGTCCGTGTGGCACGATGGCCGCACGCAGACGCTGTCACCCTCGCCAGTTGCGGCGTCGTCCTCGCTGATACACCGCGGGCTGGTCTACCAGCAGCCCACGCTACTGATGGCGCGGGAGCTCCTGCGCGAACGCCCGGCGGACGACCTCTACGACGAATGGCTCCAACGCATCACCGACGTCAACACCGTTCGGGAGGTACCTGCACCAACTCACTCCTCCCGTCCTCCGTCGCTCATGGCGGGGAACGAGGGCCACGGTGGCCCGGCCCCACCTCCACTGTACGACGCCGGCCAGGGGCTCACACACGAGGCTCCGCGGCGCGAGCAGCCCCGCAGGGCCCCTGCGTGCGACGAGGAGAGCTGCCAGGTGATTCTGCATCCCCAGGAAGAAGCTCGCGGGCCCCCCATCCCGCAGCACCAGAACCGCGCACCATAGGAGGTGGTGGCACCTACGCCCCAAGAACCAGCACCGCATGCGCAGGGGGCGCCTGCAATCATGAGCGTGGTTGGATGTCGCGCCTTAGCTCCAGAGCTGTTGCGCCTCGTCTGGCCCGACAAGTTCAAGCCGGATCTGCCTCGGCGCTACGATGGCACCGCCGACCCCGCAGAGTTCCTCCAGCTCTACGAGCTGAGCATCGAGGCGTCCAACGACACCGAGCAAGTCATGGCAAACTGGTTCCCCATGGCCCTCAAGGATGGCGCCCGCTCCTGGCTCCTGAACCTCCCCGTGGGATCCATCTCCTCCTGGGGGAGCTTTGTGAGCGTTTCATCGTCAACTTCTAGGGTACTCGCGACCGAGCCCCGGCGGCCGCGGATCTGCACCGCATGAAGCAGCAACCTGGGGAGACCCTATAGAAGTGCATCCAGCGTTTCACCACCGTGCGCCTCAGGATCCCCAGGGTCTCAGACGAGGCCATCATCTCGGCGTTCTCCGACGGTGTCCGTGACGTCAGGATGAAGGAGGAGCTCGCCATCCACGAGGATCTGTGCAGAGCCCTCAAGATGTTCAAACTCACGGCGAAGTGCGCCAGGGCAGAGGAAGGATGCCTCTCTCTGCTGGAGCTGCTTGAAGCGGAGGCTGACGACAAAAAGGCCAATGCCAAGGAAGCGAAGCGCAAGGGACCCGCCGTGCTGGCTGCGGAGCCAGAAGTAAAGAGTGGCTGCGGCTACAACGACCCCCCCAAGAGACAACCGTCCGTACTGTGTCTTCCATGATGTTCACAGCCACAACACTAGCGACTGCCAAGAGCTCAGGGCGATGCGCGGCGACCGCATCAGGCAGCGCCCCGAGCGCGACAACCGCGGCTACAGCCGCGGAGGGGGCCGTGGTGAAGGACGCTGGGATGGCAGGAACTCGCGCTAAGGATGGCGTGGCCAACCTCGTGAAGACCACTGGCAGGAGTAGCCTCGTGATGCCCCCTAGCACGACCAGCCTCGTGAGGGTCATCCTCAGGGCAACGCGGGCCTGCCTCCGCTGCCACCACCGCCGAGAAGGAATGACGACGATCGCCGGGGGGATGAAGCAGGGGGCTTTCAGGAGCCACGCGCAGTTGCATGCATCCTGGGAGGAGCCCATGCTCCGGCTTCCCACCACATGTTCAAGCAGTTCGCTTGCGAGGTGAACGCGGTGCTTCCCAGGCCTGACACCGCGTGCAACCTCAGGTGGACCAAGCAGGTCATCGCCTTCGACCCCTAGGACCAGCTCTAGTGCACCGCAACCCCAGGCGCTCTCCCGATGCTCTGCACTCCGACCATCAACAACGTCCTCATGACCAAGACCCTCATCGACGGCGGAGCAGGGCTCAACGTCCTCTCTGTCAAGACCTTCGAGACGCTCCAGGTCCTCTATGATCAGCTCCACCCAACCAAGCCATTCTACAGAGTCACAGATGGCTCCACACTCCCGATGGAGCTGGTCCGCCTCCTCGTCACCTTCGGTGACCGCGACAACTATCACACCGAGCTCATCGATTTCGACATCGCCAACATCCACCTCCCATACAACGCCATCCTTGGGTATCCGCCCTCGCCAAGTTGATGACGGCGACCCATCATGGCTACAACATCCTCAAGATGCCCGGGAGTGGCGGAGTCATCACAATCGCCTCCGACGAGAAGGAAGCAGTGCGTTCCTTGGAGAGCGCCTACCAGACCGCGGTGGCCGAGAGCCCCGACAAAGGTGGAGCCGTCTTCGCCCCGCAGACCGCCCCCAAGAAGAAGAAGAACATGCCCGCCGACGGACCTCAGGACACGGAGGCTCCTGATGGCCCCGTCTGAGGACCCGAGCCTGCCGACGAGGCGCCCTCCACCCTCGCATAGGGAGGCGCACCCGACGCCCCTCTCAGGACGGGCTCGGCAGCTCTCCTCTAGAGCGCCTCTGGTCTGACCAGCGTCTCGAGAGGGGTGTTCGGGCACCACCTGCAGGCGTGTCTCGACGCATGTTTTCGTGAGCCCAGTGTGGGCCGTACAGCGCTGGTGGCTCAGGACTTCATCGACCAGGTTACCGAGGAACTTCAGTACGCAAGGCTCAAACGCGGTGGGCGCAACCGCACGATACCAAGCTCACCTACCCGCAACCCAAGCAACCACTTCCGCGTCTGCATCAACGTCGCGGGCCTCAACCGAGTCGCTTCTTTGGAGCCCTTCTGGCCGATGGCAGTCGGCTGGAGGAGGGCTCCCCCCTGCAGCTACATTCGCACACTCTTAGGCTTCCGCAACGCAGCCACCACGTTCCAGTACCTCGTTCGGCAGGCTTTGGGGGCTCGGGAGGCTCAGTGGTGGGCGGTCCAGACGGAGCGGGAGCCGGACCCCCGTGACCACTGAGGGCCTCCGAAAGAGCCCGACGATCCTTAGGAGCGACCCGCACGGCTCACGTCTTCAGGTACCACAACTCTTCTTCGACAAGTGTCAGGTGATGTCTCAGGTATTCACTCGAGGGTGCCCCTCGGGCTGCATCATCCTCGAGCTGTTGGGGGCTCACCCCCCGCAGCTATCTCTTTTGCGCATGAATCAAGGCTAGTTGTTTCTTCCTATTTGCATTACCTATATGCTCGGCGTTCTCACCGCTGCTAAGGTCATGAGCCCTTGTGAGCCCACTCGCGACCGCCCCATGATTAAGGACTGGCACGGCAACTGTGCTTGGGTCTGTCCCTACAGCGTTGCTAAATCCAAGGGCTGAGCTCTGTCTCGCAAGCCATTCCCATGACGTCACCTCCCGTGGTCCTTGGTGCCTTGTTGTCGCATGGGCTAATCATGGATGGGTAAGTGGGGGCCCGTGGCAGGTGCCTTGCTCACGCAGGAACCGCGTGCCGGTTGTTTTTATTTTTGACTGTTGCATGAGAAGACTGGGCACGGCGTCTGTGCTCGGGTCCGTCCCTGCAACGTTGATAAATCCAGTGGCTGAGCTCTGTCTTACGGGCCGGTCCCGCTAACGTCACCTCCTGGAGTCGTTGGTGCTGCGGCCTTTTCATGTGATGCCGTCTAGAGATGCACTCGGCACAGGTCGACACAACGCATCTCTTTTCACATTTTGCAGAAGAAGGCTCAGGCGTAACCCGCCTCAGGGTAGGGTCTCGTGAGTGATGCGTAAGCTCACGAGAACTTCCTCAGAGTCGTTCAGCTCGTCCTGAGGAGGGCCCATATACACCTTGGCTGTCCTGCCGTCAAGCCACGTGTCAGGACGGGGCTGTACACGCCCCGGAGTCTCTCCTGGTGGGAGGCTCCCTCCCACGGTTCAATGGAAGTACCATGCTCTGCGCTGGCAGAACCTACCGAGTGGCGGTTTTGCCCACGAACCAGTGGAAGCACCAAGCTCCGCGCTGGCCGCAATTACCGAGGCGCGGTTATGCCCACACTCCGTGCAAGTGTGGTAGCTCTATGCTCCATGCTAGTTATAAACAACTGGGGACGGCCCCCAGCGGTCGCACCAACCTCAGGGAGCTTTTCAGCTCACGACGCTCACAACTTCTCCTTGGATGGGTGTCGCGAGGGGGGCTAGGCACGGGGGCTATGCTCAGGTCACGCCTGGCAGACGCCACCCTACCAGGTGCCCATACACCAGGCTTTCTCGCGCCCCCATCCTAGGCGAAGGCTCGTGAGCAAGGTATGGTGCCCGTTCTCCCTCATGAGAGCCGTTCGTACGTTAAGGAGGACCCCTGGGCATCGCGACCTAGGGGCCTCACTAGTCACGTAGCCCCTCACTCCTTGAGCCTAGTGCTCAACGGCGGTCGAGGTATGCGCGGGGCTGGGCCCTGCCGATGCAGAACACAAACAGGATCGCTTGAACGTCAAGGGGGGCCCTGGGCATTGCGACCCAGGGGCCTCACTAGCCATGTAGCCCCTCATTCCTTGAGTCTAGTTATTACGATAACCCCGGTCACCCGGAAGGCTCAATGGCGATCGAGGTATGCACGGGGTTGGGCCTTGCCGACGCAGAGCACCTAAGCAAACATGAAAGGAAGCAAGCACGGAAATCACCAAGTTCAAGTCTAGTTATTACAATAGTACCAAGTTCTCCAAATTCAAGCGAGTCCTTACGCCCCCCCCAAGGCACTTGCACTTCTCTCGTCTGGACAGGAACATATCAGGCTTCGCCAAGCGTGCCATAACCAGCCTCTACCTCCTCGGCCGTGGTAGCAGCAACCCGGAGGAATGCCTTCACCAGCCCCTTGACCTTCTCCTCCAGGGCCTAGGCAGCCGCTCCCCCTAAGCTCGGCGGCTTGGGAGCGGCTGCTGTCACCCCCTCGTGAAGACGACTTGGGTGCAGAAGAGGGAGCTCTTGAGAATCGCGCCTGAGGGCTCCAACTGGCTCCTGAACCCTTACCTCCTAGCCTTGCACGTGGCGTCGTGACCCGGCATACCAGCGGCGGCCTAGGCATCTCAGGAGGCGGGTTCCAATAGCACACAGTTTGGCCCCGAGGGAAATGAGGCAGATGTGATCAAGTGCCACTGCCACCCGACCGCAGGGGATCACTATGATAAGCGTTCAACACCCACATCCATTCGCGTACCTACGCCTCCACCCATCGTAATTATGAATTCACTTGAGCACGAAAGCCCCTCTCACCGGCCCTCGTGGTCGCTACCTGCACGCCAAGAGGGACCTGCTGAGCATCGCGCCTTGGGGGCTCTTACCGGACCCTGGGCTGCTCACCTCCTGGCCTTGACTACGTCATCGCGACCTAGCATACCAGCGACGGCTGGAGCCTGTCTAGGGACTGGGTCTTGCAGGCGTAGGGCCCTAAGCTACCGCGGGGATGGAAGAAAGGGAAAGTCCTGCTCTAGCGAAGGACCTCATGAGGAACATAAGTTTATAACATCAGATAATAGCAAAAGTATCGCAAAAGATTTACATGCCCTCATGGGGCCGTCCATGGCTGCCTCGCAGGGACCAAGCTAAAGAAGGCCGTTCTCGGAGGGACACGACCCGGGCTCCTTCAGCGGCGATGGCGGCTGGAGGACGTTGTTTCCTTCCGGCGATAAGAGCGGCGACTCGGCGGCTCGTCGCTCTAGTGGGAGCTCAAGGCCGTCTCAGGAGAAGCATAGCTGCTACCGGAGGTGTCGGAGGCACAACCAATGGCGAGCGCCTCGCCCCCGGCCTTGTTTCCCTGGCAGCATGGGAGATGGTCGCCGGCGGGCCCATCCTCCGCGCTGCACGCCAGCCGACGGCCATCCGCCCGGAAGACCTAGAAGGTCAGCGTGGCCAGCCCGTCTAGCGAGAAATGAATAATGTGCCTCCCGGCGGGGGTGCAGGCGCGACGCACCATGCCCCAACCCCAGGTCATGAAGACCTTGCGGGAGGAGGTCACCTCCACGTCGGCATATGAAGGGGGAAGGTGGCACCCTCCATGCCGCAGCTGCATTGTTACCCGACCGCGGCCAGGAGCACCTCCTTCGGAATGGAGGGAAAAGAACCCAAGAATGCGGAGGGGCTCCCGCCCACACGATAAACTCGCGGATGTTGTCTTCAGTATGATACGGCAACGGGAGGCGTGAGATCGCTCGCCTCTCCGGGCGGCTGACCGCACCACCCCCGTCGCCACCGCCCCCGCATCGTGTGCCTGTCGCCGGAGCACCCAAGCGAAGCGGGAATCCTGGTGGCGCCCCCGTGCACCACGTACGGGCGTCCACCATCCTCAGGGGCACCCTTGGGGAGCCTCGGCGCCTCTTCTTCGGCGGGAGCTGCTCGGGCTCCACCATCGGGGTCTTCCCCTTCTACGCAGCCGAAAACCTACGTATCGGCACCATGAAAAGCCCTCGAAGAAGAAAGAGGAGCCGGAGTTGATCTGCAACAGTCAAGTGAAGGGCGTGGCGCTTCACCCCCCGTTTATAGGCTAAGAAGATCAATCGCCAGCCACTCGTGTGCGGCCATAATGACCCTGCCACCCACACCAAGGAGTTGTCGAGTCACACGGTTCCCAAGACTGCGTGGGAAGCGGAGTCGCCCACGTCCCATCCAACCGTCACGGGCCAGCCTGGCCCGCGGTCTTTTGGGGCCCGCGATGCTTCGTCCTCGACTAAGGCTTCGCCCCGAAACCAACTCCGCGTGCGCCTTGGGCCCGGGGGCTACTGTCGGTGTCCTGGGAAACAGGATACCCCGACTTTCCTGTCTGCGGGCCACGACGCACTCCTGCTACGGCCTGGTACGGCCCAGCTGATCGACCAGCTTCTCAAGACCCTCGCGAGGGGGCTAGACCTCGCGAGGAGAACGACATCAAGACCTCCTCAGGAGCGGCCTCGGCTAGGTTGCTTCCAAGGGGCGGAGAATCCAAGGCCAAGCTTGCCTCAGGAGGAGGCAGTGACGCACCGCGCCAGCGGGTGCCAGCCTGTGCCAGCGGCGCAGTTGCTGTTTTGGTGCAAAGAAGACAGCGCAGGCGCAGGTTCCCGAGCAGCAGGACAAAGGTTCCCCCTTTGGTGCAACAAGACCGAAGACCGCAAGGACGACAGGGAGGATGTCACCACCGATCCCACCACCGCGTCACCGCCTGATCCCTTTGCAGGCGAAGACCACTTTTTCAGGATAGGAATGTCCTTGTGTTCCCGCTCAAAATGGCCATTGTGGGATCTCTTCCCGCCTAAATATTTTGGGGGAAGAGGACCCTGGCCGCCTATATAAGTAGCTAGGGTCTCCACTATGGAGGCATTCTGATCAGATCCAGAGACTCCGCCCTCTCACAAAGGAGCAAGAACCCTTGCCTCCTGACCCTCCTGAGCTCAGGAACCACTGTACTCGTTCATACTCAAGCCCTCCCGAGGCTAATCAACCAAAGCAGGAAGTAGGGTTTTACACCGCAAGGTGGCCTGAACCTGGGTAAATTCGTGTGTCCTTTACTTGTTGTTTTCTTGAATCTCTTCATCGGACGAGGGTGAGACGCTAGGTAGACGTGAGTGGGAGAGATCCTCGTTCACACCCCTGTGTTCGAACTTCTAGGGTTTGCGGAGCCCATAATCCGACATTGGAGACCACCACACTTAGGGACTAAAACACAACTAAGGGAAACACAACAAAGACAAAACACGAAACACAACCTCTCCCAAGAGAGGACGGTGGCCGGAGCCACCTATGTTTGAGTCAATTGGTATGGCACCATGAAGAATTATCCTTCGGCCCATGACCAAAACTCATTTTTGAAGCACAAGTACCATCAAAAATGGTTGATGTGAAAGACTTGATCAATTTATGCATAATGGGGGGGAGGAAGGTTTCACTGAGAGAACAACACTCCCCCTATGTTCATGCCTACACCTACACAAGATAACATGATTAGTATCGGGAGGTGTGCCTAGTTTCAATCCACATTGCTCATATTTATGATATTTAGCTCATGCCTTAACTCGCGAAATCTTGCTTCATCCAAGGACTTCGTGAAGATACCTACAAGGTTATCATGAGTGTGGACATAGTGAAGATCAATTTCCCCTCGCCGAATATGCTCCCGGATGAAGTGATACCGAATATCAATATGCTTCGTCTTGAAGCGTTGCACCGGGTTGAGAGAAATCTTGATGGCACTTTCATTGTCACACCAAAGAGGCACTTTGTCACAAGTGACACCGTAATCCTTTAAAGTTTGGCTCATCCATAGAAGTTGTGCACAACAACTACCAGCCGCCACATACTCCGCTTCGGTGGACGAGAGAGACACACAACTTAGCTTCTTAGAAGACCAACTCACCAAATAGCAACCAAAGGAATTGGCACCCTCCGGAAGTGGACTTCCTATCCACTTTGTCTCCCGCCCAATCCGAATCCGAGAAACCTAAAAGGTTGAAGTTTGCTCCTCTTAGGTACCATAAGCCAAAGTTCGGGGTATGAGCCAAATATCAAAGATTCGCTTGACTGCCACAAAGTGACTTTCCTTAGGTAAGGCTTGAAACCATGCACAAATTCCCACACTCAACATGATATCCGGTCTAGATGCACAAAGGTAAAACAAGGATCCAATCATAGAACGATAAACCTTTTGATCCACCGCTTTACCATTGGGATCAATGTCAAGTTGGCACTTGGTGGGCATTGGAGTACTAGCCGGCTTGACATCACTTAGATTGAATCTCTTGAGCATGTCTTGAGTGTATTTGGCTTCTTTGATGAATATTCCTTCTCTTCTTTGTTTGATCTCAAACCCAAGGAAGAACTTCAATTCTCCCATCATGGACATCTCAAACTCCGTGGTCATGAGTGCGGCAAACTCATCATTGAAAGCTTTGTTAGGTGAACCAAAGATAATATCATCAACATATAGTTGGCATACAAACAACTCCCCTTTGACCTTCTAAGTAAAAAGAGTGGGGTCAATTTTCCCAATTTCAAACCCATGATCTTGCAACAACTCGGTAAGATGCTCATACCATGCACGTGGGGCTTGTTTAAGGCTATAGAGCGCCTTACTGAGTTGATACACGTGATTGGGGAACTTAGGATCCTCAAACCCTGGGGGTTGTTTGACATACACCAACTCATTAAGAGGACCATTAAGAATAGCACTTTTCACATCCATTTGTTGCAATTTAAAGTTATGATGAGAAGCAAAGGCAAGCAACAAATGAATAGATTCAAGGCGAGCAACAGGGGCAAAAGTTGCACCGTAGTCGATACCCTTGACTTGGGAGTAGCCTTGAGCCACCAAACGAGCCTTGTTGGGAATGACAATCACATGAGCATCTTGCTTGTTCTTAAAGATCCATTTGGTTCCAATGACATTATGGTTCTCTGATGGTCCCCAAGTGCAGGCAATCATCGTAGCAATTCCCAATGGTGGAAGTGATAAGTATGGAGTGTCGAACCCACAAGGAGCTAAAGGTAAGATCAATATTCTCTCAAGTCCTATCTGCCACAGATACGACTCTACGTACACCAAACATTTGCTTCCAACTAGAAACGAGAAATAAAACTATGTTGTGGGTATGAAAAGGATAACTTTGCATGATATCGGAGAGCTAAAATATAAAAGTAGGTGTTGTTATCATAAAGTTAGAATATATTACTAAATATTATAAATAGCGAGTGTGGAATAATGATGGATCGGTGTGCGGAATTTTCCTAGGCAATTGTTAATAAGACCGGTAGTTGTCATTGCAATTTCATATGAGGGAGAGGCATAAGCTAACATACTTTCTCTTATTGGATCATATGCACTTATGATTGGAACTCTAGCAAGCATCTGCAACTACTAAAGATCATTAAGGTAAAACCCAACCATAGCATTAAAGCATCAAGTCCCCTTTATCCCATACGCAACAATCCCCTTACTCGGGTTTATGATTCTGTCACTCTAGCAACCCACTATAAGCGAATCATGAACGTATTGCAACACCCTACAGAGGGAATCCATTATGCATGCACGACACGGAGGGCACCATAGGACAGCACCAAACTAAAACATACAACTCATACCAATCTAGATCATCAATCAACCCAAAGACAAAGGATATCTACTCAAAACATCATAGGATGGCAACACATCATTGGATCATAATATGTGGCATAAAGCACCATGTTCAAGTAGGGATTACAGCGGGATGCGGGAGAGTCGACCGTGTAAAAGACATGAGGATGGTGATGATGATGGTGACGTTGATGAAGACGATTACCGCGGCGATGATTCCCCTCCCGATGGCACTCCGGCGCCATACAGAGAGAGGAGGAGAGGTTATCCCCCTTGTGCTTCCTCCTCCATGGCCTCCCGCTAGATGGGTAGAAGTTCTCCCTCTGGTCCTTGGCCTTCATGGCGATGATGGCCCCTTCGGGATCCTCCTTCGTGGCCTCCGGTGATGATGGTTGCCGGCGTACTGGGAACCAGGGTACCTAGACTTGCCTGTCCGCGGGCTGCGACGCGCTCCTACTACGGCCTGGTACGGCCCAGCTGATCAACCAGCTGCCCAAGACCCTCGCCAGGGAGCTAAGCCTCGCGAGGAGAACGACGTCAAGACCTCCTCAGGAGCAGCCTTAGCAAGGTGCTCCGGAGGGGCGGAGAATCCAAGGCCAAGCCTGCCTCAGGAGGAGGCAATGATATCAGCAGTGATGCATCACGCCAGCGGGTGCCAGCGCGCGCCAGCGGCACAGTTACCATTTCGGTGCAAGGGGGACAACGCAGCCGCAAGTTCCCGAGGAGCGAGGCAAAGGTTTCCTCATTGGTGCAATGAGAACAAAGACCGCAAGGACGACAAGGAGGATGTCATCGTCGAGCCCACCACATCGTCATCGCCTGATCCTTTTGCAGGCGAAGACTGCTTTTGTCAGGGTAGGAATGTCCTTGTGTTCCCGCTCAAAAATGGCCGTTGTGGGATCCCTTCCCGCCTAAATATTTCGGGGGAAGAGGACCGTGGCCGCCTATATAAGTAGCTAGAACTCCCACTACAAAGGGGATCGATTCATACACTCTGCCACCACACAAGGAGCAAGAACACTAGCCTCCTGACCCTCCTGAGCTCACCACCTGAGCCCAGGAACCATTGTACTAGCTTGTATCCCAGCTCGCCCGAGGCTAATCCACCAAAGCAGGAAGTAGGGACTTACACCACGCGGTGGCCCAAACCTGGATAAACTCTTGTGTGTTATGTCCGTTGTTTGCTTGAATCCTTCCACCGAGACGAGAGCGAGGCGCTAGGTAGATGTGAGTGGGAGAGATCTTCGTTCACGCCCCTGTGTTCGAACTTATCGGGTTTTGCGGAGCCCTGAATCCGACATTTGACGCGCCAGGTAGGGGGCGTGTCGAAATCTCGCCTCTCCGACGACCTCGCCCCACTCTCGTCCATCGACCCTGCGTCGCCCAGCTCCAATAAACCGCGACCACGATGGCGGAGGCGCACCAGACGCGTGCAGAAGCCCGTGGCGCCCGCGTCGCTCAGGCATCGCCCTTCGGCCGCGGGGCTCGCCGCCACCCGTCCTTAATTGGGGCCGACTGCACGATGAGCATCACCAACCCGCCGCCGGAGGACCGGCAGCACCCACCGCCCACTCAACGCCAAGGCCGTGCGGCAGCACGGGCCGCCGAGCACGCAGCGGTAAGCTCACTAGACTGGCGCAAAATGGCGAACATGAGGGCTGCGATACTGGTGGCAAGGGAACTACTAAGGTGCTGTTTGCTCGATAGGGGCCACGATGCACTACTCCTTAGGGTGGCCGAGCTCCTCGACGCCGCCAGCACCGTAGCCGAGCCATTCTGCTTCCACATGATGATGTCGGGGACCGGGTGCCGCCCCAGCCACACCCGGTCGCCCGTATGGTCAAGACCCGCGGCGACCTACGAGGGCGACATGGGGTATGATCCGCTGAACACTTCATATGACGCTGCTCCTCTGCCTCGAAGCCCTTTGTATTCAGGAACCGCCCCCGTCGAGGAGCCATCAGGAGGCGACCCCAGGACTACGCTGAACGTCGGGTGCAACCAGGCGCCGGCACAAGGGGGCTCAGGAGCGGGAGGTCATGAGGCAAATCCCCCGCTCTTAGCCCTCAACCCTTCATCATCATCGCCCATGGCCATAGAGCGCGAATGAGACGCGCGCTGGTGCCTGCGGGGGACGGCACTCGTAGCACCAGTCGTAGGCCTCGGGCCAATAGTGTCTCTGGCCCCGAGCCTTGGCAGGCCAGGGGGCTACTCTGGTTGCCACGTCAAGACAGAAAGGGAAGGGAAGGCCCGGGTCAGGCCCTCGTCCCCCCGCGCGTGACCCCTCGCGCATGAGCCCGCCCTGGATTTCATCAGGGGCTCGCTGGCGGCTAGTATGATGCGCGCGGGGAGGGGCCTTCTCCCCCCTCCATTCAACCTCAAGACGTCGCGCCTCCTGGCGTACCATCCCCCGGGCTGCGGAGGGTGCGTCTGGAGGTGGTACGACAGCCTGTCCTATGCGCACTAGGAGGGCCCAAGACCGCGGCTCCGTCCCCCTGTTCAAGAAATCCCGTACCCGATGGGCCCGACCCTGATTAGGAAGGGCTCAGGGGCCATTAGGAGCGTGGGTAGCGCGGGGTCCCCCTCGCACTTCAGAACGCTGCGTCTCTGAACGACGTTAGCCCTCAGGGGTGAAGCGCGCTTGGAGATCGCGTGAGCGGCGCGCCTGGGGCTCGGAGGGGGGCCAATGGCCAAGGTCCCATCCCCCCATCATGTGCAGTGTCCAACTTCATGAATGCCGCCTTCGGGTGAGTTCATGAGGGAGCGGACTAGTGTGGGGCGGGGCCGTCAAAGCGAAGGGGCGGGCACGTCAGAAGATCTCTGCTCGTGACACTCTCACGTAATAATGAGTGGGGTTGTTGATAACCCTCAACCGTAAGGGATCGACATAGTCTTCGCGGGTAAGAATAACCCAATTTATTGATTCGACACACGGGGAGCCAAAGAGTATTTATAAGCTTTGACAGTTGAGTTGTCAATTCAACCGCACCTGAAATATACTTACTTGCAACTAAAGATAAGTGCTAACAGTGATATGATAGTGATAATAGTGATAGTAAAAGTAAACAGTAAAAGTAAATAGTGAAGGTAAATGGCAAAAGTAGCAACTAGTGACAAGCAGGGTTTAAAACACTGTAGGCTAGGGAGATGGATGGTTGGGCGCTGCATGGATGAGATAGATTCTAACTTGGGGCACGGCACACGGAAAAGTAATGATCATCTAGGCAAATATCAAACATTAGGCATGTATCCCGTAGGTAGTTGTACGTGCTTGCAATAAGAACTTGCACAACATCTTTTGTCCTACCATCCCGCTACGAACGGGGCCAAAAGGAACTTATGGAGATTAAGGTGCTCCTGTCAAAGAGCACCGGAACAAAGCAATGAACTCAATGATACATGTAATCCTCAAACTACGGACCATCCCCTTTGGTGTCCCAAGCTGTCACTTTTGGGATCGCCGGTTCCGAACCGTAATAGGTGCAAACAACTCATAGATAGGATCACGAACACAAATATATTCATGCAAACACATATGGTTCAGATCTGAGATCATGGCACTCGGGCCCTAAGTGTCAAGCATTAAGAATAACAAGTTGAAGCAAAGATGATAAACACCATAGTAGATGATAGGCAACATGCCCCCAACGATCTGACAAACTATTACATGATCTAACTCATCCAATCCCTACCATCCCCTTCGCCTACAGCAGGGGAATTACACACACATGGAGGGAGAAGTCATGGAGGGATGATGGAGTGGTGATGATGATGACAATGGCGACGATCTCCCCTCTCCGGAGGCCAATTCAGCCTCCAGATTAGCCCTCCCGAGGAAGAACAGAGGGTGGCGGCGGCTCCGCGACGGAAAACTGCGAAAAGAACTTCTGATCTGGGGTTTCCGCGTCGTGAGTAAAAATACGAGGCAAAGTAGGGAACATGGGGGTGTGGGCCCCACCCAGGCGACCCCCCGGCGCGGCCCAGGGAAGGCGCGCCCACAGGGCGCCTGGGCACCCCCTGGCCCCCCTCTGGCCCCACTTCTGGCTCCTGGTTCCTTCGGGTGCGTGGATTTTCTGTGATTTTTCGTGGATTTTTCTGAGATACTTAAAAATCCGTTTTCCTGCACGCAATAAAACCATACAGGCAGCTCTGCTGAAAACAGCGTCAGTTCGGGTTAGTTTAGTTCAAATCATGCAAGAATGAGGTCAAAACAATATCAAAAGTGTTTGGAAAAGTAGATACGTTTGAGACGTATCAACTCCCCCAAGCTGAGCATATTGCTTGTCCTCAAGCAATTTAGTTCAACGAACTAGACGCGACAAAGAAAACTTTGACAAACTCTTTTGCTTCATTAGATGTATATAAGCATGTACTACGAAAAGAGTCTAGCAAGTATTAAAACAGTACTATGAGGACAATGCAAGGAGCAATCCTTCTTTCAAGTGACTAGTCACAAATACTTAAAAGTAAATAATATACTACTGAAAATCAAGACAAGATTACATTGCACATAGCTTGAGCATACTAGGGTGGTATCTCGCTAGTCTCCATGAGTGAAGCAAAACATAAATGCAGAAACTCCTCCAGAGTTTTAAAGGAGACTAGAACTAAGAATTTCATAATAAATCATATCACAAGTATGCAGAAGACAATGTAATACTTTGGGACAATGCACGTTACACTCAGAATGACAATTATGCTCTCATAGTTGGTGCTTTGAAGAAAGAAGGTGAGACTCTCGAACCGTGGCTTTTATTGGCAAGGTTGAAAACCCGTGATCGGAAACAAAAACTAAACATGTACCAGAGCTCTTGGTTTTTAGAAACAGAGGTAAAAACGTTTTTGAGAGGTGCATATTTCGTCAACGAATGCTAGTAGATAACTCAATCACATTTTGAGTGGACAAGTCTCGAGGAACGGCTCCCGCATGAGGACGATCACATCCTCTTAATCTCCTTTGTTTATCACTGCCAAAGTTTTCTCATTTCTCATGAACAAAGCGTGAAGGAGGGTTTGTTTGTTATATTATCTTTTTGAGCCGGGTGCACTCGATGCCAGTTCCTTCTCGTATTAAGGGTTTGCACATTAGACATGCAATCCAGGGGTGAAACTTGTCCAACTTAAAAAGATCATGAATTAACTACTACTTCCTCATGAGCTAAAACATAGGCACAAAAAGAGAAATGCTTTTGATTAATTTCGAGATGGTACACGAAAGTCTTCGTTGGGAATGGCAGGTAAATACCATGTATAGGAAGGTATAGTGGACTCATATGGCATAATTGGTTTTAAGGATTTTGGATGCACAAGCAGTCAGTCCGCTTAGTACAGGTGGAAGTTTAGCAAAAGACTGGGAAGCGACCAACTAGAGAGCAATAACGGTCATAATCATGCAGAGCGACAAAGCAACATTGAATCTGGCATGAAAGTGATATAACTATTCTGAAACTCAAAGATCATCAAGGCAGAGTAGACTTTTTAGTCTTAACATGTGTAAGCATGTGCCAAGTCAATCCAAAAATTCTCTAAAGGGAAATACCACCTTAGTATACCAGACTATGAACAGTGCAATGCATGTAGATCATTTCAATAACACATTATATACTCTAGTTATCCGAGACTAGACACAAGGAAAGCATGAACCACTAAAAGAGCATTGTAAACATAGCACTATGTCGCTACAAGCTGGTCTCTAGATCATAAGTACAGGCATATGTACAAAAGTAGAAACAAAAAGAGTTCATACCGGTCTTCCTTGTTGCTTCCCTTCAGTCGATCTTCGTCATTACTGCTTGTCACTTGCACGATCGAACGTAGGAAATATAATTAAATGCCATCACAGACTCGAGCTGAACTCTGAAAACAAAGCAAACTAAAGAGAGAAAGGAAATCTTTTTGGATTTTTCAAAGGTTGAATAAAAGCAAAAGAAAGAGAAAATCTTTTTGTTGTTTTTGCAAAGAGAGAAATAAAGAAGAACGGGCAAAAACTTCGAAAAGATCAAAGTGAATAAAACGGATAATACAATGGAAAAGTAAGAGAGGCACGTACTCCCCCAAGCTTAGGCTTTTGTCCTAAGTTGGTAGCAGCTACTGCCCCCAGGAGCCTCCTACTCCGGGGGTATGGTGGTGAGTCCAAGGGTCGTAGAAGGATGCTGGCGCGTACACCGAACTCCTCGGAGTCTCCCACGAGGAAGGTTCCGAGCGCCAAACAGAGGAAGAACCTTCACCAAACTCGGTGGCTGTCTCTTCCTGAAAATGTGGTAACTCACCGTGCTTCTCCTCGTCGGACACAACCCCCTCCATGGGGTTATGAAACTGATGCTGGACCATGAACTCATCGAACTGGACAACATCAAAGGACCATCCGTTCCTGCGAGAAAAATCAAACAAAAGAGGTGCAGGTAGACGGATCTCGCGTTCCGCGGTAATTCCGAAACGCAAGATATAAACAAGATTATCAAGCTCAGAACCCATGGTGACAAACTTATGCCTTTTCATAGCAGCAAGATCAAAGCTTAAATAGGTAAAAGGATTATCATCAGGGTGTGGGGTGCCTCCAAGATGTTCTAAGATAAGTGTGGCATAAATGCCACCATATTAGTCCCCCTTGTTACCGTTCATAGCAAGGCGTCGAGCAATTAAGGCACCCAGATTATAATCAGACCTCCCTGAGAGGGCTGCTGCCAGGATAGCAATATCCGGAGCAGAAATGTTGCTCGTGTTGTCACGAGCTAACACCCCTCTAGCAATATAATATGCAAAATACCTGAGGTGAGGAAATAAGATGCTGGAGATCTTCGACCGATGAATATCCCTCGTACCCATGCTGCAGAGAGAGTTGATGATGGTTTTCAGCTCGGAGGGCTGAGTGGCCATCCTAGCCGTTCTCCCAACGTTCGGCATACCTATTATTTCACAAAAATTTCCCAAAGTCATGGTGATAAGATCATTGTAAATTTTAAACTCAATAGCACCTGAATCAGGATTATATCTAAAACTGTTAATGAAACTGGAGGTGAGTTTTTGATACTTGGTAACACGGCTCGTGACGAGTCGTGTCAAACCTGCATTAGCACAAAGATTATAAACTCATCCTTGATTCCCGCAGCTTCCATGAATTCATCACATGGAAATGTCATCGCACGTGCTGGACTTGTATCTTCCAACAACTCCAGGGGCACATGATCTCCATTATAGCTCACCCTAGAAGTCGATGGTGAAGCTGCAGCTCTAGTAACTCGATCGGAGTGTGCGGGCCTCCTCTTCTCAAGCCACCCTTTTGCCCTTCCTAACAAACTCATTTCTGAAAAAAAATTATAATTTACAAAAACGAGGATTAAAACAAAGTGAGCTAAGGCAAACTACTCAACTCACTTGCCCAAGGCATAAACTTGCATCAAAACTTGAAAAATAACTTTCTACATATGCATGCAAGCTCATCTATACAGCACCAAGAACTACTAAATACTCACAAATGAAGCCACCAATCAAAAATCTAATTGGAGGGGTGGAGGAGTCACATACCAGGGAGTATTTGCTCAAAATTTCAGCTCAAATGATGGGCCGTAGAGAGAGATCGAAGAATCGTCTCCAAGAACACAAGAACAAGTGCAGAACTCGGGTTTTTGGAGAAAAAGAGAGAGGAAGGAAGAAGACATACCTGGAGGGGGGCCCTGTGGGCCCTAGGTGATGTCTACACACCCTTCTACTCTTGTAGACTATGTTGGGCCTCCAAGCGCAGAGATTTGTAGGACAGTAGCAATTTCCCTCAAGTGGATGACCTAAGGTTTATCGAACTCAGGGAAGTAGAGGTTGAAGATGGTCTCTCTCAAGCAACCCTGCAACTAAGATACAAGAAGTCTCTTGTGTCCCCAACACACCTAATACACTTGTTAGATGTATAGGTGCACTAGTTCGGCGAAGAGATGTTAAATGGCAAGTAATATGGATGGCAAAACAAAGTAATATAATTCTGTAATAAAAAGTGCAGCAAGCAAACAAGTGGTAAACGTGAGCACAAATGGTATTGCAATGGTGGAAACAAGGCCTAGGGTTCATACTTTCACTAGTGGCAACTCCCAACAACATTAACATAATCGAATCACATGATATTTCCCATAAAACATGCAAAGGGGACACACTCGGAGGTCATTCCTTCGTGGTCAAGAGAGGACGAGAATTATGTAGGGCTACAAAAGCACACCTCAAAGTTCGTAGTTCTCAATCTAAGGATTTCCCAATGTCACCGCGGCCATCCAAAGTGAGTCCCACAATCACCACAACATATCTAAAGGATAGTCAAAGACAAGCACCAAGAGACTCTCAATCTTCAATCAACACACAAGAGAGGAAATCACTCATGAAAATATTTTTCTAATCCATGTCCAATAGACCGCTGTCACCTTGGTCTCGGGGATTATACTAGATAAAGACAAGTGAGTACATCAATCCAATACATAGAGGAAGGGGAAACATCATGGGATCACCCTAGATTAACATAGCCTATGATCACAACGAAGATCACATCATGGGAGAGAGAGATAACCACATAGCTACTGGTAGAAACCTCAGCCCCGAGGAGGAACTACTCCCGCATCATGGAGGGAGGAAGCAACGTCGATGGAGATGAATCCGGGGGCACTTCCCCGTCCCGGCAGGGTGCCGGCTGATGTCTACACACGCTTCTATACTTGTAGACTATGTTGGGCCTCCAAGCGCAGAGGTTTGTAGGACAGCAGCAATTTCCCTCAAGTGGATGACCTAAGGTTTATCGAACTCAGGGAAGTAGAGGTTGAAGATGGTCTCTCTCAAGCAACCCTGCAACTAAGATACAAGAAGTCTCTTGTGTCCCCAACACACCTAATACACTTGTTAGATGTATAGGTGCACTAGTTCGGCGAAGAGATGTTAAATGGCAAGTGATATGGATGGCAAAACAAAGTAATATAAATCTGTAATAAAAAGTGCAGTAAGCAAACAAGTGGTAAACGTGAGCACAAATGGTATTGCAATGGTGGAAACAAGGCCTAGGCTTCATACTTTCACTAGTGGCAACTCCCAACAACATTAACATAATCGAATCACATGATATTTCCCATAAAACATGCAAAGGGGACGCACTCGGAGGTCATTCCTTCGTGGTCAAGAGAGGACGAGAATTATGTAGGGCTACAAAAGCACACCTCAAAGTTCGTAGTTCTCAATCTAAGGATTTCCCAATGTCACCGCGGCCATCCAAAGAGAGTCCCACAATCACCACAACATATCTAAAGGATAGTCAAAGACAAGCACCAAGAGACTCTCAATCTTCAATCAACACACAAGAGAGGAAATCACTCATGAAAATATTGTTCTAATCCATGTCCAATAGACCGCTGTCACCTTGGTCTCGGGGATTATACTAGATAAAGACAAGTGAGTACATCAATCCAATACATAGAGGAAGGGGAAATATCTTAGATTAACATAGCCTATGATCACAACGAAGATCACATCATGGGAGAGAGAATTGACCACATAGCTACTGGTAAGAACCTCAGCCCCGAGGAGAAACTACTCCCGCATCATGGAGGGAGGAAGCAACGTCGATGGAGATGAATCCGGGGGCACTTCCCCGTCCCGGCAGGGTGCCGGCGCAGGAATTCTGGTCCCCCGAAGCTTGATGGAGATGGCGGCGGAGATCGGAATCGCGTCTGGAGAAAAGGGGTTCGGAATCAGGGTTTCCTCGACGGACCTTAAATATATGCCAAAGGGGGTCACCGGGGGAGTCCTGGGGGGCCCAGGCGCCCCCCCCCCACCCCCCGGCGCGGCCTAGGGGTGGGCCGCCTGGAGCCCCTGTGGGTCCCCCCCGGCTGTACTTTGGCCACACGGTAGCTCCTGGAACGCTGATTTTTTATATATTTTTTATGGATTTTTCGTGGCAGTTCTCGTAATGTGAAAACCTGAAATACAAAAACAGCCGAAAACAGAAACTGGCACTGGGGTGCACTGAGTTAATAGGTTAGTCCAAATATGATCAAAAGTGTATGGAAGTGTATAAATATCATAGCAATATCACCCAAAAGAGGCATGGAGCAAGCAGAAATTATAGATACGTTTTGGACGTATCAACATCCCCAAGATTAATTCCTGCTCGTCCTCGAGTAGGTAAATGATAACAAGAATAATTTCTGTGGTGACATGCTATTAACCATATAGGACTTATTCATAGTCATATGACAAAAGCTTACTGAGACAATGAATCTGTAGTAATTAAGTTGCCTCATGAGAAAATCACAAAGAACTGAAAGTTTTACAATATGATACTTGTAATGCCCCGGATGTAATACTTTCCCTTTTGGGCATATAATATATCCCCGACTTCATCTATTTCCATTCCGAGTTCTTTGTCTTCCGGGTTTTCGTCGTTTTGTTGTGTGAGTGTGTGGCATTCATTCATATCATGTAGACATGTGCATTGCATTGCATTTGTGTTGTCGGTTGCATCCGGTTCCGCGTGTTTCTTCCCGTTGTCCGTTTCGCGTTCCGGAGCTCCCTCACGTGTCCGTGACGTCCCGTAGGCCTACTTTGTTGTTTGGGCGTGTAACGTTACCTGTGTGCCGCGAGGTTGTTGTGTGTGTTGTTGTTTTGTTGTGTGCAACCCGCCTCTCAAATCTCGTCTCGTTTGGACTCCGTGTTCTATTCCATCCGTTGTTCGTGTGGGTCCAAAGTGCCTTCACTTTGTGTCCCGGAAACACCCCTACTGCAGTCTACTGCCTTCTCCTAGGCCTTTCTGAACTACCCCGCGATCGGATCCGTCGGATCACGATCGGAGGGTTCCTAGCTCCCCCAAATCCCCTAACCCTAGCTACCTGCTATATATTAGACCCTAGTCTAATTTTGGCATCTCTATCTTCTTCCTCCTCCTTCCCCCTCCAATTCTCAGATCCACCAATTTCCATCAGCCACTTGGTAGCTTCCCTCGCAAATAAAACGCGCCTGGGAATCTTCTCCTCGAAGCGCCGCCGTTCTTTTCCTTCGTAGCCAGCCAGCGCCGCCGCAGCTTCGCAGATCGGGAATCGATCCCGATCTGGATCCCCGTCCGATCGAGTCAACGCAGCCGGGCCTCTCCGCTCGTTCGAGCGAGTGCCTCGCCTGGGCCGCGTCAGCCCCCGCTCCAGGCCTTTTCCCTCCCGCTCCAGCGACGCGGGGGACCACATCATCGATCGCCCGCAGGCCTCGATCGCTCCAGCCGACCAGCTGGATCGTCTTCCGCCTCGCCGGGCCAGTCCATCGATCGCCAGGCCGCCTCGAGGCCGCCTCGCTCTAGCCGGCTGGGCCGCCCAGCTTCGCCGTCTCCGACCCAGCGAGTCTCCACCGCGGGCCGCGTCACCGACCGGGCCCCATCCCGCCAGCCGCCTCCCTGGGCCGCAGCAGCCGTGCAGGCCTCGCCTCCTCGCGGGCCGCAGCCTCCAGCTGGCCGGGCCTCGCCAGCTCCAGCGCCGGGCCGCGCCCTCTCTCCACCCCGGGCGAGCCTTCTCCACCGCACCGGCCCACTCCGTCATTTTTTTCCCAGATCCAGATCTGCTTGAGGTTGTCTCCCCAATCCTAAGTCCCAGAAATTTTGATCTGTGATGCAATCTTTCAACTGCTCTAACTTTGTGTCTGTAGCTCCGATTCGCGCAAATAGCATGTCCAGACGTTCGTGGGATCGTGCTCTACGTTTTATCTGTTGTTGTCATGCATGTTAGAGATCATCTAGGTGCTTGTTTTGCTGTTGCAAGAGTGCATCGTGATATAAACTGCTGCTATGTGATGTTTTTATGTCACCTTTGCCATGTGATATCTTTTAGCTCGTTGGTCCGAATGATGCAAATGACATGTCCACGTGTTCTTCTTGCCATGCTCTACGTGTTGTATGTGATAGGGTGCATGATAGATTTATTATTGCCTTGTTATCATCGTTGCAAAGTGCCATGTGGTTGTGATGTTGTTTCACTTGTTACGAAATGCCATCTTGTTGAGCTCGTTGCAATCGTTGTGTTCACCTCAATGATGCATGCTTGTGTGTTTCGGGATCACCTTCATGTGTATTTTGATGAGGTGCTTACCCTTTGCCATGTTTAGTTTCGAGGTGACATAAACATGCTCTTTTAGATGCTATGATGGAATTGCTGTTTTAGGACTTAGTGGATTTTCACTAAGTCTGAAATCTGTAACGTTCCGATGCCATGTTCGTGTGATGTTCTAGGACAAACCATGTTAGTTTTGGAGTGGATCTTGATTGTTCCTTGTAGTATATATTGTTGTCTTTCCATTCATGTCCTCACATGTCTATTTGAGTGGCTATAGCATGTTTATCTTTTGCTCCAAAGTTTCAATAAAATTCTGCTGCCAGAATTTTATTGTCAAGTTCCATATGTCCAAGATCATTGCTATCGATCCGTGGCTCCGTTGGGGGTGCACCTTTGGACTTAGTTGCTGTAGTATATGTCTAGTTTGTGTTCATACCCTTTGCCATGTTGTTTGAATGCTGTAGCTCAATTATTTTGAGCTCCGAAGTTGCTATGTTGCTGTAATTTTCAGCTTTCGCTCATTTCTTGTTTCGGGCATAACTTTTAGCCCGTAACTCCGATTTCAGCGGATCTTACATGTAACTTGATTGATTTTCTGTGTAGAATCTTAATATGTTATTGTTATCATGTTTTGAGGTGTTTTGCTTGAGTGATATTTTACGTGCTCCGTGTGCATCTTTAGTGCATCCATCATGCATTCATCTTTTTTTCGAGTGCGCATTGCATCTTGTTGATTGGTGCTTGGTGTGATTGTTTTGTTTAGAGCCGGAAGCACAGTCTGAGTTCGAGCACGAGCACGAGGTTTCCAACGAGGTTGAGCACGAGGACCCTTCTTACGATCCGAACGACTTCTCTTCAGGCAAGATGACCGAACCCCGATAACATTACTATCTTTGCCTATTGCTAGTAGTCTCGATCTATAGTTTTGCCTCGATGCCCATGATCTTCTTGTCAGCCTCCTACTTGTAACCAATTGCCATGTTTAACCAACCTACCTATGCAAACCGTTGCTTGGCTAAGTACGCTTCGCTCAGCCCTTCTTATAGCATTGCTAGTTGCAGGTGAAGATCGAAGATGTTTGCTTCATGTTGAAGTTTTGTTGGGTTTTATCACACTATACAAATGCTTAAAATGAAATCATGTATATATTGGCAAGGGTGGAAGGCTATGCCTTTTGCTTGGTGATTTGTTCCACTCATGCCGTTAGGAACCGTATAAACCGGTGCTATGTTCCTTGATTATGCGTTCCTAACACGGTTGGGGTGTATGGGACCCCCTCGATAAACCGCTAAGTGCTAAGTCTTTTCCAGCAAGTCCCAACATTGGTACTATTTGCCTAATAACAAACTAAACTTGCATAGGGAGTTATAAACCTTTTTTCTTAATCAACAACCCCGGGCCAGTGCTCCACATGAGTGTTGGTCCGAAACGGGCAACCTGCGGGGCCACCTCGAGGAAACTCAAGGTCTGGTAAAAACCCGTAGCTTGTCCCATCCGGTCGTGGCCTGAGACGAGATACGCGCGGCTACTATCAGGGTGTCGGCACGCCGGGAGGATTTGCTGGATTAGCCTTACCTTAGCTCGGTATATCTTGAGCACGGGATTCCGAGGATACTCGGGTCTTCCCACTTTGGAGTTGCGACTCCGCGGATCGTGGGCTTGTAATGGGTCAAGTTGGAACACCCCTGCAGGGTTTGAACTTTCAAAAGCCGTGCCCGCGGTTATGTGGCAGATGGGAGCTTGTTAATTCCGGTTGTAGATAACTTGACACAATGTTACTAATACACTACCAGCGTGTGTTCCGTGACTGTCAATTTCCGAATAGGGATTCGGGAGTTGAACACGGAGGGGTTATGCTTGTTGAGTTTGTAGCTAGGATCACTTCGTGATCACTTCTCGCCGAGGCTTTCTCTTCTCGCTCTCACTCACGTAAGCTAGTTGCTAGTTGCTGCTGCAGACACTTATTCTTTTCTTCAGCCTTACCCTCACCCAAAGGCTTAAATAGTCTTGTTACCCAGAGACGGGATTGCTGAGTCCTCTGTGGCTCACAGTTACTTCACACACCAGATGCAGGTCCAGCTGTGAGCTATCCAGGTGATGGCACCGAGCTGGATTGGGAGTACGACGAGGAGCGTAGTCGGTACTATGTGCGATACCCGGATGAGAAGTAGTGGAGACTCTTACTAGGATTCGATCCGCCTGTGGTTTATTTATCTAAGTTTGGTATCTTGCATTTGGATTTTGCCCTTAGAGGGTTGTGATGTTCTTATGGTATGATGTTTGAGATTTGAATTGTAATTCTGTGACGTGGCGAGTGTAAGCCAACTATTTTCTGTTTTACAATCCCCTCTTTTACATGAAATGTGCAAATAATTACCGAAGTTGAGATCATTCTAGGATGGATTTATGCCTTTAAGTCGTGCCTCGACACGTAGGAGGTATAACTCCATCCTGGGCATTACAAGTTGGTATTCAGAGCCTTCTCCGACCTAGGAGCCCCCACTGTTTGATCGAATCATTGACGGTCGAGTCTAGGCACACACTGAAAACTTTTTGAGTCCTATATTATATCGGAGAGTAGGATTTCTTTGCTTCTCATCCCCTTTCTCTCTGGTGAGGACTCCTGACGACTACTCTTGTCTCTCCTATCTTCAAAAATTGCACAAATTTTTTTTTAGGAATCCCGCGAGTATTCTGGGATTGTTTCGATGTTCTTGTGACAAGGATATTGTTCTCGATGCCTCCTGTTACCGAGGAGTTGAGCGGGGTATTGTTGTCACAAGCATATCGCGGCAGTACTAAATACTTAAGACGGCCGACATCGAAAATCTCTCCTATACGCCAGTGGCAAGATAACCCCGACATCACCCAGTACTGGGGAGGTAGTTCGGGAGTATTGCCATAGCTTGTTATAGTGGATGCTTTTCGAAGGTCCGAGGTACACAGTTTCCGAGAAAGACTGGTTATGTGTTGAAGGATGGATACACCTGGATGTAGGTTAGAGTTGATTGCATGGTGCTTCCCGTGTATCCCCAACACCTGATTGCATAACTGGAATCTTTCGGAAATCTATAGGTGGGTTTATCCAGTAGATCGTAGGCATTCTTCCAACGAATGCAGGTTAGTGAGTTCGGGGTTCTACATTGAGTGAAGTGGTTATATGACCGATGTTACTATCAGGAGTTGCATCTTAAAGGGTCCTTGGCTATGCTGATCCGGGGATTGCAAAACCTTTTCGTAACGCGTTCATATGCTTTCAGCACAAAGATGTTAGAACGAAACTCCTCTCTTGTGTTTGTTCCTTCCGTACCTTGTTGTTTTCTTATTTTCATTTTGTCCCCTATGTGGCTTCTCATGAAGATTGATGTTATCATTTAACTGAGAATTTCATTCGTTCCTCTTGTTCGAATGAATTCATTCGTTCTTATTGTTTGAATGATTATTGTGAAGACTTGATGCAATTCATTCCATTGATTCAGCTTATTCCTTTTGTCAATCAATTGCTGATTCGTGGTCATCTCTTACAGGATGGCTCCGAAAAAAGTTCCCAACGCTAACCCAGAGGTGGAAGAGGTTCCAGAACATCCTCCTTCCCCTCCTCCTCCGCCGGAGGCTTGGAGAGCAATTATGCAGACTACAGCTCAGAACACTCAGTTGATGATGCAGATGATGCAGCAGATGCAAGCTATGCAAGCTAATCAGGGTGTTCCAGGGAATCAAGGCAACTTCTTCCAGCAGCACCAGGCTACCCTCAACCAGTTCTTGGCCAACAATCCTAAAGCTTTCAGTTACTGTGTCGACCCTCTTGATGCTGAAGATTGGTTAACCGACATAAAGAAGCATTTTGAGTGCAGTAACGTGAAGGAAGATGATTATGTGAAGTTTGCAGCCTTCCAACTGAAAGATCAAGCAGCTGACTGGTGGCAGCAGTACAAAGACTCCAGGCAGGGTCAAGTGATCTCTTGGGAGAATTTCTGCAAGGATTTCCGTTCGCACCACATTCCTACAAGTGTCATCGAGGGTATGCGTGAGCAATTCCGCAACCTCAAGCAGGGCTCCATGACAGTCTATCAGTATAATGTCAAGTTCCAAAACCTCGCTCGCTATGCTAAGCAAGACTTTCCTGATGCCAAGAGTAAAATCTACCAGTTCCGTGGAGGTCTCAAAGATGAACTTCAGCTTGCTCTCACTTTGTTCGAGCCCGATGAATTCGACAAGTTCTATAACATGGCTTTGAAACAAGAAGTAGCTCAGCTTAAGATGGAGGCTTCTAAGAAGAGAATTCGAGATGCTGTTCACTCTTCCTCATCGTCTCAGATGGTCTCGAAGCATCAGAAATTCTGGCTTCCTCCTCCTCAAGTGATTCGAGCTCCATACAACAACTCCAACAACTCCAACAACAAGAACTCTAGTGGTCGTGGTTTCTCCCACCCACCCAACCCGAGCAACCAGTCGAAGAAGCAGTTTCAGTCTCAAGGCTCCAAGTCAAGTGGCTCTCTTTTCCGTCCTCTCTCAAAAGTGACTTGCAACAAATGCACTCAGAAAGGTCACTATGCCAACAGATGTCCGAATCCGAAGCGTCTTCCTCCTCCTCCACCTGTGAGTTCAGCTATTGTCAGGCATGATCCAAAGGCAGCAAGGGTCAATCTGATGAATGCAGCGCAAGCGGAGAATTCTTCTGATGTCATTTTGGGCAACCTTCCAGTGAACTCTATCCCTGCTAAAGTTTTGTTTGATTCGGGTGCTTCTTGCTCTTTTATGTCATATCCATTTGCATCCAAGAATAATGTTCACTCTAAAGCTTTGCCAAGACCTTTGAGTGTCATATCACCTGGCAAGAGATTGAGCTCTAGTATGGTGGCTCCGAATGTTTCTATTCGCATGGGCGATTATCGATTTTTGGCTTCTCCGGTGATTCTCGGCAATTCTGACATCGACCTCATCCTCGGAATGGATTGGCTTTCTCAGCATGATGCTCACATTGATTGTGCACAAAAGGAAGTCAAGATGACTCATTCTGATGAAGATGTGATTATCTTCGCCTCCAGGGATAACACTATCCGGCTTTTCTCTCTTAATGATAAGGGCGAAATTAATGCCATATCTCAAATTCCGGTGGTGATCGAATATCAAGACGTCTTTCCTGAAGAACTTCCAGGCATGCCTCCACACCGTCAGGTGGAGTTTGTCATTGAACTCGAGCCGGGTACTAAGCCAGCATGCCGGCGTCCGTACAAGCTCTCTCCGGAAGAATTGAAGGAATTGAAGAAACAGTTGGATGAACAGGAGCGTATGGGTCTCATCAGGCCTAGTACGTCTCCGTGGGGCTGTGGTGTCTTATTTGTCAAGAAGAAAGATGGCACGGAGCGTCTCTGTGTCGACTACCGGCCATTGAACAAGAAGACGATTAAGAACAAGTATCCCCTCCCCAACATCAACGAACTCTTTGAGCAGCTCAAAGGAGCTAAAGTGTTCTCTAAGCTTGACCTCCGAATGGGCTATCATCAAATTCGCATTCGCGAGGAAGACATTCCCAAGACGGCCTTCAGAACGAGCTACGGTTCATACGAGTATACCGTCATGTCCTTCGGTCTCGCCAATGCTCCTCCTACCTTTTCGAGGATGATGCATTACATCTTCAACCCCTATACTGGCGAGTTTGTGCTTGTGTATCTGGATGATATTCTGGTGTTTTCCAAGAATGAAGAAGATCACGAAAAGCACTTACGTCTGGTTCTTGATCGACTTCGAGAGCATAAATTCTATGCCAAGTTCTCAAAGTGCGAGTTTTGGCTCGATAAGGTTTTGTACCTGGGCCACATCATCTCAGCTGACGGTATTGCGGTTAATCCCGAGAAAGTTGAAGCAATTGTCAACTGGGAAGCTCCTCAGAACGTCAAGCAGCTCCGCAGTTTTCTGGGTCTTGCCAGCTATTGCAGAAGGTTCGTTGAGAACTTCTCCAAGATTGCCAAGCCTCTTTCCAACCTGCTTCAGAAGAATGTCAAATACTTTTGGTCTCCCGAGTGTGAAGTGGCATTCAAAACTCTCAAAGAAAAACTTGTCTCTGCTCCAGTTCTGACTCCTCCAGATGAATCCAAGCCCTATGAAGTATTCTGTGATGCTTCTCTTCAAGGTCTTGGTGGTGTGCTTATGCAAGATAAGAGAATTGTGGCATATACTTCTCGGCAGCTCAAGCCAAGTGAGAAGAACTATCCCACACACGATCTCGAGCTAGCAGCTGTGGTACATGCTCTGATTACGTGGAGACATCTGTTGTTGGGCAGAAATATCGACATCTTCACTGATCACAAGAGCTTGAAGTACATCTTCACATAGCCGCATCTGAACCTCCGCCAGACTCGTTGGATTGAAATGATCCAAGAGTATAACCCTAGCATTGAATACACTCCTAGCAAGGTGAATGTGATTGCAGATGCTTTGAGCAGAAAGGCATATTGCAACAGCCTTCTTATCAAGCCGTACCAGCCTGAGCTTTGTGAAGCATTCAGGAAACTCAACCTCCAAGTTGTTCCGCAGGGTTTTCTTGCAAATCTCCAAATTGCTCCTACCTTGGAAGATCAAGTCCGTGAGGCCCAACTCAGTGATACCATGGTGAAGAAAGTGAAACATGGCATTGCAAAGGGCACTCCAAAATACAAGTGCTTCCGTGTTGATGAGAGAGATACCTTGTTCTTCGAGGACAGACTCGTTGTTCCCAAAGGTGATCTCAGGAAGCTCATAATGGAAGAAGCTCATGATTCTCTCCTTTCCATTCATCCTGGCAGTTCCAAGATGTATCAAGATCTCAAGCAATCTTACTGGTGGACACGCATGAAAAGGGAAATTGCCCAATTCGTGAATGAATGTGATGTATGCAGAAGAGTGAAAGCAGAACATCAACGTCCAGCCGGTCTTCTCCAACCTCTTCCTATTCCCGAGTGGAAGTTCGACCACATTGAAATGGACTTCGTCACTGGCTTTACTAAATCCAAGCGAGGAAATGATGCTATCTTTGTGGTGATTGACAAGCTTACCAAAGTCGCTCACTTTCTTCCAGTCAAAGAATCAATCAATGCAGCTCAACTTGCAGAGCTGTACACTTCCAGAATTGTGTCCCTACATGGCATTCCTCAAGTTATATCCTCAGACCGTGGAAGCTTGTTCACATCAAGGTTCTGGGACTCCTTTCGGTCCGCCATGGGTACGAAGATCAGATTCAGCACTGCTTTTCACCCACAGACTAGTGGTCAAGTCGAGCGCGTGAATCAGATTCTAGAAGACATGCTCAGAGCATGTGTCATCTCATTTGGCATGAAATGGGAAGACTGCCTTCCATTTGCCGAGTTCTCTTACAACAATAGCTTTCAAGCAAGTGCACGCAAAGCACCGTTTGAAATTCTCTATGGCAGAAAGTGTCGTACCCCTCTCAACTGGTCTGAAACAGGCGAACGCCAACTTCTTGGCAATGACTTGATCTCAGAAGCCGAAGATATGTGCAAAGTCATACGTGAGAATCTCAAGGCCGCTCAGTCGCGCCAGAAGAGCTACTATGATGGCAAGCATCGTGATTTGGCATTCAACATCGATGATCATGTCTATCTCCGAGTTTCTCCGATGAAAGGCACCCAAAGATTCGGTATCAAAGGAAAGCTTGCTCCTAGATACGTCGGGCCTTTCAAGATTCTTGGCAAAAGAGGTGACCTAGCCTATCAACTTGAGCTCCCTTCAAACTTCGCAAATGTTCATGATGTCTTCCATGTGTCTCAACTTCGCAAATGCTTCAAGGCACCTGAGCGCATGATTCCGTTTGAGGAGATTGATCTTCAACAAGACCTGTCCTACCGAGAGCATCCAGTTGCTATTCTCGAAGAAACCGAACGTAAGACCCGCAACAAGTCAATCAAATTTCTGAAAGTCAAGTGGTCACATCACACCGACCGAGAAGCTACCTGGGAACGAGAAGATCATCTTCGTTCCGAGTACCCTTCCTTTTTCCAGTCCTAGATCTCGGGACGAGATCTTTTTGTAGTAGAGGAGAGTTTGTAATGCCCCGGATGTAATACTTTCCCTTTTGGGCATATAATATATCCCCTGCTTCATCTATTTCCATTCCGGGTTCTTTGTCTTTCGGGTTTTCATCGTTTTGTTGTGTGAGTGTGTGGCATCCATTCATATCATGTAGACATGTGCATTGCATTGCATTTGTGTTGTTGGTTGCATCCGGTTCCGCGTGTTTCTTCCCATTGTCCGTTTCGCGTTCCGGAGCTCCCTCACGTGTCCGTGACGTCCCGTAGGCCTACTTTGTTGTTTGGGCGTGTAATGTTACCGGTGTGCCGCGAGGTTGTTGTGTGTGTTGTTGTTTTGTTGTGTGCAACCCGCCTCTCAAATCTCGTCTCGTTTGGACTCCGTGTGCTATTCCATCCGTTGTTCGTGTGGGTCCAAAGTGCCTTCACTTTGTGTCCCGAAAACACCCCTATTGCAGTCTACTGCCTTCTCCTAGGCCTTTCTGAACTACCCCGCGATCGGATCCGTCGGATCGCGATCGGAGGGTTCCTAGCTCCCCCAAATCCCCTAACCCTAGCTACCTACTATATATTAGACCCTAGTCTAATTTTGGCATCTCTATCTTCTTCCTCCTCCTTCCCCCTCCAATTCTCAGATCCACCAATTTCCATCAGCCACTTGGTAGCTTCCCTCGCAAATAAAACGCGCCTGGGAATCTTCTCCTCGAAGCGCCGCCGTTCTTTTCCTTCGTAGCCAGCCAGCGCCGCCGCAGCTTCGTAGATCGGGAATCGATCCCGATCTGGATCCCCGTCCGATCGAGTCTACGCAGCCGGGCCTCTCCGCTCGTTCGAGCGAGTGCCTCGCCTGGGCCGCGTCAGCCCCCGCTCCAGGCCTTTTCCCTCCCGCTCCAGCGACGCGGGGGACCACATCATCGATCGCCCGCAGGCCCCGATCGCTCCAGCCGACCAGCTGGATCGTCTTCCGCCTCGCCGGGCCAGTCCATCGATCGCCAGGCCGCCTCGAGGCCGCCTCGCTCTAGCCGGCTGGGCCGCCCAGCTTCGCCGTCTCCGGCCCAGCGAGTCTCCACCGAGGGCCGCGTCGCCGACCGGGCCCCGTCCCGCCAGCCGCCTCCCTGGGCCGCAGCAGCCGTGCAGGCCTCGCCTCCTCGCGGGCCGCAGCCTCCAGCTGGCCGGGCCTCGCCAGCTCCAGCGCCGGGCCGCGCCCTCTCTCCACCCCGGGCGGGCCTTCTCCACCGCACCGGCCCACTCCGTCATTTTTTTCCCATATCCAGATCTGCTTGAGGTTGTCTCCCCAATCCTAAGTCCCAGAAATTTTGATCTGTGATGCAATCTTTCAACTGCTCTAACTTTGTGTGTGTAGCTCCGATTCGCGCAAATAGCATGTCCAGACGTTCGTGGGATCATCCTCTACGTTTTATCTGTTGTTGTCATGCATGTTAGAGATCATCTAGGTGCTTGTTTTTCTGCTGCAAGAGTGCATCGTGATATAAACTGCTTCTATGTGATGTTTTTATGTCACCTTTGCCATGTGATATCTTTTAGCTCGTTGGTCCGAATGATGCAAATGACATGTCCACGTGTTCGTCTTGCCATGCTCTACGTGTTGTATGTGATAGGGTGCATGATAGATTTATTATTGCCTTGTTATCATCGTTGCAAAGTGCCATGTGGTTGTGATGTTGTTTCACTTGTTACGAAATGCCATCTTGTTGAGCTCGTTGCAATCGTTGTGTTCACCTCAATGATGCATGCTTGTGTGTTTCGGGATCACCTTCATGTGTATTTTGATGAGGTGCTTACCCTTTGCCATGTTTAGTTTCGAGGTGACTTAAACATGCTCTTTTAGATGCTATGATGGAATTGCTGTTTTAGGACTTAGTGGATTTTCACTAAGTCTGAAATCTGTAACGTTCCGATGCCATGTTCGTGTGATGTTCTAGGACAAACCATGTTAGTTTTGGAGTGGATCTCGATTGTTCCTTGTAGTATATATTATTGTCTTTCCATTCATGTCCTCACATGTCTATTTGAGTGGCTGTAGCATGTTTATCTTTTGCTCCAAAGTTTCAATAAAATTCTGCTGCCAGAATTTTATTGTCAAGTTCCATATGTCCAAGATCATTGCTATTGATCCGTGGCTCCGTTGGGGGTGCACCTTTGGACTTAGTTGCTGTAGTATATGTCTAGTTTGTGTTCATACCCTTTGCCATGTTGTTTGAATGATGTAGCTCAATTATTTTGAGCTCCGAAGTTGCTATGTTGCTGTAATTTTCAGCTTTCGCTCATTTCTTGTTTCGGGCATAACTTTTAGCCCGTAACTCCGATTTCAGCGGATCTTACATGTAACTTGATTGATTTTATGTGTAGAATCTTAATATGTTATTGTTATCATGTTTTGAGGTGTTTTGCTTGAGTGATATTTTACGTGCTCCGTGTGCATCTTTAGTGCATCCATCATGCATTCATCTTTTTTTCGAGTGCGCATTGCATCTTGTTGATTGGTGCTTGGTTTGATTGTTTTGTTTAGAGCCGGAAGCAGAGTCTGAGTTCGAGCACGAGCACGAGGTTTCCAACGAGGTTGAGCACGAGGACCCTTCTTACGATCCGAACGACTTCTCTTCAGGCAAGATGACCGAACCCCGATAACATTACTATCTTTGCCTATTGCTAGTAGTCTCGATCTATAGTTTTGCCTCGATGCCCATGATCTTCTTGTCAGCCTCCTACTTGTAACCAATTGCCATGTTTAACCAACCTACCTATGCAAACCGTTGCTTGGCTAAGTACGCTTCGCTCAGCCCTTCTTATAGCATTGCTAGATGCAGGTGAAGATCGAAGATGTTTGCTTCATGTTGAAGTTTGGTTGGGTTTTATCACACTATACAAATGCTTAAAATGAAATCATCTATATATTGGCAAGGGTGGAAGGCTAAGCCTTTTGCTTGGTGATTTGTTCCACTCATGCCGTTAGGAACCGTATAAACCGGTGCTATGTTCCTTGATTATGCGTTCCTAACACGGTTGGGGTGTATGGGACCCCCTCGATAAACCGCTAAGTGCTAAGTCTTTTCCAGCAAGTCCCAACATTGGTACTATTTGCCTAATAACAAACTAAACTTGCATAGGGAGTTATAAACCATTTTTCTTAATCAACAACCCCGGGCCAGTGCTCCACATGAGTGTTGGTCCTAAACGGGCAACCTGCGGGGCCACCTCGAGGAAACTCAAGGTCTGGTAAAAACCCGTAGCTTGTCCCATCCGGTCGTGGCCTGAGACGAGATACGCGCGGCTACTATCAGGGTGTCGGCACGCCGGGAGGATTTGCTGGATTAGCCTTACCTTAGCTCGGTATATCTTGAGCACGGGATTCCGAGGATACTCGGGTCTTCCCACTTTGGAGTTGCGACTCCGCGGATCGTGGGCTTGTAATGGGTCAAGTTGGAACACCCCTGCAGGGTTTGAACTTTTGAAAGCTGTGCCCGCGGTTATGTGGCAGATGGGAGCTTGTTAATTCCGGTTGTAGATAACTTGACACAATGTTACTAATACACTACCAGCGTGTGTTCCGTGACTGTCAATTTCCGAATAGGGATTCGGGAGTTGAACACGGAGGGGTTATGCTTGTTGAGTTTGTAGCTAGGATCACTTCGTGATCACTTCTCGCCGAGGCTTTCTCTTCTCGCTCTCACTCACGTAAGCTAGTTGCTAGTTGCTGCTGCAGACACTTATTCTTTTCTTCAGCCTTACCCTCACCCAAAGGCTTAAATAGTATTGTTACCCGGAGACGGGATTGCTGAGTCCTCTGTGGCTCACAGTTACTTCACACACCAGATGCAGGTCCAGCTGTGAGCTATCCAGGTGATGGCACCGAGCTGGATTGGGAGTACGACGAGGAGCGTAGTCGGTACTATGTGCGATACCCGGATGAGCAGTAGTGGAGACTCTTACTAAGATTCGATCCGCCTGTGGTTTATTTATCTAAGTTTGGTATCTTGCATTTGGATTTTGCCCTTAGAGGGTTGTGATGTTCTTATGGTATGATGTTTGAGATTTGAATTGTAATTCTGTGACGTGGCGAGTGTAAGCCAACTATTTTCTGTTTTACAATCCCCTCTTTTACATGAGATGTGCAAAGAATTACCGAACTTGAGATCATTCTAGGATGGATTTATGCCTTTAAGTCGTGCCTCGACACGTAGGAGGTATAACTCCATCCTGGGCATTACAATACTGAAACATCAAATAGATTTGCAATGAACATGATATGCAAATATGATAAAGTGATATCTAGCTTGCCCCCTTTAGTGAAGCAAAACATAAATGCAGGGGCACCTTCAAGGTTTAAGTGATGACTAGATACAATGATTTTAGAATAAACGATATCACAATCATGCAAAAGACAATGCTACTTTGGGACAATGCACATTACACTCAGAATGACAATCATGCTCTCAGTAGTTGGTGCTTTAAAAGAAGGTGGAGACTCAACATAAAAGTAAAAGAATGGCCCTTCGCAGAGGGAAGCAGGGATTACTCATGTGCTAGAGTTTTTATTTTGAAAACATAGAAGCAATTTTGTCAACGGTAGTAATACTTCATATGTGTTATGCATAAGACATCCTATAAATTGCAAGCCTCATGCATCGAATACCAATAGTGCTCGCACCTTGTCCTAATTAGCTCGGATTTCCATGGGTTATCATTGCATTACATATGTTTCAACCAAGTGTCACAAAGGGGTACCTCTATGCCACCTGTACAAAGGTCCAAGGAGATAAATCGCATTTGATTTCTCGTTTTTGATAGATCTCAACTTCAGGACATCCATACCGGGACAACATAGAAAATAGATAATGGACTCCTCTTTAATGCTTAAGCATTCATAAGAGGTTGAGGATTAATGTCCAAGCTAAAACTTCCACCATGATACATGGCTTTGGTTGGCGGCCCAATGTTCTTCTCTAACAATATGCATACTCAAACCATTCAACTCATGGCAAATCACCCTTACTTCGGACAAGACGAACATGCATAGCAACTCACATGATATTCAACAAAAGTGTAACAGTTGATGGCATCCCCAGAAACATGGATACCGCTCAGCAAGCAACTTATAAGAAATAAGATACATAAGCGACATATTCTTTACCACAATAGTTTTTAAGCTACTTTCCCATGAGCTATGTATTGCAAAAATGAACGTTTTAAAGGTAGCACATGTAAATTTACTTGGAGTGGCGGTGAAATACCACATATAGGTAGGTATGGTGGACTCATATGGCATAACTGGATTAAAAGAATGTGGATGCACAAGCAGTCAGTCCGCTTAGTACAGGTGGAGGTTAGCAAAAGACTGGGAGCGACCAACTAAAAGAGCAATGACGGTCATAATCATGCAGAGCGACAAAGCAACATTGAATCAGGCATGGTAGTTATATCGCTACTCAGAAACAAAAGATCATCAAGGCTTGACAGACTTTCTTTACAGTCTTAAATATGCGTGAGCATATGCCAAGTCAATCAAAATAAATTCTTGAAGGAAGATATTACTAAACCATACCACATCATAGGCAAACAAATCAAGTTGGTACTCCAATAACACATTGGGAATCCCCCGGCTATTTGAGACTAACCACAAGAAAACATGAACTACTAAGCGCCATTATGCATGTGGCATCTTTATCATAGACATATCAACCAATGCAACGGAAGCAAACTCTCTTAATAAGGTGAGCATGATAACTAAAGAGAGTTCAAGCAACCAACTAAACAAAAGCTCTTTGAAAAGATAAGCATGAATACTAAGAGCAGAACATGATAGTAGCTATTGAAAGACAAAGAACACACACAACAAAGATAGACATGAAAATTCTATGTTATGTTCTAGGTAGAAGTGGAGCGTGTTTCTCTCCCACATAAAGAAAGCTGAGTTCCGACTCGTTATGAAAATCTAAAGAAAACTAAAAACAAGATGCTCCAAGCATAGCACATAACACATGAAGTGATTAAAATATAGTGGAACGAAAGACGAACTGATAATGTTGATGGAGAAGGGGATGCACGGGGGCATCCCCAAGCTTAGACGCTTGAGTCTCCTTGAATATTTCTTGGGGGTGCACGGGGGCATCCCCAAGCTTGAGCGCTTGACACTCCTGAATCTTTTTATCATCTTCCCTCGCACACTTGAAAACTCCCTTCATACATAACTCGTCATAATCTGATTAGCGAGGTTAGTACCCATAATTAAATAATTGTTCCTTGCTGGAAATAAAGATATTCTTGAAGTTCAACTGTTTCTCAAGATTGACAAAAGGTTTTTGCAAAGAAAAAGCAAGCTCTTGGTTTGCAAAATGAAAGAAAGGCAAAACAGGACAGAATCTGTGAGAAACAGAACAGCAGGTAGTAAATGATTTGTTCGGGGCACTTCTGCAACTCTAATCAAAAAACTCAGAACAGACGCACGAAAGACAATTGTATAAAGCACGCTGTCGAAAAAATTCAGACCAAAAAGATGATCTGGTGATTTTAGACGTATTTTTCTATCCAAGGACTGAATCTGTTTCCTGGACAGCACGTCACAACTTTTGAACTTTCTTGCAATCAGAGGCTACACTTGGCACAAAGTTGAAAAGTAAAGATACAATGATGATGCTACTGTAGTAACAACATCAAGACACAACAAAAAGCAAAATAAAATTTTATTCATTGTGGGCTGCCTCCCAAAAGCGCTTTCTTTTATGCCTTTAAGCTAGGCATAGGACTTTTATGATGCTCTCGTAAGAATAAGAGCTGAAGAACAAAAGAGGGCATCAAGAAGCAAATGCCAAATACATTTAAGCCTAACATTCTTCCTATGCATAGGAATATTGCAATAGAATAATTCATTGAAGCAGGAAGCAACTAGCATAGGAAGGCAAAACAAGCATAACTTCAAAATATTCACCATAAAGAGAGGAAACTTCTTATTATTAAGATAGTTAGAACCAAGCCTCCCTCTCTCATTATAAATTTCAGTGGCATCATGGATGAACTCAACAATATAAGCATCACATAAAGCATTGTTACCATGATCCACATGCAAAAAGGTACTCTCACTCCCCACATAAGCATAATTTTTCTCATTGGTAATAGTGAGAGTAGGACTATCATAAACAACTTGAACACTATAGATTAGTTGTATATTAGGAGGGTGGTGTTCAACAAGGGAGTAATTCCCTTCATGATTATGACAAGTTTCATAAGGATAATTTCTCCTTATGTCATAGGTACCTTTATAATCACTATAGATTGGAGTTATAACATCATCATGGTAGAGAAGAGCATTATCATTGCTAGCAACTATATTTGTAAACATGTTGTCTTTATTCTTACTAGCAAGAGAATTATCAATTATCACATCACTAGTGGGGATAGGATTTGCAATCCTATCATCCCCAAGCTTAGAGCTTCCCATATCTTCACTTTCAGAGTTGGTACCAAAAAGATTTTCAAGATCATAAGCAGCATTATCATCATTTTCCCAATCACAATAAGTAACATGCATATCATAATCAAAATCATCTTCAATAGTACCTACGGACGTATCATCAAGATGATAATTAAGGCAATCAACTTCACCTTCTTCTTTAAACTTATAACCGTTAGGATAAAAGTTGATGGGAGGAATATGCTCAGGCTAGGTTGATACCCATTCTTCTTCCTTCTTGCTCCTCCTCCTCCTCCTCTTCTTTTTCTTCTTCTTCACCTTAGGAGGGGTGGTTGGAGATGAAGCTTCTCCACATATCCTGGTTTATCATTAGAAACAATAGGGGAAACTTGGGAGAAACTCTCCTTTTTATTAGCAGAAATATAAGAGACATTTTTATACTTTGGTAAAGTTCCCTCCTTTCTAATCTTACTTATATAATCATTTTCATGGCAATTAACAACACAATAGAGATGATAATTTTGCAAAGTGTTTTTTATTCCTATGGCATTATCATCCAGCCAAGAAGTCTTTTCTGATAACTCTTCACACATCAAAAATAACATAAGCTCATCATAAAGATCAGAGGTGATCATGTTATCACACAACCGGTTAACAGTTATGTTTTGAAAGTTCATGCATTGAAAATTAAAGTGACCCTTTATACGGCAAAGTTCACAAGTAAAAGGATAAAGGTCACACAATTCTCTAGCAATTTCATTTAAATCTCTGACCCAAGTGATTGTTCTTTCATTCTTATGTTGCTTACAATACTTATTTTCTTCAATCATAGGCCTTTCACAAGGTCTATCCACTCCACAAAAATTAACATGCTTATATAAAACTTCATTTTTAGGAATTGGATCATGCATGTTGCAATCATCATGAACAATTTCATTTTCTTTGCAAATCTCTTTAAAAGGTTTATGATGCTTGTTCCAATCCTCCTTAGGCATATTAAGATGTGAAGCAAAACATTTGAGGAAATCAACAAGGAGTTGAGAATCAAGCCCAAACTTAGCACTAAACTTATTAAAACTTGTAGTTTCAACAAAGGACTTAATGCAATCATACTCATAAATTATACCTGACTCTTTACCTTTGTCGATCTCCCAATCTTCAGTGTTGCGTTGAATTCTTTCAAGGAGTTCCCATTTAGCATCAATCTTTTTGTTTGTGAAAGAACCCATAGAGGAAGCGTCGAGCAAATCTTTATCCTGTCGAGAAAGCCTCGCATAGAAATTAGTAATAATCATATCTTTGGGGAGCCCATGGTTAGGACATTTTAGCATTAACGTTTTCAGTCTCCCCCAAGCTTGAGCTATGCTCTCTCCGTCATGAGGATAAAAATTATAAACATAATTCCTATTCTCATGGACTTCATGAAGAGGATAAAACTTGGAGTAAAAGAGAGACTGGATCTCTTCCCACTCCAGCAGGTGAGAGTCATTTAGTAGCCTATACCATTCCAATGCTTTTCCTTTCAATGACAAGGCAAATAATTTCCTCATGACAAACTCCCTCGATACACCTGCAAGCTTAAATAATGAACATAGTTGTGACAGATATAGCAAGTGTTCACCGGGATGTATGTCTCCTGCATAACGATTAGCCAAAACATAATCGATAATACCAGCCGGTATTTTATAGGGCACAATTTCAGTAGGAGGAGGAGCAACCACCATAGGTGTGGGGCGTCCTCCCGCAAGCAACGATCCAATAGCAAGGTTTTCCATAAACATAACTAGTGAAATAAAAACAAGAAACAAGAAGATTTAATTGCAAGATCTAAAGATATACCTTCAAGCGCTCACCTCCCCGGCAACGGCGCCAGAAATAGCTTGATGTCTACACACGCTTCTACTCTTGTAGACTATGTTGGGCCTCCAAGCGCAGAGGTTTGTAGGACAGTAGCAATTTCCCTCAAGTGGATGACCTAAGGTTTATCGAATTCAGGGAAGTAGAGGTTGAAGATGGTCTCTCTCAAGCAACCCTGCAACTAAGATACAAGAAGTCTCTTGTGTCCCCAACACACCTAATACACTTGTTAGATGTATAGGTGCACTAGTTCGGCGAAGAGATGTTAAATGGCAAAACAAAGTAATATAATTCTGTAATAAACAGTGCAGCAAGCAAACAAGTGGTAAACGTGAGCACAAATGGTATTGCAATGGTGGAAACAAGGCCTAGGGTTCATACTTTCACTAGTGGCAACTCCCAACAACATTAACATAATCGAATCACATGATATTTCCCATAAAACATGCAAAGGGGACACACTCGGAGGTCATTCCTTCGTGGTCAAGAGAGGACGAGAATTATGTAGGGCTACAAAAGCACACCTCAAAGTTCGTAGTTCTCAATCTAAGGATTTCCCAATGTCACCGCGGCCATCCAAAGAGAGTCCCACAATCACCACAACATATCTAAAGGATAGTCAAAGACAAGCACCAAGAGACTCTCAATCTTCAATCAACACACAAGAGAGGAAATCACTAAAGAAAATATTGTTCTAATCCATGTCCAATAGACCGCTGTCACCTTGTCTCGGGGATTATACTAGATAAAGACAAGTGAGTACATCAATCCAATACATAGAGGAAGGGGAAATATCTTAGATTAACATAGCCTATTATCACAACGAAGATCACATCATGGGAGAGAGAATTGACCACATAGCTACTGGTAAGAACCTCAGCCCCGAGGAGGAACTACTCCCGCATCATGGAGGGAGGAAGCAACGTCGATGGAGATGAATCCGGGGGCACTTCCCCGTCCCCGCAGGGTGCCGGCGCAGGAATTCTGGTCCCCCGAAGCTTGATGGAGATGGCGGCGGAGATCGGAATCGCGTCTGGAGAAAATGGGTTCGGAATCAGAGTTTCCTCGACGGACATTAAATATATGCCAAAGGGGGTCACCAAGGGAGTCCTGGGGGGCCCAGGCGCCCCCCCCCCCGGCGCGGCCTAGGGGTGGACCGCCTGGGCAGGCCGCCTGGAGCCCCTGTAGGTCCCCCCCCCCGGCTGTACTTTGGCCGCACGGTAGCTCCTGGAACGCTGATTTTTTATAAATTTTTTTTTGGATTTTTCCTGGCAGTTCTTGTAATGTGAAAACCTGAAATACAAAAACAGCCGAAAACAGAAACTGGCACTGGGGTGCACTGAGTTAATAGGTTAGTCCAAATATGATCAAAAGTGTATGGAAGTGTATAAATATCATAGCAATATCACCCAAAAGAGGCATGGAGCAAGCAGAAATTATAGATACGTTTTGGACGTATCACCAGGCGCCCTGTGGGCGCGGCCAGGGGCTGGGCCGCGCCAACTGGCTGCCTCGGCCACTGGTGGGTCCCCCTGGCTGGCCCCAGGACTTTCTGGGTCTCTCCCGACGTGGAAATTTTTATTTAAATTTTTCTGGAATTTTTCTGAAAACTTCACTGTTGAAAAATTTTCGAAGTTCAAAAAGCTGCGGAACTCTCTGAAAACTTGAAGCAGTTAGTAGTATTGTGAAGCTTCAAAAACATAAATACTTGGTACAGCAAGTAGGACAAAACTAAAAACAAATGAAAACATAACAAGCTCAACTTTTTATCCATATAAAACATGTTTACTAGTAAGGTTGATCAAGTCTTACCAACAAACAAGCGATATATAGAGCAAAAAGTCTCACCTCTTACGAAGTAATCACTGAACCTTTACTTTGATGGACATTGTCCCCACCATGATAGTTTTCTATTTGTGAGGCACATGTAGTGGACAGTCCCATTCTCCAATTTTCACGGTCTCGATATTCTCTATAGAGTTGAGGCCATGCCTCCTGTCGATCTTCTTCAGAAAATATACCGTGTGTTATTTATCATTCACATGGAAGGTAACCTTCCCTTTATTGCAATCAATAATAGCACCTGCGGTGTTAAGGAAAGGTCTACCAAGAATAATGGACATGCTCCCATCCTCGGGCATGTCAAGCACAACAAAATCAGTAAGAATTAAACAATTAGCAACCTCTACGGGAACATCCTCACAAATACCTATCGGAACAGCGGTTGACTTGTCAGCCATCTGAAGGGAGATATCTGTAGGAATTAGTTTCTCTAAACAAAGCCTCTTGTAAAGAGAGAGAGGCATAACACTCACTCCTGCTCCAAGATCACATAAAGCAGTTTTGACATAATTATTCATTATGGAGCAAGGAATGGTGGGTATACCTGGATCACCGAGCTTCTCAGGAATCTTGCCACTGAAAGAGTAGTTAGCAAGCATAGTAGATATTGCATCATTAGGAACTTTTCTTTTATTAGTGACAATATCTTTCATATATTTTGAATAAGGAAGTAACTTAATAGCATCAGTCAAAGGGATTCGCAAAAAAAAAAAAATTCGCAAAAAAAAGGGATTTGAAGAAAAAGAGGTTTAATCCACTCACAAAACTTATTGTAATGCTCTTCTTCTTTGGATTTGATGGACTTACCTGGAAAGGGCATGGGTTCCTGTACCCATGGTTCTCTTTCTTTCCCATGTTTTCTTGCGATGAAGTCTTCTTTAGTGTACCTCTTATGTTTGTCAGGTGCTTCTTCCTCTCGAACTTCAGGCGGATCATTCTTCTCACTATCCTTACCTTCAGGTTCAGCACCGTCTTCAGTCTCAGCATCGGATATAGATACACTGTTGGGATCAACAGCTGGCTCTTCATCTGCAATAGGATCATTAGAATTGTCAGTCTCCTTATGTTTCTTCTTTTTCTTTGGAGAGCCAACAATTTCTTCTTCCTGCATTTGAGAATCCTGCTCGATTCTCTTCGGATGTCCCTCTGGATAGAGAGGATCCTGGGTGCTAGTTCCTCCTCGGGTCTTAATCCCGAAAGCCTGCAAATTATCTTGTTTGGCATTGTTAGCAAGCAGATCTCTTTGCACTTTAGAAATTTGGTCAAGCTGAGTTTGAACCATTTGAAAATGCTTCACAAGACATTGAACATCATTAACTGTTCTATGTAAAACATCAAGCAGTCTTTTGATAGCAAGGGAATTATCATGCAATTGACTTTCTATCCTCTTATTAAAATGATTTTGTTTCATAATAAAATTATCAAACTCATCTAAACATTGATCAGGAGGCTTACCATGAGGGATGTCACTTGTGTTGAAATCTAAAAGAGAGTGTACCTCTACCATAGAAGGGTGAGTAGTAGGCTCACACAGCTTCTCAATAGGGGGTAGATTCTTCACGTCTTCAGCTTTAATACCTTTCTCTTTAATAGACTTCTTTGCTTCTCGCATATCTTCGGGGCTTAGAACAAATATGCCCCTCTTCTTTGGTGGTGGAGGTGGTTCAGGGACGGACCAATCTTCATGGTTTTTGGCAATCCTTCCCATCAAATCCTCCGCATCGTCCGGTGTTCTTTTCCTGAAAACACAACCAGCACAACTGTCCAAATAGGACCTGGATTCATCAGTTAGACCAGCATAGAATATATCGATTAATTCATTCTTAGGAATTTCATGTCCTGGTCTAGCCCGAATCAGACCGCAGTACCTCCCCCAAGCTTTAGGGAGGGACTCATCCTGCAACTGTTTAAAGTTATAAATTCTTTGTAAAGCAGCATGTTGCATGTGAGCAGGAAAGTACTTATCAACAAAAGAGTGAGCTAAGTCTTGAGGACTCTTAATGGAACCGCATGGGAGTGAATCATACCATGCTTTAGCACCTTCCTTCAAGGAAAAAGGAAGAAGCTTGGTGATATAAAAGTATCGTATCTTCTCATCTGTGGTAAACAGGCCACCTAACTCACCGAGTTTAGTCAGGTGTGCAATAGCATCATCATTTTCTCTGCCATAAAAGGGGTCAGCTTCAACCATAGGTATAAGTGAAAGATCAACAGAGAAATCATAATCAGGATCATCAATGCATATAGGAGATGTAGCAAATTCAGGATCAGGAACGGTTTTGTTCTTCAAAGAGTGTTTTTCAAATAGTTTCTTAATAACTTCAGGGTCAGAGCCAGAAAACTCTGTCAGTTCCCTGCATAAGTCTTCATCAAGCATATAGTAATCATCATCAAGGAGCCTCTCTTTGAGTTTACTCAAATCAGGATAATCATAAGTTTCACCAATAGGGTAGCGAGTAACAGGAAGTTCAATTCCAGACTTTTTAGCAGCAGCAGCAATTTGTTTTTTCAAGAGCATAACCAAGCGAACTAATATCATCAAAAGTAGTAGAGGCATCATCAAGAGTGTTAGACATAGTAACAGATTCAGTAGGAGCATCATGTGGTGGTGGTGAGGCAAACTTACTCATAACAGAAGGTGAATCAAGCGTAGCACTAGTGCTAAGAGCAGTACCTCTTCTTGTAGTAGATAGTAAGATCGGAACCTTGGGGTATCCTTTCTTACCCATAGTGGATGAAGTGCAGCAGGTAGGATACCTCAAGTAGACTTGTAAATATTGCTATGCTCCCCGGCAACGGCGCCAGAAAACGGTACTTGATAACCCTCAACCGTAAGGGTCGAGATAGTCTTCGCGGGTAAGAATAACCCAATTTATTGATTCGACACACGGGGAGCCAAAGAGTATTTATAAGCTTTGACAGTTGAGTTGTCAATTTAACCGCACCTGAAATATACTTACTTGCAACAAAAGATAAGTGGTAACATTGATATGATAGTGATAATAGTGATAGTAAAAGTAAACAGCAAAAGTAAATAGTGAAGGTAAATGGAAGAAGTAGCAACTAGTGACAAGCAGGGTTTAAAACACTGTAGGCTAGGGAGATGGATGGTTGGGCGCTGCATGGATGAGATAGATTCTAACTTGGGGCACGGCACACGGAAAAGTAATGATCATCTAGGCAAATATCAAACATTAGGCATGTATCCCGTAGGTAGTTGTACGTGCTTGCAGTAAGAACTTGCACAACATATTTTTTCCTACCATCCCGCTATGAACGGGGCCAAAAGGAACTTATGGAGATTAAGGTGCTCCTGTCAAAGAGCACCGGAACAAAGCAATGAACTCAATGGATACATGTAATCCTTAAACTACGGACCATCCCCTTTGGTGTCCCGAGCTGTCACTTTTGGGATCGCCGGTTCCGAACCGTAATAGGTGCAAACAACTCATAGATAGGATCACGAACACAAATATATTCATGCAAACACATATGGTTCAGATCTGAGATCATGGCACTCGGGCCCTAAGTGTCAAGCATTAAGAATAACAAGTTGAAGCAAAGATGATAAACACCATAGTAGATGATAGGCAACATGGCCCCAACGATCTGACAAACTATTACATGATCTAACTCATCGAATCCCTACCATCCCCTTCGCCTACAGCAGGGGAATTACTCACACATGGAGGGAGAAGTCATGGAGGGATGATGGAGTGGTGATGATGATGACGATGGCGACGATCTCCCCTCTCCGGAGGCCAATTCAGCCTCTAGATTAGCCCTCCCGAGGAAGAACAGAGGGTGGCGGCGGCTCCGCTACGGAAAACTGCGAAAAGAACTTCTGATCTGGGGTTTCCGCGTCGTGAGTAAAAATACGAGGCAAAGTAGGGCACCAGGGGGTGTGGGCCCCACCCAGGAGACCCCCCAGCGCGGCCTAGGGGGGGCGCCCACAGGGCGCCTGGGCACCCCCTGGCCCCCCTCTGGCCCCACTTCTGGCTCCTGGTTCCTTCGGGTGCGTGGATTTTCTGTGATTTTTCGTGGATTTTCTGAGATACTTAAAAATCCGTTTTCTTGCACACAATAAAACCATAAAGGCAGCTCTGCTGAAAACAGCGTCAGTCCGGGTTAGTTTAGTTCAAATCATGCAAGAATGAGGTCAAAACAATATCAAAAGTGTTTGGAAAAGTAGATACGTTTGAGACGTATCAGTTGTACATGCCCCGGAGTCTCCGGAGCATTGCCCTAGGACCTCGGGGGCTCCCTCCCATGCCGAGTGGATGCACCATGCTCCGCGCTGGCCGTCGACACTGCCCCCGAATGGCTATGCCCAAATCCGCCGGTGGTAGCCCTATGCTCTGCGCTGGGGAGAAGACTGAAGACCTGCTCAGGGGCCGGACACGGCCCCTCCTTTTTGCCATTCGCAATTGCTCCCTCTGTATCCGGTTTTTCAAGCCGATCTCGCCACCGCGCGACTCGTTTCTTGAATAAAAGGGAGAACTTTTGTGAGTGTTTTGCGATTTCCGCCGTGTTTCCTTCGCCAGTCCGTTTTTTCGTCTTGCTCAGCCGAGCTGGGCTACGTCTGCAACCCCGCCCTGTCACTCCTCGCGGGCAGGGGCCGAGGCATGGCGCACGTTCTGTCTGATCCGCGGCCGGACCGCCAACCACTCTTGCGCTCACAGCAGGTACTCGCGAGGCGCGCCCGGACAAGGTCGGCGGACGCTCCTTCCTGACACGTGACAAGGGCTTAAGGCCACAGCCTCAGGAACAAGCAAGGGAGCGCCTAAAAACCTATCCTTGCGGTATTCAATTACATCATCAAGAGTTTAAGCCTTGTGACACCCACCTCACCCGGCTCTGAGCCACAACCAAAAACAAATTTACACCAGGGACTGGACTAAGCATCGACGCCTTCGTCGGAACTATCGGTGTCGCCCCCCTCGGGCACCGGCGCATCATCGATAGCTGGAACGAGCTCCGTCACCAACGCGTCCACGTGGTCGCTCACCCAATTCTCCGAGGGGCCGGTGACCGCCTGAGGCGCAGGCTCTAGCAGGGCCTCGAAGTTCGCATGAGGGTCAAGACGGTGCAAGTTGCCGAAGATGCGGGAAACCGCGCTCCTCACGACGCCGCGGCTTTGCTCCTCGACAAGCTGCTGAGCCTTCCTGACCCCGCCTTCAAGACGCTCCACCACCCTGGTAAAGAACCCGAGATACCCGGCGTCGTCATTAACCAGGGGGCCGGCGACCCCCGAGCCAAGAAGTTCTCCTTGGGCCCGGCCGGCCTGGTGCCGCAGGGCCTCAAACATCTACGAGCGGGTGTGCTGCATCCCACGGACTCGTGCAGCCTCCTCAGAAGTTCGAGCCACGAAGGCGGAAATGTCCTCCACTTGCTTATGAAAGCAGGACAATTTCGCCCTGGTGGTGGCGCGAGCCTCCTCCGACGCCCGCTCGCGGCGTTCCGCCTCGACACAGGCCTTCTTCGACGCCCGTTCGCGACGCTCGGCTGCAACGATAGCCTTCTTTGACACCTGCAGACGGCGTTCGGCATCCGCCAGTTTGCTTTAAAGAACCATGATCTCCTTCTGAAGCTCCTTGCGCTTATCAGCGAAGCAATTCTTGTGAAGCCCCAGCTTCTCACGGTAATCCTTTCGGAGATGCTCCGCCTCCTTGGCAGCCTTCTTTGCGACGACCTCGCGATCATCAAGGTTGCCCTCGGCTTCGGCTAGCTGGCGCTCCATCGTCTCCAGGCGTTTGCGCTCGATGCTCAGCTCCATCGCCTCAAGGGCCAGCGCCTCCTCTCGTGTCGAGAGGCCCGCTGGACTGTCATCGTCAACCATAGGTGCAGCAAGAGCAGCCCTTCGAGCACGAACCTGGCTCTCGAGCATGGCGTTTGAGGCTTCAAGCTCGCGCTCACGCTCCTCGGCGGCCGCGCGGCGGCTCTCGGCATCTCGGGCCTCCTCCAGGGCATGGTCGCACGCCAGCCGACGCTTCCGCCTTCCTTAGGGCGGATTCGTGCTGCAGCTGGCTCGGGTTGACAGCGGTCCCCAGTTGGCGCCAACCCTTTGCGAGAAGCAGACCTTCGACCTTGACACGCCCATCTATCTTAGCAACCTCGACTTCGAGACGCTTCAGGGCGTCCGACGCCTCCCGCACAAGGTCATGACGAACCACGCTCATGCGCACTTCAAGTTCCAGAAGACGACCTGGCTCGTCCCCGACATCCACGCCGCCCAAAGGGGGCTCCCCCTCTCCCTCGTGTTCAGCGTGTGCCTCGGGGCTAGCCCCGGGGGCGCGCGGTACTTCCGGCGTAGGGAGCAGGCGTGGTCCTGATGGACGGACAGCTGCCCGAGCTGCCTCAAGAGCTTGCTGACCCATAGTGAAGGCATGACCCAGGACACGGAGCGGGCTCCCAATGTACCAAGAGCTGCCATGCCCCAGAAGCGCTCGGGGGCTGGGAGCACGACCTGCGCAGTAAGATCCGGGCGCGGTTTCAAGAGCTCGCGCGAGGCCTCCCGAAGGCCCGGCATGGTCCGGAGGAGGGATGCATGCGGAGGCTTTTGTGGGCCTCATCGAACGGCGCGAGGACAAATCGGAAGAGACCCTGTGGAGCGAGGGGTCAACAGAACCACATTGGGAAAGACAGGAAGAACTGAAGAACACGCACCTGCTGGGTACAGCCAGCTTCATCCTCTTCAGGGCCCTCGGGGCAGGGCCGTAGATGCCCCTCAACCTCCGCCTCTTGCCTAGCACCGCGAAGGATGGCTGGAGGCCGCTGGAAGCAGATGTGCCCGGACCCAGGGCATGGTCGCGGCCGGCGCTCGCAGCCGTCGCCCCGATCCCTGATGCGGTGCTCCCCGGACTCGCCCCGACCGGAGGCCGCTGCGCCTCCCCTTCCGTCGCTTCAGGAGCCAGCGGCGCCTCGGCACCTTCTGCCACCTCCGTCAACACCGATGCCTGAGCTTCGTCTGCTTGCTCCAAGGACGAAGTCGACCCCAGGCGAGGGGCTCCGCCAGGTGCGTCCGCCCTGAAAGGGGAGGATGGACTCACAATCCCTGATGTCACCACCGAGGGGTCGCCATGATGATCGGGGATGCCCCCCGGCAATAGTCCCCATGCATCGAAGCGGGGCATCCTTTCAGCAAGAGCCTTTCCGGCTACGGGAGCCAAGTACAAGGGAGCCGCGGAGCCAAGGCGAGCTTCAGGCACTCCACCGACGAGTAGCCGCAGCAGTCCCTGGAGCGTGTCAGGAGGGAACTACTTCTGCTAGAGGCGTGCACGATCATCAAGAACCCAAATTGGGCTGGAATGGCACTGGAGTGGGGCGACGCGGAGGACAAGGAAGTCCCTCACCACCATCGCCAGGGTCAACCCGCTCTTCCTCAGGTTGGCCAGTCGGCGCATCACAGGCTCTGCCCGTGGATCTGAAAGGGCCTCATGCCCCCAGCCCGAGTTTGGCACCGCCGGTGCATCAGGAAGATGGAATTGGGGGCTGTACACGGCGATGTCAACGAACACCATTGTCGGCGAAACCCTTCTGTGGTTGGGTGAAGCGAGATGTCAATTCCAGAGGCAGCAGTCGCTTCCACCACGTGCAACGACACGCACCCCGAGCACTGCCCCCTGTCAACCAAGGAGAGAGTGAAGAAGTGGCGAAGCAAGGCCACGGAAGGGGAAACACCAACGAAAGCTTCACACAGGAACGCGAAGCTGGAAAGCAGGATGATGGACCCAGCGTCCAGGTGTAACGCTCGAATCTGGTAATGCGTGAGCACTGCGTAGAAGAAGGCGGAGAAAGGGGGAAGGAGACCCCCGAAGATAGCATGGAGATGAAGCTGGATGTCGTTAGCCCAAGCTCAGCCACCGGCCGGGAAGCAAGCCAGACTCGGGTCGGCGCCCACTCGTTAGATGCATCGGCCAAGGCACGACGCACCTTGTCCAGACCCTCCTGGTTCACTATGGTGGAGCGGCCCAGCGCCGGCTCGAGCACCAGCGGCGACGCGGCAGGCTCGCCGTCCCCCCTCTTCTTTGCCTTGTGCAGCATGACGGCAAGGGGGAAGGGGCAGAGAAGGCAAGCAGAGAAAGGGAGCGATTGGGAGGCAGAAAGAAGAGGCAGCAGCAAGAAGCCCTATCGGTCGTGTGATTGGCAAGGCGCACGACTACCAAGACTGCGTGGGAGGCGGGGCCGCCAACGTCCCATCCAACCGTCGCACGCCAGCCTGGCCTGCAGCCTTTGGGGCCCGCGGCACTTCGTCCTCGACTAAGGCTTCGCCACGAAGCCAACTCCGCGCGCGCCTTGGGCCCCGGGGCTACTGTCAGCGTACTGGGAACCAGGGTACCCAGACTTGCGTGTCTGCGGGCCGCGACGCGCTCCTACTACGGCCTGGTATGGCCCAGCTAATCAACTAGCTACCCAAGACCCTCGCGAAGGAGCTAAGCCTCGCGACGAGAATGACGTCAAGACCTCCTCAGGAGCAGCCTCAGCAAGGTGCTCCGGAGGGGAGTAGAATCCAAGGCCAAGCCTGCCTCAGGAGGAGGTAGTGATATCAGGAGTGATGCATCGCGCGAGCGGGTGCCAGCGCATGCCAGCGTCACAGTTACCATTTCGGTGCAGCCGCAAGTTCCCGAGGAGCGGGGTAAAGGTTTCCTCATTGGTGCAACGAGACCAAAGAGACCGCAAGGATGACGAGGAGGATGTCATTGTCGAGCCCACCACCGCGTCATCGCCTGATCCTTTGCAGGCGAAGACTGCTTTTGTTAGGGTAGGAACGTCCTTGTGTTCCCGCACAAAAATGGTCGTTGTGGGACCCCTTCCCGCCTAAACATTTATGGGCAAGAGGACTGTGGCTGCCTATATAAGTAGCTAGAACTCCCACTGCAAAGGGGATCGATTCATACACTCTGCCACCACACAAGGAGCAAGAACACTAGCCTCCTGACCCTCCTGAGCTCACCTCCTGAGCCCATGAACCATTGTACTAGCATGTATCCCAGCTCGCCTGAGGCTAATCCACCAAAGCAAGAAGTAGGGTCTTACACCACGCGGTGGCCCAAACCTGGATAAACTCTTGTGTATTATGTTCGTTGTTTGCTTGAATCCTTCCACCGAGACGAGAGAAAGGCGCTAGGTAGACGTGAGTGGGAGAGATCTTCGTTCACGCCCCTGTGTTCGAACTTATCGGGTTTTGCGGAGCCCTGAATCTGACAATGGCCCCCTTCGACAGGGTGCCAGAGAGGGCCTAGATTGATTTCTTGTGGTTACAGATGATTGCGGCGGCGGAACTTCCGATCTAGCTTAATTTCTAGAGGTTTCTGTATTTATAGGAATTTTTGGCGTCGGTCTCACGTCCAGGGGGTCTCCGAGTCGTCCACGAGATAGGAGGGCGAGCCCGCGGGTAGGGCGCCCCCTCCATGCTCGTGGACGGCTCGGGACTCTTTTGGCCCAACTCCCCGGGCTCGCCCTCCACCCTCGTGGACGGCTCAGGACTCTTCTGGCCCAACTCTTTTACTCCGGGGGCTTCTTTTGGTTCATAAAAAATCATCAAAAATTGGCACGTCAATTGGACTCCGTTTGGTATTCCTTTTTTGTAGAACTCAAAAACAAGTAAAAAAACAGAAACTGGCACTGGCCTCTAGGTTAATAGGTTAATCCCAAAAATCATATAAAATAGCATATAAATGTATATAAAACGTCTAAGATGGATAATATAATAGCATGAATACTTCATAAATTATAGATACGTTGGAGACGTATCAGCATCCCCAAGCTTAATTCCTGCTCGTCCTCGAGTAGGTAAATGATAAAAGAAATAATTTATGAAGTGTGAATGCTAGCAGGTGCACAAGTTTGATCAATGATAATTTCAATCACCTTTTCTAACATCATTATTTGTCATAACAGTAGCTCATCTCATAAAAATTTGCATGATCAAGTAACAAGCTATTCACATGTGAAAGTATACATCATAAACTTTCTTGAAAAGTAACAAACAGTGCTCTTAGTCATCAAACAATTGCAATTCATCTTATTTTCGGGAAGGGTCTATGTAAGAGCTTTGATTTAGCAAACTCCACATACTCAACTATCATTTAATCTTTCACATTTGCTAACACTCATGTGATATCTATGGGTTCAAAGTTTTAATCGGACACAGAGAAAGATAGGGGCTTATAATTTTGCCTCCCAACCTTTCACCTCAAGGGTAATGTCAACAATAATAATTTATGAAAACCTACATCCAAGTGGACATATATATATCCGGATCGCTCCAACACAAAGTGCTTGCCAAAGGAAAAAGTGTAAAAAGGAAAGGTGATGATCACCATGACTCTTGTATAAGGGTAGAAGATAAAAGTAAAAGATAGGCCCTTTGCAGAGGGAAGGAGAGGTTGTCATGCGCTCTTATGGTTGGATGCACAAAATCTTAATGCAAAAGAACGTCACTTTATATTGCCGCTTGTGATAAAGACATTTATTATGCAGTCCGTCGCTTTTATTTCTTCCCTATCACAAGTTCGTATAAAGCTTATTTTCTTCGCACTAATAAATCATACATATTTAGAAAGCAATTTTTATTGCATGCACCGATGACAACTTACTTGAAGTATCTTACTCAATCCTTAGGTAGGTATGATGGACTCTCATGGCAAAACTGGTTTAAGGGATGTTTGGAAGCACAAGTAGTATTTCTACTTGGTGCAAAGAATTTGGCTAGCATGAGAGGGAAAGGCAAGCCCAACATGTTGGATGATCCAAGATAATATAACGTTTCGGATATAGGAAAACATAACTCATTAAGTTGTCTTCCTTGTCCAACATCAACCTTTTAGCATGTCAGATTTTAATGAGTGCTCACAATTACAAAAGATGTCCAAGATAGTATATTTATATGTGAAATCTCTCTTCCTTCAATATTCTTTCATGAATTTTTCAAGTGACCAATTCTGCGTTTGCTAACTTTCAATAAGTTTACTACCTATACTTATTCTGTGTGAAGTCATTACTCCCCATGGTATACGCATATAAAACATATATAAATTCAGATTTATGATATTCCATTCATCTAACCATTTACTCATAGGATGTACGTGAAGCATGTGAGTAAATGACATACTACTCCAAAAGATATAAGTGAAGGACACTGAGTAGTCAAATAATTAACTAGCCATGGGAGTATTATTTTTCATTCAGGATTTCAGATCCAATGATTTTATTCAAACAGCAAGTAAAATTGAAAATACGCTCCAAGCAAAACACATATCATGTGATGAATAAAAATATAGCTCCGAGTAAGGTATACCGATAGTTTTGAACACGAAAGAGGGGATGCCTTCCGGGGCATCCCCAAGCTTAGGCGCTTGAGTATTCCTTGAATATTACCTTGGGTGCCTTGGGCATCCCTAAGCTTAGGGTCTTTCCACTCCTTATTCTCCTCATATCAATATCTCACCCGAAGCTTGAAAACTTCAACCACACAAAACTTAACATAACTTCGTGAGGTAGGTTAGTATGATAAAGAGTAAACCATTCACTTTGGTAGTGTCAAAGACAAGGTTCACAATTGTTCTCACACAATGCCTACTGTACCATATCATTTCTACTATTTATATTGAGAAATATAAGCCACAGAAACTAGAAAACAAGCAAACTATGCAGTGAAAACAGAATCTATCAGAAATAGAACAGTCTGTAATGATCTGAACAACAACCATACTTCTGCTACTCTAAAAATTATGAAATAAATTGGTGGACGTGAGGAATTTTTCTATTAATCTTCTGCAAAAAGAATCAACTCAAAATCACTCTGTAAAAAATGGCATCTAATCCCTTGAGCACAAAGTTTCTGTTTTTACAGCAAGATCACATTAACTTTCACCCAAGTCTTCCCAAAGGTCTTACTTGGCACTTTATTGAAACAAAAGCTATAAAACATGATTACTACAGTAGCTTAATCATGTAAACACATAAAAACAGTAAGGGTAAATATTGGGTTGTCTCCCAACAAGCGCTTTTCTTTAACGCCTTTTAGCTAGGCATGATGATTTCAATGATGCTCACATAAAAGATAAGAATTGAAACATAAAGAGAGCATCATGAAGAATATGACTAGCATATTTAAATCTAACCCAATTCATATGCCTAGGGATTTTGTGAGCACATAATTTATAGGAACAGGAATCATCTAGCATAGGATGGCAAGACAAGTATAACTTCAAAACTTTAAGCACATAGAGAGGAAACTTGATATTATTGCAACTTCTACAAGCATGTATTCCTCCCTCATAAAAAACGCAGTAGCATCATGAATGGTTTCAACAATATAACCATCACATAAAGCATTCTTTTCTTGATCTACAAGCATAGAAATTTTACTAGTCTCCACATAAGCAAAATTCTTCTCATTTGGAATAGTGGGGGCAAACTCAAAATAGTGGAATCATTACTAACTAAAGTTGACACTCTTCCAAATCCACTTTAGATGATAGTATTATTCATACTCCAACAGATATAAGTGAAGTTTATGGAGTATTCTAGGATTAATATCGAATAGCAAATATCCAAGCTCAAAATATATAAGTGAAGCACACAAAGCATTCTATAAAACCGTACTCAAAAGATTTAAGTGAAGCACAAAGATCATTCTATAAGATCATACTCAAAAGATATAAGTGAAGCACATGAAGAATTCTATAAATCAAGGAAGGGCTATCTCATACTAGCATGGTTCTTAAAGAAAAAAAAGAAAAACACGAGTGACAAAAATCATGTGAACAAAACAAAAACCGAGGTATACCGATAATTGTTGAAGAAGAAAGATGGGATGCCAACCGGGGCATCCCCAAGCTTAGATGCTTGAGTATCCTTTAAATATTTACTTGGGGTGCCTTGGGCATCCCCAAGCTTGAAATCTTGCCTCTCTTTATTCTTCTCATATTGATAGCTCCTCGATCTTCGAACACTTCATCCACACAAAACTTTAACGAAAACTTTGTGAGATCCGTTAGTATAATAAAGCAAATCACTACATTTAGGTACTGTTGCAAACTTATTCCAATTTCATATTAGCACTTTATCTACTGTATTCCAACTTCACCATGGTTCAAATAGATCTAAGTGAATCATGAGAGTTCAACAATTTGTACAAAATATTACCACCATCGTGCTCTAAAAGATATAAGTGAAGCACTAGAGCAAAAACTATTCGACTCAAAAGGTATAAGTGAAGCATATAGAGTGTTCTAACAATTTCTAGTCCATATTTAACTCTCTCAAATAGGTGTGTCCAGCAAGGATGATTGTGGCAAATTAACAAGCAAAGACTCAAATTATACAAGACGCTCCAAGCAAAACACATAACATGTTGCGAATAAAAATATAGCTCCAAGTATAGTTACCGATGGATGAAGACGAAAGAGGGGATGCCTTCCCGGGGCATCCCCAAGCTTAGGCTTTTCATTATCTTGAATTTAATTGGGGTGCCATGGGCATCCCCAATCTTATGCCTTTGCTACTCCTTGTTCCATAGTCCATCAAAGCAATACTCAAAACTTGAAAACTTCACAACACAAAACTTAGACAAAAATTCTCGTGAGCTCCGTTAGTATAAGAAAGCAAACCACTACTCAAAGGTGCAGCAATGAATTCATTATTTTTTTATATTGGTGTTAAAACTACTATACTCCAACTTCTCTATGGTTCATATCCTCCAATACTACTCATAGATGCATCGGAATAAGCAAACAACACACGAAAAACAGAATTTGTCAAAGACAGAACAGTCTGTAGTAATCTGCAGGTTTCGCCTACTTCTGGAACTCCAAAAAAATCAAACTAAATTGGTAAATTTGCGGAATTTGTATACCAGTCATCTCCAAAAGGAATCAACTAAAAAGCATGCTCCAGTAAAATCCCACGACTACTTTAGCAAGCACTAATGATTCTGCTTTTCACAGCAAGATCACATAAACTTCACACAAGTCTTCCCAAAGGTTCTACTTGGCACAAACACTAAACAAAACATGAAACCACATCTAAACAGAGGCTAGATGCAATATTTATTCCCTAACAGCAACAAAAACAAAAAACATAAAATTTGGTTGCCTCCCAACAAGCGCTATCGTTTTACGCCCCTAGCTAGGCATGATACAAGATAGATCTAGGTATTGCCATCCTTGGGAGGAAATCCATAAGTGGCTCTCATGATAGATTCATATGGTAATTTGATTTTCTTTCTAGGAAAGTGTTCCATGCCTTTCCTTAACGGAAATTGGAATCTAATATTTCCTTCTTTCATATCAATAATTGCACCAATCGTTCTAAGGAAAGGTCTACCAAGAATAATAGGACATGAAGGATTGCAATCTATATCAAGAACAACGAAATCTACGGGCACATAATTCCTATTGGCAACAATAAGAACATCATTAATTCTTCCCATAGGTTTTTTAATAGTGGAATCCGCAAGATGCAAATTTAAAGAACAATCATCAAGCTCATGGAACCCTAGCAAATCACACAAAGTTTTTGGGATAGTGGAGACATCAGCGCCCAAATCACACAAAGCATAGCATTCATGATCTTTTATTTTTATTTTTATAGTAGGTTCCCACTCATCATAAATCTTTCTAGGTATAGAAACTTCCAACTCAAGTTTTTCTTCATAAGATTGCATCAAAGCATCGACTATATCTTTAGTGAAAGCTTTATTTTGACTATAAGCATGCGGACAATTTAGCACGAATTGCAACAAGGAAATACAATCAATCAAAGAGCAATTATCATAATTGAATCCCTTGAAATCCATAGTAGTGGGTTCATCACTATGCAAAGTTTTAATCACTTCACTCCCACCTTTAGCAATTTTAGCATCAGGATCTAAAAACTCCAAATCATTGGGACACCTTAAAGCAGAATCATCTCCAATCCTATCTTCATCAAGATTAATGCTAGAAAACAAGGATCTAATAGGAGACACATCAATAACTTTCATATCTTCATCTGTATTTTCATGATAACTAGAGGAACACGATTTAATATAATCTTCTCTTTTAGTACGCATTCTAGCGGCTCTTTCTTTGCATTCATTAATGGAAATTCTCATGTCTTTGAGAGACTCATTGATATCATGCTTAGGTGGGATAGATCTAAGTTTCAAAGAATCAACATCAAGAGTAATTCTATCCACACTTCTAGCCAATTCATCAACCTTAAGCAATTTCTCTTCAAGCAAAGCATTGAAATTCTTTTGCGAGATCATAAACTCCTTAACATTAGTTTCAAATTCAGAAGGCATCTTTCCATAAGAGTTGTTGTAGGAATTACCATAATTATTAGAGGAATTACTAGGAAAAGGCCTAGGATTAAAATTACCTCTATAAGCATTGTTACCAAAATTATTCCTACCAACAAAATTCACATCAAAAGATTCATTGTTATTCTCAATCAAAGTGGACAAAGGCATATCATTAGGATCAGAAGAAGCACTCTTAGCAGCAAACAATTTCATAAGTTCATCCATCTTTCCACGCAAAATACTAATTTCTTCGATAGCATGCACTTTTTACTAGTAGATCTTTCGGTGTGCCATTGAGAATAATTAACCATAATATTATCTAGGAGTTTGGTAGCTTCTCCTAAGGTGGTTTCCACGAAAGTGCCTCCGGCGGCCGAATCTAAAAGATTTCTAGAAGCAAAATTCAAGCCAGCATAAAAGTTCTGAATAATCATCCATAGATTCAAACCATGTGTAGGGCAATTACGTATCATCAATTTCATTCTCTCCCAAGCTTGTGCAACATGCTCATGATCTAGTTGCTTAAAATTCATAATATCGTTTCTAAGAGAGATGATCTTAGCAGGAGGGAAATACTTAGAGATAAAAGCATCTTTGCACTTATTCCATGAATCAATACTGTTTCTAGGCAAAAAGGAAAACCAAGTTTTAGCACGATCTCTAAGTAAAAACGGAAATAACTTCAATTTAACAATATCGTTATCCGTATCCCTTTTCTTTTGCATATCACACAAATCAACAAAGTTGTTTAGATGGGTAGTGGCATCTTCACTAGGAAGGCCGGAGAATTGATCTTTCATGATAGGATCAACAAAGCAGCATTGATCTCACAAGATTCAGCATCGGTAATAGGAGCAATCGGAGTGCTAATAAAATCATTGTTGTTGGTACCGGAGAAGTCACACAATTTGGTATTGTTCTGAGGCATAGTAACAAGCAAGCAATCCAACACACACAAGCAAACAAGAAGCAAGCGAACGATAAACACACGGCGGAAGAAGGGCAAATAAAATGGCAAGGGTGAAGTGGGGGAGAGGAAAACGAGAGGCAAAAAATGTAATGCAAAGGATAAGTATTTGTGATAGGTACTTGGTATATGACTTTTGCGTAAGCCTCCCCGGCAATGGTGCCAGAAATTCTTCTTGCTACCTCTTGAGCTTGCATTTTATTCCCTCGAAGAGGAAAGGGAGATGCAGCACAGTAGCGTAAGTATTTCCCTCAGTTTTTGAGAACCAAGGTATCAATGCAGCAGGAGACCACGCGCCAGTCCCTCGCACCTGCACAAACAAATAAGAACTTCGCAGCCAACGTGATAAGGGTTTGTCAATCCCTTTACGGTCACTTACGAGAGTGAGATCTGATAGAGATGATAGTTGATATTTTTGGTATTTTTGGTTTAATAAAACAGCAAATAAAAGCAGTAAAAGTAAAGTACATGTAGATTGATATGTTGAGAATAGACCCGGGGGCCATAGTTTTCTCTAGTGGCTTCTCTCATGATAGCGATATTCTACGGCGGGTAAACAAATTACTGTCGAGCAATTGATAGGAAAGCGAATAATTATGAAACTATCTAGGCATGATCATTGTATATAGGCATCACGTCCGAGACAAGTGGACCGACTCCTGCCTACATCTACTACTATTACTCCACACATCAACCGCTATCCAGCATGCATCTAGTGTATTGAGTTCATACGAACAGAGTAACGCCTTAAGCAAGATGACATGATGTAGAGGGATAAACTCAAGCAATATGATGTAAACCCCATCTTTTTATCCTCTATGGCAACAATACAATACGTGCCTTGCTGCCCCTACTGTCACTGGGAAAGGACACCGCAAGATTGAACCCAAAGCCAAGCACTTCTCCCATTGCAAGAACTATAGATCTAGTAGGCCAAACCAAACTAATAATTCAAAGAGACTTGCAAGGATATTATGAGCACACATAAAAAGTTCAGAGAAGAACCAAATATCTTTCATAGATAACCTTGATCAGAAACTCACAATTCATCGGATCTCGACAAACACACCGCAAAAAGAGATCCAGAGAGAGAGAAAAACCCATCTAGATACTAGCTATGGACCCGAAGGTTTGTGGTAAACTACTCACAACTCATGGTGAGGGCGATGATGATGATGATGAAGGCCTCCATGATGGATCCCCCTCCGGTGGAGCTGCGGAACAGGCTCCATGATGGGATCTCCACGGGAACAGAAGCAACGGAGATGGAATTAGGGGCTTTATCTCTGTTCACGGAGTTTCTGGGGTACATGGACTTGTATAGGAAGAAGGAGGGCACCGGGGGACGCTCGAGTAGGCTTTGAGGCAGGGGGGCGCGCCCCCCACCCTCGAGGGCCACTCGAGGCTCCCCTGACGTGGTTCTCAAGTCCCTCTGGCGTGATTTTCTCCAAAAATATCTCTCGCGAAGGTTTCATTCCGTTTGGACTCCGTTTGATATTCTTTTTCTGCAAAACCCTGAAATAGGCAAAAACAGCAATCTGGACTGGGCCTTTGGGTTAGTAGGTTAGTCCCAAAAATGATATAAAAGTGAATGATAAAGCCCATTAAACATCCAAGACTTCATAAATAATAGCATGGAAGAATCAAAAATTATAGATACGTTGGAGACGTATCAGGGAGAGGTTCTCCCTCTGGTCCTTGGCCTTCATGGCGATGATGGCCCTTCCAGGATCCTCCTCCATGGCCTCCGGTGATGATGGCCCCCTCCGGCAGGGTGCCAGAGAGGGCCTAGATTGATTTCTCGTGGTTACAGAGGCTTGCGGTGGCGGAACTTCTGATCTAGGTTATTTTCTGGAGGTTTCTATATTTATAGGAATTTTTGGCGTCGGTCTCACATCTAGGGGGTCTCCGAGTCATCCATGAGATAGGAGGGCGAGCCGGGGGGTAGGGGGCGCCCTCCACCCTCGTGGTCGGCTCAGGACTCTTCTAGCCCAACTCTTTTACTCCGGGGGCTTCTTTTGGTTCATAAAAAATCATCAAAAATTGGCACATCAATTGGACTCCGTTTGGTATTCCTTTTTTGTAAAACTCAAAAACAAGGAAAAACGGAAACTGGCACTGGGCTCTAGGTTAATAGGTTAGTCCCAAAAATAATATAAAATAGCATATAAATGTATATAAAACATCTAAGATGGATAATATAATAGTATGAATACTTCATAAATTATAGATACGTTGGATACGTATCATTCTCCTTCGGCCTTGGCACCAAACGCCACACCTTGTTATGCTGAAGTTATGGAGTTCTTCATGCATGGAATTGAGCCAACCGGGGTCTTCGAGCACCTCATAGACCTTTTGAGGTTCAACATGAGAGACAAACGCTTGATGAGCACAATAGTTTTCTAATTGTCTACGAGTGCTTACCCCCTTTGTGATGCTTCCAAGTATATTCTCCATGTGATGCTCTCTAGAAGCGAGCCTGGAAGAAACTTTGGTAGCACGACGCTCCAATTGCTCTTCAAGAGACAGTTCAGGAGCTATGAGTTGATCATCTTGAGCGCCATCATGAGCTTGATCATGATCTTGAGCTTGCTCTTGATCTTGAACATGCTCGGGAGAGGGAACTTGGCCTTGTGCATCACTTGGTGGATCACCACAATCTTGCAGTTGATCTTGCACTTGGCCTTATTCATCAGGTTGAGGGCCTTCACTTTTGTTCTTCCGAAGTGTGTGGGTCTTGGGTTGGTGATAGTTCCACTTGAGTGGAACATTGTCCTTCTCCTTCGGCCACAAGGGGTTCCTCAATGGGTAGGATATGACCAACACCCATTCTTCTTATGGCTCGAGGAGGAATTTCATCAACTACATCACAAGTACCACTTTGCTTCACTTGGGAGCCGTTATTCTCATCAAACTCTACATTACACGTCTCCTCAATGAGTCCATTGGACTTGTTGAGGACACGATAAGCATGGGAGTTTGTAGCATAGCCAACAAATATGCCCTCATGAGCTCTAGCTTCAAATTTAGACAAACGAACACCTTTCTTGAGTATGAAACACTTAGAACCGAACACCCGGAAGTACTTGAGGTTGGGCTTGTTACCGGTAAGTATCTCATATGGAGTCTTGTTTAAGCCCTTGCGGAGATAGAGTCAATTGGATGCATGACAAGCGGTGTTGATGGCTTCGGCCCAAAAGTTGTACAGAGACTTGAACTCCGCCATCATGGTCCTTGCCGCATTCATCAAAGTCTGGTTCTTTCTCTCCGCCACACCATTTTGTTGAGGGGTATACGGTGCGGCATATTGATGGTTGATCCCCTCATCACTAAGAAACTCATCCAAGGTGTAATTCTTGAATTCGGTGCCGTTGTCACTTCGAATCATCAAGATCTTTGCATCATGTTGTCGTTGAGCTTCATTTGCAAAGTTGATGAGGTTTGTTGGGTCTCACTCTTCCTCTTAAAGAAGTATACCCAAGAGTATCTTGAATAATCATCTACAATCACCAAGCAATACTTTCTTCCCCCAAGACTATCAAAGGATGGAGGCCCAAAGAGATCCATGTGAAGGAGCTCTAAAGGTCTCGACGAGTAGATGATGGTCGTGGGAGGATGAGCCTTCTCATGTAACTTTCCTTCGGTACAAGCACTGCAAGCACGATCTTTGGCAAAACTAACATTTGTTAGTCCACGGACATGGTCCCCCTTGAGAAGACTTTGCAAAGATCTCATATTTACATGAGCTAAACGGTGATGCCAAAGCCATCCCACATCAACTTTAGCCATTAGGCATGTCGCGGTTTTAGTGTGTTGCTCCGAGAAGTTAACCACATAGAGACCGTTCTCGACATGCCCAACAAAGGCTGCTTTAAGAATCTTGCTCCACAAGAGGGCCACGGTATCAATATCAAAGAATGTAGCAAAGCCCATGAGTGCAAGTTGACGAACAGAAAGTAAGTTGTATGCAAGGGACTCAACAAGCATGGCTTTCTCGATCGTGAGATCATTAGAGACGACTACCTTGCCAAGCCCCAATACCTTTGAAGATGAAGCATCACCCCATTCGACATTGGTGGCCATAGATGAACCTTTGTGCATGTCCAGCACCAAGTCTTTGCTTCCGGTCATATGATTTGTGGCTCCACTATCGGGCAACCATGATCCCCCACCGGAAGCAAACTCCTACAAGAGATCAATGCTTGGATTTAGGTACCCATATTGTAATGGGTCCTTTGAGATTAGTAACAAGGGTCTTAGGAACCCCAATAGACCATTCAATGTACTCATAAGAAGAACCAACAAATTTAGCAAAAACATGTCCATCACTAGCACGGCATAACACATAAGACGGGTTCAAGTCACCGGCTTTGTTGGAAGGAGAGGCAGTGTTTTTCTTGACTCCACTACCCTCCACATTGTTCATCTTCTTCTTAGGAGTACCCTCTCACTCCTTCACAAAGTTTTGCTTGAGAGGAGGGGTTGTTGGAAATATGCCCTAGAGGCAATAATAAAAGTATTATTATTATATTTCCTTGTTCATGATAATCGTCTCTTATTCATGCTTGAATTATATTATACGGAAACAGCGATACATGTGTGAATATATAGACCACAATGAGTCCCTGGTAGGCCTCTAGTTACCAGCTCATTGATCAACAGATGGTCACGGTTTCCTGACCATGGACATAGGATGTCAGTGATAACGGGATCACACCATTGGGAGAATGATGTGATGGACAAGACCCAATCCTAAGCATAGCACGAGATCGTATAGTTCGTAATGCATAAGCTTTTCGGTGTCAAGTATTTATTCCTTAGACCATGATGTTGTGCAACTCCCGGATTCCGTAGGAATACTTTGGGAGTGCCAAACGTCACAACGTAACTGGGTGGCTATAAAGGTACGCATCGGGTATCTCCGAAAGTGTCTGTTGAGTTGGTACGAACCGAGACTGGGATGTTGTCACTCCGTATGACGGAGAGGTACCTCTGGGCCCACTCGGTAAGACATCATCATAATGAGCTCAAGGTGACTAAGGAGTTAGTCACGGGATGATGGATTACGGATCGAGTAAAGAGACTTGCCATGACGAGATTGAACAAGGTATCGGGAATACCGACGATCGAATCTCGGGCAAGTACCGTACCGATGGACAAAGGGAATAACGTACGGGATTGAGTGAATCCTTGACACAGTGGTTCATCCGATGAAGATCATCGAGGAAAACGTGGGAACCAACATGGGTATCCAGATCCCGCTGTTGGTTATTGACCGGAGAGTGGTCTCGGTCATGTCTACGTGTCTCCCGAACCCGTAGGGTCTACACACTTAAGGTTCGGTAACGCTAGGGTCGTAGAGATATATGCACGTGGAAACCCGAAATTTGTTCGGAGTCCCGGATGAGATCCCGGACGTGACGAGGAGTTCCGGAATGGTCCGGAGGTAAAGAATGATATATAGGAAGTCCAGTTTCGGCCATCGGGTGATCTCCGGGGGTCACCAGGAGTGTCCCGGGACCACCGGAGGGGTCCCGGGGGTCCACCGGGTGGGGCCACCCATCCCGGTGGGGCCCCTAGGCCGCAAGGGGAAGGGGGCCAGCCCCTGGTGGGCAGGCGCACCCTACTGGGCCCTCCCTCATGCGCCTAGGGTTGAAACCCTAGGGGAGGGAGGCGCCCCCTATGCCTTGGGGGGCAAGTTCCCCCCCTAGGCCCCCCCTTGCAGATCCCATCTACAGGGGCTGGCGCACCCCCGTGGCCCCCTATATATATGTGGGGGGGAGAGGGCAGCCGCACCCAATCCACTGGCACCTCTCCCCTCCCGTCACAACTTCCTCCTCCTCCGCAGGGCGCTGGCGAAGCACTGCAGGATTTCCCGCTGCATCCACCACCACGCCGTCGTGCTGCTGGATCTCCGACGACCTCTCCTCCCCCCTTGCTGGATCAAGAAGGATGTTACGTTGCTGTACCGGACGTGTGTTGAACGCGGAGGTGCCATCCGTTCGGCGCTATTTCATCGGTGACGAAGAACGTGAAGAGTACGACTACTTCATCCACGCTTCTTCGAAAGCTTCCGCTCGCGATCTACAAAACGGTATGTAGATGCACTCTAATATGCTCGTTGCTAAATGTCTCCTTAGATGGATCTTGGTGAAAGCGTAGAAATTTTTTGAATTCTGCTACGTTCCCCAACAGTGGCATCTGAGCTAGGTCTTTTGCGTAGCATCTTGCACGAGTAGAACACAAAGCAGTTGTGGGCGTTGAGTTTGCTCAATTTTCTTACTGTTACTAGTCTAATCTTGATTCGGTGTTATTGTGGGATGAAGCGGCCCGGACCGACCTTACACGTACGCTTACGTGAGACTGGTTCCACCGACAGACATGCACTAGATGCATAAGGTGGCTGGCGGGTGTATGTCTCTCCTACTTTAGTCGGATCGGATTCGATGAACAGGGTCCTTATGAAGGGTAAATAGAAATTGACAAATCACGTTGTGGTTTTGGCGTAGGTAAGAAACGGTCTTGCTAGAAAACCTATAGAAGCCACGTAAAAACTTGCAACAACAATTAGAGGACGTCTAACTTGTTCTTGCAGCATGTGCTATGTGATATGGTATGGCCAAGAAGATGTGATGAATGATATATGTGATGTATGAGATTGATCATGTTCTTGTAATAGGGAATCACGACTTGCATGTCGATGAACTTGACAACCGGCAGGAGCCATAGGAGTTGTCTTAATTATTGTATGACCTGCGTGTCACTGAATAACGCCATGTAATTACTTTACTTTATTGCTAAACGTTAGCCATAGTAGTAGAAGTAATAGTTGGCGTGACGACTTCTTCAAGACACGATGATGGAGATCATGATGATGGAGATCATGGTGTCGAGCCGGTGACAAGATGATCATGGTGCCCCGAAGATGGAGATCCAAGGAGCAAGATGATATTGGCCATATCATGTCACTTTAATTGATTGCATGTGATGTTTATCATGTTTATGCATCTTGTTTACTTAGAACGACGGTAGTAAATAAGATGATCTCTCACTAAAATTTCAAGAATTGTGTTCCCCCTAACTGTGCACCGTTGCTAAGGATCGTTGTTCTGAAGCACCACGTGATGATCGAGTGTGATAGGTTCTAACGTTCGCATACAACGGGTGTAAGCCAGATTTACACAAGCAATACACTTAGGGTTCACTTGACGAGCCTAGCATGTACAGACATGTCCTCGGAACACGGAAGACCGAAAGGTCGAACACGAGTCGTATAGAAGATACGATCAACATGAAGATGTTCACCGTTGATGACTACTCCGTCTCACGTGATGATCGGACACGGGCTAGTCGATTCGGATCGTGTATCACTTAGATGACTAGAGAGATGTCAATATGAGTGGGAGTTCATTAGAATTTGATTAAGATGAACTTAATTATCATGAACTTAGTCTAAATTCTTTACAATATCTCTTGTAGATCAAATGGCCCACGCTCATGTTACCCTCAACTTCAACGCGTTCCTAGAGAAATCCAAGTTGAAAGACGATGGTAGCAACTACACGGACTGGGTCCGTAACCTAAGGATCATCCTCATAGCTGCCAAGAAAACTTATGTCCTAGATGCACCGTGTGATGGCCTGGCTTATTAGGGATGATAGACTACTCATATCAATAAGGAATTCCTTCTTTTCTGGGAGCCCATTCGGATAGAACTCCAAAGTTAAGCATGCTCAGCTTGGAGTAGTTTCAGGATGGGTGACCGACCGGGAAGTTGCTCCCGGGTGCACACGAGTGAGGACAAAGTGCGCAGAAAAGACTAGTATTGATATGTGAGGCCAGTCTAGATCCCGCCAGGAGTAACGACCACCGACGGGTGTGTCCGGGGCGTTACAAGTTGGTATCAGAGCCGACCCTCGCGGTTACACGGATGTTTGCGGACAGTTTGCAGTCATGTTGTGCATGACGTTTGTGACCCGTCGTGGCACACGGCATGGCACATGTGTTGTCCTGGAAGCACAGACGGTTGTGCCAAGAGGGAACGTTCCTATGGCCCGACGAGGACGTCGGTTCCTCTGAGTGAGGGTGTATGTGATGGCCTGGCTTATTAGGGATGATAGACTACTCATATCAATAAGGAATTCCTTCTTTTCCGGGAGCCCATTCGGATAGAACTCCAAAGTTAAGCATGCTCAGCTTGGAGTAGTTTCAGGATGGGTGATCGACCGGGAAGTTGCTCCCGGGTGCACACGAGTGAGGACAAAGTGCGCAGAAAAGACTAGTATTGACATGTGAGGCCAGTCTAGATCCTGCCAGGAGTAACGACCACCGGCGGGTGTGTCCGGGGCGTTACACACCGCTAGGTGACGCTCCCGCCCCGGCAAACCAAAATGTTATGAACGCTTGGCAGTCGCGTTGTGATGATTACTCCCTGGTTCAGTGCGCCATGCTTTACAGCTTAGAATCGGGGCTCCAAAAGCGTTTTGAGCACCACGGGGCATTTGAGATGTTCCAAGAGCTGAAAATGGTTTTCCAAGCTCATGCCCGAGTCGAGAGATATGACGTCTCCGACGCATTCTACAGCTGTAAGATGGAGGAAAACAGTTATGTCAGTGAGCACATCCTCAAGATTTCTGGATTGCACAACCGCTTGTCTCAGTTGGGAATGAATCTCCCAGACGAAGCGGTCGTAGACAGAATCCTCGAGTCGCTCCCACCAAGCTACAAGAGCTTCGTGTTGAACTTCAATATGCAGGGGATGGAGAAGTCCATTCCCGAGGTGTATTCGATGCTGAAATCAGCGGAGGTGGATATCAAGAAAGAACATCAAGTGTTGATGGTCAATAAAACCACTAAGTTCAAGAAGGGCAAGGGTAAGAAGAACTTCAAGAAGGACGGCAAGGGAGTTGCCGCGCCCGGTAAGCCTGTTGCCGGGAAGAAGCCAAAGTATGGACCCAAGCCTGAGACAGAGTGCTTTTATTGCAAGGGAACGGGTCACTGGAAGCGGAACTGCCCCAAATACTTAGCGGACAAGAAGGCCGGCAACGTCAAAGGTATATGTGATATACATGTTATTGATGTGTACCTTACCAGCGCTTGTAGTAGCTCCTGGGTATTCGATACCGGTGCAGTTGCTCATATTTGTAACTCTAAGCAGGAGTTGCAGAATAAGCGGAGACTGGCGAAGGACGAGGTGACGATGCGCGTCGGGAATGGTTCCAAGGTCGATGTGATCACCGTCGGCACGTTGCCTCTACATCTACCCTCGAGATTAGTTTTAAACCTCAATAATTGTTATTTAGTACCAGCTTTGAGCATGAACATTGTATCTGGATCTCGTCTTATGCGAGATGGCTACTCATTTAAATTCGAGAATAATGGTTGTTCTATTTATTTGAGAGATATGTTTTATGGTCATGCCCCGCTGGTCAATGGTTTATTTTTGATGAATCTCGATCGTGATGATACACATATTCATAGTGTGAATGCCAAAAGATGTAAAGTTGATCATGATAGTCCCACATACTTGTGGCATTGTCGCCTTGGTCATATTGGTGTCAAACGTATGAAGAAGCTTCATGCTGATGGACTTCTGGAGTCTCTTGATTATGAATCATTTGACACGTGCGAACCATGCCTCATGGGCAAGATGACCAAGACTCTATTCTCCGGAACAATGGAGTGAGCAACCAACTTATTGGAAATCATACATACCGATGTGTGCGGTCCAATGAGTGTTGAGGCTCGCGGAGGCTATCGTTATGTTCTCACCCTCACGGATGACTTGAGTAGATATGGGTATATCTACTTGATGAAGCACAAGTCTGAGACTTTTGAAAAGTTCAAGGAATTTCAGAATGAGGTTGAGAATCAACGAGACAAGAAAATAAAGTTCTTACGATCGGATCGTGGGGGTGAATATTTGAGTCATGAGTTTGGCACGCACCTTAGGAAATGTGGAATTGTTTCACAATTGACACCGCCCGGAACACCTCAGCGTAACGGTGTGTCCGAACGTCGGAATCGTACTCTGTTGGACATGGTGCGATCTATGATGTCCCTTACCGATTTACCGCTATCTTTTTGGGGTTATGCTTTAGAGACTGCCGCATTCACTTTAAATAGGGCTCCGTCAAAATCCTTTGAGACGACACCGTATGAACTTTGGTTTGGCAAGAAACCGAAGCTGTCGTTCCTGAAAGTTTGGGGTTGCGATGCTTATGTCAAGAAACTTCAACCTGAAAAGCTCGAACCCAAATCGGAAAAATGCATCTTCATAGGATACCAAAGGAAACGATTGGGTACACCTTCTACCATAGATCCGAAGGCAAAGTCTTTGTTGCCAAGAATGGATCCTTTTTGGAGAAAGAGTTTCTCTCGAAAGAAGTGAGTGGGAGAAAAATAGAACTTGATGAGGTGAGAGTCACCCCTCCTGAACCGGAAAGTAGCGCAGCGCAGGAAATTGTTCCTGAGGTGCCTGCACCGACAAGGGAGGAAGTTGATGATGATCATCATGAAGAAACAGATCAAGTTACTACTGAACTTCAAAGGTCCACAAGGGCACGTTCCGCACCAGAGTGGTATGGAAACCCTGTCATGGGAATCATGTTGCTAGACAACGGTGAACCTTCGAACTATGAAGAAGCGATGGCGGGCTCGGATTCCAATAAATGGCTTGGAGCCATGAAATCCGAGATAGAATCCATGTATGAAAACAAAGTATGGACTTTGGTGGACTTGCCTGATGATAGGCACGCCATAGAAAATAAATGGATATTTAAGAAGAAGACAGACGCGGATGGTAATGTGACCATCTATAAGACTCGGCTTGTCGCTAAGGGTTATCGACAAGTTCAAGGGATTGACTACGACGAGACTTTCTCTCCCGTAGTGATGCTGAAGTCAGTCAGAATCATGTTAGCTATTGCCGCATTCTATGATTATGATATATGGCAAATGGACGTCAAAACGGCATTCCTTAATGGCTTCCTCAAGGAAGAGTTGTATATGATGCAGCCGGAAGGTTTTGTCGATCCAGAAAATGCTAACAAGGTATGCAAGCTCCAGCGCTTGATTTACGGGCTGGTGCAAGCATCTCGGAGTTGGAATATTCGCTTTAATGTTGTGATCAAAGCGTTTGGCTTTATACAGACTTATGGAGAAGCATGTATCTACAAGAAAGTGAGTGGGAGCTCTGTAGCATTTCTCATATTATATGTGGATGACATATTGCTGATGGGAAATGATATAGAACTCTTGGAAACTGTAAAGGCCTACTTGAATAAGAGTTTTTCAATGAAGGACCTTGGAGAAGAAGCTTACATATTAGGCATCAAAATCTATAGAGATAGATCGAGACGCCTCATCGGTTTTTCACAAAGTACATACCTTGATAAGATATTGAAGAAGTTCAATATGGATCAGTCCAAGAAGGGGTTCTTTCCTGTTTTGCAAGGTATGAGATTGAGCAAGGCTCAGTCCCCGACCATGGCAGAAGATAGAGAAAAGATGAGTGTCATACCCTATGCCTCGGCCATAGGTTCTATCATGTATGCCATGCTGTGTACCAGACCTGATGTGAACCTTGCCATAAGTTTGGTAGGGAGGTACCAAAGTGATCCCGGTATGGAACACTGGACAGCGGTCAAGAACATCCTAAAGTACCTGAAGAGGACTAAGAATATGTTTCTCGTTTATGGAGGTGACGAAGAGCTCACCGTAAAGGGTTACGTCGATGCTAGCTTCAACACAGATCTGGATGACTCTAAGTCACAAACCGGATACGTGTATATTTTGAACGGTGGAGCAGTCAGTTGGTGCAGTTGCAAACAGAGCGTGGTGGCGCATTCTACATGTGAAGCGGAGTACATAGCTTCTTGCGAAGCAGCGCAGGAAGGAGTCTGGATGAAGGAGTTCATCACCGACCTAGGAGTCATTCCAAGCGCGTCAAGCCCGATGACTCTCTTCTGTGACAACACTGGTGCTATTGCCATTACCAAGGAGCCCAGGTTTCACAAGAAGACCAAGCACATCAAGCGCCGTTTCAACTCCATCCGGAATTATGTTCAAGATGGAGACATAGATATTTGTAAAGTGCATACGGATCTGAATGTTGCAGACCCGTTGACTAAATCTCTTCCACGGGCAAAACATGATCAACACCAGGACTCTATGGGTGTTCGATTCATCACAATGTAACTAGATTATTGACTCTAGTGCAAGTGGGAGACTGTTGGAAATATGCCCTAGAGGTAATAATAAAAGTATTATTATTATATTTCCTTGTTCATGATAATCTTCTGTTATTCATGCTTGAATTGTATTGTACGGAAACAGCGATACATGTGTGAATATATAGACCACAATGAGTCCCTGGTAGGCCTCTAGTTACCAGCTCGTTGATCAACAGAAGGTCACGGTTTCCTGACCATGGACATAGGATGTCAGTGATAATGGGATCACATCATTGGGAGAATGATGTGATGGACAAGACACAATCCTAAGCATAGCACGAGATCGTATAGTTCGTAATGCATAAGCTTTTCGGTGTCAAGTATTTATTCCTTAGACCATGAGGTTGTGCAACTCCCGGATGCCATAGGAATACTTTGGGTGTGCCAAACGTCACAACATAACTGGGTGGCTATAAAGGTACGTATCGGGTATCTCCGAAAGTGTCTGTTGAGTTGGTACGAACCGAGACTGGGATGTTGTCACTCCGTATGACGGAGAGGTACCTCTGGGCCCACTCGGTAATACATCATCATAATGAGCTCAAGGTGACTAAGGAGTTAGTCACGGGATGATGGATTACGGATCGAGTAAAGAGACTTGCCATGACGAGATTGAACATGGTATCGGGAATACCGACGATCGAATCTCGGGCAAGTACCGTACCGATGGACAAAGGGAATAACGTACGGGATTGAGTGAATCCTTGACACAGTGGTTCATTTGATGAAGATCATCGAGGAACACGTGGGAACCAACATGGGTATCCAGATCCCGCTGTTGGTTATTGACCGGAGAGTTGTCTCGGTCATGTCTACGTGTCTCCCGAACCCGTAGGGTCTACACACTTAAGGTTCGGTAACGCTAGGGTCGTAGAGATACATGCACGTGGAAACCCGAAAGTTGTTCGGAGTCCCGGATGAGATCCCGGACGTGACGAGGAGTTCCGGAATGGTCCGGAGGTAAAGAATGATATATAGGAAGTCCAGTTTCGGCCATCGGGTGATCTCCGGGGGTCACCAGGAGTGTCCCGGGACCACCGGAGGGGTCCCGGGGGTCCACCGGGTGGGGCCACCCATCCCGGTGGGGCCCCTAGGCCGCAAGGGGAAGGGGCCAGCCCCTGGTGGGCTGGCGCACCCTACTGGGCCCTCCCTCATGCGCCTAGGGTTGAAACCCTAGGGGAGGGAGGCGCCCCCTATGCCTTGGGGGGCAAGTTCCACCCCTAGGCCACCGCCCCCCTTGCAGATCCCATCTGCAGGGGCTGGCGCACCCCCGTGGCCCCCTATATATATGTGGGGGGAGAGGGCAGCCGCACCCAATCCTCTGGCACCTCTCCCCCTCCCGTCACACCTTCCTCCTCCTCCGCAGGGCGCCGGCGAAGCCCTGCAGGATTTCCCGCTGCATCCACCACCACGCCGTCGTGCTGCTGGATCTCTGACGACCTCTCCTCCCCCCTTGCTGGATCAACAAGGAGGTGACGTTGCTGTACCGGACGTGTGTTGAACGCGGAGGTGCCGTCTGTTCGGCGCTAGATCATCGGTGACGAAGAACGTGAAGAGTACGACTACTTCATCCACGCTTCTTCGAAAGCTTTCGCTCGCGATCTACAAAACGGTATGTAGATGCACTCTAATATGCTCGTTGCTAGATGTCTCCTTAGATGGATCTTGGTGAAAGCGTAGAAATTTTTTGAATTCTGCTACGTTCCCCAACAGGGGTTGCTTGGTCTTGTCGTTCTTCTTCTTCTTGGGCTTCGGAGCAAACCCAATTCCTTCCTTGGCAACAACTTCCTTTTGATTACTCAAAAGATCGTTGAGGTTCTTCTCACCTTGTATGCAAGACACAAGGCCTTTCTCAAGTTGCTTCTTTAACTTGGCCTTCTCCTCAACAAGATGCACATGCTCGCAACATGGGTTAGTAGCATTTGCATTGTCAATTAAAATCATGCGAGGAAAAGTAGCTTTCTATTTAGTTAGCGAAATTTGAAGTTGATAATGAGACTCTTTGAGGCTAGCATGTACACTCTTCAAGACCTTGTGAGCCTTGTCAAGTGTATCAAACTCCTCCTTGAGTCTAGCATGGTCAACTACAAGTTTTGCCTTCTCGGAATTGAGCACATGTGAGACAACTAAAGCATGATCAAGATCTTTCTTTAATTTAGCATAATCATCGTTGTGTGACTCCTCAAGAGCCAAACGAAGACCACACTCTTCCTCAAGAGCATTAGAGAGATCCGATATCTCATCGGCGTAGTCTCGACTATGACCCTCCATTTTAGAGATGGTCTCCTCGTGAGCCTCGATCATGTCATTGGCTTCACCAAGTTGTTCCAAGAGAGCAATGGTACGTCTCCAACGTATCTATAATTTTCTATTGTTCCATGCTATTATATTATTTGTTTTGGATGTTTAATGGGATTTATTATACACTTTTATATTATTTTTGGGACTAACCTATTAACCCAAGGACCAGTGCAAAATGCTGTTTTTTGCCTATTTCAGTGTTTCACAGAAAAGGAATATCAAACGGAGTCCAAACGGAAGGAAACCTTCGGGAGAGTTATTTTGGGAACAAATACAACACAGAAGACTTGGAGTACACGCCAGGGAAGGAACGAGGCGGCCACAGGGGCAGGGGCGCGCCCCCCACCCTCGTGGGCCCCTCGTGGCTCCCCTAACGTGCCTCCTCCTCCTCCTATATATACCTACATGCCCTAAAAACATCGAGGAGCACCACGAAACCCTAATTTCACCGCCGCAAGATTCTGTTCCCGTGAGATCCCATCTTGGAGCCCGTTCCGGAGCTCCACCGGAGGGGGAATCGATCACAGAGGGCTTCTACATCAACACCATAGCCTCTCCGATGAGTTGTGAGTAGTTTACCACAGACCTTCGGGTCCATAGTTATTAGCTAGATGGCTTCTTCTCTCTCTTTGGATCTCAATACAAAGTTGTCCACGATCTTCATGGAGATCTATTCGATGTAATTCTTTTTGCGTTGTGTTTGTCGTGATCCGATGAATTGTGGGTTTATGATCAAGATTATCTATGAACAATGTTGGATTCTTTTCTGAAATCTTTTATGCGTAATTTAAATATCCTTGCAAGTCTCTTCGAATTACGATTTGGTTTGGCCTACTAGATCGGTAGTTCTTGCAATGTGAGAAGTGCTTGGCTTTGGGTTCAATCTTGCGGTGTCCTTTCCTAGTGACAGTAGGGCAGCAAGGCACGTATTGTATTGTTGCCATCGAGGATAAAAAGATGGGGTTTATATCATATTGCATGAGTTTATCCCTCTACATCATGTCATCTTGCTTAAGGCGTTACTATGTTCTTATGAACTTAATACTCTAGATGCATGCTGGATAGCGGTCGATGTGTGGAGTAATAGTAGTAGATGCAGAATCGTTTCGGTCTACTTGTCACGGACGTGATGCCTATATACAATGATCATGCCTAGATATTCTCATAACTATGCGCTTTTCTATCAATTGCTCGACGGTAATTTGTTCACCCACCGTAGAAATCTGCTATCATGAGAGAAGTCACTAGTGAAACCTATGCCCCCCAGGTCTATCTTTTATCATATTAGTTTCCGTCAACTTGCCAATTTATGTCGCCGTTGTTTTATTTTGCAATCTTTACTCTCAATATACATATCAAAAATACCAAAAATATTATCTTATCATCTCTATCAGATATCACTTTTCCAAGTGGCCGTGAAGGGGTTGACAACCCCTTATCGTGTTTGTTGCAAGGTTCTTATTTGTTTGTGCAGGTATGAGGGACTGACGCGTGGTATCCTACTGGATTGATACCTTGGTTCTCAAAAACCGAGGGAAATACTTACGCTACTGTGCTGCATCACCCTTTCCTCTTCGAGGGAAAACAACGAAAGCTCAAGAAGTAGCAAGAAGAATTTCGGGCGCCTTTGCCGTGGAGATCTATGCAAAAGTCATATACCAAGTACATATCACAAACCCTTATCCCTCGCATTACATTATTAACCATTTGCCTCTCGTTTTCCTCTCCCCCAGTTCACCCTTTCTGTTTTATTCGACCTTCTTTTTCCGTTCGCCTCTTTTTCGCTTGCTTCTTGTTTGCTTGTGTGCTGGATTGCTTGTTTGTCACTATGGCTCAAGACAATACCAAATTGTGTGACTTCTCCAATACCTCTATTATGACTTATTTTTTTCACCTTTTGGTTGGTTTTAGACTGGTCTCCCGGAGAAGTAGCGACGGTAGAAAGCATTTTTATTACTCCTGTTGAAGGAGGCAGTGGTCCAATTGGCTATTGAAATCAGTGGATTCCGCCCAGAGTAATCGCTAAAATAGTGGAGCCAGTAACAATAATTATTTTATTAGCACTCCGATTGCTCCTATTACCGATGCTGAATCTTGTGAAATTAATGCTGCTCTGTTGAATCTTCTCACGAAAGATCAATTTTTTGACCTTCCTAGTGAAGATTCCGCTACCCATCTAAACAAATTTGTTGACTTGTGCGATATGCAAAAGAAGAGGGATATGGATAATGATATTGTTAAATTGAAGCTATTTCCGTTTTCGCTTAGAGATCGTGCTAAAACTTGGTTCTCTTCTTTGCCTAGAAATAGTATTGATTCATGGAATAAGTGCAAAGATGCCTTTATCTCTAAGTATTTTCCTCCCGCTAAGATTATCTCTCTTAGGAACGATATTATGAATTTTAAGCAACTAGATCATGAGCATGTTGCACAAGCTTGGGAGAGAATGAAATTAATGATACGTAATTGCCCTACACATGGTTTGAACTTATGGATGACTATACAAAACTTTAATTCTAGGCCTTTCCCTAGTAATTCCTCTAATAATTATGGTAATTCCTACAACTCTTATGGAAATTTTAATACGATGGCCTCTAATTTTGAGACTAGTGTTAAAGAATTTATGAATTCGCAAAAGAATTTCAATGCTATGCTTGAAGAAAAATTGCTTAAGATTGATGAGTTGGCTAGAAACGTGGATATAATTTCTCTTGATGTTGATTCTTTGAAACTTAGATCTATTCCACATAAGCATGATATCAATGAGTCTCTGAAAGCCATGATAATTTCCATTGATGAGTGCAAAGAAAGAACCGCTAGGATGCGTGCTAAAAAAGATTGCTTTGTGAAAGTGTGTTCTTTTAGTTCTCTAGTTAACAAATATGAAGATCTAAAAGTGATTCATGTGTCTCCTATTAAATCCTTGTTTTCTAGTATGACTCTTGATAAAGATGGGACTGGAGATGAGTCTACTTTAGTTAAAAGGCGTCCCAATGATTCCGAGTTTTTAGATCTTGATGCTAAAATTGTTAAAAGTGGGAGTGAAGAGGTCAAAACTTTACATAGTAATGAACCCACTACTTTGGATCTCAAAGGATTTAATTATGATAATTTCTCTTTGATAGATTATATTTCCTTGTTGCAATCCGTGCTAAATTCTCCTCGTGCTTATAGTCAAAATAAAGCCTTTCCCAAACACATCGTTGATGCTTTAATGCAATCTTATGAAGATAAACTTGAATTAGAAGTTTCTATCCCTAGAAAACTTGAATTGGCAGATGACCGAGGACATGGCCTTGTGGTAAGGCATCATGGCCTTGAGAAACTTGCACTTGATCCAATTGTCATATGTATCCTTGATCCCATGATCACGAAGTGAAACCGCAAGAGTGGTTAATCTTCGATAAAGTTCACGAGGATCTTCATCTTTGATCATGGCAAACTCATCGGCTTCATCTTGCACAACCTCATAGTTTGAGCGTTGAATGCTTGCGCTTCCCCGGTACAAGGAACCAACATGCTCCCATGCTTCCTTGGCCACGGAGAAGGGTCGAAGATGTGCAATATCTTCGGGAGGGATGGCTTCTTGAAGAATGCAAAGAACAGACTCGTTGAATTGATGATCTGCAGCTTCTCTTGGAGTTAAGTTGTAAGGATCATGCGGGTAGAAACCTTGCTCAATGATTCTCCAAAGATTAGTATAACAATGGTTTAAATAACGTTTAAAATGACATGTCCAAGTAGCAAAATCAGCATTTTTCACAAACTTAGGAGGAGGACCAACCGAATTTAGATACGGTGTGGGAACGGGTCCTCCATAATTGATGGGAGGTGCAGATGAGCAAAGATGCCACTCCCATTCTTAGTCATCGGGACTTGCTCACTACTAGCTTCTCCCTTATCGGGAATAGAATCCGACACGTTGTTAGCGGGATGAACCACTTCCAACGGTGCGATGGGTAACTTAAGACCCTGAAGAAATTCTTTGAACATGCCTTTGACCCCGGTCGTCAATGAGTCTTTCAATGTGTCCAAAGCCACATTGAACTCCTCATGAGAGACCGAGGGTCCCCCATCGGACGTAGGCAAGGACGGATTTCCACCAGAGTGTCCATCCGTCTCGACTACGTTGTCACCCATACTCTTTGGACGGTAAAGTCCTTAATAAAGAGACGAGGCTTTGATACCAATTGAAAGGATCGATATGGTTGACTAGAGGGGAGGTGAATAGGCAACTAACACTTTTTAAAATTTCTTAACCAAATAAAACTTAGCAACAATATAGGTTGTCTAGATATGCAACTAGGTGAGCAACCTATATGATGCAACAATACTAAGCACACAAGCAAGCACAAGGGACTAACACAATAAAGCTTGCACAAGTAAAGGTGAGAGATAACCAAGAGTGGAGCCGGTGGAGACGAGGATGTGTTACCGAAGTTCCTTCCCTTTGAGGGGAAGTACGTCTCCATTGGAGCAGAGTGGAGGCACAATGCTCCCCAAGAAGCCACTAGGGCCACCGTATTCTCCTCACGCCCTCACACAATGCGAGATGCCATGATTCCACTATTGGTGCCCTTGGAGGCAGCGAACGGACCTTTACAAACAAGGTTGGGGCTCTCTCCACAACTGAATTGGAGGCTCCCAACGAAACCACGGAGCTTTACCTCAATGGAATGTGGCTCCGAGGTGACCTCAGCCATCTAGAGTGCTCAAACACCCAAGAGTAAAAAAATCCACACAAGAAAGTATGGGGGAAGCAAATATCATTTGGTGGAAGTGTAGATCTAGGTCTGCTCCTTCAATCCCTAGAAAATCAACAAGTTTGAGTGGCTAGGGAGAGAGATCGGTCAAGAGAGCTTGAGAAGCATTAATGGTGGAGTGAGAGAGGCAAGAGGTAAGTGTGGTAGGTGGAAGAACCACCCATATATAGTAAACCCTAAAATCCAACCGTCACCGCGAAAATAGCACTGCAGCGTTACAACCGCTCCTTGGCCCGGTACAACCGGGACTCACGGGTTACCTATAGAAACCCTACCAAGTGGTACAACTGGACCTGCAGGCGGTAGTACCGGTTGTGGAGTACAACCGGAACAACCGCCCAGCCACCGCTCAACCTCCCCATAGAACCAGTAGGGTGTCACCCCTGAGTGCGGTGATCGAGCGGTATAGGTCCGGTGCAACCACCTGGCCCTGGATACTTGGGTGACTAAGTCCCGAGTGGTAGAACCGCTCAGGGCACCGGTAGTACCGGTGTGTGGGGCACAGCCGGACCAACCGGGCCACCACCGCCCAAGTACCGCATCAAACCAGAATCCTGGCCGGTTGATGAGCGGTACATGGCCGGTACAACCGTCAGAGACACCCGCAGTCATTTGTAAGCATGGTGGTGGTACAACGGCCCGGGAGCGGTGGTAGAACCGCTTGGTTATGCTTGGGCTGCTCAACCCCAGAGTATCACCCCTGGGGCGGTGGTTGAGTAAGTGCTAGGAGCCAATGATGCAACCACTCGAACGAGCGGTACAACTTCTAGAAGAACACAGTAAGTAGTAGAAAGAAAGGGAGATCTCTCTCACACTGAACAAGGAAGGCAACGAGGCGGTGGCAAAAGTGTACCTGCAGAATTTCCCCCAACTCCTTCCAATGTGGATTCCCTCTTAACAGTATGGGTTCCCTACGACCAAAGAGATAAACACGTAGAAAACACCGTCTTCAATCTTTTCCTTCCAGAGAGAATAGCAAACCGATGCAAGCCTAACCATCGAGAACCTGAAGCACTTAGCACAAGATTAGACCACAAAGGGTTGTCATCATCATCCAAAACATAAAGAGGGGTAATGCCCTTAAAAGAGCCCCCCGTGCAAGGCAGGGGGAAGAAGAGGGCGGCTGCCGCTGATGCGGGCACGGCCACACCCCGAAGGAGGCTGAACCTATCTGCTTGTTCGGACTCATCGTCCAAACATAGCTTTGTGGTGAAGCTTAGGGAGAAGCCCCCGACCGAAACGTAAGTTTCTCCAGATATATTAATTGTTGCACCTTGTTTGTTTAGAATTTTAATGCTTACTTAGTATTTCTCACCTGCTGTCCTACAGGCCTCCCTGAGCACACCCCGACGCCTCCTTATCGGAGGGGAACTCTCTAGTGCCTAGAGAGATGTAGAGTGACCTGCTGGTCCAAGCTGCATCACCCGTATCCGGCGGGGACACCGAAGTGTCCTCCCAGCGTGTGTCTTCCGCTCGAGGAGATGGGGGCGGGGCAAGTGACAGGGTAACCGAGGGTAACAGCTCGGCTGCCGCTGACCATGGGGAAACAATCCCCATGGAGATCAAAGACGGGGGGCCCAGACAGTCCGGAGCCCTGCAGAATATTGATCCGGAGCCTAGCACAGCTCCGGGGTCCCAAGACCAGATCCCCAAGGCGGGGGAGGATACGACGGCGCCCAGGGTCAATCTGGAGGCGCTGGACCCTCTGGAGGGAGCACTATAGAGTGCTTCCGTCGTGGAGGAGCACCGCACCATGATTGGTGCGGTGATGAAGAAGATTCAGTCCGTCAAAGGCAGACTGAATGAAGCCTTTAACAACCCGTTAATAGGCTTTGAGGTAATCAATGTAATGTTCTTTATGGAACTTTATTTGTTTTATATGCACATATATAGCGAGTAGCCCCTGATGCTTTGTGTGATTCTGAACAGATTCGGGCGAAGTATCCATATTATAGCATATTATAGAGCTGAACTGTATGCTTGTGTATTTGAAGAGGCTTCACTAGTTGCAGAAACTGTACGAGATGCAAAGGTTGCCGAACTAAATCGGAAGCTTTTGTTGGCCAACGTGAACCTTGACCGCGTCAACCAGCGTTTAGAAGAAACGCAAGGTATGCGTATTTAAAAATTAAGATGTCAAGAAGACTAAGTAATTGGGTATGAGTATAGAATCTTTATGATATTATGTATTACACAGTTGGTGCCACTGAGCTCGAGGCCCTCAAGGGCGAGCTCGCGAAGGCCAACAAGGAGGCCGAGGCAAGCAAGGCAATCGCTGACAAAGCGGTTGCCGAACTAGAGGCCGAAAAGGTCGCGTGCCAATAGCACATGGCTCGGGTGTCCAAAGTCGAGGATGAACTCAAAGATGCTATTCGCAACTGCAAGGCGTTGGAGTTGAAGGCTTCGGAACAAGCATCCGAGCTGAATGCGGCAGTTAAGGCTGCCCAGGATGCGCAAAGCGAGTCGTGTAGCGCCTGTGAAGAAATCAAGCAGGCGCGGGAGATAGCATCTGGTAAGACTTTTGTCTTACCGAGCATCTTTGGAGGGCGGAAGTATCTTGGGCTGACACGGTTATGGAGTTCTCCAGGCGTGTTTGCTGATCTTCCGAGGAGCAGTGCTGACGCCACCCAATACTTCCGAGCCTAGGAGGGGAACGACACGGAGAAGCTGTTTTGGTCGCAGTTCTATGCGCCAAAACATCCGGTGCCCCTCAACGACCAGATGAAGCAGCTGGTCGAGCTGCACAATATGGCGGGTTTGGCCATGAAAGACTTGATAGTCCGGCTATGGCCCGCAAATCCAATCCCAAGTAGCTATTTTGGATTGGTGAAGCAGCTCGTCGAAGCGAGTCCGCGGGTCGACGTGTTGAAGCATTCGGCCTGCATAGAGGGTGCTCAGATGGCCTTCGCTTGCGTAAAAGTGCAATGGGCGAAGATGAGGGCGCAGGATATAGCTACTGCTGGCCCACCTTGTAGAAATACTTCGAGGACGTCATAGAAGGTGCCCGCCTTGTAGAAGGCAAGTGCTCAAAAGATGTTATCTTTGAGTAATTGTATCCGGTTGTAAAGACTTGAGCTTATGAACCGATGTATATAACTTTTGCGCTATTATAATGTGAGCAACTTTTACCTCCTGTGTGGATGTTTATTTAAATCGGAAAGTTTCCAGTCGTCGGCTACAGCCCCCATGTACATAGTACTAGGGTGTTCGGTCATATGTGTAGACACTCTTTATCCAACGTCTTGGTCCGTGTAGGAGGTGTATGCGGAGCGAACCAAGCAATCAGACTATGTGGCGTTATTGCTTTCACTTAGCCATAGGAGTTTGACAAGTGGGGCTAGGTACTAGCCCCTGGTGCGGATATGGTATTTCTGAATTAAGGTATCCATTTGCGCGTGGCTGGGCAAAAAAAAACCAACCCTTTGTATAACACGGGGTAGATCTCCATTGATCATAGTATATCACTAAGTCACCGGATCGCGGACCAGGTTCTCACATATCATGATAGTCAGTTTTCGGATTCTCTACAGAGGTACTTGACCGGACGAGCTATAAGTACAATTGCAGTAGTTCTCCCTTTACACCCTAGCCGAACAATCGGGAACGTAGGGGTAAGCACATGAGCCGGGCAACCCAACTATTGACCCAAGACATGATTCGGAACTGATGCATATAGAGCAAATATCCAGGATGCCGAACACTCCTTATAGGTGTTCTGACTTTTCGACATATATCGGGCTGAATACATCCCCTGGTAATTTTCCATGTTGACAAGGCACATGTGGCAATCTTACATGGGGAGAGAACACATGTGGTGAGAGAATAAAACTCCAAACATAATATGAACCCAGTTGTTTCTATAATATCTCGTTATAGTACGGCGAGCCGTAAACTTATAGATAATGCCGATAACTTTCTTGGACATTTTACATGCCAGAAAAGTATAAAACAAAAAGAGAAAAAAGGTTTACACAGGGTCTTAATCTAAAAAGAAACATTAGCGCGGGTCCATGTTGCACGTCTGCGCCGTTTTCTCCTCTGTGATGTGTCCTTGAAGGGGGGAGTGTGATGGCCATCTGTAAAAAAAGAGAAAAAAGAAAAAACCTGGAAAAGAAAAGAAATGAAGTGTGGCCATAAACAAAACCGGTTCATTAAGTGAACCTTGAAAGATAATTTTAGAGTCCGAATAGGGTCGAGCCGAACTACGGACTATTTGTATGCAGTGTGCCCCCAGCGCCGCCCAAGGGATTTTGAGGGCATAATTTTGTACACGAGGCACGTATGTTATCACCTTATGGGGCAGTCGATGGGGGCGTAACTGCTAATCTAGCTTAGGTTCATCTGAGCTGCCGCACTGAGGCGTATGCCGGACATGTTTAGCTGTGTCCGTGGTTTTAATGACCGATAGGTTGTCCGGCTTGAATAGGCCGTTTTGTACTTCGGCTGCTAAGCCCACAGTGTCCTCCTCCGCACGGAGAGAGCGCTCCATATTTCCATTGACCGTGATGACGCCACGTGGTTCAGGCATTTTAAGCTTTAGATAAGCATAATGTGGGAATGCATTAAAGCGGGCGAAGGCCGTTCTTCCGAGTAGTGCGTGATAACCACTTCGGAACGGAGCTATGTCGAAGATTAGCTCTTCGCTTCGAAAGTTATCGGGAGAGCCGAATACGACCTCCGATGTTAAACAGCCCGTGCAGCGGGCTTCTACGCCCGGAATCACTCCTTTAAAGGTCGCGTTGCTTGGCTTGATTCTTGACGGGTCGATCCCCATCTTGCGGACAGTGTCCTGATATATCAGATTGAGACTGCTGCCGCCGTCCATAAGGACTCGAGTGAGATGATATCCATCGATTATTGAGTCGAGCACTAGGGCAGCCGAACCTCCGTGACGGATACTAGTCGGATGATCCCTGCAATCAAAAGTGATCGGACAGGCCGACCATGGGTTGAATTTGGGGGCAACGGGCTCGACAGCGTAGACATCTCGAAGTGCGCGCTTGCGCTCCCTCTTTGGGATATGAGTGGCATAGATTATGTTCACTGTTTTGATCTCCGGTGGAAATTTCTTTTGTCCCCCTGTGTTCGGCTGGCGAGGTTCATCCTCGTCTTTGCTCTGAGGTCCCTTTCCCTTGTGTTCGGCGTTGAGCTTGCCGGCCTGCTTGAAGACCCAAAAATTACGGTTGGTATGGTTTGTAGGTTTTTCTGGGGTGCCATGGATTTGGCAGGGCCTGTCTAATATTTTGTCCAGGCTGGATGGACCATCTTTGTTGCCTTTGAATGGCTTCTTCCGTTGACCGGGTCTGGAGCCACTGAATCTGGCGTTTACCGCTGTATCATCTCGGCTTCCAGCATTATTTCGACGTTTGCTTTTATTACGTCATGGCTTCCTGTTGCCGTCCCTGACTTCAGATGTTCCAGGATCGCTGGTGCTGCTACGAGCTAGCCAGCTGTCCTTGCCCGCGCAAAAGCGGGTCATGAGTGTAGTTAGGGCTGCCATTGTTCTCCTCTTTTCCTGGCCGAGGTGTCTAGCTAGCCATTCGTCCCGGACACTGTGTTTGAAGGCTGCTAAGGCTTCGGCGTCCCGATAGTCGACGATTTGGTTTTTCTTAGTGATAAACCGATTCCAAAGCTTGCGGGCTGACTCCGCAGGTTGTTGGATGATATGACTTAGATCGTCAACATGCGGGGGCCGGACATAGATCCCTTGAAAATTAGCCCAAAAAGCATCCTCAAGTTCTTCCCAACTTCCAATGGAGTTCTCTGGGAGGCTGCTTAGCCAGTGTCGGGCTGGTCCTTTCAACTTGAGGGGTAAGTATTTGATGGCGTGGAGATCATCTCCACGAGCCATGTGGATGTGAAGAATGAAGTCTTCTATCCAGACGGCAGGATTCGTTGTTCCGTCATACGCCTCGATATTTACGGGCTTAAACCCTTCTGGAAAGTCGTGATCCAGTACCTCATCGGTGAAGCACAGAGGATGTGCGGCACCCCTGTATTTTGCTATGTCATGGCGTATGTCCGACGGATGTGATGTTCGGTATTGACCCGAACTGGTATATGACCGACATGATTGGCTTGATGGCCGTCGCCCCGTGCGGGCGCATGGTCCCTAGATCCGTAGATGGATCCAGTCTTGCCGGCCTTTTTGTTCAGGTCCTCACGCAGTGGGGGTACGGGCTTGAGCTGCATCCTCCTTTCCTTTATGGGGTGGGGGTGCGGGCTTGTGCATGCTGTTGCTAGCCACTCTGTCTCGTTCACGAGGTGGTCGGTCCAGCTTGTCGGCGGTGTTATTCTTCGGCGGTATAGGCGTAGTGGCCTCGTCGTCGAATTCGGGCAGCAATTTACGCTTAGGTTAGCCTTTGGTTAGGTGATTGTAGCCATATTTTTGCTCAGCGTCTAGCACTTCGTTCCATCTATCATTGAGCGTGTCCTGTGCGGCTCGAAGCCGTCTCTGCCGCTTTTTCAAGCTCCTTGCGGTGGCAATAAGCCTCCGATGGAAGCGCTTTTGTTCTAAGGGTTCTTCTGGGATGATGTATTCGTCGTCGCGCAGGCTAACATCCTCTTTGTAGATAGGTTCATAGTTACTGTCTTCAGCATCACTGTCATCGGACAGCGGTTTCAAACTATGTTCGCCGTCCTCTCGCTCGTCCTGCTCCATCGCTGGGTCTGCGGGGTCTTCGGCTTGCTCCAGACTATCACTGTCGCTAGTGATAGTGTTGCTATCTTTTCCTTTACGGGATTTATTTCAATGCTTCAGACGCCGATGTTTGGGAGGTTCATCGACAGGCTTGTCTTTTGCGGGATCGTTTTCGCCGTCGCCCTCCTTCTCTTAGGTGTATCCACCATATACACGTCGTATGAGGACGTAGACGTCCATCGCCCGGTTACGGGCCGGTTTTGGTATGGATCTGCTCCGGCTTTGAGGTCCATCCCTTCGAAGTCTTCGGAAGCGTAGTCAAGTAAATCAGTTAGATCTTCGACCGTGGCTACCAAGTGGGTGGTGGGTGGGAAGCGAAATTCTTCATCATCAAACTCCAGTTCGAACCGGATATAATTCGGTTGTGTGTCTTCGGCTAAGGAGAGAGATTTTAATGAGTATAGCACATCGCCGAAAGGTGAGTGCCGGAAGATATCTACAGTGCAGAATTTGGCAATAGAAGCATGATCAAGCTTGAAGGGCGCAAATGCGTATGGTTCAGAACCTATAGCCGGAAACGAGTCCGGAGTTTCGGTAACACAGATCTCGCTCAGAGTTGGGTCCGCGTGCGGCTCCAGCGCCATTGAGTCTGTGGCTTCCTCGGCGGGGCTGAGCTTCCCGTCCTCAGGTGACGCGATCTGTTCCGGATCTAGGGCCAGAACGGTTACAGGTGCTATTTCCTGGTCCGATGACAAGGTTAGGTCATGTTCATCGTGGTGGCAGGGAGAGGTCGCCGTGGGCTCGAATCCGTCGAAGATCAAGTCTCCACGGATATCAGCAACGTAGTTCAAGCTTCCAAACCTGACCTGACGGTCAGGGGCGTAGCTCTCAACCTGCTCAAGGTGGCCTTCTGTGTTGGCACGGAGCATGAAGCCGCCGAACACAAAAAGCTGGCTAGGAGGGAAAGTTCCCCTGGTGGCGCCGTTGTGGTTGACGAAGTGATCCATCAGTCCTTCGATCGACAACATAGTGGAACTCTCAATGAAAGCACCAATGTCGGTGTCAAAACCGGCGGATCTCGGGTAGGGGGTCCCGAACTATGCGTCTGAGGATCGATGGTAACAGGAGACTGGGGACACGATGTTTACCTAGGTTCGGGCCCTCTCGATCGAGGTAATACCCTACTTCCTGCTATATTAATCTGGATGAATATGAGTACAAGAGTTGATCTACCTCGAGATTGTAATGGCTAGACCCTAAAGTGTAGCCTATGAGGATGTTATGATTCTCTAGCCTTTACGGACTAAACCCTCCAGTTTATATATGCACCAGAGGGGCCTAGGGTTTGTACATAACCAGCTTGCACACGAAGGAAAGATCACACCCGAACCTAAAACCTGCCATTATACGAATACATGAGTCCTATCCGGATACGAGAGACGATCTTCAACAATGATCTTCATGGCCAACCAGTCCGGCCCACCACGAGTTATCCAGCCACATGAGGACCCCTCAATCCAGGAGTCCCTCATTAACCATCAACACTTGATGCTCCTTTTTTATTTCTACCTCCGCAGCTTTGAGCATAGCGAAGAGCTCGGGAATTGTCTTCTGCATCCCTTGCATATTATAGTTCATCACAAAGCCTTTATAGCTTGGTGGCAGTGATTGAAGAACTCTATCAATAACACTATCTTCATCAACTTTGCAACCAAGTTGAGTCATATGATTGTAGTACCCAGACATTCTGAGCAAGTGTTCACTGATAGAACTGTTCTCCTCCATCTTGCAGCTATAGAACTTATTGGAGATTTCATATCTCTCAATTCGGGCATTTGCTTGAAATATTAACTTCAACTCTTGGAACATCTCATAAGCTCCATGACGTTCAAAACGTCTTTGAAGTCCCGATTCTAAGTCGTAAAGCATGGCACACTGAACTATCGAGTAGTCATCAGAACGAGCTTGCCAGACGTTCATAACGTCCGGAGTTGCTCCTGCAGTAGGCCTGTCACCTAGCGGTGCTTCTAGAACATAATTCTTATGTGCAGCAATGAGGATAATCCTCAAGTTACGGACCCAGTCCGTGTAGTTGCTACCATCATCTTTCAACTTAGCTTTCTCTAGGAACGCATTAAAATTCAAGGAAACAGTAGCACGGGCCATTGATCTACAATAACATAGATATGCAAAAACTATGAGGACTAAGTTCATGATAAATTAAAGTTCAATTAATCATATTACTAAAGAACTCCCACTTAGATAGACATCCCTCTAGTCATCTAAATGATCACGTGATCCAAATCAACTAAACCATGTCCGATATCATGTGAGATGGAGTAGTTTTCAGTGGTGAACATCTTATGTTGATCATATCTACTATATGATTCACGCTCGACCTTTCGGTCTCCAGTGTTCCGAGGCCATGTCTGTACATGCTAGGCTCGTCAAGTTTAACCCAAGTATCATGCATGTGCAAAACTGTCTTACACCTGTTGTTTTTGAACGTAGAGCTTATCACACCAGATCATCACGTGGTGTCTCAGCACGATGAACTTTCGCAACAGTGCATACTCACGGAGAACACTTGTACCTTGAAATTTTGTAAGGGATCATCTTATAATACTACTGCCATACTAAGCAAAATAAGAAGCATAATAAGATAAACATCACACGCAATCAAAAATATGTGACGTGATATGGCCATCATCATCTTGTGCTTTTGATCTCCATCTCCAAAGCATCGTATTGATCTCCATCGTCACCGGCTTGACACCATGATTTCATCGTAGCGTCGTGATCATCTCGCCAACTATTTATACTACTACTATCACTAACTCATAGTGATAAAGTAAAGCAATTACATGGCCTTCGCAATCCATACAATAAAGAACAGCCATAAGGCTCCTGCCAGTTACCGATAATTTACAAAACATGATCATCTCATACAATAACGTACAACTCGTCACGTCATGACCATATCACATCACAACATGCCCTGCAAAAACAAGTTAGACGTCCTCTACTTTGTTGTTGCAAGTTTTACGTGGCTGCTACGGGCTTAGCAAGAACCGTTCTTACCTACGCATACAAAAACCACAACGATTTTTTGTCAAGTGTGTTGTTTTAACCTTCACAAGGACCGGGTGTAGCCACACTTGATTCAGCTAAAGTGAGAGAGACAGACACCCGCCGGCCACCTTTAAACAACAAGTGCTCGCAACGGTGAAACCAGTTTCGCATAAGCGTACGCGTAATGTCAGTCCGGGCTGCTTCATCTCACAATACTGCCGAATCAAAGTATCACAGGTTGGTAATAAGTATGACTATTATCGCCCACAACTCATTGTGTTCTACTCGTGCATATCATCTACGCATAGACCTGGCTCTGATGCCACTGTCGGGTAACGTAGTATTTTAAAAAAAATCCTACGATCACGCAGGATCTATCTAGGAGAAGCATAGCAACGAGTGGGGAGAGTGTGTGTCTATGTACCCTCGTAGACCGAAAGCGGAAGCGTCTAGTGATGCGGTTGATGTAGTCAAACGTTTTCGCGATCCAACCGATCCAAGCACCGATATTACGACACCTCCGCGTTCAGCACACGTTCAGCTCGATGACGTCCAACGAACTCTTGATCCAGTTGAGCGTCGCGGGAGAGTTTCATCAGCACGACGGCATGGTGACAATGATGATGAAGTTACCGGCACAGGGCTTCGCCTAAGCACTGCAACGATATGACAGAGGTGTGTAACTGTGGAGGGGGGCACCGCACATGGCTAAAACTGATGTTAACTTGTGTGTCCTAGGGTGCCCCCTGCCCCCGTATATAAAGGAGCAAGGGGGAGGCCGGCCGGCCCAATAGGCGCGCCCAAGAAGGGCTACTCCTACTAGGAATAAGAATCCTATTCCTAGTAGGAGTCCACCAAGAGGGAAGGAGGGGGAAGGAAGGAGAGATAGAGGGAGAAGGAAGGGGGCGCCGCCCCCACCCCTTTCCTTGTCCAATTCGGACCAAGGGGGAGGGGAACGCGGCCCAGCCCTGTCCAGCCCTCTCTATCTCCACTAAGGGCCCAAGTGGCCCATTAGTCCCCCCTGGGGGTACCAATACCCCTCCGGCACTCCGGTTTAATCTGAAACTTCTCCGGAACACTTTTGATGTCCGAATATATTCGTCCAATATATCAATCTTTATGTCTCGACCATTTCAAGACTCCTCGTCATGTCCGTGATCACATCCAGGACTCGAACTACCTTCGGTGCATCAAAACACATAAACTCATAATACTGATCGTCATCCAACGTTAAGCGTGCAGACCCTACGGGTTCGAGAACTATGTATACATGACCGAGACTCATCTCCGGTCAATAACCAATAGCGGATCCTGGATGCTTATATTGGTTCCTACATATTCTACGAAGATCTTTATCGGTCAAACCGCATAACAACATACGTTGTTCCCTTAGTTATCGGTATGTTACTTGCCCAAGATTCGATCGTCGTTATCATCATACCTAGTTCAATAGCGTCACCGGCAAGTCTCTTTACTCGTTCCGTAATACATCATCTCGTGACTAACTCATTAGTCATTTGCTTGCAAGGCTTATTATGATGTGTATTACCGAGAGGGCCGAGAGATACCTCTCCAACGCTCGGAGTGACAAATCCTATTCTCGATCTATGCCAACACCACAAACACATTCGGATACACCTGTAGAGTATCTTTATAATCACCTAGTTACGTTGTGACGTTTGATAGTACACAAGGTGTTCCTCCGGTATTCGGGAGTTGCATAATCTCATAGTCATAGGAACATGTATAAGTCATGAAGAAAGCAATAGAAGTAAAAACTAAACGATCAAGTTGCTAAGCTAACGGATGGGTCTTCTCCATCAAATCATTTCCCTAATGATGTGATCCCGTTGATCAAATGACAACTCATGTCTATGGTCAGGAAACATAACCATCTTTGATTAATGAGCTAGTCTAGCAGAGGCATACTAGGGACACTCTGTTTCGTCTATGTATTCACACATCTACTAAGTTTCCGGTTAATACAATTCTAGCATGAATAATAAACATTCATCATGATATAAGAAAATACAAATAACAACTTTATTATTGCCTTCAGTCCAAGCTTGCGGTGGGTCGAGATACCAACCGCCAACCGGTCCCGAGCATAGAACTCATCTTGATGAAGTGACAACACTACACTGTCAAATTTGGCGAGGAGAAGCCCCTAGTCTAGCCGAGGTGATGGAGCAGGTCGGCGGGGTAACGCTGGAGCCCCCATGTCAACCGGCGTGTCATAGCTCGTTTGGCATGGTGGACGTCGGCTGGTAGAAACGGTGGTGCGGCGATGCCGACGCAGGGTGGCTCACCGAGGTGGCGTAGGCAAAGTAGTTTTCATGTGCACATATAAACAGTGCAAGCCAAAAATAATAGTAATAATATTCTTTCAAAAACAAAAATCTTTTACTTAATTAATTTAAATGATGTAAATAATTAAAGAAATATGGCATGAATGCAGAGGTCAATCCAGCAGAGTGGTCGCACGGAGATGTTGACACAGGAACGCATGCCAAGGTGACGCCACAACTTGGTCGACGCAAGCGGGACAACGACATCAGCTCGCCGAGGTGTCGGCGTGGCGTAGTCGAGGTCGATTATCTGGCGGGAGGTTGATATCGACATAGGTCGGCTGGTTAAGATGACGGCTAGAGACTGGCCAGAACGACGCCATGTACGAGCGTCGGTAGAATATCTCTGCAAAAATAATGCAGTACAAAACAATAAAAAACATTCTGCATATAATAATTTATGTGCTAAAAAATAGTTATGAAAAATATAACCTGTTTGGCGAACGATGTCCATATAGAAGACCGAAGGACATAAAAAAGCAGTCTATACAAATCTATGGTACCTTGTGGCGTGTGCTCGGACGTCCTTGTCTCCACATGATTGCTCTCGCATTCCAAAGAAAAACATGTGCTGCTTATGTGGACACTGGCGGCCCTAGTAATAATACTAGGGATTGCACATGGGAAGTGCACAAAAGACAGATGATTAGCGAAAAATATACTGTCTTAATTAAATAATAAAGAAAAGAGAAAAATGATTGGATCATCTTGTGTGTTGCTAGCGATCTTAATTCTTATCAGCCCATGCGTTAACACCCACACGTGTGGTGGGAATAAAACCTGTCTACGCGTCCTATAACACACAGATTGCACCATGTCACCGCATGCATGCATGTGAGAATCTTTTTGAATTTTTAGTTTTTAAAATGTTTTATCTCCTAAATGAAAAATTCGATTAAAGATCCGTTTTCATTATTAAATCCATCGCGACGAGATCTTCGAAACTAGATCTCATATCAATATGTTTCGACGACTTCTTTTTTGGGATTAAAAGTTGTCATGTCTATTGCATATGAATTATCATGGTGTTTACACTAAAGTTGTCATGATAGGTTTCAATTATTTTCTTTTACATGTAAAAGTAAATTTTGACATATTATAGAACGGGGAATGAATAAACTAGACTTGCCCTCAACCAGAAACTAAAATTGCCATGATACATGCACTTAAAATTGTCATGGTTCATACAAAAAAGTAATTTTTATGGTCAAATACTGGAATTGCCATCATCAAAATACTAAAATTGTAATGCTCTACAAACTAAAATTGCCGCATGGTAATTTTAGTTAAGCACTATGGCAACTACAATGTAAACATCATGGCAACTTTTGAACAAACAAATTTTCATCGAAACATATCAACATGGGGTCTAGTTTTGAAGATCTCTTCGACGCGGATTTAATGGTGAAAATAGATTTTTAATTTAATTTTTTAGATGAGATAAAGCATTTTTAAACCAAAAACCAAAAAATATTACTGCTGACGTCATCTGTTCACATGTGGTAAAATGAATGGTATTGAAGACGTATGGGCGATGTGCAAGACGCCACACGTGTGTGCGTTAGTTTTTTCCTAATACTAGGGATTGCACATGGGAAGTGCACAAAAGACAGATGATTAGCGAAAAATATATTGTCTTCATTAAATAATAAAGAAATGAGAAAAAGATCGGATCACCTAGTGTGTTGCCAGCGATCTGAATTCTTTCCGGCCCATGTGCACTGTTCTTATGGGCAGTACTAGCGTTGTCCAGTCTCCTCGGATGTACTATTACTACATGTTGAATTGTTTCTCTTTTTTGCTGCCTCCTTAAGGGGATATAAATAGTAGCATCTGTTCAGACTCACAGACAACACACACCACACGCACGCACACCGCACTCACACACCTTGCTGGAAGCCTAAACTAGACCTACACCTATATTCAGAGCGCCCGGTACAGGATTTCTATAACATCATGGGGCTCACAGACGCGGAGAGAGGCATATTATTAGCGGAATAATATTCCTGTGAACCGTACCGCCGAGCACTGTTCCTATGAACAGTGCCCCGGTGAGACACCCAGAATTCGTCCCCGTTGGGGATCGAACTCGGGGCGGGCTGGTGCGCCACCGCGCTCCCAACCACTGAGCCACGGCTCAGTCCTCGGTTGAATTGTTTCTTTTTTTTCTACAGCGGGTTACAGGAGTTGATGTCCAGCCAGCGTACGGGCCTGGCCCTGACCGCTTAGCCCAGGGCAATGCGTCTCATGCGGGACTTCCCCTGCGCTGGCCAAGAGTTTCGACCGCCAGTTCCCCTGCCACCGCTGCTCTAGCTGTGCGTCACCATCTGCCCCAGTATATATGGACGGCACTGGGCGCCGGTGCGCCGGCCGAATCGTTCGGCCGGTCGAGCCCCAGCCATTGGATGTGAGCCGCGCAGCCTTTGGATCTGGTAAAAAAAAACGTCCCAACAGCTTCTTCCTCGCGTGGTCAGGCTAGATCCACATCTCTCGCCCGGGGGAGCGCGGCGCGGCGGCTCCTGCCCCCTCCGGTGGCCATCCTCGTCGCCGGGCCCTCGCCGGCCTTCCTCATCGCCGGTCCCCGCCCTCGCCGGCCGTCCTCGTCGCTGGTCCCCACCATCCCGGCCGTCCTCGTCGTCGCGAGTTAATCAACGTCGTTTGAATGGATGTAGCAAAAAATTCACCGGTAGTAGCAAAAAAACAACTACGGTTGCAGCAAAAATCTTCTCGCCGCCGTCGCGAGGTCGCAGCTCCGCCTAGATGGACGTAGCAAAAACCTACGGCGGTAGTAGCAAAATCCTATTATGGTTTCAGCAAATCGTCGTCGCCGTCGCGAGGTCACAGCTCCGCCTTGATGGATGTAGCAAAAAACTTTGCCGGTGGTAGCAAAAATCGGCTACGGTTGAAGCTTTATTATCTACGGTTGAAGCTTTTTGCGACACCTTGAAGCTTTTTCCCTGTTGGCAGTAGCATCGGGCATTTCAGCATTTGAAGCTTTTGTCAACGCCGATTGAAGCTTTGTGCGATGCCGGATGTAGCCTTTTATTGTGGCAATGGTTGGTTCCAGCATCTGTCGCCGCTGGTTGAAGCTTTTCGCCGCATCGGTTGTAGCTTTCAATAACACCGGTTGTAGCAAAAATGCGATGCAGTTGTAGCAAAAATCAGCTGTGGTTCCAGCTCACTTGTTGGTTGAAGCAAAAATCAACTGCGCTTCCAGCTTTTGCTTTGGACGAAGAAGAAGATAAAGCAACAATTGGGGTGTGGACCCTATACATACGTGTCGCTCGGGGGTAGGAGGCAGCTCGCTCGCGTGGCCGCGACCGGTTGGGCGTTCGGCCGGTCCGCCGTTCCTAAACACTTTCTAGTATATATCTACGCACGCCTCCCGTTTTCTGTCCACATGGAGCAAAACCCGACCAGCGGAAAGAATAGCACATAAGAGTAACTCCGATGAGGCGATCCATTTCGTCCGCCCGCGTTCGTTTGGATCGGCGCGGACAAAAGTGGCGGCCCAACGCACCGACACAAACGGACGCGCGTCCGTTTTTCGTCCGCGGGCGACCCATTTCAGGCCCAATTTTGTGCCGGATTTGCGTCGGCGCGGACACGAGACGGACGCGCGCGTGCCTACTCCTCTCCCCGGGCCCGCCGGTCGGTGGCAGCCACTAACATTTCCTCCCATTTTCCCCAAAAAGGCTCCCGCCCGCGCGCGCCCCAGGCCCCCAACCAGCCATGGAGGACGCCATCGACCTCGACGCCGCTGCCGGCCTCGCCTCCCTCGCCTTGTCCACCGCCGTCGCCCCCTCCGGGAAAGGCAAGCCTCGTGCGCTGCGCAAGACCACCGCCGCGACCAAGCCGAAGAAGGCGCAGACGCCCGAACAGCGGGTAAGGGAGTCGGCTAAGAGGAAGGGCCGGAGGCACGTCGTGGATGCAAGGGATGAGGCCGGCAGGCAGGCCGCTGCCGTCGCCGCCGCGCAGCAGGAGTTCACCACCGCCCGCATCGCCGCGACAACGAGGGAGGCGCTCTACATGCTAGGGGTAAACCCTAGCCAGCACAGCGTCCTCCAAGCCGCCATCGCCGCGGCCAGCACCGGCTCGTCGGCGTTTCCTTGAATGGTGCTGCCCGACTCGCCCCGCGCGCCGACTTGCAACCCGGTCCCCGGCTTCCACGTCTACCCGCAGGCCTCCCGCCTCTCCTGGGAGTGCTCACCTGACGTGAGCGTGGTCGCGCCTTCCTCGCCAGCGCCCGCGCCCATCGACCTCACCCCCCCCCGGTGGTCGGTGGCTCGTCGTCCGGCGGCACGAGGAAACGCGCACGTCAGACGCCGACCGGTGGGCTCCTGGACGCCCGTAACCTGTTCGAGGAAATGCCGACTACATGCAACGCCTCTTCTTTGAGGATGTTGCGCCGGGCGCTGGCTACGATCCCGACGAGACACAAAGCAAGGACGGCCGCGGGGCGTTCATGCCGGCCGCTGCTGGCTATGATCCCGATCAGGCGGCCTTCATGCGTGATCAGGCCGGCCTCGACCTGGACGGCTTCCCCCTCGACCAGGAGTTCCCGGAGGACTATGGGCTAGAGGAAGAGGACGAGTGCGACATCGAATTGGAGCCTTTGTTCGAGGACGCGCTTACCAACCAAGCCGCCGGTCCTAAGCCGAAGCGCAAGAGCAAGCGCACGAAGGCATACACAGCTGCCGAGGACAAGCTTCTTTACGAGTGTTGGCGAGACATTGGACAAGACCCAAAGACGGGCACCGAGCAAAAGCATTCCACCTTTTGGACTCGTGTGCACCGCGAGTTTCATGAGCGCAAGAAGTTTCCACCTTACCAATTTGTTAGCACGCGCGGGTGGGTCTCCATTTCCAAGCGATGGAGGGTGATCCAACAAGAGTGCAACAAGTTTTGCGCCACCCTTGAGAGCGTCAAGGCCCGCCCCCGTGAGCGGCATCGGCATGCAAGACATGGTATGATAGCAAGCAAGCCGCCCTCTTTTTTACAATCAAGATCATCCTTTTATGTCTTCATTTGCTATCACTTGCCCATATGCTTGCATGGAAACATTTTGTAGGCATTTCAAGCTTTGGAGGCATTCAAGGTTCAACACAATGGCAAGTGCTTCAACCTCTCCCATTGTTATCGGGTCATCAAGGACGAAGAGAAGTTCAAGACACAATATGCCGTACTCAAGGCACGTGGGGGGAAGGGCGCCGTGGAGGATGTTGGGGAGGGCGAGCCGGCATGGCAGCGGGGGAAGCCCAACTCCAAGAAGGAGGACAAGCGAGATGCGGCCACCAACGCCTTGATCGCAAGCGTGGACGGCATAATGAATAAGAAGGACTCAAGGGAGGAGGAGCGTCGGCGTTTCAAGGTGGAGCAAATGGATGCTTTCATGGATATCCAAAGGAGGGGGCTTGATCTTGACGCCGAGAACCAAGCTAAGATGTTCGAGCTCGAGGCGCGGAGAAGCAAGCCAAGATGCTAGAAATCGAGGCCGCCAACACCAAGACAAAGGTGAAAGAAGTGGCTCTTACAAGCATGATGACCGGGGTGAAGATCATGAAGGTCGATCTCAACGCCTTGTTGCCAAGGAAGAGGCCGTGGTTCGAGAAGATGCAGGCCGACATGCTCAAGTTGGACGACTGGTGATCTATGGCGTCGAGGGCCAACTTTTTTGTATGACGGCAGGACCACGGAAGCCGCGATGGTGTGGTCGAACTCAAGTCCCACCATTTTTTGTGTGCTGGCATATGTGCCGGCCGGCTGGTGAGTGCGCCAGCATGAACTGTGGTATTTTCTGAAGCCGGCATTGTATGTCGGCGCTGGCATGAGTCATGGCCGCTCGCATGATCGGCCGCGGGCTTTTTTTATTTGAAAGTTCAATGCGGACATGAAATGGGTCGGCGCATCGGGCGCATTGCCGACCCAAATGCAAAACTGTGCGGGCGGCCAACCCAAACAAACAAAAAGCGGACAAATGCGCCGTCCGTTTGGGTCACCCCACTGGAGTCGCTCTAACAACAGCGATAGTTTTGCAAAAGAAATGATCTATGTAAAATGGAATAACAGAACTATAACACCTGATTTGCCGTCTGTTGAACACCTCATCTCACCGCGACGACACCGAGCAGGCTCTTAATAAAAACACCAATGTCGGTTCTAAATCCGACATATCTCGTACTAGGGTCCCAAGCTAGGCGTTTTGGAGCGATGGTAATATGGACACGTGATTTTCCAGGTTCGGCCTCTTTCGAAGAGATAATGCCACACGTCCCGCTTTTAATTATATTCGTATGAGGGATATCATAGAGTACATGTATCTATCAAGAGATTGTTCTAATGGATATGAGATCATCTATTGACTAGCATGTCCTCGATTTATATAATGCATCAAAGGACTAGGATTTAGAAGAATCCTCGTCTTGTTCGCCAAGTCTTGTGGAGTCTTCATTATATGCGTCATGGGCCGCCCGAAGTGGCCCAACAGTGAACCACCATGGGGGTGCTTGACCCGATCCACCTGGTCGAGAGACAACGTGGTGAGTAACCCAAGTTCAGGACACCATCACCGGGGGTATCAGAGTCCTACGTGGTTGTTGTCTTGATTCCGACAAAGCCCCCTTCCCCCAACCTTGTCTTTGTTTTGCGGAAGAAAGTGTGTTCGGACTACTCGGCGGACTGATACAGACTCTTGTTGGATGGCACAACACGTCCAGACAGCGCGGTCTGGACATATGTGAGCGGTTTGAGGGTCGCGTCGAATATGCCCTAACGGCTAAATTCGTAGGTCAAGTTGATATAATATTTTCTTTTGCGGGTAACTTGATATAGACATTAATGATAAATTAGTTTGTTTTTATGTTTTTATTGTTTGGCTTGAATTTGAATCAAAATGTGTTGTGGCATGTCAAAGGGTTAGTTGGTTCGTGATGCGTGACAAAATTGAGTGCCTGAGATGAACCAGGAAAACTTCATAGACTCCCTCCGTTCCTTTATATAAGGTGTATTTGTTTTTTCAAAAGTCAAACGAGTGCATGTTTGATCAAGTTTCTAGAAACATATATCAGTATCCACAATATGAAACTTATATCATTTGAACGATCATGAAAGGTAGTTTCATATTTTATCTATTAGGTATTCCAGATGTTTCTATTTTGTTCTATAACCTTGGTCAAATTTTCAAATGGTTGATTTGCACGGAAACCAATACACCTTATATTCTGAAACGGAGGAGTACATTAGATTACAACATTGTGCTCTCTATTATTTTCTGTTCATATGTGAAAACGAGTTTAGCATACCAGGCAGCAACCCGAGCCTTCAGATTCGGTCACCTCAGCCAGGCTAAATATAGACTCAAGTTTGGGACAAGCTAAGAGCATCTACAACCGAGCGCCTTAAACCCGCCTAATACGCTCGGGCGGGCTGCCCGGTCACTGATCGGTCATGATTTTTTAATCCGGACGGGCTCCTTAAACAAGCCTTAAACGCACGGGCTGACCAGCACCCCTCATATCCAGCTCAAACATGGGACAGATATGGGGCGCTCGTGCACGCCCGCCACGTAGGACTGATGAAGGGGTCCCATGTAGACTCGCGTGGAAACCCGGTGGCCCGATGGACGCCTCCTCCATCGCCGCAGTGTGAACGTTGCGTGGCGCTGCTTTGGCTCGCCGCCTGAGAGCGAATCCGGCTATTTAAGCCGGCGGGAGTCCCGCAACCCTAGCCCATCCACACCCCTCCTCTCTGCACCGCCAGTCCGAGCCCACCCACATCCTCTCTCCCGCTCCGTTCGTCTGCGCCCACTCCTTCATGGTCCGGACGAAGATCACCTATTACTCAATGCTCACGCCGGAGCGCCGCTACGAGATCCAGCAGGAGATCTGGGCGAAAGAAGCCGCGCGCGCGGCCCACATCGCTGTCGGGCTGCCTCCGGAGCCGGAGGAGGAGGAGCAGCCGGGGGGAAGGAGGAGGAGGAGCTGCCTCCAATGGAGGTGGTGGAGGAGGAGTCGAAGCCGAAGCTGACGGAGCAACAACTGTCAGGATTCAACATGGAGCAGGCGGATGCGGAATTCGTTGTCGCCTAGTCGGAGGAGATGGCGGAGCAGCAGGTCATCCTGTAGTCCATCCGGAATGAGGCCTATGTGGAGGGCAATCGGGCGTTCCTCCGGCAGGAGCTAGGGGCGTCCGAAGCGCTCTGCGTCGAACTCGACGCAGAGATGAGGAGGAGGAGGAGGCCAGAGCGGAGCAACCGGAGGAGCCGGAGCTGCATCTGCCGCCCATGCTGCCGGAGCCGGGCACGAAGATCGTTGACATCTCCAACGATGAGTAACTAGGTGATCGACGTAGTACGTATGTTTATTAGTTCGCATATCTTTGTATGGATTTAAGAATCTACAATGAGATGTTCGGATGCAACTCTTGAAATTTGAGGCGTCGGCGCGTCCGCGGGCGTTTGAGGGGTCATATTTAACATATGTGCCTGTAGATGCTCTAAGAGCATCTAAAGTCGGACCTCTCATTTCTCTCCTGAACGTCTGAAACGTCCGCCCGGCCAGAAAATAATGACCCAGCCGGACACCCCATTTCCCTCCTAAATGCCCAAATTGATCGATATATCTTAAACCCTTCTGAACTGGATATAAGAAGTGTTAGTCAGTCCGAACATTTGAGACCCGTTTGACATGCCTGTCTGGTCAGATTCTTATGACCGGTAAATTCTCAGCGGACCGTTCAAACGTTTGAGGCCGGTTTATGACGCCCTGCTGTAGATGCTCTTAGTACAGAGACAACACGGCCGCTCATGCTCAATGTCGTAAAGTTACTATCAAATGCAATTGTATATAGCTGAATCACCATCTTATAAATAGTAAACACGGCGGATGTCACATCAATATTTTCTTTAGAAGATGTCAGATCAGTATGTGATCGTCTCTTTTTTTGTGCTGCTAAATCTATGAGATTTTGCGAAGTCTCGGTCGATAATATAATTCTGGAAGTACCTAGAACTCATCTAGATGAGACATAATTTGGTCTCATTCACGTTTTATAGGCATTAGATGTGATGCTATAAGATGCGTGTGTGCTGACGTGAGTTGTGTCTGTTCACATCTAATGGCTATAAAACGTGAATGGGACCAAATTATATCTCATCTAGATGAGTTCTAGCAAAACTGTATAATTCCTTGATCTTGCATATGGATTGGTATCTATTTTCGTCTTTTTTATACACTATGTCACTTGACTGGTGGACTGAGACCTAGGCATACATTTTTTTTAATGCTTAGATCTGATGAATATGTTAGTTGAGTTAGAAATAACTAATATTTTGAAACAGCAAAACTGATATGTTAACTGTTTCAAGATAATGAATAAATGCACCAAATGTCACTTATTTGCTGAACATAGATCACAACATCGTACAGCGTACTACACGCATCTTCGTGGTTTTGCAAACAGCATGAGAGGGTTCTTCCTGTACACGGTCAACCCGTTCTCCTCCTCAGCGTCCACCTTGCCGAGCGGCGCGCTCCAGTCAAAGGAGAAGAGCAAGTTGGCCAGAACCAGCTCCACCACGGCTGTCGCGAAGTGCATGCCGGGGCAGCTCCTCCGCCCGATCCCGAACGGCACCAGCGCGAAGCTGTCGTGCCACGGCTTGAAGTCGCCGAGGTCCCCGCTGTGCTCATGCCGCTCGGGGACGAACTGCGCAACGTCGGCACCCCACGCGCCGGCGTGCGCGCCAATGGCCTTCGCGTTGACGAGCACCCGCGTCCCCGCCGGTATCTCGCAGCCGTGGACCGTGCATGGCTCGGTGGTCTCCCGGGGCACCAGGAGCGGCACCGCCGGGTGCAGCCTCATGGACTCCTTGATGACCAGCTTCAGGTAGCTGAGGCCCGGGAGGTCGGGCTCCCGGACCATGCCGTTGTCGCCGAGCACGCTGCGCACCTCGTGCTGCGCCTTGGCGAGGATGTCTGGGTGGTTGACCAGCTCCGTCATCGTCCATTCCACCGTCGCCGCCGACGTGTCGGTCCCGGCAATGAACATGTCCTTCAACATACAAGCCAAACTCTTCAACGAAATGCTCGTGTGCGTATGTATTTGTTCTTATTGAAGCGCACGTACGTACCGTGAGGATGCCTTTGATCTGATCGCGACTGCTGAACGTGCTCCGGTGAGCCGGGTCGGCGTGCAGGCGGAGGAGCACGTCGACCAAGTCCTCCTCCTCGTCGGCGGAGGAGGATGCTCGCCGTTTGAGGTGACTGTCGATCACGCTCTCGTAGAACGCGTCGAGCTGGTAGAAGTTTCGTTCCAGTCGGCCCCGCAGGCCACGAGGCGCGTCCAGCCACCCGAGCCACGGCACGTAGTCGGCGACCCAGAAAGCACCAAGAAGCTTCTGCGTCTCCTTGAGGACAGCACTCGCCTCCGCGCCACCTTCGCCGCCGTCGTCGCCACCGAAGGCGACACGTCGCACGATCTTGTTGCTCGCGGCGAGGAGAAGCTCGCTCAGGTCCACAGCAGCGCCGGCTCCGGACGCGTCGGCCACGGCCGCGACGAGCGCGGCGGCCTCGCCCTCCCTGGCCTCCCGGAACCCGCGCACCCGCGGGGCGCCGAGGAGCTCGGACAGGCACGCGCGGCGCGCGGCGCGCCAGAAGGCGCCTTCCGACGGCGCGAAGGAGATGTTCTGCAGGCCGTAGGAGAACCTGGCGGCCGCGTAGAGCGCCGGCCTGCCGGACATGGCGCGGTCGTTGTGCTGGAACACGGCGCGCGCCGCGTCGGCGGAGGAGACGACGAGCGTCGGCACGGAGCCGAGGCGGAGCAGCATGAGCGGCGCGTCGTGCTTGGCGGCGAGCGCGGCGAGGGAGTCGTGCGGGAGCGCGCCGAGCTGGTGGAGGTTGCCGATGAGGGGCAGGCCCCTCGGACGCGGGAGGGAGGGTGAGGCCGAGGCCGGGGCGGCGTGTCTCTTGCTCGGCGCGAGCAGTTGCTTGAGAAGGAGGAGGGTTGCGACGACGACGAGGAGGCATGCCAAGAGCGCGGGAGCTTGGAGCGACGCCATGGCAAACTGTCGTCGTGGGCTCGTGGTGGTGCGGGCGCGGCCGCCGCTGTAACGTAGCGGCTGCTTGCTCCATATATATGGATATAGTAAGGAATAGCTTTCTGATTTGGTAACTCGGCGTACTTGCCGGCCGGATGACACTTGAAAGGTACTGCTTCTGTCGGATATGGAGGTTTCTCACTAATCCGATGTACAGATAAGTGGTTATATTACAGTACATCAAAGTTATACAACATCAAAGTTTATAAATGAGGCTAAAATATTAGACATGTGCGCATCCACGCGTCAGCTTCGTTGACAGCAACGCCAACTCACCAGAAGCAACCATAGGTTGAGGCATCAAAGTCGAGTAGTCGACCCAGCAAATGCTGTCGTTGTGGCCAAGACGACGAAAGGAAACTGTGCTGCTCCGCATTTGAAATTTTATATAACCGCGGCACAGTTTCTTCACAAATTAGTAAAACTAGAAGATACCCGCGGGTTGCTGCGGCCTGCGGGATTCCAAACACTTATTTTCGGATAGAATGATTATATATAAGGGGTGAAAGCATTAAGATTCAGTTCCATACGAAAAACCACTATATATCAGTGCACCAAAAATTTGAGAACATATTGGATATTAATGATACCTGAAAGTAGTGTTCCCCTAAAGTAAGATGAAAGTACTTTGGTACATGTATTCATAATACATACTGATTGGCCAGTTGTTCCTAGACCTAGCAACATATGAAGAGCCTGATCTCAAATCCATGCAAATTCTACTAATTCAATATTGATAAGGATCTTGTTCGAAAAATATTTATAAGAATATACTAAGACAAAGGTATTTGAATGAACTAAAAAGAGGTGTGCCCTTAGCTGCCACATATGAGAAACGGAAGGAGGTTATTAACACCAAAAAGTTTCATTTCAAGAAGCAAGCACGTGGTTTGCAAGTCTGATATGCTAATCACTTCGCAGAACTGTTTCATGTCCTGGAATAGGAACACATCCAATCGAAACTCCTGGACGCCTGTCGACTGTATCCCCATGGGACATCCCATCCTTTGAGATGACTTAAACACTCCTAGCTTCAGCACCGCTGCCAAACGTCTTGTCATGGCGAATCCTGAGCTGGAGCAAACATAATGATTAGTACTCCCAAGTCACAACCATTAGGAAATGAAGAAAACAAATGAATCATAAACTTCTAAGGCAGATGATGAAGATCTTTGAGGCTGACAGGATGGCACTGGATGCTGTCACCCATCAAATCCTCTGACATGCTAAGAAGGGAAGTCAGAGGTGACCCTTCACAAAACAAACGCCAACATTATGAAAGAAAAAGGAAACAAAAACAGACTTGCTCATGCTCAGCCTTCACGTCGTTGTTGATTCGCCAGCGTCGCCAGTGATTTTTTGTCTTGCCTGCATGTCTGTCCGCTCATCATTTTCCGTGTCTCCGATCGTTCGAAAGGAATATGAAAGCTGATGGTTCGGAGGAAAGTACTACCAGGGGCTAGCCGGCGACGATGATGATGGGCGATCCGAGAACCAGAGCGCCAAGAAGCTAGGTTGGCTAATTCCACACCAACGACTGCTGCAGTTGCACATATTCAATTTAGTTGATCTGTGCAGTGTAAATATGGGATTGACATCTCCTTGCCGAAGTAGAAATTCACTGGCGTGAGCCGGGGAGGAAGACGCGTGGGAATTGGGAACGTAGCGCTTTAAAGTACGATCTCCGACCGGCCAGCCGATCGACTACCTCGTCAATTAATCCTTTGGATTAAACGTATGAAACAGTGGGAGGATGAAACGAAAGGGCATATACTGGGTAATGGATGGTGGCTGGAAGATTAAAGAAAAGGACGTGATGGGAAAACACTTCATCGGGGAATAAGCCAGCAAGCGATCGGGTGTAAGGGAGGAATACAGAAAATAACGAAGAGGCATGGGTGGGAAAATTGCTGAGGTGGCTAGATTCTGACGTGGACATGCTGCATGGGTTGCTCCTATTTTGTATTGATGATGTGGCATCGTGATAATGTGGATAGTGTGCATGTTGAGAAAATAGGTAGAAGTGGGGAGCAACTTCTTAAGAATGTTAGATGCAAGAGGTAATATCACAGAGAGTCACAACTTAGTACTGGATGTTTAGTTTGGTGCTGAGTTTTTTAAAATACGAATTTGTAGTCATCTAAGTTGATATTGCTGGAATTTTGTCTATTTATGGGCTAGCCTAATAGTAATTTCAGAAATTCCTAATAAATCCTAAAAGTCCACGCAACCCATTTGTGCAAGGCAAGAGGAGTAACTTAAGTTTAGTCTCACGTTGCTATTTTGGAAGGAGTTGGACCTCCTTATAAGTGAGATTCTTTCCCCATATTTATGAGCATTAGAACAGGAGGGATATCCACACGCGTTCCTCCTTCGCCACCCGCCGCGCCGCAGGAACGAGCCGATGTCTAAATTTTTGCTGCGCACGATTGGTGTACGAAAGGTCACACAGAGATCATCTCCCTCTCGCCACCAAGTTCCCGAGCATTGCGCTACCGCTACGATCTTCTCCATCCCGGCTTGCGGCGTGCACCGCAGGTCGGGATAGTAGGCCTCTGGAACCACACCTCCTTGAGTTCGATACGGAAGAAGAGGGATAAGGTTTTTGGGGAGCGCTCTGCGCGACTACTAACCGGTTCATCATGGACGCCGATGACTACTTCCCCAACGACGACTTCTTCGCCGACGTCGACAACCTCTTCAACGACATGGATGGCGAGGACACCGACCCCAAGACCGGTGCTTCTCGGTTGCTCCGTACGTCTTCGTGTTCTCTCTGTTTAAGATCATGTTATAGTTTGTTGCTCTAGCCTTTCTTGTTTCACCCTTTGTTCTAGATATGTTATGTTCTAGTTCATATGTTCATATGCTTTTTGCCTTCACGTTGCTCCATTATATGACCTGTTTCATCTCTACTGCTTTAGTCAAGTTTTATCTAGTATTTCTATTATTAAAATCCTATGGTAAATTGCTCAGATTTCCAACATTCCAAAAACCTTATAATTGGCAATTTACCTCAAGTGGTTTTGCTGCATTCAGGAGGCCTCCTATGTTTGAGTGTATCCACTATAAGAGGTGGCACATGAGAGTCGTTCTACGATTTCAAACCATGAGCTGCTATGACGCCACTCTTGGCAAACCTGAAGGAGATCATGATGCTCAACAGGAACAAGCTTTTCAGAAAATGGATACCATGTTTAAGGTTGCTCTCTTGAGTGTTCTTAGTGAGACCGTAGTTGATGCTTATACGTTAATTGATAATGGAAAAGATATGTGGGGTGCACTCGAGGCCAAGTTCGGGGTCTCGGATGCCGGCACTGAGCTGTATATCATGGAGCAATTATATGATTACAGGATGACTAATGAGCGCTCTGTGGTTGAGCAAACTCACAAGATACAATCATTTGTTAGAGAACTTGAGCACTTTAATTGTATGTGTTGGGAACGTAGTATTTCAAAAAAAAAATCCTATGATCACGCAAGATCTATTTAGGATAAGCATAGCAACGAGCGGGAGAGTGTGTCCACGTACCCTCGTAGACCGAAAGCGGAAGCGTTTAGTAACGCGGTTGATGTAGTCGAACGTCTTCACGATCCAACCGACCCAAGTACCGAAAGTACGGCACCTCCGTGTTCAGCACACGTTTAGCACGATGACGTCCCTCGAGCTCTTGATCCAGTTGAGGACGAGGGAGAGTTTCATCAGCACGACGGCGCGGTGAAGCTGATGATGAAGTTACCGGCGCAAGGCTTCCCCTAAGCACTACGACGATATGACCGAGGTGTGAAACTGTGGAGGGGGCACCGCACACGGCGAAAAGATTGACTTGTGTGTCTTTGGGGTGCCCCCCTCCCACGTATATAAAGGAGGGAGGGAGGAGAAGGCCGGCCCAAGGGGGACACGCCAAGGGGGGGAGTCCTACTTGGACTCCTGGTGCAAGTAGGATTCGCCCCCCCCCTTTCCTATTCCCACTAGGAGAAGGAGGGAAGGAGGAGGAGAAGAGAAGGAAAGGGGGGGCACCATCCCTAAACCAATTCGGTTTGGGCTTGGGAGGGCGCGCGCCACCACCTGGCTGCCGCATCCTCTCTCCACTAGGGCCCATTAAGGCCCACTGATTCCCCGGGGGTTCAGGTAACCTCCCAGTACTCCAGAAAAATGCCCAAACATCCTAGGAACCCTTCCGATGTCCAAACATAACCTTACAATATATCAATCTTTATGTATCAACCATTTCGAGACTCCTCGTCATGTTCGTGAACTCATCCGGGACTCCGAACAATCTTCGGTCATCAAAATCACATAACTCATAATATGAATCGTCATCGAACGTTAAGTGTGCGGACCCTACGGGTTCGAGAACTATGTAGACATGACTGAGACACATCTCTGATCAATAACCAATAGCAGAACCTGGATGCTCATATTGGCTCCTACATATTCTAAGAAGATATTTATCGGTCAAACTGCATAATAACATATGTTGTTTCCTTTGTCATCGGTATGTTACTTGTCCGAGATTCGATCGTCGGTATCATCATACCTAGTTCAATCTCGTTATCGGCAAGTCTCTTTACTCGTTCTGTAATACATCATCTTGTGACTAACTCATTAGTCATTTTCTTGCAAGGCTTATTATGATGAGTATTACCGAGAGGGCCCAGAGATACCTCTTCGACACTCGGAGTGACAAATCCTATTCTCGATCTATGCCAACACCAAAAATACCTTCGGAAGCACCTATAGAGCATCTTTATAATCACCCAGTGATGTTGTGACGTTTGATAGCACACAAGGTGTTCCTCCGGTATTCGGGAGTTGCATAATCTCATAGTCAGAGGAACATGTATAAGTCATGAACAAAGCAATAGCAATAAAACAAAACGATCATAGTGCTAAGCTAACGGATGGGTCTTGTCCATCACATCATTCTCCTAATGATGTGATCCTGTTGATCAAATGACAACACATGTCTATGGTTACGAAACACAACCATCTTTGATTAACGAGCTAGTCTAGTAGAGGCATACTAGGGACACTCTGTTTTGTCTATGTATTCACACATGTATCAAGTTTCCGGCTAATACAATTCTAGCATGAATAAAAGACATTTATCATGAAATAAGGAAATATAAATAACAACTTTATTATTGCCTCTAGGGAATATTTCCTTCAGTCTCCCACTTGCACTAGAGTCAATAATCTAGATTACATAGTAATGATTCTAACACCCATGGAGTCTTGGTGCTGATCATGTTTTTCTCGTGGAAGAGGCTTAGTCAACGGATCTACGACATTCATATCCTTATGTATTTTGCAAATCTCTATGTCTCCCTCCCTGAATTAATCGCGGATGGAGTTGAAGCGTCTCTTGATGTGCTTGGTTCTCTTGTGAAACATGGATTCCTTCGCCAAGGCTATTGCTCCAGTGTTGTCACAAAAGATTTTCATTGGACCCGATGCACTAGGTATTACACCTAGATCGGATATGAACTCCTTCATCCAGACTCCTTCATTTGCTGCTTCCAAAGCAGCTATGTATTCCGCTTCACACGTAGATCCCGCCACGATGCTCTGCTTGGAATTGCACCAACTGACAGCTCCACCGTTCAACAAAATACGTATCCCGTTTGTGACTTTGAGTCATCCAGATCAGTGTCAAAGCTTGCATCGACGTAACCGTTTACGACGATCTGTTTGTCACCCCCATAAATGAGAAACATATCCTTACTCCTTTTCAAGTACTTCAAGATGTTCTTGACCGCTGTCCAGTGATCCACTCCTGGATTACTTTGGTACCTCCCTGCCAAACTTATAGCAAGGCACACATCAGGTCTGGTACACAGCATTGCATACATGATAGAACCTATGGCTGAAGCATAGGGAATGACTTTCATTTTCTCTCTATCATCTGCAGTGGTCAGGCATTGAGTCTGACTCAACTTCACACCTTGTAACACAGGCAAGAACCCTTTCTTTGACTGATCCATTTTGAACTTTTTCAAAACTTTATCAAGGTATGTGCTTTGTGAAAGTCCAATTAAGCGTATTGATCTATCTCTATAGATCTTGATGCCCAATATATAAGCAGCTTCACCGATGTCTTTCATTGAAAAATTATTATTCAAGTATCCTTTTATGCTATCCAAAAAATTTACATCATTTCCAATCAACAATATGTCATCCACATATAATATCAGAAATGCTACGGAGCTCCCACTCACTTTCTTGTAAATACAGGCTTCTCCAAAAGTCTGTATAAAACCATATGCTTTGATCACCTCATCATAGCGTATATTTCAACTCCGAGATGATTGCACTAGTCCATAGATTGATCGCTGGAGTTTGCACACTTTGTTAGCACCTTTAGGATTGACAAAACCTTCTGGTTGCATCTTATACAACTCTTCTTTGAGATATCCATTAAGGAATGCAGCTTTGACATCCATTTGCCAGATTTCATAATCATAAAATGCGGCAATTGCTAACATGATTCGGACAGACTTAAGCATCGCTACGGGTGAGGTCTCATTGTAGTCAACTCCTTGAACTTGTCGAAAACCTTTCTCAACAAGTCAAGCTTTGTAGACAATAACATTACCATCGGTGTCAGTCTTCCTCTTAAAGATCCATTTATTTTCAATGGTTTGCCGATCATCTGGCAAGTCAACCAAAGTCCACACTTTGTTCTCATACATGGATCCCATCTCAGATTTCATGGGTTCAAGCCATTTTGCGGAATCTCGGCTCATCATTGCCTCCTCATAATTCGTAGGTTCGTCATGGTCTAGTAACATGACTTCCAGAACAGGGTTACTGTACCACTCTGGCGCGGAACACACTCTGGTTGACCTACGAGGTTCAGTAGCAACTTGATATGAAGTTTCATGATCATCATCATTAGCTTCCTCACTTATTGGTGTAGAAATCATTGGAACTGATTTCTGTGATGAACTACTTTCCAATTCCGGAGAAGGTACAATTACCTCATCAAGTTCTACTTTCCTCCCGCTCACTTCATTCGAGAGAAACTCCTTCTCTGGAAAGGATCCATTCTTAGCAACGAATATCTTGCCTTTGGATCTGTGATAGAAGGTGTACCCAACAGTTTTTTTTGGGTATCCTATGAAGATACATTTCTCCGACTTGGGCTCGAGCTTATCAGGTTGAAGATTTTTCACATAAGGATCGCAACCCCAAACTTTAAGAAATGACAACTTGGGTTTCTTGACAAACCACAGTTCATAAGGTGTCATCTCAACAGATTTAGATGGTTCCCTATTTAACGTGAATGCAGTTGTCTCTAAAGCATAACCCCAAAATGATAGTGGTAAATCGGTAAGAGACATCATAGATCACACCATATCTAATAAAGTATGGTTACGGCGTTCGGACACACCATTACGCTGTGGTTTTCCAGGTGGCGTGAGTTCCGAAACTATTCCACATTGTTTCAAATGAAGACCAAACTCATAACTCAAATATTCACCTCCGCGATCAGATCGTAGAAACTTTATTTTCTTGTTATAATGATTCTCTACTTCACTCTGAAATTCTTTGAACTTTTCAAATGTTTCAGACTTATGTTTCATCAAGTAGATATACCCATACCTACTCAAATCATTTGTGAAGGTCAGAAAATAACGATACCCACCGCGAGCCTCAACACTCATTGGACCGCATACATTAGTACGTATGATTTCCAATAAGTCAGTTGCTCACTCCATTGTTCCAGAGAACGGAGTTTTAGTCATCTTGCCCATGAGGCATGGTTCGCAAGCACCAAGTGATTCATAATCAAGTGATTCCAAAAGCCCATCAGCATGGAGTTTCTTCATGCACTTTACACCAATATGAGCTAAATGGCAGTGCCATAAATAAGTTGCACTATCATTATCAACTTTGCATCTTTTGGCGTAAATATTATGAATACATGTATCAGTACGATCGAGAATCAACAAAACTAGACCACTCATCAAGGGTGTATGACCATAAAAGATATTACCCATAAAAATAGAACAACCATTATTCTTTGATTTAAATGAATAATCATCTCGCAATAAACAAGATCCAGATATAATGTTCATGCTCAACGCTGCCACCAAATAACAATTATTTAGGTCTAAAGCTAATCCCGAAGGTAGACATAGAGGTAGCGTGCCGATGGCGATCACATCGACTTTGGAACCATTTCCCACGCGCATCGTCACCTTGTCCTTAGCCAATCTTTGTTTAATCCGTAGCCCCTATTTCGAGTTACAAATATGAGCAACGAAACCAGTATCAAATACCCAGGCGCTACTACGAGCATTAGTAAGGTACACACCAATAACATGCATATCAAATATATCTTTGTTCACTTTGCCATCCTTCTTATCCGCCAAATACTTGGGGCAGTTCCGCTTCTAGTGACTAGTCCTTTTGCAGTAGAAGCACTCAGTTTCAGGCTTGGCTCCAGACTTGGGTTTGTTCCCGGGAGTAGCAACTGCCTTGCTATTCTTCTTGAAGTTCCCCTTCTTTCCCTTGCCCTTTTTCTTGAAACTAGTGGTCTTGTTCACCATCAACACTTGATGCTCCTTTTTGATTTCTACCTCCACAGCTTTGAGCATAGCGAAGAGCTCGGGAATTGTCTTTTGCGTCCCTTGCATATTATAGTTCATCACGAAGCCATTATAGCTTGGTGACAGTGATTGAAGAACTCTGTCAATAACACTATCATCATCAACTTTGACTCCAAGTTGAGTCATGTGGTTGTGGTACCCACACATTCTGAGTATGTGTTTATTGACGGAACTGTTCTCCTCCATCTTGCAGCTATAGAACTTGTTGGAGACTTCATATCTCTCAACTCGGGCATTTGCTTGAAATATTAACTTCAACTCTTGGAACATCTCATATACTCCATGACGTAGAAAAAGTCTTTGAAGTCCCGATTCTAAGCCGTAAAGCATGGCACACTGAACTATCGAGTAGTCATCAGATCAAGCTTGCCAGACTTTCAAAGCGTCCACATTAGCGAGAGGGGGCTTGTCACCTAGCGGTGCTTCAAGGACATATTTCTTCTGTGCAGTAATGAGGATAATCCTCAAGTTATGGACCCAGTCCGTGTAGTTGCTACCATCTTCTTTCAACTTAGCTTTCTCTAGGAACGTATTAAAATTCAAGAGAACGGTAGCACGGGCCATTGATCTACAACAACATAGATATGAAAAAACTATCAGGACTAAGTTCATGATAAATTAAAGTTCAATTAATCATATTACTAAAGAACTCCCACTTAGATAGACATCCCTTAAGTTATCTAAATGATCACGTGATCCAAATCAACTAAACATGTCATGTCCGATCATCACGTGAGATGGAGTAGTTTTCAATGGTGAACATCTTATGTTGATCATATCTACTATATGATTCACGCTCCACCTTTCGGCCTCCAGTGTTCCGAGGCCATGTATGTACATGCTAGGCTCGTCAAGTTTAACCCGAGTATTCTGCATGTGCAAAACTGTCTTACACCCGTTGTATGTGAACGTAGAGCTTATCACACCCGATCATCACGTGGTGTTTCGGCACGACGAACTGTCACAACGGTGCATACTCAGGGAGAACACTTGTACCTTGAAAGTTTTGTAAGGGATCATCTTATAATGCTGCCGTTGTACTAAGAAAAATAAGATGCATCATAATATAAACATCACATGCAATCAAAATATGTGACATGATATGGCCATCATCATCTTGTGCTTTTGATCTCCATCTCCAAAGCATCGTCATGATCTCCATCGTCACCGGCTTGACACCATGATCTTCATTGTAGCGTCGTGGTCGTCTTGCCAACTATTGCTTCTACTACTACCGCTAACTCATAGTGATAAAGTAAAGCCATTACATAGCAATCACAATTCATACAATAAAGAGACAACCATAAGGCTCCTGTCGGTTGCCGATAATTTACAAAACATGATCATCTCATACAATAACGTATAACTCATCACGTCTTGACCATATCACATCACAACATGCCTGCAAAAACAAGTTAGACATCCTCTACTTTGTTGTTGCAAGTTTTACGTGGCTGCTACGGGTTTCTAGTAAGAACCATTCTTACCTACGCATCAAAACCACAACGATTTTTCGTCAAGTGTGATGTTTTAACCTTCAATAATGACCGGACATAGTCACACTCAATTCAACTAAAGTTGGAGAAACTGACACCCGCCAGCCACCTGTGTGCAAAGCACGTCGGTAGAAGTAGTCTCATGAACGCAGTCATGTAATGTCGGTCCGGGCCGCTTGATCCAACAATACCGCTGAATCAAAGTATGACGTTGGTGGTAAGCAGTATGACTATTATCGCCCACATTTGTTTGTGTTCTACTCGTGCATATCATCTACGCATAGACCTGGCGGATGATGCCACTGTTGGGGAACATAGTATTTCAAACAAAATCCTACGATCACGCAAGATCTATCTAGGATAAGCATAGCAACAAACGGGAGAGTGTGTCCACGTACCCTCGTAGACCGAAAGCGGAAGCGTTTAGTAACGCGGTTGATGCAGTCGAACGTCTTCACGATCTAACCGATCCAAGTACCGAACGTACGGCACCTCTGTGTTCAGCACACGTTCAGCACGACAACGTCCCTCGAGCTCTTGATCCAGTTGAGGATGAGGGAGAGTTTCTTCAGCACGACAACATGGTGACGGTGATGATGAAGTTACTGGCGAGGGCTTCGCCTAAGCACTACGACGATATGACCGAGGTGTGAGACTGTGGAGGGGGGCACCGCACACAGCTAAGATTGGCTTGTGTGTCTTTGGGGTGCCCCCCTCCCACGTATATGAGGGAGGGAGGAGGAGGCCGGCCCAAGGGGGGCGCGCCAAGGGGGGGAGTCCTACTTGGACTCCTGGTCCAAGTAGGACCCCCCCTTTCCTATTCCCACTAGGAGAACAAGGGAAGGAGGAGGAGGAGAGAAGGAAGGGGGGGGGGACGGCCCCCCAACCCTAAACCAATTCAGTTTGGGCTTGGGGGGGGGGGGTGCGTGCTGATGTCTACTACGCAACCTTCATCTTGTAGACGTTGTTAGGCCTCCAAGTGCAGAGGTTTGTAGGACAGTAGCAAATTTCCCTCAAGTGGATGACCCAAGGTTTATCAATCCGTGGGAGGCGTAGGATGAAGATGGTCTCTCTCAAACAACCCTGCAACCAAATCACAAAGAGTCTCTTGTGTCCCCAACACACCCAATACAATGGCAAATTGTATATGTGCACTAGTTCGGCGAAGAGATGGTGATACAAGTGCAATATGGATGGTAGATATAGATTTTTGTAATATGAAAATATAAAAACAGCAAGGTAACTAATGATAAAAGTGAGCACAAACGGTATTGCAATGCTTTGAAACAAGGCCTAGGGTTCATACTTTCACTAGTGCAAGTTCTCTCAACAATAATAACATAATTGGATCATATAACAATCCCTAAACATGCAACAAAGAGTCACTCCAAAGTAACTAATAGCGGAGAACAAACAAAGAGATTATTGTAGGGTACGAAACCACCTCAAGGTTATTCTTTCTGATCGATCTATTCAAGAGTCCGTAGTAAAATAGCACGAAGCTATTCTTTCCGTTCAATCTATCCTAGAGTTCGTACTAGAATAACACCTTAAGACACAAATCAGCCAAAACCCTAATGTCACCTAGATACTCCATTGTCACCTCAAGTATCCGTGGGCATGATTATACGATATGCATCGCACAATCACAGATTCATCTATTCAACCAACACAAAGAACTTCAAAGAGTGCCCCAAAGTTTCTACCGGAGAGTCAAGATGAAAACGTGTGCCAACCCCTATGCATAGATTCCCAAGGTCACGGAACCCGCAAGTTGATCACCAAAACATACATCAAGTAGATCACGTGATATCCCATTGTCACCACAGATAAGCACATGCAAGGCATACATCAAGTGTTCTCAAATACATAAAGACTCAATCCGATAAGATAACCTTAAAGGGAAAACTCAATTCATCACAAGAGAGTAGAGGGGGAGAAACATCATAAGATCCAACTATATTAGCAAAGCTCGCGATACATCAAGATCGTGCCATCTCAAGAACATGAGAGAGAGAGATCAAACACATAGCTACTGATACATACCCTCAGCCCCAAGGGTGAACTACTCCCCCCTCGTCATGGAGAGCACTGAGATGATGAACATGGCCACCAGAGAGGGATTCCCCCCCTCTGGCAGGGTGCCGAAACAGGGTCTAGATTGTTTTTTGGTGGCAACAGAGGCTTTCGGCGGCGGAACTCCTGATCTAGGTTATTTTCTGGAGGTTTCTGTATATATAAGGGGTGTTGGAGTCGAGAACAAGTAAGGGGGGTCCTAGTGGCAGCCACGAGATAGGGGGGCAGGCCCAGGGGGTGGGCGTGTCCCCACCCTCGTGGGTAGCCCGGGACTCCCCTGGTCCATCTCCGGTACTCCTTGGGCTTCTTCTGGTCCAAAAACATCCTCCGTTGAGTTTCAGGTCAACTGGGCTCCGTTTGGTATTCCTTTTCTGCGATACTCAAAAACAAGGACAAAACAGAAACTAGCACCGGGCTTTGGGCTAATAGGTTAGTCCCAAAAATCATATAAATGTGTATATTAAAGCCCATTAAACATCCAAAACATATAATATAATAGCATGGAACAATAAAAAATTATAGATGCGTTGGATACGTATCAAGCATCCCCAAGCTTAATTCCTGCTCGTCCTCGAGTAGGTAAATGAAAAAAAATAGAATTTTTGATGTGGAATGCTACCCAACATAATTCTCAATGTAGTTTTCTTTATTATGGCATGAATGTTCAGATCCGAATGATTCAAGACAAAAGTTTAATATTGACATAAAAATAATAATACTTCAAGCATCTAACAAAGCAATTATGTCTTCACAAAATAACATGGCCAAAGAAAGTTCATCCCTACAAAATCATATGGTTTGGCTATGGTCCATCTTCGTCACACAAAATACCCAAATCATGCACAACCCCAGTTTCAGCCAAGCAATTGTTTCATACTTTAATTTTTTCAAACGTTTTCAACTTCCACGCAATACATGAGCGTGAGCCATGGATATAGCACTGTAGGTGGAATAGAGTGGTGGTTGTGGAGAAGACAAAAGAGCAAGATGGTCTCACATCAACTAGGAGTATCAATGGGCTATGGAGATGCCCATCAATAGATATCAATGTGAGTGAGTAGGGATTGCCATGCAACGGATGCACTAGAGCTATAAATGTATGAAAGCTCAACAAAAGAAACTAAGTGGGTGTGCATCCAACTTGCTTGCTCACTAAGACCTAGGGCATTTGAGGAAGCCCATCGTTGGAATATACAATCCAAGTTCTATAATGAAAGTTCCCACTAGTATATGAAAGTAACAAAACAAGAGACTCTCTATCATGAATATCATGGTGCTACTTTGAAGCACAAGTGTGGAAAAAGATAGTAGCATTGTCCCTTTTTTTTCTTTTTTTTCGTTGGCCTTTCCTTCTTTTTTTATATTTTTTATTTGGGACAATTCTCTAATATTGATGATCATCACACTTTTATTGATTTACAACTCGATACTAGATCAAAGTATGACTCTACATGAATGCCTCCGGCGATGTACCGGGATGTGCAATGAATCAAGAGTGACATGTATGAAAAAATATGCATGGTGGCCTAGCCACAAATACGATGTCAACTACATGATCATGAATGGCAATATGATAATGATGAAGCCTGTCATATGAACGGAACGGTGGAAATTTGCATGGCAATATATCTCGGAATGGCAATGGAAATGCCATGATAGGTAGGTATGGTGGCTGTTTTGAGGAAGGTATATGGTGGGTGTATGATACCGGCGAAACTTGCGCGGCACAAGAGAGGCTAGCAATGGTTGAAGGGTGAGAGTGCGTGTAATCCATGGACTCAACATTAGTCATAAAGAACTCACATACTTATTGCAAAAATCTACAAGTCATCAAAACAAAGTACTGTTGGGGAACGTAGTATTTTAAAATTTTCCTACGATCACGCAAGATCTATCTACCAGATGCATAGCAACGAGAGGGGAGAGTGTGTCTACGTACCCTCGTAGACCGGGAGCGGAAGCGTCAAGTGACGCGGTTGATGTAGTCGAACTTCTTCGCGATCCAACCGATCAAGCACCGAACGTACGATACCTCCGCGTTCAGCACACGTTCAGCTTGATGACGTCCCACGAGCTCTTGATCTAGTTGAGCTTCACGGGAGAGTTTCGTTAGCACGATGGCGTGGTGACAGATATGATGTATCTACCGGCACAGGGCTTTGCCTAAGCACTGCAACGTATAATCGAGGTGTGTTTCTGTGGAGGGGGGCACCGCACACGGTTGGGAGAGATCAACTGATCAACTTGTGTGTCCTAGGGTGCCCCCTACCCCCATATATAAAGGAGCAAGGGGAGGGGCCGGCCAGCCCTTCTATGGCGCGCCAGGGAGGCAATCCTACTAGGAATAGGATTGCAATCCTATTCCTAGTAGGAGTCCACCAAGAAGGAAGAGGGGGAAAGGAAGGAGAGGGAGAGGTGGCGCCCCCAATCCCAGTTCAACTAGGATTCCCTGGTGGGGCGCCGGCCAGCCTCTATGGGCTGTCTCTCTTCTTTCCTCAAGGCCCACTATGGACCATCCCCCTTCATGGGGGGTTCCGGTAACCCCCTCCGGCAATCCGGTTAAATCAGAAACTTTTCCGGAACACTTCCGGTGTCCGAATATAGTCGTCCAATATATCAATCTTTATGTCTCAGACATTCCGAGACTCCTCGTCATGTCCGTGATCTCATCCGGGACTCCAAACTACCTTCGGTACATCAAAACTCATAAACTCATAATACCGATTGTCATCAAACGTTAAGCGTGCGGACCCTACGGGTTCTAGAACTATGTAGACATGACCGAGACTCATCTCCGGTCAATAACCAATAGCGGAACCTGGATGCTCATATTGGTTCCTACATATTCTACGAAGATCTTTATCGGTCAAACCGCATAACAACATACGTTGTTCCTTTTGTCATCGGTATGTTACTTGCCCGAGATTCGATCGTCGGTATCTCTATACCTAGTTCAATCTCGTTACCGGCAAGTCTCTTTACTTGTTCCGTAATACATCATCTCGTGACTAACTCATTACTCATTTGCTTGCAAGGCTTATTATGATGTGCATTACCGAGAGGGCCCAGAGATACCTCTCCGACACTCGGAGTGACAAATCCTATTCTTGATCTATGCCAACACCAAGAATACTTTCGGAGACACCCGTAGAGCATCTTTATGATCACCCAGTTACGTAGTGACGTTTCATAGCACACAAGGTGTTCCTACGGTATTCGGGAGTTTCATAATCTCATAGTCATAGGAACATGTATAAGTCATGAAGAAAGCAATAGCAGTAAAACTAAACGATCATAGTGCTAAGCTAACGGATGGGTCTAGTCCATCACATCATTCTCCTAATGATGTGATCCCGTTGATCAAATGACAACTCATGTCTATGGCTAGGAAACATAACCATCTTTGATCAATGAGCTAGTCTAGTAGAGGCATACTAGGGACACTCTGTTTTGTCTATGTATTCACACATGTACTAAGTTTCCGGTTAATACAATTCTAGCATGAATAATAAACATTTATCATGAAATAAGGAAATAAATAATAACTTTATTATTGCCTCTAGGGCATATTTCCTTTAGTCTCCCACTTGCACTAGAGTCAATAATCTAGTTCACATCTCCATGTGATTTAATACCGATAGTTCACATCGTTATGTGAATAACACCCATAGTTCACATCGCCATGTGACCAATACCCAAAGGGTTTACTAGAGTCAATAATCTAGTTCACATCGCTATGTGATTAACACCCAAGAGTAGTAAGGTGTGATTATGTTTTGCTTGTGAGAGAAGTTTAGTCAACGGGCCTGACACATTCAGATCCGTATGTATTTTGCAAATTTCTATGTCTACAATGCTCTGCGTGGAGCTACTATAGCTAATTGCTCCCACTTCCAATATGCATCCAGATTGATACTTAGAGTCGTCTGGATTATTGTAAAGCTTGCAACGGTGTAACTCTTTACAACGAACTCTTTATCACCTCCATAATTGAGAAAAAATTTCCTTAGTCATCCAGTAACTAAGGACAATTTTGACCGCTGTCCAGTGATCTACTCCTGGATCACTTTTGTACCTCCTTGCCAAACTCATGGTAAGGTACACAACAGGTTTGGTACACAGCATGGCATACTTTATAGAACCTATGGCTGAGGCATAGGGAATGACTTTCATTCTTTCTCTATCTTCTGCCGAGGTCGGGCTTTGAGTCTTACTCAACTTCATACCTTACAACTCAGGCAAGAACTCCTTCTTTGACTAATCCATTTTGAACTACTTCAAAATCTTATCAAGGTATGTACTCATCGAAAGTCTTATCAAACATCTTGATCTATCTCTATAGATCTTGATGCCCAATATGTAAGCAGCTTCACCGAGGTCTTTCTTTGAAAAACTCCTTTCAAACACTCCTTTATGCTTTCCAGAATATTCTACATTATTTCTGATCAATAATATGTCATTCACATATACTTATCAGAAATGTTGTAGTGCTCCCATTCACTTTCTTGTAAATACAGGCTTCACCGTAAGTCTGTATAAAACCATATGCTTTGATCACCTCATCAAAGCGTATATTCCAACTCCGAGATGCTTGCACCAGTCCATAGATGGACCGCTGGAGCTTGCATACTTTGTTAGCACCTTTTGGATCGACAAAACCTTCTGGTTGTATCATATACAACTCTTCTTTGAGATATCCATTCAGGAATGCAGATTTGGCATCCATTTGCCAGATTTCATAATCATAAAATGCGGCAATTGCTAACATCATTCAGACAGACTTTAAGCATCACTACGGGTGAGAAAATCTCATCGTAGTCAACTCCTTGAACTTGTCGAAAAACTTCCGCAACAAGTCGATCTTTGTAAACAATAACATTACCATCAGCGTCGGTCTTCCTCTTGAAGATCCATTTATTTTCGATGGCTTGCCGGTCATCGGGCAAGTCAACCAAAGTCCACACTTTGTTCTCACACATGGATCCCATCTCAGATTTCATGGCCTCAAGCCATTTTGCGGAATCTGGGCTCATCATCGCTTCCTCATAGTTCGTAGGTTCATCATGGTCTAGTAACATGACTTCCAGAACTGGGTTGCCGTACCACTCTGGTGCGGAACGTACTCTGGTTGATCTACGACGTTCAGCAAAAACTTGATCTGAAGTTTCATGATCATCATCATTAGCTTCCTCACTAATTGGTGTAGGAATCACTGGAACAATTTTCTGTGATGTACTACTTTCAATTCAGGAGAATGTACAATTACCTCATCAAGTTCTACTTTCCTCCCACTCACTTCTTTCGAGAGAAACTCCTTCTCTAGAAAGGATCCATTCTTAGCAATGAATATCTTGCCTTCGGATCTGTGATAGAAGGTGTACCCAACAGTCTCTTTTGGGTATCCTATGAAGACACATCTTCGACTTGGGTTCGAGCTTATCAGGTTGAAGTTTTTTCACATAAGCATCGCAGCCCCAAACTGTAAGAAACGACAACTTTGGTTTCTATCCAAACCATAGTTCATAAGGTGTCGTCTCAATGGATTTAGATGATGCCCTATTTAACGTGAATGCAGCTGTCTCTAAAGCATAACCCCAAAATGATAGTGGTAAATCGGTAAGATACATCATAGATCGCACCATATCCAATAAAGTACGGTTATGACGTTCCGACACACCATTACGCTGTGGTGTTCCGGGTGGCGTGAGTTGTGAAACTATTCCACATTGTTTCAAATGAAGACCAAACTCGTAACTCAAATATTCTCCTCCACGATCAGATTGTAGAAACTTTATTTTCTTGTTACGATGATTATCTACTTCTCTCTGAAATTCTTTGAACTTTTCAAATGCTTCAGACTTGTGCTTCATTAAGTAGATATACCCATATCTGCTCAAATCATCAGTGAAGGCCAGAAAATAACGATACCCGCCGCGAGCTTCAACACTCATTGGCCCACATACATCAGTATGTATGATTACCAACAAATCTGTTGCTCGCTCCATAGTTTCGGAGAACGGAGTTTTAGTCATCTTGCCCATGAGGCATGGTTCGCAAGCACCAAGTGATTCATAATCAAGTGATTCCAAAAGTCCATCACTATGGAGTTTCTTCATGCGCTTTACACCAATATGACCTAAACGGCAGTGCCACAAATAAGTTACACTATCATTATTAACCTTGCATCTTTTGGCTTCAATATTATGAATATGTGTATCACTACAATTGAGATCCAATAAGAATAGACCACTCTTCAAGGGTGCATGACTATAAAAGATATTATTCATAAAAATAGAACAACCATTATTCTCTGATTTAAATGAATAACCATCTCGCAATAAACAAGATCCAGATATAATGTTCATGCTCAATGCTGGCACCAAATAACAATTATTTAGGTCTAAAACTAATCCCGAAGGTAGATGTAGAGGTAGCGTGCCGATGGCGATCACATCGACTTTGGAACCATTTCCCACGCGCATCGTCACCTCGTCCTTAGCTAATCTTCGTTTAATCCGTAGTCCCTGTTTCGAGTTACAAATATTAGCAACCGAACCGGTATCAAATACCCAGGTACTACTACGAGCATTAGTAAGATACACATCAATAACATGTATATCACACATACCTTTGTTCACCTTGCCACCCTTCTTATCCGCCAAATATCTAGGGCAGTTCCACTTCTAGTGACCATTTCCTTTGTAGTAGAAGCACTTAGTTTCAGGCTTGAGTTTTAGCTGTGGGTTTCTTCACGGGAGTGACAACTTGCTTGTCATTCTTCTTGAAGTTCCCCTTCTATCCCTTTGCCCTTTACTTGAAACAAGTGGTCTTGTTAACCATCAACACTTGATGCTTTTTCATGATTTCTACCTTCGCCGACTTCAGCATCGCGAAGAGCTCGAGAATTCCTTTCGTCATCCCTTGCATATTATAGTTCATCACGAAGTTCTACTAACTTGGTGATAGTGACTAGAGAACTTTGTCAATTACTATCTTATCTGGAAGATTAACTCCCACTTGATTCAAGTAATTGTAGTACCGAGACAATCTGAGCACATGCTCACTGGTTGAGCTATTCTCCTCCATCTTGTAGGCAAAGTACTGTCAGAAGTCTTATACCTCTCGACACGGGCATGAGTATGAAGTACTAATTTCAACTCTTGGAACATCTTATATGCTCTGTGGCGTTCAAAACGTTTTTGAAGTCCCGGTTCTAAGCCGTAAAGCATGGTGCACTTAAACTATCAAGTAGTCATCATACCGAGCTTTTGTCAAAACGTTCATAACGTCAACATCTGCTCCTGCAATAGGTCTGTCACCTAGCGGTGCATCAAGGACATAATTCTCTGTGCAGCAATGAGGATAATCCTCAGATCACGGAACAATTCCGCATCATTGCTACTAACATCTTTCAACTTAGTTTTCTCTAGGAACATATAAAAAATAAACGGGGAGTAACATCGTGAGCTATTGATCTACAACATAGATATGCTAATACTACGAGGACTAAGTTCATGATAAATTAAAGTTCAATTTAATCATATTACTTAAGAACTCCCACTTAGATAGACATCCCTCTAGTCATCTAAATGATCACGTGATCCAAATCAACTAAACCATGTCCGATCATCACGTGAGATGGAGTAGTTTCAATGGTGAACATCTTATGTTGATCATATCTACTATATGATTCACGCTCGACCTTTCGGTCTCCAGTGTTCCGAGGCCATATCTGCATATGCTAGGCTCATCAAGTTTAACCCGAGTATTCTGCGTGTGCAAAACTGACACCCGTTGTATTTGAACGTAGAGCTTATCACACCCGATCATCACGTGGTGTCTCGGCACGACGAACTTTCGCAACGGTGCATACTCAGGGAGAACACTTATACCTTGAAATTTAGTAAGGGATCATCTTATAATGCTACCGTCGAACTAAGCAAAATAAGAAGCATAATAAGATAAACATCACATGCAACCAAAATATGTGACATGATATGGCCATCATCATCTTGTGCTTTTGATCTCCATCTCCAAAGCACCGTCATGATCACCTTCGTCACCGGCGCGACACCTTGATCTCCATCATAGCATCGTTGTCGTCTCGCCAACTATTGCTTCTACAACTATCGCTACCGCTTAATGATAAAGTAAAGCAATTACATGGCGATTGCATTTCATACAATAAAGCGACAACCATATGGCTCCTGCCAGTTGCCGATAACTTTACAAAACATGATCATCTCATACAAAACCGTATATCACATCATGTCTTGAGTATATCACATCACAACATGCCCTGCAAAAACAAGTTAGACGTCCTCTACTTTGTTGTTGCAAGTTTTACGTGGCTGCTATGGGCTTAGCAAGAACCGTTCTTACCTACGCATACAAAACCACAACGATGTTTCGTCAAGTATGTGATGTTTTAACCTTCACAAGGACCGGGCGTAGCCACACTTGATTCAGCTAAAGTGAGAGAGACAGACACCCGCCAGTCACCTTTAAGCAACGAGTGCTCATAACGGTGAACCAGTCTCGCGTAAGCGTACGCGTAATGTCGGTCCGGGCCGCTTCATCTCACAATACCGCCGAAGCAAAGTATGACATGCTGGTACGCAGTATGACTAGTATCGCCCACAACTCATTGTGTTCTACTCGTGCATATCATCTACGCATAGACCTGGCTCATGATGCCACTGTTGGGGAACGTAGTATTTTAAAATGTTCCTACGATCACGCAAGATCTATCTACCAGATGCATAGCAACGAGAGGGGAGAGTGTGTCTACGTACCCTCGTAGACCGGGAGCGGAAGCGTCAAGTGACGCGGTTGATGTAGTCGAACTTCTTCGCGATCCAACCGATCAAGCACCGAACGTACGATACCTCCGCGTTCAGCACACGTTCAACTTGATGACGTCCCACGAGCTCTTGATCCAGTTGAGCTTCACGGGAGAGTTTTGTCAGCACGACGGCGTGGTGACTGATATGATGTATCTACCGGCGCAGCGCTTCGCCTAAGCACTGCAACGTATAATCGAGGTATGTTTCTGTGGAGGAGGGCATCGCACACGGTTGGGAGAGATCAACTGATCAACTTGTGTGTCCTAGGGTGCCCCCCTGCCCCCGTATATAAAGGAGCAAGGGGAGGGGCCGGCCAGCCCTTCTATGGCGCGCCAGGGAGGCAATCCTACTAGGAATAGGATTGCAATCCTATTCCTAGTAGGAGTCCACCAAGAAGGAAGAGGGGGAAAGGAAGGAGAGGGAGAGGTGGCGCCCCCCAATCCTAGTTCAACTAGGATTCCCTGGTGGGGCGCCGGCCAGACTCTATGGGCTGCCTCTCTTCTTTCCTCAAGGCCCACTATGGACCATCCCCCTTCGTGGGGGGTTCCGGTAACCCCCTCCGGCAATTCAGTTAAATCCGAATTTTTTCCGGACACTTCCGGTGTCCGAATATAGTCGTCCAATATATCAATCTTTATGTCTCGGACATTCCGAGACTCCTCGTCATGTCCGTGATCTCATCCGGGACTCCGAACTACCTTCAGTACATCAAAACTCATAATATCGATTGTCATCAAACGTTAAGCGTGCGGACCCTACGGGTTCCAGAACTATGTAGACATGACCGAGACTCATCTCCGGTCAATAACCAATAGCGGAACCTGGATGCTCATATTGGTTCCTACATATCCTACGAAGATCTTTATCGGTCAAACCGCATAACAACATACGTTGTTCCTTTTGGCATCGGTATGTTACTTGCCCGAGATTCGATCGTCGGTATCTCTATACCTAGTACAATCTCGTTACCGGCAAGTCTCTTTACTCGTTCCGTAATACATCATCTCGTGACTAACTCATTAGTCATTTGCTTGCAAGGCTTATTATGATGTGCATTACCGAGAGGGCCCAGAGATACCTCTCCGACACTCGGAGTGACAAATCCTATTCTTGATCTATGCCAACACCAAGAATACTTTCGGAGACACCTGTAGAGCATCTTTATGATCACCCAGTTACGTAGTGACGTTTGATAGCACACAAGGTGTTCCTACGGTATTCGGGAGTTGCATAATCTCATAGTCATAGGAACATGTATAAGTCATGAAGAAAGCAATAACAGTAAAACTAAACGATCATAGTGCTAAGCTAACGGATGGGTCTAGTCCATCACATCATTCTCCTAATGATGTGATCCCGTTGATCAAATGACAACTCATGTGTATGGCTAGGAAACATAACCATCTTTGATCAATGAGCTAGTCTAGTAGAGGCATACTAGGGACACTCTGTTTTGTCTATGTATTCACACATGTACTAAGTTTCCGGTTAATACAATTCTAGCATGAATAATAAACATTTATCATGATATAAGGAAATAAATAATAACTTTATTATTGCCTCTAGGGCATATTTCCTTCAAGTACTACACGCATGCTCCTAGGGGAAGGGTTGGTAGGAGTTAACCATTGCGCGATCCCGACCTCCACACAAAGGATGACAATCAAAGAAATACCCGATGCTTCAAATTTGTCACACAACGGTTACCATACGTAAATGCTACGAGACTTGCAAACCTCAACACAAGTATTCTTCAAATTCACAATTACTCTACTAGCATGACTCTAATATCACCATCCTCATATCTCAAAACAATCATCAAGCATCAAACTTCTCTTAGTATTCAACACACTTTATATGAAAGTTTTTATTATATCCCTCTTGGATGCCCATCATATTAGGACTAAATTCATAACCAAAGCAAATTACATGCTGTTCTAAAAGACTCTCAAAATAATATAAGTGAAGCACTGAGAGTTCATCAATTTCTTCAAAATAAAACCACCGCCGCGCTCTAAAAGATATAAGTGAAGTACTAGAGCAAATGACAAACTACTCCAAAAGATATAAGTGAAGATCAATTTGTAGTTGAATAATTATGTAACTATGTTAAGACTCTCTAACATTTAAGAATTTCAGATCTTGGGATATTATTCAAACAGCAAGCAAAACAAAATTAAACAAAATGACGCTCCAAGCAAAGCACATATCATGTGGTGAATAAAAATATAGCCTCAAGTAAAGTTACCGATGAACGAATACAAAAGAGGGGATGCCTTACGGGGCATCCCAAAGCTTAGGCTCTTGGTTGTCCTTGAATATTACCTTGGGGTGCCTTGAATTCTATCTTGGGGTGCCTTGGGCATCCCCAAGCTTAGGCTCTTGCCACTCCTTATTCCATAGTCCATCGAATCTTTACCCAAAACTTGAAAACTTCACAACACAAAACTTAACAAAAAACTCGTAAGCTCGGTTAATATAAGAAAATAAAACCACCACTTAGGTACTGTTGTGAACTCATGTTAAATTCATATTGGTGTAGTATCTACTGTATTACAACTTCTCTATGGTTCATACCAGATACGTCTCCAACGTATCTATAATTTTTCATTGTTCCATGTTATTATTTAAGATGTTTTGGATGTTGAATGGGCTTTGTTATACACTTTTATATTATTTTTGGGACTAACCTATTAACCCAAAGGCCCAGTCCAGATTGCTGTTTTTTTGCCTATTTCAGGGTTTTACAGAAAAGGAATATCAAACGGAGTCCAAACAGAATGAAACTTCGGGAGAGATATTTTTGGAGCAAAATACGCACGGGAGACTTGAGAACCACGGAATAGGGCTGAGGTGGCGTCCACGTGGGTGCGGGGCCCCCCTGCCTCGTGGGCCCCACGTCTGGCCCCCGGTGCCCTCCTTCTTCCTATATATATCTACGTACCCCGAAACCATTAGAACAACAGAAAAAACCCTAGTTCCACCGCCACAACCTTCTGTTCCCGTGAGATCCCATCTTGGGGCCTGTTCTGGAGCTCCGCCGGAGGAGGGATCTACCACGGAGTGCTTCTACATCATCATCATCGCCTCACCATGAGTTGTGAGTAGTTTACCATAGACCTTCGGGTCCATAGCTAGTATCTAGATGGCTTCTTCTCTCTCTTTGGATCTCAATACCAAGTTCTCCTCGGTCTTCGAGGAGATCTATTCGATGTAATCTCTTTTTGTGGTGTGTTTGTCGAGATCCGATGAATTGTGGGTTTATGATCAAGATTATTTATGAGAAATATTTGGTTCTTTTATGAACTCTTTATGTATGATTATAATATCCTTGCAAGTCTCTTCGAATTATTGGTTTGGTTTGGCCTACTATATCTATAGTTCTTGCAATGAGAGAAGTGCTTGGCTTTGGGTTCAATCTTGCGGTGTCCTTTCCCAGTGACAGTAGGGGCAGCAAGGCACGTATTGTATTGTTGCCATCGAGGATAAAAAGATGGGATTTATATAACTATGTTTGAGTTTATCCCTCTACATCATGTCATCTTGCTTAAGGCGTTACTCTGTTCTTATGAACTTAATACTCTAGATGCATGTTGGATAGCGGTCGATGTGTGGAGTAATATTAGTAGATGCAGAATCGTTTCGGTCTACTTGTTTCGGACGTGATGCCTATATATAATGATCATGCCTAGATAGTCTCATAATTATTCACTTTTCTATCAATTGCTCGACAGTAATTTGTTTACCCGCCGTAGAATATTGCTATCATGAGAGAAGCCACTAGAGAAAACTATGGCCCCCGGGTCTATTCTCAACATATCAATCTACAATCTACTTTACTTTTCCGCTTTTACTTTATGTTCTTATATCCAAAAATACCAAAAATATCAAACTATCATCTCTATCAGATCTCACTTTCGTAAGTGACCGTAAAGGGATTGACAACCCCTTATCGCGTTGGCTGCGAAGTTCTTATTTGTTTGTGCAGGTGCGAGGGACTTGCGCGTGGTCTCCTACTGGATTAATACCTAGGTTCTCAAAACTGAGGGATATAGTTACGCTACTGTGCTGCATCACCCTTTCCTCTTCGAGGGAATACAACGCAAGCTCGAGAAGTAGCAAGAAGAATTTCTGGCGCCGTTGCCGGGGAGGCTTATGCAAAAGTCATATACCAAGTACCTATCACAAACCCTTATCCTTCGCATTACATTTTTTGCCTCTCGTTTTCCTCTCCCCCACTTCACCCTTGCCGTTTTATTTGCCCTTCTTCTGCCATGTGTTTACCGTTTGCTTGCTTCTTGTTTGCTTGTGTGTTGGATTGCTTGCTTGTCACTATGGCTCAGAACAATACCAAATTGTGTGACTTCTCCAATACCAACAATAATGATTTTATTAGCACTCCGATTGCTCCTATTACCGATGCTGAATCTTGTGAGATCAATGTTGCTCTGTTGAATCTTGTTGTGAAAGATCAATTTTCCGGCCTTCCTAGTGAAGATGCCACTACCCATCTAAACAACTTTGTTGATTTGTGTGATATGCAAAAGAAAAGGGATACGAATAATGATATTGTTAAATTGAAGTTATTTCCGTTTTCACTTAGAGATCGTGCTAAAACTTGGTTTTCCTCTTTGCCTAGAAATAGTATTGATTAGTGGAATAAGTGCAAAGATGCTTTTATCTCTAAGTATTTCCCTCCTGCTAAGATCATCTCTCTTAGAAACGATATTATGAATTTTAAGCAACTAGATCATGAGCATGTTGCACAAGCTTGGGAGAGAATGAAATTAATGATACGTAATTGCCCTACACATGGTTTGAACTTATGGATGATTATTCAAAACTTTTATGCTGGCTTGAATTTTGCTTCTAGAAATCTTTTAGATTCGGCCGCAGGAGGCACTTTCATGGAAACTACCTTAGGATAAGCTACCAAACTCCTAGATAATATTATGGTTAATTATTCTCAATGGCACACCGAAAGATCTACTAGTAAAAAAGTGCATGCTATTGAAGAAATTAGTGTTTTAAGTGGAAAGATGGATGAACTTATGAAATTATTTGCTGCTAAGAGTGCTTTTTCTGATCCGAATGATATGCCTTTATCCACTTTGATTGAAAATAATAATGAATCTTTGGATGTGAATTTTGTTGGTAGGAATAATTTTGGTAACAATGCTTATAGAGGGAACTTTAATCCTAGGCCTTTTCCTAGTAATTCCTCTAATAATTATGGAAATTCCTACAATAACTCTTATGGAAAGATGCCTTCTGAATTTGAAACTAGTGTTATGGAGTTTATGAATTCGCAAAAGAATTTCAATGCTATGCTTGAAGAAAAATTGCCTAAGATTGATGAATTGGCTAGAAATGTGGATAGAATTACTCTTGATGTTGATTCTTTGAAACTTAGATCTATTCCACCTAAGCATGATATCAATGAGTCTCTCAAAGCTATGAGAATTTCCATTGGTGAATGCAAAAAAGGACCGCTAGGATGCATGCTAAAGGAGAGAATTATATAAAAGCGTGTTCTTCTAGTTATCATGAAAATAAAGATGAAGATCTGAAAGTTATTGATGTGTCTCCTATTAGATCCTTGTTTTCTAGTATGAATCTTGATAAAGATAGGATTGGAGATGAGTCTACTTTAAGGTGTCCCAATGATTCGGAGTTTTTAGATCTTGATGCTAAAATTGTTAAAAGTGGGATTGAAGAGATTAAAACTTTGCATAGTGATGAACCCAGTACTTTGGATTTCAAGGGATTCAATTATGATAATAGCTCTTGTATTGATTGTATTTCCTTGTTGCAATCCGTACTAAACTCTCCACATGCTTATAGTCAAAATAAAGCTTTTACCAAACACATAGTTGATGCTTTGATGCAATCTTATGAAGAAAACTTGAATTAGAAGTTTATATCCCTAGAAAGCTTTATGATGAGAGGGAACCTACTATTAAAATAAAAATTAAAGATCATGGATGCTTTGCTTTGTGTGATTTGGGTGCAAGTGTTTCCACTATCCCAAAAACTTTGTGTGATTTGTTAGGTTTGCATGAGCTTGATGATTGTTCTTTAAATTTGCATCTTGCGGATTCTACCATTAAGAAACCTATGGGAAGGATTAATGATGTTCTTATTGTTGCCAATAGGAATTATGTGCGCATAGATTTCATTTTTCTTGATATAGATTGCAATCCTTCATGTCCTATTATTCTTGGTAGACCTTTCCTTAGAACGATTGGTGCAATTATTGATATGAAGGAAGGAAATATTAGATTCCAATTTCCATTAAGGAAAGGCATGGAACACTTTCCTAGGAAGAAAATTAAATTACCATATGAATCTATTATGAGAGCCACTTATGGATTGCCTTCCAAAGATGGCAATACCTAGATCTATCCATGTATCGTGCCTAGCTAGGGGCGTAAAACGATAGCGCTTGTTGGGAGGCAACCCAATTTTATATTTTTTGTTTTTGCTTCTGTTTAGGAATAAATATTGCATCTAGCTTCTGTTTAGATGTGGTTTTTTGTTTTAATTCGTGTTTGTGCCAAGTAGAACCTTTGGGAAGACTTGTGTGAAGTTTATATGATCTTGCTGTGAAAAACAGAATCGTTAGCGCTCGCTAGAATGGTCACCAGATTTTACTGGAGTGTGATATTTAGTTGATTATTTTTGAAGATGATTAATAGGCAAATTCCTCACGTTCACCAATTAATTTCAATTTATTTGGAGTTACAGAAGTATGTGAAAGTTACATATTACTACAGACTATTCTGTTTTTGACAGATTCTGTTTTTCGTGTGTTGTTTGCTTATTTCAATGCATCTATGAGTAGTATTGGGAAGTATGAATCATAGAGAAGTTGGAATACAGTAGGTTTAACACCAATATAAACAAAGAATGAATTCATTACATTACCTTTGAGTAGTGGTTTGTTTTCTTATACTAAGGGAGCTCACGAGATTTTTGTCTAAGTTTTGTGTTGTGAAGTTTTCAAGTTTTGAGTATTTCTTTGATAGACTATGGAACAAAGAGTGGCAAGAGCCTAAGATTGGGGATGCCCAAGGCACCCCAAGGAAAAATTCAAGGACAACCAAAAGCCTAAGCTCGGGGATGCCCCGGGAAGGCATCCCCTCTTTTCTCTTCATCTATCGGTAACTATACTCGGAGCTATATTTTTATTCACCACATGATATGTGTTTTACTTGGAGCGTCATGTATAATGTGAGTCTTTGCTTGTTAGTTTGCCACAATTATCCTTTATGGACACACCTTTTCGAGAGAGATAAATATGTCCTAGGAATTGATAGAACACTCTATGTGCTTCACTTATATCTTTTGAGTTGAATAGTTTTTGCTCTAGTGCTTCACTTATATCTTTTAGAGCACGGTGGTAATTATATTTTGTAGAAATTTTTGATCTCTCATGCTTCACTTATATCCTTTTGAGAGTCTATTAAAACAGCATGGTAATGTGCTTGGCTATAAAACTAGCCTTCACATGATAGACATCCAAGATCAATGTAGTAAAAACTTTCACATTAAGTGCATTGAATATGATGAGAAGTTGGATGCTTGATAATTGGTTTGAGATATGAGGATAGTGATATTAGAGTCATGCTAGTGGAGTTATTATGAAATTGAGAAATACTTCTGTTAAAGTCAGTGATTCCCGTAGCATGCACGTATGGTGAACCGCTATGTGACGAAGTTAGAGCATGAGGTATTTGTAGAGTGTCATCGTTTGTGTGGAGGTCGGGGGCGCGCGAGGGTTAACTCCTACCAACCTCCCCCCTAGGAGCATGCGATGATTGCTTTGTTTTGATGACTCGTAAATTTTTGCAATAAGTATATGAGTTCTTATGACTAATGTTGAGTCCATGGATTATACGCACTCTCATCCTTCCACCATTGCTAGCCTCTCTTGTACCGCGCAACTTTCGCCGGTACCATACACCCACCATATACCTTCCTCAAAACAGCCACCATATATCTTCCTCAAAACAGCCACCATACCTACCTATCATGGCATTTCCATAGCCATTCCGAGATATATTGCCATGCAACTTTCCACCGTTCCGTTCATATGACACGCTTCATATTGTCATATTGCCATGCATGATCATGTAGTTGACATCGTATTTGTGGCTAGGCCACCATGCATAATTTTCACACATTTCACTCTTGATTCATTGCACATCCCGGTACACCGCCGGACGCATTCATATAGGGTCATACTTTGTTCTAGTATCGATTTGTAATATAGAGTTGTAATTCAATGAAAGTGTGATGATCATCATTATTAGAGCATTGTCCCATGTGAGGAAAGGCTAAATAAAGAAAGCCCCTCCAAAAAAAAGAAGGAAATGCCAAAGAAAAAAAGAAAGGTCCAAAAAAAGAAGAAAAAGGGACAATTGCTACTATCTTTTTCCACACTTGTGCTTCAAAGTAGCACCATGTTCTTCATGATAGAGAGTCTCTTGTTTAGTCACTTTCATATACTAATGGGAATTTTCATTATAGAATTTGGCTTGTATATTCCAACGATGGGCTTCCTCAAATGCCCTAGGTCTTCATGAGCAAGCAAGTTGGATGCACACCCACTTAGTTCTTTTGTTGAGCTTTCATACATTTTTAGCTCTAGTGCATCCGTTGCATGGCAATCCCTACTCACTCACATTGATATCTATTGATGGGCATCTCCATAGCCCGTTGAAACGCCTAGTCGATGTGAGACTATCTCCCTCCTTTTTGTCTTCTCCACAACCACCACTCTCACTACTAGGAAAAGGGCTATAGATGGAATTGATACTAATGGCGCACCAGACAAGCAGTGCGCCATTAGTATATACTAATGGCGCACCAACCTCAGATACGCCATTAGAGTTCAAACTACTAATGGCGCACCAGGCCCAGCGTGCGCCATTACTAGTTACAACTAGTAATGGCGCACCAGCAGTAAAGTGCGCCATTAATGTTCTTTTTTATGATATTTTTTATTCTTTTTTTTACAAAACTACTAATGGCGCACTGTCCCACAGTGCGCCATTACTAGTTTAAACTAGTAATGGCGCACAGTGCGACAGTGCGCCATTAGTATGTTTTTTTGCAAAACTAGTAATGGCGCACCCACTATAAATGCGCCATTAGTAACCTTGATTACTAATGGCACATTTATAGTGGGTGCGCCATTAGTAAGTGGGCAGCAACAAGATATTTTGGACAGCCTCTCCTACCCACACTCACTTTCTCCCCCACTTCATTCTCTCCACCTCCTCCTCCTCTCGGGTCCCTCCTCTTTTTCACCTCATTTCCACCATAGATTCATTCAAATTAAGTGGTTAAATTACCTTGTTTTGATAGGTAAGTAAGGGGGGAAGCTATATTTATGTTGTTCTCCATACAACAATGTGCACATGCACTTTTTATGGCCTAGCTAGATCTATGTATGTTCGTGGTGTTGCATATGTTTGTTGTGTTGCATATGTGTTTGTGTTTGGAGGTGTACCGGTATTTGAAATGTGATAGTTGCCAATATTTTCTCGAAATGTTGACTCATTTCCGTTTCGGTGAGAATTTTGGCATTAAGCATTCTTTTTGGTCCTATTTTTAGGGAAAGTCATGGCAAATTTTTTCTTGGTTCTAAAATATCGTTTTGCTCTACCCCGCATGCGACCATGGTGCGCACGATGACCGAAGGCATCGTGAATAGGTTTTTGAGGTCCGCGAAGGCCGAGATGCTTCAAAAGAACGAGACGGAGATAAGATGTCCGTGTCGAAGATGCAAGCTGAAGAGCCTTATTGAGGACCCGGATTCCGGGCAGGTGCGGGACCACCTGCTCTTGCGTGGTTTCATGGATGGCTATCGGTGGCAAGGTGATGAAGATGACTATGAAGTCGTCCATGGGGGCCGGGCAAGAAATGAGGAAGGGCAGCAAGACAACCATCGCGGCTCGGGCGGGCGAGAAGACGAAGAATCCCCAGGAGATGATCACGACGGTGATGCTGTACACAGTCATCATGTAGAAGATGCAGGACATGATGATGAGGAAGATGCCGGAGCAGACGACGGGCATGATCATGAAGATGATGATGCCGGCGGAGCAGACGACGCTGGACCATCGATGGGCTGGGTGCAGGACCCTCATATTCAAGAGCTGCTTCTCAAGCAGACCGATAACGCAAGAGCTGTCGCCCGAGAGAAAGCCAAGATGGATCAACTTGAGTTAGACGCGGTTACTCCATTGTATGAAGGATGCAGGCCCGAGGATACCCGCCTGAAAGTAATGCTCATGGCTCTGGAGATGAAGGTAAAACACAAAATGACCAACGCATGCTTCAACGAGAACATGTCATTCTGGCACGAACGTCTTCCCAAGGGGAACAAGTGCCCCACCAGTTTGGAGGAGGCGAAGAAAATCGTGTGTCCTCTGGATTTACCGCACGTGAAATACCATGTGTGCATGAACAATTACATCATTTATCGGGACGAGCACGCGGAGTCTACCATATGTCCGGTGTGCGGCGTCACTCGATACAAGAAGAGGAAGAAAGCTCCTCGAAAAGTGGTGTGGTACTTTCCGATCACTCCTCGTCTGCAGCGGTATTTCGCGGACCCTAAGGTAGCAAAGCTCCTGCGTTGGCACGCGGATAGGGAGGAGAAGACGCGAGAAGATGACGCAAATGATCCGGAGATAGATAAAAAAGACAAGATGCTGAGTCACCCTAAGGATGCGAGCCAGTGGCAAGCGTTGAACTTCGAAGACCTAGAATTTGGGAACGATCCAAGGAACATCGTGCTGGGCGTGAGCACCGATGGAGTCAATCCGTTTGTCAGCTAGAGAAGCACACATAGCACCTGGCCTGTGTTTGTGTGGATGTACAACCTTCCCCCTGGTTGTGCATGAAGAGGAAGTACATTCACATGAGTATGCTAATTGAAGGACCGAAACAACCAGGGAACGACATCAATCTGTAGCTGGGGCTGCTGAAAGAGGAGCTAGACACGCTGTGGAAAACGCCAGCCAATACGTGGGATGCCGCAAAGAAAGAATATTTCCCTATGAGAGCCGCGCTGCTCACGACGGTGCACGACTATCTCGGTTACGGATATGTCGCGGGGCAGGTGGTCCACGGATTTTCTGGATGCGTCAGGTGCATGGATGACACAACGTATCGCCAGCTAGATAGAGATCCCGGGTCTTCGAAAACCATGTTCATGGGACATCGAAGGTGGCTTCGCGACGATGACCTGTGGAGAAAACGCAAGGATCTGTTCGATGGTGAAACCGAACCCCGAGGACGCCCGCGTACGAGGAGCGGCGAGGAAATAGACGAGCTGTTGAAAAATTGGAAAGATTGCCCACTGCCGGGAAAGAAGCAAAAGGCGCCAGAGCCGGGAAAGAAGCGAAAGGCGCCAGAGCCGCTGCTGAAGGTATGGAAAACGAGGTATGTTTTCTGGGACTTGCCGTACTGGAAGATCCACCGTGTGCCTCACAGCCTTGATGTAATGCATATCACGAAGAACGTGTGCGAGAGTCTGCTTGGTACCCTGCTCAACATGCCAGAGAGGACCAAAGATGGGCCGAAAGCAAGGGCAGACTTGACATCAATGGGCATCAGGCAGGAGCTTCACGCTATATATGATGATGATGATGATGATGAGGCGAAGCAGGACACGGAAAGTCGTCGCAAAGGCAAAAAGGCCAAGAAGACCGGAAATGACTACCCTCCCGCGTGCTTCACTCTAAGTCAGTTTGTAATGCCCCGGATGTAATACTTTCCCTTTTGGGCATATAATATATCTCCGACTTCATCCATTCCATTTCGGGTTCTTCGTCTTTCGGGTTTTTCGTCGTTTTGTTGTGTGCGTGTGTGGCATTCATTCATATCATGTAGACATGTGCATTGCATTGCATTTGTGTTGTCGGTTGCATCCGGTTCCACGCGTTCCTTCCCGTTGTCCGTTTCGCGTTCCGGAGCTCCCTCACGTGTCCGTGTCGTCCTGTAGGCCTACTTTGGTGTTTGGTCGTGTAACGTTACCGGTTTGGCGCGAGACTTGTCGTGTGTTGTTGTTTTGTTGTGTGTAACCCGCCTGTCAATTCTCGTCGCGTTTCGAGTCCGTTTGCTACCCCAACAGTTATTCTCGTGGGCTCAAAGTGCCTCCACTTTGAGGCCCAAGACACCCCCTACAACAGCCCACCAACCACTCCTAGCCACTTCTATCATCTAGGCCATCCAAATCTGATCCGGTGGCCGAAAACCGCACTCCATTTGGGCAACCCTAGCTACTTGTGCCTATATATTTGTCCACTCCCCCAAATTTGTGCCCCAAAACTAGGAAACCCTAGCCCCCACTTCATCCCTTTCCTCCAGCCACCACCTCACCGGAGCTCGCCGGAGAGTTCGCCGGAATTTCGCCGGAGTTCGCCGGAGTTCATCCACCTCACCGGAAAACAACTCCTCTTACCTCACCTCACCACCGGCCCCACCTCACCTCACCGGCCGCCTCTCCTTCCCGCCGCCGACCAGCCTCCCCGCTGGCCACCTCCTCCCCTCGCTTCGAAGGCCGCCGGTCGGCAGCCGTTCGAGGGCGCTCGAGCTCCCCGGGCCGATCCGATCTCGCGAGAGGACCCAACCCTATCGGATCCTGGAGCCCCGATCTGCCACCCGTTAGGCGCCCGCCAGCGCCCGGATCCCCGCCGCGGTGGCCGATCCGCTCCTGGACCGCGTCGCCCCACCGATCCAGCGAGCGCCGGCCCTCCTCCCACGCGCTAGCTCCCTCCGCTCGCTCGCCTTGGGCCGTCGCCACCTCCAGACCGCCAGACCGCATCTCCCGCAGTCTCCCGGGCCCCGCGTCGGGCCAGCGCCGCTTCGCCAGCAGCCCCGCTGGGCCGGCTCGCCTCGCCACCTCCAAGGGCTGGGCCCTTCTCCTCCAGCCGGCCCAAGCGCCCCGGCTGGGCCTCCTCCGACCGCACGGGCCTTGACCGTGCCAGGCGCCTCCTCCCTCCAGCCCGCCTTCAGCCAGCCGCCGGCCCGTCTTCGTTCCCGGGCCAGATCCAGCTCCCTGAGCCCATTCTTCAGATCTGAAGGTTGACCAAAACCTAGATCTAAGCCCCTGTTTATTTGTTGTCTGATGCTTATTTCAAACTGCAATAACTTCTTGTGTGATGCTCCGTTTCGTGCAAATGAGGTGTCCAGACGTTCGTGGTGATTAGCACTACGTTTTATCTTTTTGTGCCATGCATGTTAGAGATCATCTAGATGCTTGTTTTTCTGTTGCAAGATTGCATCCCGAGATAAACTGCTGCTATGTGATGTTTTTATGCCATCTTTGCATAGTGATATCTTTTAGCTCATTTGTCCGAATGATGCAAATGACATGTCCACGTGTTCGTCTTGCCATGCTCTACATGTTGCTTGTGTTAGGTTGCATGATAGATTTATTATTGCCATGATTATCCTTGTTGCAAAGTGCCATGTGGCTGTGATGTTGTTTCACTTGTTATGAAATGCCATCTTGTTGAGCTCATTGCTATCGTTGTGTTTATCTCCATGAAGCATGCTTGTATGTTTCGGAATCACCATCATGTGTACTTTGATGAGGTGCTTACCACTTGCCATGTTTAGTTTTGAGGTGACTTAAACTTGCTCTTTTAGATGCCATGATGAAACTGCTGTTTTAACACTTAGTGGTTTTTCACTAAGTCTGAAATCTGTAACGTCCCGATGCCATGTTTGCTTGCTGCTCTAGGACAAACCATGATAGTTTTGGAGTGGATCTTGATGGTTCCTTGTAGTATATATTGTTGACTTTCCATTCATGTTCTCACACGCTTATTTAAGTGGCTGTAGCATGTTTAACTTTTGCTCCAAAGTTTCAATAAAATTCTGCTGTCAGAATTTTATTGTCAAGTTCAATATGTCCAAGCTTGTTGCTATTGATCCGTGGCTCCTTTGGGGATGCACCTTTGGACTTATTTGCTGTAGGATATGTCTAGTTTATGTTCATGCTCTTTGCCATGTTGTTTGAGTGCTGTAGCTTAATTGTTTAGTGCTCCGAAGTTGCTATGTTGCTGTAATTTTCAGCTTTCGCTCGTTTCTTGTTTCGGGCATAACTTTTAGCCCGTAGCTCCGTTTGGAGCGAGTCTTATATGAAACTTGATTGATTTCCCGTGTAGATTCATAATCTCCTATTGTTGTCATGTTTTGAAGTGATTTGCCTCAGTGCTATTTTCCGTGCTCCGTGTGCATCCTTAGTGCATCCATCATGCATCCATCATTTTGGTGTGCGCATTGCATCTTGTTGATTCGTGCCTTGTGTGATTGTTTTGTTTAGAGCCGGAAGCTGAGACCGATTACGAGTACGAGCACGAGGTTACCAACGAGGTTGAGCACGAGGACCCTTCTTACGATCCTGACGACTACACTTCAGGCAAGATGACTGAACCTCGATAACATTACTATCTTTGCCTATTGCTAGTAGTTCCGCTCTATAGTTTTGCCTCGATGCCCATGTCTTTCCTGTCAGCCTCCTACTTGTAACCATGACCATGTCTAACCACCCTACCTATGCAAACCGTTGCTTGGCTAAGTACGCTTCGCTCAGCCCTTCTTATATCATTGCTAGTTGCAGGTGAAGATCGAAGATGCTTGCTTCATGTTGAAGTTTGTTGGGTTATATCACACTATATAAATGCTTAAATGAAATCATCTATATATTGGCAAGGGTGGAAGGCCAAGCCTTTTGCTTGGTGATTTGTTCCACTCATGCCGTTAGGAACCGTATAAACCGGTGTGATGTTCCTTGATTATGCGTTCCTTACACGGTTGGGGTGTATGGGACCCCCTCGATAAACCGCTAAGTGCTAAGTCTTTTCCAGCAAGTCCCAACATTGGTACTATTTGCCTAATAACTAATTAAACTTGCATAGGGAGTTATAAACCCTTTTCCTTAATTCTACAACCCGGGCCAGTGCTCCACATGAGTGTTGGTCCAAACTGGGGGTTACGCGGGGCCACCTCGAGGGAACTCAAGGTCTGGTAAAAACCTGTGGGATCACCCATCCGGTCGTGGCCTGAGACGAGATATGCACGGCTACTATCAGGGTGTCGGCACGCCGGGAGGATTTGCTGGATTAGCCTTACCTTAGTTCGGAGTATCTTGAGCACGGGATTCCGAGAATACTCGGGTCTTCCCACTTTGGAGTTGCGACTCCGCGGATCGTGGGCTTGTAATGGGCCAAGTTGGAACACCCCTGCAGGGTTATGAACTTTCGAAAGCCGTGCCCGCGGTTATGTGGCAGATGGGAGCTTGTTAATATCCGGTTGTAGATAACTTGACACAATGTTTCAATACACTACCAGCTTATGTACCGTGACTGTCAATTTCCGAATAGGGATTCGGGAGTTGAACATGGTGGGGTTATGTTTGTTGAGCTGTAGCTAGGATCACTTCGTGATCATCTCTCGACCGAGGCACTTCTCTTCTCGCACTCTTTCACGTAAGTTAGTTGCTAGTTGCTGCTGCAGACACTTATTCTTTTCTTCAGCCTTATCCTCTCCCAAGGCTTAAATAGTCTTGTTACCCGGGAACGGGATTGCTGAGTCCTCTGTGGCTCACAGTTACTTCACCACACCAGATGCAGGTCCGACGGTGAGCTATCCTTGTGATGGCACCGAGCTAGACTGGGAGTACGACGAGGAGCGTAGTCGATACTATGTTTGTTATCCTGATGATCAGTAGTGGAGACTTCTACTAGGATTCGATCCGACCTGTGGATTTAAATTATGTTTGGAATCTTGTCATTTGGATTTTACCCTTATAGGGCTGTGATGTTTTATTGTATGATGATTGAGACATGTATTGTATTTGTGTGACGTGGCGAGTGTAAGCCAACTATTTTATGTTTTCCATCCCCTTTTTACATGAGTTGTGCAAAGATACCAGACTTGCGATCATTCCAGCATGGGGTTATGTCTCTAAGTCGTGCCTCGACACGTAGGAGATATAGCTCCATCTTGGGCATTACAAGTTGGTATTCAGAGCCTTCTCCGACCTAGGAGCCCCCACTGATTGATCGAATCGTTGACGGTCGAGTCTAGGCACACACTGAAAACATTTTTAGTCCTATATATTATGTCGGAGAGTAGGATTTATTTGCTTCTCATCCCTTTCTCTCTGGTGAGGACTCCTGACGACTACTCTTCCCTCTTCTACTTTCAAAAATTGCACCATTTTTTTTAGGAATCTCGCGAGTATTCTGGGATTGTTTCGATGTTCTTGTGACGAGAATATTGTTCTAGATGCCTCCTGACTTTAGGGGTTGTGGCAGTGTCCCGGGGACTTGAGCTTTGGGGTATTGTCGTCACAAATATATCGCGGCAGTATTAAATACTTAAGACGGCCGACATCGAAAATCTCTCCTATACGGTTAGTGGCAAGATAACCCCGACATCACCCAGTACTGGGGAGGTAGTTCGGGAGTATTGCCATAGCTTGTTATAGTGGATGCTTTTCGAAGGTCCGAGGTACACAGTTTCTGAGAAAGACTGGTTATGTGTTGAAGGATGGATACACCTGGATGTAGGTTTAGAGTTGATTGCGCGGTGCTTCCCGTGTATCCCCAACACCTGATTGCATAATTGGAATCTTTCAAAAATTAATAGGTGGGTTATCCAGTAGATCGTAGGTATTCTTCCAACGAATGCAGGTTAGCGAGTTCGGGGTTCTACATCGAGTGAAGTGGTATTATGACCGATGTTCCGATTGGGAGTTGCATCTTAAAGGGTCCTTGGCTATGCTGATCCGGGGATTGCAAAACCCTTTCGTAATGCGTTCATATGCTTTCAGCACAAAGATGTTAGAACGAAGCTCCTATCTTGTGTTTGTTCCCGTCTGTACCTTGTTGTTTTTCTTATTTTACCTTTTGTCCCCTATGTGGCTTCTCGTGAAGATTGATGATCATTTAACTGAGAATTTCATACGTTCCTCTTGTTCGAATGATTTCATTCGTTCCTATTGTTCGAATGATTATTGTGAAGACTTGTTGCAATTCATTCCATTGATTCAGCTTATACCTTCTGTCAATCAATTGCTGATTCGTGGTCATCTCTTTCAGGATGGCTCCGAAAAGGGTTCCCAACGCTAACCCAGAGGGTGAAGAGGTCCCAGATCGTCCTCCTTCCCCTCCTCCTCCGTCTGAGGCTTGGAGAGCGATTATGCAGACTACAGCTCAGAACACCCAGATGTTGATGCAGATGATGCAGCAGATGCAAGCTAATCAAGCTAATCAGGGTGTTCCAGGGAATCAAGGCAACTTCTTCAACCAGCAGCACCATGCTACTCTCAACCAGTTCCTGGCCAATAATCTAAAAGCTTTCAGTTACTGTGTCGACCCTCTTGATGCTGAAGATTGGTTAACCGACATAAAGAAGCATTTTGAGTGTAGTAACGTGAAGGAAGAGGATTATGTGAAGTTTGCAGCCTTCCAACTCAAAGATCAAGCAGCTGATTGGTGGCAGCAGTACAAAGACTCCAGGCCAGGTCGTGTGATCTCTTGGGAGGATTTCTGCAAGGACTTTCGCTCTCACCACATTCCTAAAAGTGTCATCGAGGGTATGCGTGAGCAATTCCGCAACCTGAAGCAGGGCTCTATGACAGTCTATCAGTATAATGTCAAGTTCCAAAACCTTGCCCGCTATGCTAAGCAAGACATTCCTGATGCTAAGAGCAAAATCTACTAGTTCCGTGGAGGTCTCAAAGACGAACTTCAACTTGCTCTCACCTTGTTCGAGCCCGATGAATTCGACAAATTCTATAACATGGCTTTGAAACAAGAGGCAGCTCAGCTTAAGATGGAGGCTTCCAAAAAGAGGATTCGAGATGCCGTTCACTCTCCCTCATCGTCTCAGTTGGCTGCGAAACAACATAAATTTTGGCTTCCTCCTCCTCCAGTGATTCGAGCTCCCTACAACAACTCCAATAGCAACAAGAACTCCGGTGGACGTGGTTTCTCCCACCCACCCAACCCGAGCAACCAGTCGAGGAATTAGTTTCAGTCTCAAGGCTCCAAGTCAAGTGGTTCTCATTTCCGTCCTCTCTCAGAAGTGACTTGCAACAAGTGCACTCAGAAAGGTCACTATGCCAACAGATGTCCGAACCCGAAGCGTCTTCCACCTCCTCCACCAGTGAGTTCAGCTATTGTCAAGCATGATCCAAAGTCTGCAAGGGTCAATCTGATGAGTGCAGCGCAAGCGGAGAATTCTTCGGATGTCATTTTGGGTAACCTTCCAGTTAACTCTTTTCCAGCTAAAGTGTTATTTGATTCGGGTGCTTCATGCTCTTTCATGTCTCAACCATTTGCATCCAAGTATAATGTGGACATCAAAAGTTTGCCAAGGGAGTTATCAGTTGTTTCTCCGGGTAGATTGATGCATTCTCGTATATATGCTCCGGATGTTTCTATTCGCATGGGTGATTATCGATTTTTGGCTTCTCCGGTGGTTCTTGGTAATTCCGACATCGACCTCATCCTCGGAATGGATTGGCTTTCTCAGCATGATGCTCACATTGATTGTGCTCAGAAAGAAGTCAAGATGACTCATCCTGATGAAGATGTGATTATCTTCGCCTCCAGGGATAACACTATCAGGCTTTTCTCTCTCAATGATAAGGGCGAAATTAATGCCATATCTCAAATTCCGGTGCTGAACGAATATCAAGACGTCTTTCCTGAAGAACTTCCAGGCATGCCTCCACACCGTCAGGTGGAATTTGTCATTGAACTCGAGCCGGGTACTGAGCCAGCATGCCGGCGTCCGTACAAGCTCTCTCCAGATGAATTGAAGGAATTGAAGAAGCAGCTTGATAAACAGGAGAGTATGGGTCTCATCAGGCCTAGTACGTCTCCTTGGGGCTGTGGTGTCTTATTTGTCAAGAAGAAAGATGGCACGGAGCGTCTCTGTGTTGATTACCGGCCATTGAACAAGAAGACAATAAAGAACAAATATCCGCTCCCCAACATCAACGAACTCTTCGAGGAGCTCAAAGGAGCTAAGGTGTTCTCTAAGCTCGACCTTCGAATGGGCTATCACCAAATTCGCATTCGCGAGGAAGACATTCCCAAGACGGCCTTCAGAACGAGCTACGGTTCATACCAGTATACTGTCATGTCCTTTGGTCTCGCCAATGCTCCTCCTACCTTCTCGAGGATGATGCACTACATCTTCAACCCCTATACTGGCGAGTTTGTGCTTGTGTATCTGGATGATATTCTGGTGTTTTCCAAGAATGAGGAAGATCACGAAAAGCACTTACGTCTGGTTCTTGATCGACTCCGAGAGCATAAGTTCTATGCCAAGTTCTCAAAGTGCGAGTTTTGGCTCGATAAGGTTTTGTACCTGGGCCATATCATCTCAGCTGACGGTATTGCGGTAAATCCCGAGAAAGTTGAAGCAATTGTCAACTGGGAAGCACCTCAGAACGTCAAGCAACTCCGCAGTTTTCTGGGTCTTGCCAGCTATTGCAGAAGGTTCGTTGAGAACTTCTCCAAGATTGCCAAGCCTCTTTCCAACTTGCTTCAGAAGAATGTCAAATACTTTTGGTCTCCAGAGTGTGAAGTGGCATTCAAAACTCTCAAAGAAAAGCTCGTCTCTGCTCCAGTTCTGACTCCTCCAGATGAATCCAAGCCCTATGAAGTATTCTGCGATGCTTCTCTTCAAGGACTTGGTGGTGTGCTTATGCAAGATAAGAGAATTGTGGCATACACTTCTCGTCAGCGAAAGCCAAGTGAGAAGAACTATCCCACACATGATCTCGAGCTAGCAGCTGTGGTACATGCTTTGATTACGTGGAGACATCTGTTGTTGGGCAGAAAAGTCGACATCTTCACTGATCACAAGAGCTTGAAGTACATCTTCACACAGCCGCATCTGAACCTCCGCCAGACTCGTTGCGTTGAAATGATCCAAGAGTATGATCCCAGCATTGAATACACTCTTGGCAAGGCGAATGTGATTGCAGATGCTTTGAGCAGAAAGGCATATTGCAACAGCCTTCTTATCAAGCCGTTTTAGCCTGAGCTTTGTGAAGCCTTCAGGAAGCTCAACCTTCAAGTTGTTCCGCAGGGTTTTCTTGCAAATCTTCAAATTGCTCCTACCTTGGAAGATCAGGTCCGTGAGGCCCAACTCAGGGATACCATGGTGAAGAAGGTGAAACATGGTATTGAAAAGGGCAATCCAAAATACAAGTGCTTTCGTGTTGATGAGAGAGATACCTTGTTCTTCGAGGACAGACTCGTTGTTCCCAAAGGTGATCTCAGGAAGCTCATAATGGAAGAAGCACATGATTCTCTCCTTTCCATTCATCCTGGCAGTTCCAAGATGTACCAAGACCTCAAGCAGTCTTACTGGTGGACATGCATGAAAAGGGAGATTGCCCAATTCGTGAATGAATGTGATGTTTGCAGAAGAGTGAAAGCAGAACATCAACGTCCAGCCGGTCTTCTCCAACCTCTTCCTATTCCCGAGTGGAAGTTCGACCACATTGAAATGGACTTCGTCACTGGTTTTCCTAAGTCCAAGCGAGGAAATGATTCTATCTTCGTGGTGATTGACAAGCTTACCAAAGTCGCTCACTTCCTACCAGTCAAAGAATCAATCAATGCAGCTCAATTGGCAGAGTTGTACACTTCCAGAATTGTGTCTTTACATGGCATTCCTCAAGTTATCTCCTCAGACCGTGGAAGTTTGTTCACTTCAAGGTTCTGGGACTCCTTTCAGTCCGCCATGGGCACTAAGATCAGGTTCAGCACTGCTTTTCACCCTCAGACTAGTGGTCAAGTCGAGCGAGTGAATCAGATTCTAGAAGACATGCTCAGAGCCTGTGTCATATCTTTCGGCATGAAATGGGAAGACTGTCTTCCATTTGCCGAGTTCTCTTATAACAACAGCTTTCAAGCAAGTGCGGGTAAAGCATCGTTTGAAATCCTCTATGGCAGAAAGTGTTGTACCCCTCTCAACTGGTCTGAAACAAGCGAACGTTAACTTCTTGGCAATGACTTGATCTCAGAAGCCGAAGAAATGTGCTAAGTCATACGTGAGAATCTCAAGGCCGCTCAGTCTCGTCAGAAGAGCTACTATGACGGCAAGCATCGTGATTTGGCTTTCAACATTGGTGATCATGTTTATCTCCGTGTTTCTCTGATGAAAGGCACCCAAAGATTCGGTATCAAAGGAAAACTTGCTCCTAGATACGTCGGGCCTTTCAAGATTCTTGGCAAAAGAGGCGATCTAGCCTATCAACTTGAGCTCCCTCCCAACTTCGCCAATGTTCATGATGTGTTCCATGTGTCTCAACTCCGCAAATGCTTCAAGGCACCTGAGCGCATGATTCCGTTTGAAGAGATTGATCTTCAACAAGATTTTACCTACCGAGAGCATCCCGTTGCTATTCTCGAAGAAACCGAATGCAAGACCCGCAACAAGTCCATCAAATTCTTGAAAGTCAAGTGGTCACATCACACCGACCGAGAAGCTACGTGGGAACGAGAAGATCATCTTCGTTCCGAGTACCCTTCCTTTTTCCAGTCCTAGATCTCGGGACGAGATCTTTTTGTAGTAGAGGAGAGTTTGTAATGCCCCGGATGTAATACTTTCCCTTTTGGGCATATAATATATCTCCGACTTCATCTATTTCATTTCGGGTTCTTCGTCTTTCGGGTTTTTCGTCGTTTTGTTGTGTGCGTGTGTGGCATTCATTCATATCATGTAGACATGTGCATTGCATTGCATTTGTGTTGTCGGTTGCATCCGGTTCCACGCGTTCCTTCCCATTGTCCGTTTCGCGTTCCGGAGCTCCCTCACGTGTCCGTGTCGTCCCATAGGCCTACTTTGGTGTTTGGTCGTGTAACGTTACCGGTTTGGCGCGAGACTTGTCGTGTGTTGTTGTTTTGTTGTGTGTAACCCGCCTGTCAATTCTCGTCGCGTTTCGAGTCCGTTTGCTACCCCAACAGTTATTCTCGTGGGCTCAAAGTGCCTCCACTTTGAGGCCCAAGACACCCCCTCCAACAGTCCACCAACCACTCCTAGCCACTTCTATCATCTAGGCCATCCAAATCTGATCCGGTGGCCGAAAACCGCACTCCATTTGGGGAACCCTAGCTACTTGTGCCTATATATTTGTCCACTCCCCCAAATTTGTGCCCCAAAACTAGGAAACCCTAGCCCCCACTTCATCCATTTCCTCCAGCCACCACCTCACCGGAGCTCGCCGGAGAGTTCGCCGGAATTTCGCCGGAGTTCGCTGGAATTTCGCCGAAGTTCGCCAGAGTTCATCCACCTCACCGGAAAACAACTCCCCTTACCTCACCTCACCACCGGCCCCACCTCACCTCACCGGCCGCCTCTCCTTCCCGCCGCCGACCAGCCTCCCCGCTGGCCACCTCCTCCCCTCGCTTCGAAGGCCGCCGGTCGGCAGCCGTTCGAGGGCGCTTGAGCTCCCCGGGCCGATCCGATCTCGCGAGAGGACCCAACCCTATCGGATCCTCGAGCCCCGATCTGCCACCCGTTAGGCGCCCGCCAGCGCCCGGATCCCCGCCGCGGTGGCCGATCCGCTCCTGGACCGCGTCGCCCCACCGATCCAGCGAGCGCCGGCCCTCCTCCCGCGTGCCAGCTCCCTCCGCTCGCTCGCCTTGGGCCGTCGCCACCTCCAGACCGCCAGGCCGCATCTCCCGTAGTCTCCCGGGCCCCGCGTCGGGCCAGCGCCGCTTCGCCAGCAGCCCCGCTGGGCTGGCTCGCCTCGCCACCTCCAAGGGCTGGGCCCTTCTCCTCCAGCCGGCCCGAGCGCCCCGGCTGGGCCTCCTCCGACCGCACGGGCCTTGACCGCGCCAGGCGCCTCCTCCCTCCAGCCCGCCTTCAGCCAGCCGCCGGCCCGTCTTCGTTCCCGGGCCAGATCCAGCTCCCCAAGCCCATTCTTCAGATCTGAAGGTTGACCCAAAACCTAGATCTAAGCCCCTGTTTATTTGTTGTCTGATGCTTATTTCAAACTGCAATAACTTCTTGTGTGATGCTTCATTTCGCGCAAATGAGGTGTCCAGACGTTCGTGGTGATTAGCACTACGTTTTATCTTTTTGTGCCATGCATGTTGGAGATCATCTAGATGCTTGTTTTTCTGTTGCAAGAGTGCATCCCGAGATAAACTGCTGCTATGTGATGTTTTTATGCCATCTTTGCATAGTGATATCTTTTGGCTCGTTTGTCCGAATGATGCAAATGACATGTCCACGTGTTCGTCTTGCCATGCTCTACATGTTGCTTGTGTTAGGTTGCATGATAGATTTATTCTTGCCATGATTATCCTCGTTGCAAAGTGCCATGTGGCTGTGATGTTGTTTCACTTGTTATGAAATGCCATCTTGTTGAGCTCATTGCTATCGTTGTGTTTATCTCCATGAAGCATGCTTGTATGTTTCGGAATCACCATCATGTGTACTTTGATGAGGTGCTTACCACTTGCCATGTTTAGTTTCGAGGTGACTTAAACTTGCTCTTTTAGATGCCATGATGAAACTGCTGTTTTAACACTTAGTGGGTTTTCACTAAGTCTGAAATCTGTAACGTCCCGATGCCATGTTTGCTTGCTGCTCTAGGACAAACCATGATAGTTTTGGAGTGGATCTTGATGGTTCCTTGTAGTATATATTGTTGACTTTCCATTCATGTTCTCACATGCTTATTTAAGTGGCTGTAGCATGTTTAACTTTTGCTCCAAAGTTTCAATAAAATTCTGCTGTCAGAATTTTATTGTCAAGTTCAATATGTCCAAGCTTGTTGCTATTGATCCGTGGCTCCTTTGGGGGTGCACCTTTGGACTTATTTGCTGTAGGATATGTCTAGTTTATGTTCATGCTCTTTGCCATGTTGTTTGAGTGCTGTAGCTTAATTGTTTAGTGCTCCGAAGTTGCTATGTTGCTGTAATTTTCAGCTTTCGCTCGTTTCTTGTTTCGGGCATAACTTTTAGCCCGTAGCTCCGTTTGGAGCGAGTCTTATATGAAACTTGATTGATTTTCCGTGTAGATTCATAATCTCCTATTGTTGTCATGTTTTGAAGTGATTTGCCTGAGTGCTATTTTCCGTGCTCCGTGTGCATCCTTAGTGCATCCATCATGCATCCATCATATTGGTGTGAGCATTGCATCTTGTTGATTCGTGCCTTGTGTGATTGTTTTGTTTAGAGCCGGAAGCTGAGACCGATTACGAGTACGAGCACGAGGTTACCAACGAAGTTGAGCACGAGGACCCTTCTTACGATCCTGACGACTACACTTCAGGCAAGATGACTGAACCTCGATAACATTACTATCTTTGCCTATTGCTAGTAGTTCCGCTCTATAGTTTTGCCTCGATGCCCATGTCTTTCCTGTCAGCCTCCTACTTGTAACCATGACCATGTCTAACCACCCTACCTATGCAAACCGTTGCTTGGCTAAGTACGCTTCACTCAGCCCTTCTTATAGCATTGCTAGTTGCAGGTGAAGATCGAAGATGCTTGCTTCATGTTGAAGTTTGTTGGGTTATATCACACTATATAAATGCTTAAATGAAATCATCTATATATTGGCAAGGGTGGAAGGCTAAGCCTTTTGCTTGGTGATTTGTTCCACTCATGCCGTTAGGAACCGTATAAACCGGTGTTATGTTCCTTGATTATGCGTTCCTTACACGGTTGGGGTGTATGGGACCCCCTCGATAAACCGCTAAGTGCTAAGTCTTTTCCAGCAAGTCCCAACATTGGTACTATTTGCCTAATAACTAATTAAACTTGCATAGGGAGTTATAAACCCTTTTCCTTAATTCTACAACCCGGGCCAGTGCTCCACATGAGTGTTGGTCCAAACTGGGGGTTACGCGGGGCCACCTCGAGGGAACTCAAGGTCTGGTAAAAACCTGTGGGATCACCCATCCGATCGTGGCCTGAGACGAGATACGCGCGGCTACTATCAGGGTGTCGGCACGCCGGGAGGATTTGCTGGATTAGCCTTACCTTAGTTCGGAGTATCTTGAGCACGGGATTCCGAGAATACTCGGGTCTTCCCACTTTGGAGTTGCGACTCCGCGGATCGTGGGCTTGTAATGGGCCAAGTTGGAACACCCCTGCAGGGTTATGAACTTTCGAAAGCCGTGCCCGCGGTTATGTGGCAGATGGGAGCTTGTTAATATCCGGTTGTAGATAACTTGACACAATGTTTCAATACACTACCAGCATATGTACCGTGACTGTCAATTTCTGAATAGGGATTCGGGAGTTGAACACGGTGGGGTTATGTTTGTTGAGCTGTAGCTAGGATCACTTCGTGATCATCTCTCGACCAAGGCACTTCTCTTCTCGCACTCTTTCACGTAAGCTAGTTGCTAGTTGCTGCTGCAGACACTTATTCTTTTCTTCAGCCTTATCCTCTCCCAAGGCTTAAATAGTCTTGTTACCCGGGAACGGGATTGCTGAGTCCTCTGTGGCTCACAGTTACTTCACCACACCAGATGCAGGTCCGACGGTGAGCTATCCAGGTGATGGCACCGAGCTAGACTGGGAGTACGACGAGGAGCGTAGTCGATACTATGTTCGTTATCCTGATGATCAGTAGTGGAGACTTCTACTAGGATTCGATCCGACCTGTGGATTTAAATTATGTTTGGAATCTTGTCATTTGGATTTTACCCTTAGAGGGCTGTGATGTTTTATTGTATGATGATTGAGACATGTATTGTATTTGTGTGACGTGGCGAGTGTAAGCCAACTATTTTATGTTTTCCATCCCCTTTTTACATGAGTTGTGCAAAGATACCAGACTTGCGATCATTCCAGCATGGGGTTATGTCTCTAAGTCGTGCCTCGACACGTAGGAGATATAGCTCCATCCTGGGCATTACACAGGAGGAGATCGAGCAGTTTTTCACCTGCCTCGTAGGAGTACAACTTCCTTACGGTTACACGGGGAAGATAAGCAGATACCTAGACCGGGCGAAGCTGAAGTTCAGCGGGATGAAGTCTAACGACTGTCACGTGCTGATGACGCAGATACTTCCAGTTGCAATCCGTGGGATCATGGACGCGCACGTCCGTGAAACCCTATCTGGCCTATGCAACTTTTTCGACGTCATCTCTCGGAAGTCTGTTGGCGTGAGGCAACTCAGAAGGCTACAGGAAGAGATCGTGGTGATACTATGCGAGCTTGAGATGTACTTCTCGCCCGCATTCTTCGACGTTATGGTGCATCTGCTGGTCCATATCGTGGACGATATCATCCAACTCGGGCCGACGTTCCTGCACAGCATGATGCCATTCGAAAGGATGAATGGTGTCATCAAAGGATACGTTCGCAACATGTCACGTCCAGAGGGAAGCATAGCCAGGGGCTTTCTGACCGAAGAGTGCATCTCCTACTGCCAGCTTCACGGCCAGCAACTCGCAGAACGCGATGGCGGGGCCATTGGTGTCTCCGGCGGAGGCGGCATTGGTGTCTCCGACGCCGACACGGGAGCTTAATGCACCCGGGTGTACGCCGACCGACAACTCTGTAGCAAGCAGCCCCTCCGTCAACTGCACGCCCGCCGTTGGCGGTGCCTCGACATTAGCCGAGCTCGACGCCATCATCACGGTAACTAATTAAGCCTCTCTCGGTCGAGGACTTCATCTCCTTGCCTTTGACTGGGCATCCCTGACGCCCTACATGTTTTCGCAGGGCGCCGCCGACGTTCCGTGCACTCTCTTGCACTTCGTGAACAACGAGTTGGTCGATGTCGCCAAGGGCAAAATCGTTCAACCGGGCAACCCCTTGTTCCACGGTACCCAGATGCCACCCAACTTGTTTAGGGTTCAACTGGTTCGGGTGCTGCCAGGCTGCGACGAGGTGTTACCTCCGATTCGACCCGTCGGGGCCGACGATGATGACGTGATGACCCTCAGCGCCTGCCTGAGCTGGCCCCTGCTTTGGCCGAAGAGCCAGATTCGTTTGGGGGCGGGGGACACCACCCCAAAGACAACATCGCCAGTCGTGCCGGCGCCAAGTCGTCCCCATGGCAAGACCGCCGCAACGGTGCCGGACATCCCTATGCCACTGGATCCAAACATGCATATGGCACAGGATCAGAACGATGACGACGACGATACATTTGGCAACGTCGATCAGTACTTTGCCGATCATGGGTACGGTGGCGACTTCATGGGGCCTCCTTCTCAAGAACCCAACCCAACAAAAGACGTGCGCGATCTAGCTGGTACCGCGGAGAAGCAAAGTTGCAACAGGCGTCGTCTGCCGTTCAGCTCTCAGGAGACGCCTCCAGCTGCCGACTTCACCGAGCCTCAGATAGGCGAGGTGCGAAATATTATCAGCCCCAACACACTCAAGAAGGCGGTCTGTGAGTAGAACTTGGTCCCAATTCAGGAGAAGAAGAAGGCACGCAAAAGAAAAACTAACAAGGGTGCGAGCCAGCCGGCACCGAGTACGATCCGTGCTCAGGACGGGCCACCTTCACCTGAGGATGTAATGAGGAGGGTGCATGTGGCGGGTAGGCCGATGCTACCAAGAAATATGCTCGATGCTGCAACCGATGCTATGCGGAGTCTGCATGACAGTGTTCTTTCTTTGGAGAAGCGGTGTCTCAGAGAGAAGGATGTGGCATACTCGGTTTTCGCGGCCAAGGTGCCAGAGGGCAAGGGCTTTGTGGATAACTCCATCGGGGGTACGATCGTCCCGCGGTTTGATGACATCCACGCTATGTTGAACCTTCTTCCGCTGCACTACACCTTCGTTCGGCTATTTTCGCTGAGTATGGAGATGCGGATCATTCGTGACAAGACCCCGGACATCGTGATAGTCGACCCCTTCTACATGCGTGCCAAGATCTTGGGCAGCGCTGGGGACCGGCAAGTCGCGAGTTCTTACCTCGAAGGCGTCATTCTGGCAAACCGAGATAAGGATAACTTCCTTGTGCCTTACTTTCCCGAGTAAGTCCTCCGCCTCAACCGCCCCGTAACATATGAATTCTTAGATTTCGATCGTTCTTCTTTTAACATTCCGTGTTTTCTGCAGTGACACACATTGCACGCTCATCCTCCTAAGCCCCAAATATTCCATGGCCACGTATTTCGACCCGGACCGTCAGTCGAGCGTAGACTACACAAATGTCAAGAAGGTTCTTGATGATGTCCTCCCCGGCTACGCCAAATCTGGAGGCACCTTCACCAGGCCTATTCGTAAGACCGCCAAGCACGTGTTCTCCCACAATACGATGTTCTGCTGCGTCAAGCAGCCGCCTGGCGGTCAGAAGGGTGCCTACTATGCCATCCATCACATGCGGGCGATCGTACGGGACCATCATCAACTTCTGCTACCGAGTAAACTCAAAGATTGGGCCGCGAGTGTGTCGGCAATCCAGGACGCGGACACCAGACAAGAATTCTTTCGCATCCAGTCGGAGTTTGCGGAAATCATCCAAGATGTCCTTCGTACCTCGGGGCAGTTCTACCTCAGAAATCAACCGTCGAACAGTGACATCGACACAATGCTACAAATGCAGGCTGACAACGCCCGTGATTTCATGACTCCCACGATAGACGGCGGCTTCATCCACGCTCCAGTCCCTTGAGTCGAGTCGAAAGCAGTGATGCTGTGTCTAGTTCTAAAACATCGATTGGCTCATGTTGTAATTAAACTTTAATGAACTTGTAGTATGTCTCTTTGGTTTCGAGAGTCGTTCAACTTAGATGTAATCGATGCTATTAATGTCTTTCTTTTCTCTTTCGATCGTTCTGTTGCATACTTATATATTGCTTATGTATTGTTTGTGAGTTGGTACTAACGTTTCGTTTGGCTAGTGCACAGCGATGCCGTCGTATGTCGTGTACAAGGGTAAGGTTCCCGGAGTCTACGACGACTGGGAGGAGTGTCGGAGACAGGTTCACCGATTCAGCGGTAACAGTTACAAAGGGTACACCACTAGGGCCGAGGCCGAATCTAGATACGCTCGCTATCTAGCGGGAGAGGGGAGGGAGCGTTGGAGGAACCGGATGAAGACGAGTTTCATCATGATGATGCTCATCGTGATGACCGCAACTCTCTTCTATGTGATGGTAGTTTAGATGATCGATATCGACTTGTAATGTGAAGAAAAACTCGCTACTCGCGGTCTCGAGACTTGTAATATATTGTTCTATCTTTGTTTGGTCTTTTCAATTCGGAGACTAATATGATGAATTGTATTCAGAGACTAATCTTCTATTGTATTCGATGAATTTGTTGTTGATGTGTGCTGTCTATATTCTGTCCAATTATACATTTTGTAATCTGTGCAAAAAAACAGAAACATAATAAAAAAACCTAATATTCATACTAATGGCGCATCACATCACAGTGCGCCATTAGTATGCCAATGGATACTAATGGTGCTTCATCAGAAAGTGCGCCATTACTATGCTGAAATTACTAATGGCGCATCTTGCTGGCGTGCGCCATTAGTATGCCAAAGCACCTGGGTACACATGGCCCCCTGGGAGGCATACTAATGGCGCACTACTGTGCATTCTAATGGCGCATCTGTGGTGCGCTATTAGTATACCAGATACTAATGGCGCAACAGAGGTGCGCCATTAGTAAAATATACTAATGGCGTGGCACTAATGGCGCACCACTAATGCGCCATTAATGGCCAAATTGGGTGCGCCATTAGTAGGCCTTTTCCTAGTAGTGTCTATTCCACATAGTGCTATATCCATGGCTCACGCTCATGTATTGCGTGAAAGTTGAAAGGTTTGAAAGAATAGAGTATGAAAACAAGTGCTAGGATGAAACCGAGGTTGTGCATGATATGAATAGTTTGTGTGATGAAGAGGGAGCATAGCCAGACTATATGATTTTGTAGGGATAACTTTCTTTAGCCATAGTATTTTGAGAAGACATGACTGCTTTGTTAGTATGCTTGAAGTATTATTATTTCTTATGTCAATATAGACTTTTGTCTTGAATCTTTCAGATCTGAACATTCATGCCACAATTAAGAAAATTACATTGAAAACTATGTTGATTAGCATTCCACATCAAAAATTCTGTTCTTATCATTTACCTACTCGAGGACTAGCTGGAATTAAGCTTGGGGATGCTTGATAAGTCTCCAACGTATCTATAATTTTTGATTGTTCCATGCTATTATTTAAAATGTTTTGGATGTTTAATGGGCTTTATTATACACTTCTATATTATTTTTGGGACTAACCTATTAGCCCAAAGGCCCAGTCCAGATTGTTGTTTTTTTGCCTATTTCAGGGTTTTACAGAAAAGGAATATCAAACGGAGTCCAAACGGAATGAAACTTCGGGATAGATATTTTTGGAGCAAAATACGCACGGGAGACTTGAGAACCACAGAATAGGGCTGATGCGGCGTCCACGAGGGTGGGGCGCCCCCTACAGGGCGCGCCCCTGCCTCGTGGGCCCCACGTCTGGCCCCCGGTGCCCTCCTTCTTCCTATATATATCTACGTACCCCGAAACCACCAGAACAACAGAAAAAACCCTAGTTCCACCGCCGCAACCTTCTGTTCCCGCGAGATCCCATCTTGGGGCGTGTTCCGCAGCTCCGCCGGAGGAGGGATCTACCACGAAGTGCTTCTACATCATCATCATAGCCTCACCATGAGTTGTGAGTAGTTTACCACAGACCTTCGGGTCCATAGCTAGTATCTAGATGGCTTCTTCTCTCTCTTTGGATCTCAATACCAAGTTCTCCTCGGTCTCCGAGGAGATCTATTTGATGTAATCTCCTTTTGCGGTGTGTTTGTCGAGATCCAATGAATTGTGGGTTTATGATTAAGATGATTTATGAGAAATATTTTGTTCTTTTCTGAACTCTTTATGTATGATTATAATATCCTTGCAAGTCTCTTCGAATTATTTGTTTGGTTTGGCCTACTAGATCTATAGTTCTTATAATGGGAGAAGTGCTAGGCTTTGGGTTCAATCTTGCGGTGTTCTTTCCCAGTGACAGTAGGGGCAGCAAGGCACGTATTGTATTGTTTCCATCGAGGATAAAAAGATGGGGTTTATATCACTATGTTTGAGTTTATCCCTCTACATCATGTCATCTTGCTTAAGGCGTTACTCTGTTCTTACGAACTTAATACTCTAGATGCATGATGGATAGCGGTCGATGTGTGGAGTAATAGTAGTAGATGCAGAATCGTTTCGGTCTACTTGTTTTGGACGTGATGCCTATATATAATGATCATGCCTAGATAGTCTCATAATTATTCGCTTTTCTATCAATTGCTCAACAGTAATTTGTTTACCCGCCGTAGAATATCGCTATCATGATAGAAGCCACTAGAGAAAACTATGGCCCCGGGTCTATTCTCAACATATCAATCTACAATCTACTTTACTTTTCCGCTCTTACTTTCTGTTCTTATATTCAAAAATACCAAAAATATCAAACTATCATCTCTATCAGATCTCACTTTCTTAAGTGACCGTAAGGGGACTGACAACCCCTTATCATGTTGGCTGCAAAGTTCTTATTTGTTTGTGCAGGTGTGAGGGACTTGCGCGTGGTCTCCTACTGGATTGATACATTGGTTTTCAAAACTAAGGGAAATACTTACGCTACTGTGATGCATCACCCTTTCCTCTTCGAGGGAATACAACGCAAGCTCGAGAAGTAGCAATACCCTCTGATACTACTCATAGATTCATCAAAATAAGCAGACAACACATAGAAAACAGAATCTGTCAAAAACAGAACAATGTGTAGCAATCTGTAACTTCCGAATACTTCTGTAACTCTAATTTTTTTCAAATAAATTGTTGGACTTGAGGAATTTGTCTATTAATCTTTTGCAAAAAGAATCAACTTAAAAGCACCCCCAGTAAAAAATGGCAGCTAATCTCGTGAGCGCAAAGTTTTTGTTTTTTACAGCAAGATCGCAAAGACTTCACCCAAGTCTTCCCAAAGGTTCTACTTGGCACTTTATTTGAAACAAAAGCTATAAAACATGATTACTACAGTAGCTTAATCATGTGAACACACAAAAACAGTAGGGGTAAATATTGGGTTGTGTCCCAACAAGCGCTTTTCTTTAATGCCTTTTAGCTAGGCATGATGATTTCAATGATGCTCACATAAAAGATAAGAATTGAAACATAACGAGAGCATCATGAAGAATATGACTAGCACATTTAAGTCTAACCCACTTACTATGCATAGGTATTTTGTGAGAAAACAACTTATGGGAATGATAATCAACTAGCATAGGAAGGGAAAACGAGCATAACTTCAAGATTTTAAGCACATAGAGAGGAAACTTGATATTATTGCAATATGTAGAAGCATATGATCCTCTCTCATAATAATTTTAAGTAGCATCATGAATGAATTCAACCATATAACCAGCACATAAAGCATTATTTTCATGATCTACTTGCATAGAAATTTTACTACTCTCCACATAAGCAAATTTATTCTCATCAATAGTAGTGGGAGCAAACTCAACAAAATAACTATCATGTGAAGCATAATCCAATTGAAAACTAAAATCATGATGACAAGTTTCATGGTTATCATTATTCTTAATAGCATACAAGTCATCACAATAATCATCATAAATAGGAGGCATGCTTTCATCATAATAAATTTGCTCATCAAAACTTGGGGGACTAAAAATATCATCTTCATCAAACATAGCATCCCCAACCTTGTGGCTTTTCATATCATTAGCATCATGGATATTCAACGGATTCACACTAACAACATTGCAATCATGCTCATCATTCAAATATTTAGCGCCAAACATTTTATAGCATTCTTCTTCTAACACTTGAGCATAATTTTCCTTTCCATCATTTTGACGAAAGATAATAAAAAGATGAAGCATATGAAGTACCCACAATTCCATTTTTTTATAGTTTTCTTTTATAAACTAAACTAGTGAATAAACAAGAAACAAAAAGATTCTATTGCAAGATCTCAAGATATACCTTCAAGCACTCAGCTCCCCGGCAACAGCGCCAGAAAAGAGCTTGATGTCTACTACGCAACCTTCTTCTTGTAGACGTTATTGGGCCTCCAAGTGCAGAGGTTTGTAGGACAGTAGCAAATTTCTCTCAAGTGGATGACCTAAGGTTTATCAATCCGTGGGAGGCGTAGGATGAAGATGGTCTCTCTCAAACAACCCTGCAACCAAATAACAAAGAGTCTCTTGTGTCCCCAACACACCCAATACAATGGCAAATTGTATAGGTGCACTAGTTCGGCGAAGAGATGGTGATACAAGTGCAATATGGATGGTAGATATAAGTTTTTCCTATATGAAAATATAAAACAGCAAGGTAACTAATGATAAAAGTGAGCACAAATGGTATTGCAATGCTTTGAAACAAGGCCTAGGGTTCATACTTTTACTAGTGCAAGTTCTCTCAACAATAATAACATAACTGGATCATATAACAATCCCTCAACATGCAACAAAGAGTCACTCCAAAGTAACTAATAGTGGAGAACAAACGAAGAGATTACTGTAGGGTACGAAACCACCTCAAAGTTATTCTTTTTGATCGATCTATTCAAGAGTCCGTAGTAAAATAGCACGGAGCTATTCTTTCCGTTCAATCTATCCTAGAGTTCGTACTAGAATAGCACTTAAGACACAAATCAACCAAAACCCTAATGTCACCTAGATACTCCATTGTCACCTCAAGTATTCATGGACATGATTATACGATATGCATCACACAATCTCAAATTTATCTATTCAACCAACACAAAGAACTTCAAAGAGTGCCCCAAAGTTTCTACCAGGGAGTCAAGATGAAAACGTGTGCCAACCCCTATGCATAGATTACCAAGGTCACGGAACCCGTAAGTTGATCACCAAAACATACATCAAGTAGATCACGTGATATCCCATTGTCACCACAGATAAGCACATGCAACACATACATCAAGTGTTCTCAAATCCTTAAAGACTCATTCCGATAAGATAACTTCAAAGGGAAAACTCAATTCATCACAATAGAGGAGAGGGGGAGAAACATCATAAGATCCAACTATAATAGCAAAGCTCGCTATACATCAAGATCGTGCCATCTCAAGAACACGAGGGAGAGAGAGATCAAACACATAGCTACTGATACATACCCTCAGCCCCGAGGGTGAACTACTCCCCCTCGTCATGGAGAGCGCCGGGATGATGAAGATGGCCACCGGAGAGGGATTCCCCCCTCCGTCAGGGTGCCGGAACATGGTCTAGATTGGTTTTTGGTGGCAACAGAGGCTTTCGGCGGCAGAATTCCCGATCTAGGTTATTTTCTGGAGGTTTCTGTCTATATAAGGGGTGTTGGAGTTGGGAACAAGTAAGGGGGGTCCCTGAGGTGGCCACGAGATAGGGGGGCGCCCCCAGGGGGTGGGAGCTTCCCCCACCCTCGTGGGCAGCCCGGGACTCCCATGGTCCATCTCCGGTACTCCTTGGGCTTCTTCTGGTCCAAAAACATCATCCGTTGAGTTTCAGGTCAATTGGGCTCCGTTTGGTATTCCTTTTTTGCGATACTAAAAAACAAAGACCAAACTGAAACTGGCACTGGGCTCTGGGTTAATAGGTTAGTCCCAAATATCATATAAAAGTGTATATTAAAGCCCATTAAACATCCAAAACAGATAATATAATAGCATGGAATAATAAAAAAATATAGATACGTTGGAGATGTATCACGCACCACCACCTGACTGCCCCCTCTTCTCTCCACTAGCGCCCATTAAGGCCCATTGACTCCCCGGGGGTTCCGGTAACCTTCGGGTACTCCGGAAAAATGCCCGAATATCCCTTCGATGTCCAAACATAACTTTCCAATATATCAATCTTTATGTCTCGGCCATTTCGAAACTCCTCGTTATGTCCGTGATCTCATCCAGGACTCCGAACAATCTTCGGTCATCAAAATCACATAACTCATAATACGAATCATCATCAAACGTTAAGCGTGCAAACCCTACGGTTTGATAACTATGTAGACATGAACGAGACACATCTCCGGTCAATAACCAATAGCGGAATCTGGATGCTCATATTGGCTCCTACATATTCTACAAAGATATTTATCGGTCAAACCGCATAACACCATACGTTGTTCCCATTGTCATCGGTATGTTACTTGTCCGAGATTCGATCGTCGGTATCATCATACCTAGTTCAATATCATTACCGACAAGTCTCTTTACTTGTTCCGTAATACATCATCTCGTGACTATCTAATTAGTCATTTGCTTGCAATGCTTATTCTGATGAGTATTACTGAGAGGGCCCAGAGATACCTCTCCGACACTTGGAGTGACAAATCCTATTCTCGATCTATGCCAACACCACAAACACCTTCGGAAGCACCTGTAGAGCATCTTTATAATCACGCAGTTACGTTGTGACGTTTGATAGCACACAAGGTATAAGTCAAGAAGAAAGCAATAGCAATAAAACTGAACGATCATAGTGCTAAGCTAACGGATGGGTCTTGTCCATCACATCATTCTCCTAATGATGTGATCCTGTTGATCAAATGACAACACATGTCTATGGTTAGGAAACACAACCATCTTTGATTAACGAGCTAGTCTAGTAGAGGCATACTAGGAACACTCTGTTTTATCTATGTATTCACACATGTATCAAGTTTTCGGTTAATACAATTCTAGCATGAATGAAAGACATTTATCATGAAATAAGGAAATATAAATAACAACTTTATTATTGCCTCTAGGGCATATTTCCTTCAGTCTCCCACTTGCACTAGAGTCAATAATCTAGATTACATAGTAATGATTCTAACACCCATGGAGTCTTGGTGCTGATCATGTTTTGCTCGTTGAAGAGACTTAGTCAACGGGTCTACGACATTCAGATCCGTATGCATTTTGAAAATATTTATGTCTCCCTCCTTGACTTGATCACGAATGGAGTTGAAGCGTCTCTTGATGTGCTTGGTTCTCTTGTGAAACATGAATTCCTTCGCCAAGGCTATTGCTCCAGTGTTGTCACAAAAGATTTTCATTGGACCCGATACACTAGGTATTACACCTTGATCGGATATGAACTCCTTCATCCAGACTCCTTTATTTGCTGCTTCTGAAGAAGCTATGTATTCCGCTTCACACGTAGATCCCGCCATGACGCTCTGCTTGGAACTGCACCAACTAACAGCTCCACCGTTCAACAAAAATACGTATGCGGTTTATGACTTTGAGTCATCCGGATCAGTGTCAAAGCTTGCATCGACGTAACCGTTTACGACGAGCTCTTTGTCACCTCCATAAACAAGAAACACATCCTTAGTCCTTTTCGAGTACTCCAGGACATTCTTGACTGCTGTCCAGTGATCCACTCCTCGATTACTTTGGTACCTCCCTGCCAAACTTATAGCAAGGCACACATCAGGTCTGGTACACATCATTGCATACATGATAGAACCTATGGCTGAACCATAGGGAATGACTTTCATTTTCTCTCTATCTTCTGCAGTGGTCGAGCATTGAGTCTGACTCAACTTTGCACCTTGTAACACAGGCAAGAACTCTTTCTTTGACTGATCGATTTTGAACTTTTTCTAAACTTTATCAAGGTATGTGCTTTGTGAAAGTCCAATTAAGCGTATTGATCTATCTCTATAGATCTTGATGCCCAATATATAAACAGCTTCATCGAGGTCTTTCATTGAAAAATTCTTATTCAAGTATCCTTTTATGCTATCCAGAAATTCTACATCATTTCCAATCAACAATATGTCATCCACATATAATATCAGAAATGCTACAGAGCTCCCACTCACTTTCTTGTAAATACAGGCTTCTCCAAAAGTCTGTATAAAACCACATGCTTTGATCACCTCATCAAAGCGTATATTCCAACTCCGAGATGCTTGCATAAGTCCATAGATTGATCGCTGGAGTTTGCACACTTTGTTAGCACCTTTAGGATCAACAAAACCTTCTGGTTGCATCATATACAACTCTTCTTTGAGATATCCATTAATGAATGCAGTTTTGACATCCATTTGCCGGATTTCATAGTCATAAAATGCGGCAATTGCTAACATGATTCGGATAGACTTAAGCATCGCTACGGGTGAGAAGGTCTCATCATAGTAAACTCCTTGAACTTGTCGAAAACCTTTCGCAACAAGTCGAGCTTTGTAGACAGTAACATTACCATCGGCGCCAGTCTTCCTCTTAAAGATCCATTTATTTTTAATGGCTTGCCGATCCTTGGGCAAGTCAACCAAAGTCCACACTTTGTTCTCATACATGGATCCCATTTCAGATTTCATGGCTTCAAGCCATTTTGCGGAATCTGGGCTCATCATCACTTCCTAATAGTTCGTAGGTTCGTCATGGTATAGTAACATGACTTCCAGAACAGGGTTACCGTACCACTCTGGCGCGGAATGCACTCTGGTTGACCTACGAGGTTCAGTAGCAACTTGATCTGAAGTTTAGCAAAGCCATAACAACATCAATCTCAGAACATAGTGGGTACTAGGGATCAAGCCCTAACAAAACTAACTCGATTACATGATGAATCTCATCCAACTCCTCACCGACTAGCGAGCCTACGAAGGAATTACTCACTCCCGGTGGAGAGCATCATGGAATTGGCGATGGAGGAGGGTTGGTGATGACGAAGACCGGAGATTCCCCTCTCCGCAGCCCCGAACAGACTCCAGATCTGGCCTCCCGATGAAGAACAGCAGGTGGCGGTGGCTCCGTATCGCGAAATGAGATAATTCTTCCTCCCTGATTTTTTTCTTCGGAAATGTGAATTTATAGTGTCAGGGTTGGAGTCTGCAGGGCCACCAGTTGGGGACAACCCACCTGGCCGCGCCAGGAGGAGGGGGCGCACCCTGGTGGGTTATGCCCACCCTGGTGCCCCACTCTGGTGGTTCTTGGCTCCAGTAATTTTATTTTATTAAATAAAAAATCCCCGCAAAGTTTTTTTCCAATCCGAGAGCTTTTATTTCTTCACAAAAACAACACCATGGTAGTTCATTAGAGTCCAAAACAAGAGGAAAACCATTATGAAAAGTAGATACGATGGAGATGTATCAACTCCCCCAATCTTAAACCTTTGCTTATCCTCAAGCAATTTAGTTGATAAACTGAAAGTGAAAAAGAAAAACTTTTACGAACTCTTTTCCTCTTGTTTACATAAATAAGCTTAAGTAGCACCCAGGTTTTCATGAAAGATCGTGACTAATCATGTCAAAAATAACTCTTAGAAATTATATTAACCCATATCAATAGCGTAAACAACTACAATGCAATAATAAGATATCTCAAATGTCAACACTTTGTCAAAAACAACCATGATATAATATGAAAGCAGTGGTATCTCGCTAGCCCTTTCTGAGACCGCAAAACATAAATGCAGAGCACCTCCAAAGTTCAAGCAGCGAGTAAACATTGTAATACATGGTTGATAAGATCCAGTCATGCTAATACCCAACATTCACTACACACAATGCACGAGGATGACAACAGTGCTCTCAGATCTGGCGCTTATTCGAGAAGGTGATGACTCAACATAAAAGTAAATAGATAGTCCCTCCGCAGCGAGAAGAAGTGATTTGCAGAGGTGCCAGAGCTCAAGGTCTTAAAACAGAGATTAATGTAATTTTGAGAGATGCACCCTTCATATTTACTTCGCGACCATCAGTTATCAATATCTTCCATGCTAAACACATTAGTAGCAGTTCCCAAGTGATAAAGTAAAGGTTATTACTTCGTAGGAGTTTTTGTTTGATTATTTGTAAGCTCTTTTCTTTTTGAAATTGGGACTGGGAAACCCTATTACCACCCCTCTCGTGCAAGTACAAGTGAATAAACACTCGTCATGAGAATAACCCGCTTAGCATGGAAGATACCGACTACCTCCTGTCACTCTATGAACATTCCAGGCACACAAAAAGGATATTTGTTTGAAGTTCTTAGAGGTGGCACATGCAAATTTCTTAGGACGGCAAGGTAATACTGCATATAGGTAGGTATGGTGGACTCATCTGGAATAACTTTGATTTTTGAATTTGATGCACAAGCAGTATTTCCGCTTAGTACAGGTGAAGGCTAGAAAGTAGGCTAGGAAGCAGCCAGCTAGAGAGCAACAATGGTCATGAACATACATTATGCATAATAGACATTGGATATCAGCATGAGTAGGATATGGACACCATGAACATAAATATCATAGATGCTATGTTGTTTTTGATTCAACTACATGCATGTATATGTGCCAAGTCAAGCCACTTGAAACATTCGAAGGAGGATACCATATCATCATACTACATCACAATCATTTTAATGCAATGTTGACCTCCAAGATAAATCATTATGCACTCCTAGCTATTTAAACATGGCATGAGAAACTATAATCTCTAAATGTCATTGCAAACATGTTTGATCATAATAGGTTGAATCATGGATACTAGATTAAACATATTTACAAAAATAAAATATAGTTGAGTTCATACTTGTTTCTCTCTACCACGGCCAGTTCACCAAATATCATCATTATTTCCTTTCACTTGCACGACTGAATGATAAAATAATAATAGTGCAAGAGTGCCATGGACTAAGCTGGAATCTGCAAACATTTTATTCGAAAAGGAGAAGACAAGGTAATATGGGATTTTTATTAGATCAATAGTTATGCAAATGGAAGCCACTCATCATTTTCATCGTGGTCTTCTCCTTGGTATAACTCAAAAACTAGACAAGAAATTCAGAGAAACACACGGAAATATTTTTGGAGTTTTTGTTTTTTCTCAAAGAAGGCAAAATAAAGAAAGAAAACAAAAATGAGAAAAACTATTTACACGGGAGATCTCCCAACAGACAAAAGAAGAACCAAGAGATCTTTTCGGGTTTTCTTTTAAATACTACAACTAACTGAACTAGAAAGAAAAACCGAAAAGAAACATGAAATATTTTTAGATTTCTCGAAGTTTCTAAACACACAAGAAGAAAGCGAGAAAATAAGTCTAGCACGACAAATACAATGAAAATGTGTGCTCACCGACAACTGGAATGAAATGTGTGAACATGAATATAAGGTTGGTGGAAATACGTACTCCCCCAAGCTTAGGCTTTTGGCCTAGCTCGGTAATCACCATCTGTAGTAGCCATCTAGTCCCATGTCGAAGTGTTGTGGTGGCAGCACCTAAGCGTCCACTCCTGAGGCTCCTCCTCATCCGTTGCTTGGGCATCCCGATAGGCAAAAATGTCTACTGGCATAATCATGTATCTGCCCCTGGCAATGGGATCAAACAAAGCAGGTGTAGGCAACGGACTAATATCACGAGTAACTTCACTAAAGACTAAGTTATAAGGAACATCCATAGTAGTGTTCTCGCCATCAATAAAGCGATGATGTACCATAGCCTGATGATCTAAATAAACCTTGGGAAAATGATAATCATGCTGGCGTATCTGAATGTTAATGTGACTCGCTAAATGAGTGGCATAAATACCTCCATGAATTTTACACTTGGACCTGTTGAGGTGAAGGCGGCGTGCCACAATAGCCCCTAAGCAATAAGTGTTGTCGCCCTCAAGTGCGCGACATAAAACAACAAAGTATGAAGCACTGAGTGCACCAACCTTCTCTCTAGCAAGTAAACACTTCGCAATGAAAATAGAAAAATAATGCACAGGAGGAAAATGCAAGCTAGTTGCGGTGACACTCGACACCCCTCTCTCATCTCCAACTGTCAGAGTATGGTAAAAACCTTCAAACTCTGCAGGCCTAGGCTCTCTTAGATCCCCGTCAGAAGGGAGCAAGCATATGTCACAAAATTCAGTGAGTGGTATCTGGTGGGCTCCAGTGTATAATAAACTACACCTCGGGAGGGTTATTCCTACTTAAGAATTGAAAACTTTGCACAAAGGAATTTGTGAGGAGATGATACTGTTCACACTCAGCTGCGATGAAGCCGGTGAGGCCGGCATTAACAACAAATTGTGCAAACTTTTGACGGATTCCTGCTCCATCCATGAATGGGTTGTGTGGCCATTCGCACGGCCGTACCTCCGCCATTCCCCAGAAGCGGAGATCACTATCAGATGACTCTCCGGTAACTCCCTTGGAGTCCTTCCTGGAAGCAAACTTCCTAAAGAAACTCATCTTTTTCCTATAAAACAAATTCTGAAATTTTAGTCCACACAATTTTTCTTAACAAAACTTCACAAGTTTGATAGCAACTACTCATAGGGATGCATAGAGGCCATTTTGAGCATTCAAACTACTTAGAAATCTAAGAATTTAACATGCAAGCTCATTTACACTAGCACCAAGAGTAGCTAATTATTCAAAATATAAACCACTAAAGCAAAAACTTACTGGAGCAATGGGGGG